>CM069155.1:4121794-4721794 GCA_035221665.1 Okamejei kenojei
AATAATTTGGTTGGTGGCACAAAGATATGGTTATGAAACTTACCAAGATATGTAAGAAGGAGGTTGTGAAGAGGAGGCTCTAAAGGGATGCAAGTAGGTCAAGTGAGTTGGCAAATTGAGTGTGATAAGGGAAAATGTCTGATTGTTCATTTTGCCCAAAAAAAGCAAGGAACACATTGTCTGCACAGCAAGGGCTTGAGGAACCCGAGATACAAACCGGACTGGCATCCTGATGCAGCATTCAGCAAAATGCTCACTGTGCAGGCAGCAAGTAATTAGCAATGCTTACACAGCATTATCATTATTGCTGAATGTACTGAATATAAAATTTGGATATTATATATCAGTTATGAGGTGGGGTGGGAGATTGCAACCTTCACATGGTCCACCCTGTTTCGACGAATGCAATCAACCTGGCGTACACAAACAGAAGATCAAACGGAACAAGTTGTCTTACAACTTTAGGCTGTGCACGCCATACGCAAGAAGAAGCAGACGTTATAAGAGGTGCGCCTCTCATTACAACTTGATAACTACAAAGTGACTGACATCCTTATATTGGGAATACTCTGGGAGTGCAGCATCGATTAGTCTCCTTATTTATGGGAGGATGTTTAAGTGTGGTAAGCAAGTCAGAGAAAGATTACAGGAATGACACCGGGATCGGGCCAGTATCTGGTATGAGATCAAGGGAAAGGTTGGACAGGTCCGGCTTTTATACACCAAGGTTTAGAAGTGCTGGAGGGATGTGTAAGACACGAAGGGATCATGACAGAGTGAATGTCGAGAGGATATTTGTTTTCATGCAAGAACTTAGAACTAGTAGTCACTGTTTAAACCAAAGGGTTAAAAAGAGATGCTTCCTCAAACAGTAGTGGAGTCTTTGAATATAGTTCGAGCAGAGTAGACAGGTGATAGATAAACAATATTGGTGTTACTGGTATTGGTTTTGCTGATGTATTATTGTCACACATCCCGAGGTACAGCGAAACACTTTGTTTGCATTTAATCCAGTCAAATCATATTATATGTAGGAAGGAACTGCAAATGCTGGTTTATACTGAAGATAGACACAAAATGCTGGAGAAACTCAACGGGACAGGCAGCATCTCTGGAGAGAAGGGATGGGTAATGTTTCAGGTCGAGACCCTTCTTCAGACTATATTATATTACATTATATTATAGATAGAATCATATTATACATGAGTATAATCAGGCCATGTGCAAGTATACCAGGTGGTGCAAAGAGACAAATTACTGAATATACTGCAGTATTACAGTGTTTTATTATTACATTTATGGAGTAAGAGCAAGCCAAGTAAAAAGAGTGCAATCTTTGCAACAAGTGGATTGGGAGATTGTGACTACACCCTACCTTATGGGAGGACCATTCAATAGTCAGATCACAGTGGGGAAGAAGTTGTCCCTGAATCTGCTAGTATGTGCTTTCAAGCTCAGAGGCAGAAGAATGAAAGATTACTACCGATAAATGGAGATGTGAACTTAAAGTTGCTATAAGAAAACGTTTAGTTTAGTTTAGAGATACAGCGTGGAAACAGGCCCTTCGGCCCACCGAGTCTGCCCTGACCAGCGATCCCCGCACATTAACACTAGGGATGCTGGGGACAACTTACAATTGCACCAAGCCAATTAGCTTACAAATCTGCATGTTTTTGGAGTGTGGAAGGAAACTGGAGCACCCGGAGAAAATCCACACAGGTCACGGGGAGAACGTACAAACTCCGTACGGACAGCAGCCGTAGTCAGGATCAAACCGGGTCTCTGGCGCTGTAAGGCAGCAACTCTGCCGCTGCACGGCCGTGCCAACCTCTGAGATTAGCTGTGATCATAATAAATGGCTGTGCAGGTTTGAAAAGACCTGTGGCCTTTACTTGTTCCTTATTTGTGCATTTGTAAAATTGTTTGCAATTGGATCACCAGCGACCTCAGACATTCACACCACCGGCTCACCACTGACCGACCCAAGTCTCCAGTCATAACTCCTGCTGAACATTCAACTGTTCCAGCACGACCACATACTCACCTCACACTGTCAGCTGTTCACTCATGACAGCTGACTCGCCCAAGTGGGTTGCACAACACTGACAGATAATTTGTGCAGCAGCAGCTAATCAGATGATATGTGTAAGAAGGAACTACAGATGCTAGTGTACACCAATGATAGACACAACATGCTGGAGTAACTCAGCGGGACAGGCAGCATCTCTGGAGAAGAGGAATGGGTGACTTTTCAGGTCGAACTTACAACACAGTGTTATGAATATTGATTCCTCTAACTTAACATAGAAACATTCGGCCCTTCGAGCCAGCACCGCCATTCATTGTGATCATGGCTGATCGTCCCCAATCAATAACCCGTGCCTGCCTTCTCCCCATATCCCTTGATTCCACTAGCCCTTAGAGCTCTATCTAACTCTCTCTTAGATCCATCCAGTGATTTGGCCTCCACTGCCCTCTGTTGCAGGGAATTCCACAAATTCAAGTAACCCTTGCTTTCTCTCTCTCTCCATCCCTCCCCACCCAAGTTTTCTGACTAGTTTCACTGTTTTCTTGATTCATTTTACTGATTGTATGCCTCCTTGTCATCTTCCCTTCAGCCAACAATGAACCATTCAACATTTCATTGAGCATCTTCTCCTTTGATCTGTTCTTTTCACACCTTACATATTCTTTGTACCTTTCCACATTTCGTTTTTGTCTCCCCGACTCTCAGTCTGTAAAAGGGTCTGGACCCGAAACGTCACTCACTCTTTCTCGCCAGAGATGCTGCCTGTTCCGCTGAGTTACTCCAGCATTTTGTGTCTATCTTCGCTAATCAGGTGAAACTCTGATGATTTAGACAACGGTGATACACCAGGAATCAATGGCGTAGATCCTAAACAGGAGGCATTAAAACCAGATGCTAGTTTCCTGAAGGGCAAGGTAACAAATGAGTTCTGCTGCAGGGAAATAGATGAGTACCTCAATGATGTGTGGGTCAGAGGGAGATCGATGGTTATACACAATGAAATGCTTGAGGAATCAGGAAACCTGCAGAGACCTTGTGTTTCATACCAAGCAGCAGCAAGCAACCACTCAGATGTCGTTGGAAAATAAAAGTGAAATTTAGTCTTTGAATAGAATCTCAGTGGCCTCCCCTCCATAGATCGTTCTTTCCCTTTCTTCTTCGAAAGTCGGGGAGAGAGTTGATCAGCAGCCATTTTGAGAGGGAGAAGGTATTTTTGAAAAATCAGTGGGAGAGCGGAGAGAAAACCGTGCATTAATTGAAAAGCGGCTTTGGCTCAAGTGTAGACGGGACATTTTGAAAAGCTGGCAATTTATTAGCTGAGGAAGAGATAAGTAGTTAGTAAAAGGCAGGGATGATTTATTGGGAGTGAGGTGTGTGGAGATGAAGTGCCGTGTTGAGGGAAAGTGTAGCATTGAGACTGGCTCAAGAGGCTTCAGCGAGAGAGCTGAGAAAAGCGTAATAGCAGGTTAAAGTCTGTTTTTCTGCATAAATGTCCTCACTTTTTGGTGGCGTTGAGATAGAGGGCAAGTGGGATAATTTATAGTGTCCCTGAGGACTACACCTGCAGTAAGTTTAGTTTAGTTTAGTTTGAGATACGGCACGGAAACAGGCCAACCAGCAATCCCCGCACATTAACACTATCCTACACATACTAGGGTCAATTTACATTTATACCAAGCCAATTAACCTTCAAACCTGTATGTCTTTGGAGTGTGGGAGGAAACCGAAAATCTCTGAGAAAACACATACATGTCACGGGGAGAACATACAAACTCTGTACAGACAGCACCCTTAGTCAGGATCGAACCTGGGTCTCTGGTGCTGTAAGGCAGCAACTCAACTGCTGCGCCACCGTGCCGCCCTGTAAAGCTGTGCTCAGCTGCAGTTTGTTAATGAGCACGTTAAGAAACTGAAGCTGCATGTGGATGACGTCAGCATTATCCAGGGGTGTGAGTGTGTGATAGATAAGAGTTACAGTGAGGTGGTCATGCCCGAGGTACAGGCAGGTGGTCGATGGGTGACCACCAGGAATGGGAGGAGGCAGAGAGGGCAGTAGATCCCTCCCACAACAAGTTGTCTCCTTTGGATAAAGTTGTGGCTGGAGGACTGGCTAGGGGAGAGCTGAGTCGGGCCTGGCTCTGAGACCCAGTGTGATAGGAGACATAGAAACATAGAAACATAGAAATTAGGTGCAGGAGTAGGCCATTCAGCCCTTCGAGCCTGCACCGCCATTCAATATGATCATGGCTGATCATCCAACTCAGTATCCCGTACCTGCCTTCTCTCCATACCCTCTGATCCCCTTAGCCACAAGGGCCACATCCAACTCACTCTTAAATATAGCCAATGAACTGGCCTCAACTACCCTCTGTGGCAGAGAGTTCCAGAGACTCACCACTCTCTGTGTGAAAAAAGTCTTTCTCATCTCGGTCTTAAAGGATTTCCCCCTTATCCTTAAGCTGTGACCCCTTGTCCTGGACTTCCCCAACATCGGGAACAATCTTCCTGCATCTAGCCTGTCCAACCCCTTAAGAATTTTGTAAGTTTCTATAAGATCCCCTCTCAATCTCCTAAATTCCAGAGAGTATAAACCGAGTCTATCCAGTCTTTCTTCATAAGACAGTCCTGACATCCCAGGAATCAGTCTGGTGAACCTTCTCTGCACTCCCTCTATGGCAATAATGTCCTTCCTCAGATTTGGAGACCAAAACTGTACGCAATACTCCAGGTGTGGTCTCACCAAGACCCTGTACAACTGAAGTAGAACCTCCCTGCTCCTGTACTCAGTGTGATAGGAGACTCATCAGTTAGGGGCACAGACAGGAGATTCAGTGGCAGCAAACGAGACTCCAGGATGATGTGCTGCCTGCCTGGTGCCAGGGTCCAGGATATCTCTGAGTGGTTGCAAAGCATTCTCAAGCGGGGGAGGGTGAGCAGCCAGAAGTTGTTGTGCACCTTGGCACAAACGACATTGGTGGTAAAATAACTGAATATAGGGAGTTCGGCAAGAGACTAAAAAGCAGGACCCTGAGGGTTTCTCTGGATAACTCCTGATGCCATGTGCTGGTTGGGGTAGAAATAGGAAGGTAGGATAGATGAATGCGCAGCTCAGGATTGGTCCAGGGGCCAGAGAATCAGATTTTTAGACCATTATGATCTCTTCAGTGAATGATCATTTTGGGTATATTGATCACAACTCTATCAATGTTAAGATTGTTGTGAACTAAACCCAAATTTCGACCTCCACAACTGTCTGTAGCAATGCGTTCCACAGATTCACCACGCTCTGACTCAAGAAATTCCTCCTCATCTCTTTTCTAAAGGCACAACCTTCAGACTGGTGGAAACATCCTCTCCACATCCACTCTATCCAGTCCTTTCTTTATCGTGCTTGGCGTCTGAGGATGTAGGTGAATGTGGAGAATTCTAATATGCAAGGGCAGTTTGGATTTAAGAAAGAGGAGAGGTTGAGGCTCTTGAAGAGCATTAAGGTGGATAAATCCCCAGGACCTGGTGGGATCTATCCCAGATTATTGAGAGAGGCAAGAGGCACACCTCTGGAATCAGGGACCGTTTTTATCAGGCAACTGACCCATCCCACCACATCTAGAGAGCAGTCATCTTCCTCATTGGTGACCTTTGGAATATCTTTGATTGGACTTCAGTGGACACACAATGCTGGAGTAACTCAGCAGGACAGGCAGCATCTCTGGAGAGAAGGAATGGGTGACGTTTCGGGTCGAGACCCTTCTTCAGACTTGATCTGACTTTATCTTGCAAAAAACGTTATTCCCTTATCATGGATCTATACACTGTAAATGGCCGGATTGTAATCATGTATTGTCCTTCTGCTGACTGGTTAGCACTCAAAAAAAAGCTTTTCACTGTACCTCGGTTAACGTGGCAATAAACTAAACTGTGAAAGAGATTGCGGGGGCCTTGATGGAGATCTTAGGGTGTTGTTTAGCCACGGACGAGGTTCCGAACCACTGGAGAATGGCTAATGTTGTTCCTTTATTTAAGAAGGGAAGTAGGCGAATCCTGGGATTTATAGGCCAGTGAGCCTCATGTCTGCAGTGGGGGAACTATTGGAGAGGATTCTTTGGGAAGATTCAGCTCCATCCTAATCGGCAAGGAATTGCAGTGAATGGTGGATGCAGTGCAGACCATCACACAAACAAGCGTCCCTTCCATTGACTCCATTTACACTTCAAGCTGCCACGGCAAGGCCAGCAGCATAATCAAGGAAAGTCTCAACCCTCGTCACTCCCTCTTCTCCCCTCCCCCATCGGGCAAGAGGCACGGAAGAGTGAAAATGTTTTTTCCAGATTCAGGGACAGTTTTTCCCAGTTGTTATCAGGCAACTGACTCATCCTGTCAACAACTAAAGAGTGGTCCTGACCTACTATCTACCTCATGGAAGACCCTCAGAATATCTTTAATCAGATCTTACTGGACTTACTGCACTAAATGTTATTCCCTTTATTATGTATCTGTACATAGTGCATGGCCTGATTGGAATCATGTATTGTCTTTCCACTGACTGGTTAGCACGCAACAAAAGCTTTTCACTACCACCTTGGCATTTGTGACAATAAATTAAACTGAACTAGAGTCAGTAATTCATGATGCAGATTTATAGGACTTTAGTTAGGCCACGTTTGGAGTATTGTGTGAAGTTCTGAGTTCTGGTCACCCCATTACAGGAAGGATGTGAAGGCTTTGGAAAGAGTGCAGAGGAGGTTTACGAGAATGATGCCTGGATTAGAGCGTATTCTTCGGGAGGAGTCTGTGGAATTCTCTGCCTCAGAGGGCGGTGGAGGTAGGGCTCTTAAAAATAGCAGTCAGGGGATATGGGGAGAAGGCAGGAACAGGGTACTGATTAGGGATGATCAGCCATGATCACATTGAATGGCGGTGCTGGTTTGAAGGGCCGAATGGCCTACTCCTGCACCTATTGTCTATTGTATTAGCTTCAAGGAGATGTTGGACAGACTATGGTTGTTTTCTCTGGAATGTCAGAAGCTGTGGGGATGACACGAAGCTGGGGGGCCGTGTTAGCTGTGAGGAGGATGCTAGGAGGCTGCAAGGTGACTTGGATAGACTGGGTGAGTGGGCAAATGCATGGCAGATGCAGTATAATTTGGATAAATGTGAGGTTATCCACATTGGTGGCAAAAACAGGAGGGTAGACTATTATCTGAATGGTGGCCGATTAGAAAATGGGGAGATGCATTATCCAGTCATGGTACACCAGTCATTGAAAGTAGGCATGCAGGTGCAGCAGGCAGTGAAGAAAGTGAATGATATGTTGGCATTCATAGCAAAAGGATTTGAGTATAGGAGCAGGGGGGGTTCTACTGCAGTTGTACAGGATTTTGGGGAGACCACACCTGGAGTATTGCGTACAGTTTTGGTCTCCAAATCTGAGGAAAGACATTCTTGCCATAGAGGGGGTACAGAGAAGATTCACCAGACTGATTCCTGGGATGTCAGGACTTTCATATGAGGAAAGATGGATAGACTCGGCTTGTACTCGCTAGAATTTAGAAGATTGAGGGGGGATCTCATAGAAACTTACAAAATTCTTAAGGGGTTGGACAGGCTAGATGCAGGAAGATTGTTCCCGATGTTGGGGAAGTCCAGAATAAGGGGTCACAGTTTAAGGATAAGGGGGAAGTCTTTTAGGACCGAGATGAGAAAAACATTTTTCACACAGGGAGTGGTGAATCTATGGAATTCTCTGCCACAGAAGGTAGTTGAGGCCAGTTCATTGGCTATATTTAAGAGGGAGTTAGATGTGGCCCTTGTGGCTAATGGGATTGGGGGTATGGAGAGAAGGCAGGTACAGGATACTGAGTTGAATGATCAGCCATGATCATATTGAATGGCGGTGCAGGCTCGAAGGGCCGAATAGCCTACTCCTGCACCTATTTTCTATGTTTCTATGTTTCCCTGATAGAAGTATATACAATTATGAGAGGCATAGATAGAGGAGACAATGAGAATCTTTATCCCTAGATGGAAAAATCAAATACCAGAGGGCATAGCTTGACGGTGAAAGTTTAAAGGAGATGTGTGCAGCATGTATTTTTACACACAGGGTGGTGAGTGTCTGGAACGCATTGTCAGGTTGTGATGGAAATAGATATAGTTGTGGTATTTAAAATACTTTTTGTAGGCATATGGATATGCAGGGAATGGAAAGATATAGGTTGCGTGTAGGTAAGTAAGTAATTTATGGTCTTAACATCATGTTCGACGCAAGTAATGTGGGCTGAAGGGATTTTTCTTGTGCTGTACTGTTCTATGTCCTATACCAAACTCTGAAACATCACAGATGACTCTGGTTCAAGCAAGGAAGCGGCCAGACATAAAAGCTAATTGCCGCAGTCAACTTGCCAACTATTGACAATGATAGCCATGCCCTACTTTGACTAAACACGAGATATGTAAAGGTATAAAGAACATTCATTTGTTCCCTGTACCTTTTCATATCCCGTTTCCCTCTCCCCTGACCCTCAGCCTGAAGAAGGATCCCGATCCAAAATGTCACCTATTCCTTTTCTCCAGAGATGCTGCCTGTCCCGCTTAGTTACTCCAGGTTTTTGTGTCGATCTTCAATTTAAATGAGGACATGCTTATTGAAACCCTAACATCTCACACATTGCTCCCCACTGAAAATCAGGAAGGACAATTATTCCATCAACACTTTGGGAGACATTTATTCATAAGGGCCTTCCTGATGAGATTTCTCATCTCCGGCAATTGTTCCTTTTCTCCAGAGATGCCGCCTGACCCACTGAGTTATTCCAGCATTTTGTGTCTAACTTAGTCTACCTGTTGTGCTAGCTCCCATAATACAGTATTCTGAAAGGGATGCCGACCAACGAACCCTTGACCAGGCCGAGCTAGTTATGTTTCAGCTTGGAATTCAGCAGTCTTTCAAAGCCTGACTCTGTGGCCTTTTGCAACATGAAGCAACAGTAGAATGCGTCAAGTAGAATCACAGTTGCATATAGAAGGAATCCATCAATAACCAACACAGGGGTTACTATGTTATAGTAACATCATGGTACATTACCCAATCATTTACCTGGAGACTGTTTCAAATTCACCTGTCAAGCAATTAAACCTGAAAATCTGAAACCAATCACTTAGAGAGGAGGTTACACAAAAGGCTGGAGAAACTCAGCGGGTGCAGCAGCATCTAAGGAGCGAAGGAGATAGGCGACGTTTCGGGACCCGAAACGTCGCCTATCTCCTTCGCTCCTTAGATGCTCCTGCACCCGCTGAGTTTCTCCAGCCTTTTGTGTACCCTCGATTCTCCAGCATCTGCAGTTCATTCTTTAACACTTAGAGAGGAGGTGTTCCCATTGCCATTGCAACAAAAACAATCCAATTCCAGCAAAAAAAAAACACAAGCTCAGGCCTGTTGTCTCAGAATCACAGTCTCCTTTCTTTCAATTCCTAATCCTTTCTTCCGGTGTTCCAGAGATAATTAGGGCAAGACATTTTCAAATACGTTCAATAACTTGCAGAAAATTGCGAGCATTCCCAGTTTCTGAGCACCTCTGCCTCTCCCCTCCCTGACAAGTCAAGTTGCCAATCCATCACAAACTTCCATAAAATAGACACAAAATGGTAGAGTAACAGGCAGCATCTCTCGAGAGAAGGAAAGGAAAGACGTTTCAGGTCAAGACCCTTCTTCAGACTGATGTCAGCGGTACAGAGATAAAATGTAGTTGGAGACAGTAAGACTGATCGGAGAACTGGGAAGAGGGAGGGGATAAAGAGAGAAGGAAATCAAGGGCTGCTTGAAGTTGGAGAAGTCAATGTTCATACCGCTGGGGTGTAAAGGGCCTGTCACACTTGGCCGTCATTTGCGCGTCACGCAGGTGGCGCACGGAGATTTTGTGAATCCCCAAGTCCTGGCGCGTTACGTGCGACTGGGCATCACTGCCTACGTCACCACGCAACATGCGCGCGTAATGCACGCCACGTTTGCGGATGACACAAAGCTGGGTGGCAGTGTGAACTGTGAAGAGGATGTTAGGAGGTTGCAGGATGACCTGGACAGGTTGAGTGAGTGGGCAGATGCGTGGCAGATGCAGTATAATATAGATAAATGTGAGGTTATCCACTTTGACGGCAAAAACAAAGGGGCAGATTATTATCTCAATGGGGTTAGGTTAGGTAAGGGGGAGGTGCAGCGAGACCTGGGTGTCCTTGTACACCGGTCACTAAAAGTTGGCTTACAGGTACAGCAGGCAGTGAAGAAAGTTAATGGAATGTTGGCCTTCATAACAAGAGGATTTCAGTATAGGAGTAAAGAGGTTCTTCTGTAGTAGTATAGGGCTTTGGTGAGGCCACATCTGGAGTATTGTGTACAGTTTTGGTCTCCTAATTTGAGGAAGGACATCCTTGTGATTGAGGCAGTGCAGCGTAGGTTCACGAGATTGATCCCTGGGATGGCGGGACTGTCATATGCGGAAAGATTGAAAAGACTAGGCTTGTATTCACTGGAGTTTAGAAGGATGAGGGGGATCTTATAGAAACATATAAAATTATAAAAGGACTGGACAAATGTTCCCAATGTTGGGCGAGTTCAGAACTTTTGCTATTGTGGTTTTTATCAACGTTTCGGATGAGAATATCGCAGGAGGTTCAACTAGCCTCGACCCGGGGTCCGACATCGGCGCGGGGAGCTGAGATCCCCCCGATGTCGGAGCTTGATCTGCGGGAGCCAAAATCATCCCAACAACGGAAGGTTGAGTGCCCTGACCGTGGGAGAACAAGGAAGGGAAGAAAATTGACTTTTTTACCTTCCATCACAGTGAGGAATGTGGGGAGTCCTTGTGGTGGATGATCATGTTAAACATGTATTTGGGTGTCTTGTTGCTGTTTATTGGTATGACTGTATGGCAAATCAAATTCCTCATATGTGAAATTTCTTCAAACTGTTCTTGATGTTGAATCGTTCCTTTCGCCCGCCACGGGCTCGCCGACCTTCCTTCAGTTGAGAATGATTATGATCATGACAAGGCAAGGTCAGTAAGTTGGCAGATGACACTAAAGTGGGCAGTACCGTTGCTCACAAAAATTATGTATCTAAAATTACAGCAGGTTCTTGAACAGTTGGGCAAGTGCGCTGCAGAATGGCTAATGCAATCCACTGCAGATAAGTGTGAGGTGTGGGAAGTCAAACTAAGGTTGGACTTCACAGTGAATGGCATGGCCCTGGGGAGTATTGCAGAGCAGGGGGATCCAGGAGCACAAGTACATCATTCTTTGAAAGTGGCATCGCAGGTAGATAGGGTGGCCAAGAAGGCTTTAAGTACATTGGCCTTCACGAGTCCAGGCGGGTGTTGAGTAGAGAAGTCAGGATGTCATGCAACAGATATACAAGACATTGGTGAGGCATCTTTTGGAGTATTGTACTACCCTGCTATGGGAAGAATGTTTTGGAGAAGATTTACAAAGATGTTGACAGGATTTGAGGACCTGAGCTATAGGGCATGGCTGGGCTGGCGAGGACATTATTCCTTGGAGTACAAAAGGATGAAGGATCTTTAGTTTAGTTTAGTTTACAGAAACAGCATGGAAAAGGGATCTTCGGCCTACCGAGTCAATGCTGACCATTGATCACCCACTAACACTAGTTCCAGGTTTTTCTCAACCAGCCCTTACACACTACGGGTCAATTTATATCTCCATCCAACCCAGTCCTCAATCATCGTGTGACCTCACTTTCCCCAAGGCATAATAATAAATATCTGGAAATCAGTAGATGATTCCTTCCTTGCCTATCCGCAATTTATTTTTCTCATAAGGTTTACAAAGTTGAAAACTGGTTATGGTCTATAAACAAAACATTTGACCTAACAAGTTAATGCCTGCATTTATGCTCCACACCATCTTCGAACCACTCCAATCAATTTATCTTCTGTGATTGCTTTTTATTTTGAATACATATTCAACTTCTCCTTGAGGGCAGCTGTGATCTTCGCATCCTCTGCTCCTGGTGTCATTAAATTGCATTTTCTGATTTAAGCTTTTCAGAGCTTTATTTCATAAGTGTGAGACAAATGGATCAAGATTCTGCTGTGCGATGGCTGTAATCAATGTGTTAGCATGTTCACTGTAAATAACTTTATCTGCTTTCTGTTTGGGTTAGTTTAGTTTAGTTTAGACATACGCGTGGAAACAAGCCTCTCGGTCCACCAAGTCCACGCCGACCATTGCTCACACGATTTACCCGTTCTGTGTCCTGCACAAAAAAGGGCAATTTACAGAAGCCAATTAACCTACAAACCTGCACGTCTTTGGAATGTCGGGGGAAATCAAGCCATCTGATGAAAGCCTATACATTGACAGGGAGAAGATACAAACTCCGTACAGACTGCACCCATAGTCTGGATCGAACCCGTGTCTCAGGTGCTGTGAGGAAACAGTTCTACCACAATTGCCACCACAATTTGACAAGATCTTAATGGTAGGAATTGCAAAATAGTTTAGCACGTATCCTTACAGTGTTCTAAGAAATTAGTTTTTAATATCCTACTAACGCTAGTCTGTGTATCGTCATCACACTAAATTAACAATTCAAATGCCAAGGGTTCACAAACTATCGTGGCAAGCAATGGTTGAAAATTTCAATAAAGATGTTATTTCTGAGTTTGGAACAGAAAACAAAGGTCTTGGCTGCTGTTGAAAACCTATCATTTTATCATTGAATAATCAGACCTACCTGTAACACTATACAAGGCAGTTGTAATCAACATCACAACACTAACACAAAGACATGAGAACCTTTAGGAATATTGAAAGGTAATTTGGCTCAAGACACTATCGTTGTAGATAGATCAACAGGCAAACAGCAGGAGTGGTGTTCACCAAGCTACAGAATGGTTAGACTATGGAAGGGTCTCGACCCAAAACGTCACCTATTCTTTCTCTCCAGAGATGCTGCCTACCCCGTTGAGTTACTCCAGCATTTTGTGTCTATCTCAGACAAACAAGAAGAGTGGTGTCTACCACGCCACAGAATGGTTAGATTGGGCCACCAAGGTGACAGCCTTCAGCTGTGGGAAGAGGAGACAGTAAAAATGACAACGTATTTGAAATAGTCAGATGAATAACACAGTCTCCTGGCAACTATTGGCTCTATTAATACCATGGAAGATTGATTAGCTGTCAAAATCATGTGTAGGAAGGAACTGCAGATGTTGGTTTACACTAGAGATAGATGCAAAATGCTGGAGTAACTCAGCAGGTCAGGCAGCATCTCCGGAGACAAGGAAAGGGTTAGGTTTCGGGTCGAGACCCTTCTTCAGACTGAGGCACTCCGAGATGCCGCCTGTCCCGCTGAGTTTCTCCAGCATTTTGTGTTTATCACCTGTCAAAATTACATTGGTTATGGAACAGCTGATTCTCGAGAGTGATGAAACATTCTTAAAGTAATCCAGTGCTGTCAAGTAGTCAAAGGGCAATGTGATGCTATGAAAGGAGATATGTAAATGTAGACAGAGAAATAAGAATCTGCAGGTGGTGGAATCTTGAGCAAAACACTAAGTGTGATGTAACTCAAAGGGTTAGGCAGCATCTGTGGAGAGATGATTCAGATTGAAGATTCTATTCCCCCTACAGATGCTGAGTTCTTCGTGGCCCACTGAGTTCCTCCAGCACTTTGTGCATTTGTGTATATAATCATAGGTGTGGTGTTCTTCATGAGCCACCATGCAGCCAGGTTTTCGCCCACCACCTATTGCCTCCAAAGAAAGACACACAATTATAAGAGAGAGAGAGGAGGAGGGGGTAGAGAGGGAGAGAGTGAGGGGGGTAGAGAGCGAGGATAGAGGGATAGAGAGGGAGAGGGGCAGAGAGGGATAGGGAGGGGGTAGAGAGGGAGAGGGTGAGGGGGTACAGAGATGGGGGTAGAGAGGGAGAGGGAGGCAAGGGGGTAGAGAGGGAGGGGATAGAGAGGGAGGAGGTGAAGGGGGTAGAGAGGGAGGGTAGAGGTAGGAGGAGGGGGGTAGAGAAGGGATAGGGCAGAGAGGGATGGGGCTAGATGTAGAGTCAGGGAACGGGGGTAGAGTGTGAGGGATGGAGGGGGTAGAGAGGGGTTAGAGAGGGGGAGGGAGGGTAGAGAGGGAGCGGGCATGAGAGGGAGTGTAGACATTTGAACAATTCTCCATAGCCCCTCCTCTCTCTCAAACCCTCCACACTCCCTCCTCAACTCCCCAGGATTTATTTCTTCTCCTCCACTCCCCCAATCCTTCCCTCACCTCTTCGAGCAGAGCCGATGGAGCTGGGCTTAACGGGTCCAGAGCCGAGCGGGGCCGAACAGGTCCCAACGGGGCCGGGCGGGTTGGAGTGCTGGCGTTCTCCTCGTAGGGGGGGTAGAGAGGGAGGGAGGGGGGTTGAGAGGGAGAGGGGCAGAGATAGAGGGGGTTCGAGAGAGGGAGGCAGAGTCAGGGGAGGGAGAGTAGAGATGGAGAGGAAGAGGAAGCGGGTTGGAGTGCCTCTCGAGCACGGAGCGTGCGAGTCCAAATTTTTTCTTCAAAATAGGTGAGCTTGTAGAACTTTAATTTTTTTTAAACATTTTTAAAAGAATAATAACTTGGGAAATATAGGTTGAAATGCGACGGGAAGACATTTATCGTGTCCGCGGGAAAAATGTCAATAGCCTGTGTGAAAATGGGAAGGCTGTGGCTTAGCGTTTGGAAGAAGATAGGAATTAAGGAGTTTGACAGAAAGCTGACACAACCCTGGCCCACACAGACACAAGAACAAAGGGAAGAATTTTAGAATAATATAGATAGATGTCTCACAAGGGCATTGGGCCAATACATAAAAGGTTCAATCTGAAATTCCCAGATTCTACGGGGGCACTCTCTAGTAGTCCAGTGTGACAATGTTTGTATTACAAAGCATACTGCTGATGCTGTAGTCAGTCTGATGCAATTAATGTTAAGTTGACGGTGGTTTTGTTCCCTGGCGCAGTGCTGACTGGGATTTAAACTTAAACTGTTTGAGTCCATTTCATGTCAAAATTACTTTTATCAGATGATCGGCCAATCTACCAACCTCGATTCAGAGTCTAATAAACCTACATATCAACCAACGTATCAGGTCCTCCTTCTTAATGCCATAAAGTGGAAAGAAATCACAGAATGTTGCCATGGCAATAAAAACAAATCAAAGATTTTTTAATCAAAGATGTATTCAAAATCAACAATGAAAGGCGTTTTTTACAGGATTGGTAGTGAACCCTGTCTCCTACTTTACAGCATATAAAATACATGCTATTGCGCAGGAAAACCTACAATCAATACACAGTCTTCTCATATACAAAATATACCAAAACAGATCAATATCTTCCGTAAGACTATCTAGAAGTATCAAAGTAAAGAAACAATGATTTATATACAGCCCTTGTCGCCTCATATAAAAGTAATAACCCTGTTTTTAGGCACATTTTATATTTGACAGGTCATTTCAGTCAGTTAAGATTAAGAAACTGTCTGCTCCAGGCCTCTCAATCCATTTTCTTCTGCATCAATGCTCATGCTGTCATCCCCATAGAAGTAGCAAGGTGGTCTTACAGGGGGGGCTTCAATGATTAAGACTCCTTCAGGAGACAAGGACGCAAAAACAGTGGCGGGGTTCACCTCGATGGGCAGCCTAGAGAACAGAGAAATAATAAAATATTGATGAAGGTTTTCACACCACATCTCATATCCCTAACTTAGTTGCAAGTCAACTCTTTGGCAATTTATGCTTAATGTTTTCAGGACATAAATTGGCCGAAGAAACATTAACATATGTAGAAGATCAAGGGTGCTTTAGGTATAATGGGAAAGGTTTAACACTTTGGCGCAATCCTATATAGGTTGGGGGGTGCATAAAAAAATGTTCTTATGCTGTGGTCTCAAATTTACTGCCTGAAAGGGTGATGAATCGTAGTGTTTGGGAATCAGAGATCGAGAATCAGTCAGGGTTTCTAACAGAGAATTAGGAAAGTATATGAAACAATAACTTATGACAGAGAGTAACGAAAATGAGGCTGAGGCATAACTGGATGTATAGACTAAACTTACCGAATAGTGAAAGTTCTGGATAGAGTGGATGTAGAGAGGATGTTTACACTAGTGGGAGAGTCTAGGACTAGAGTTCAAAGCCTCAGAATTAAAGGACATTCCTTTAGGAAGATGAGGAGAAATTTCTTCTTTTTTTAAAATGTAAATTTATATTTTTATTTGAAACAGCGTACAAAAGTATAAACCGCGGCATATGACATAATACATTTATTGTACAGCTTCAATTTTAATTTTAGCAAAGATGAAATAGAAAAAGAGAAAGAGCAAGAAAGAAAGAAAATGACAGAGAGCGTGAATGTGTAAGAATAGAACCCCTAAACTACCAAATGAGTGTAGTCAAAGAGTGAGTAAGTAAAAGAAATAGGGAAAACGTAAAAAAATAAAAAGACAAAAACGGGAAAAAAAAGAAAAAAAGTGTTGATATTCCTGCTTCATATCTCTCCGCACCCATCACCCAGTCCGTAAATCGGTTAATTCCAAAGTTGTGTTGCACCATACTAGCCTTGTAATGAATCAATGAAAGGAATCCATGTCTTTGAAAATTGCTCTGATTTTCCAGCTAAGACAAGTCTCACATTTTCAAGATGTAGAGTCTCAGACATGTTTGTAATCCACATTTTAAGAGTAGGGGCAGTTGTATTTTTCCAAATGTTAAGTATACGTTTTTTTTTCGCCATTATCAGGCCATAATTAAGGAAACGTCTTTGAAATATTTAAAACTCAGGGCAGGCTTCTGCTGTTCCGAAAATAATCAGATCGGTATGGGGGCTCCAGTTTTGTTTTTAATGTTTTTGAGAATAGTTCAAAGATTTCTGTCCAAAAGTTATGTAGTTTTATGCAAGAGGCAAAGGAATGTGTTATAGTTGCTTCTTGAAGGAGACATTTGTCACAAATAGGAGATACATTTAGTTTAGTCTATGAGTAGTAGAGTCTGTGCAGTATTTTGAATTGGATTAAATTGTGTCTAACATTAATTGAACAATTATGTATATATAAGAGATATTTTTCCCATCTGTCTTTGGAAATTTTTAGGCCTACTTCCTCTTCCCATTCTCTTCTAATTGTGTCTGACGATGGAATTTCTATATTTAGAAGGGTATTATACAAGTTAGATTATTTGACTCTCAGTTTCTATTCATACCCTTGTCTAATATACCTGGCAACAGAGTTTGATATGAGTATATGCTTTCAAATAATCTCGAATTTGAAGATATCTAAAATATTAATTACCTTTCAGACTGTATTTCGACTGTAATTTCTGAAATGACAGGAGATTTCCCGTCTCGTACAGATCTCCAAGCTTTTTAATTCCTAGTCAGGAGGAATTTCTTTAATCAGAGGGTGGTGAATCTGGGGATTCATTGCCACAGGAGGCTGTGGAGGCCAATGGATATTTTTGCCGTAGAGATAGATAGTTTCTTGATCAGTATGTGTGTCAGGGGTTGTGGGGAGAAGGCAGGAGAATGGGGTTTGGAGGGAACGATAGATCATCCATGATTGAATGGCGGTGTTGACTAGATAGGTCGAATTGCCTAATTCTGCTCTTATCACTTATGAACTTATGTTGACTTATTCTCGATGGGCTGAATAACCTTCTTCAGTGCTGTAGCAATTCAATTGCATTGTTGGCAACATCATGTGAAATTGTTTAAGCTTGCCTGAGAAGTACCAGTTTGACTTAATTTTGTTTTTTTTCTCGCTGTCTTGTTCCAAGCTTAAACATATCATTGTTAAAGTTTTTAAAATGATATATGTAATAATGTCATCATCTGCAGCAGCTGGCTTAGGATACCAAGCTTAGGATATCAACTGCAATTGAAGATGGGACTGATTGGGGTCTCCCTTTTGTAAACAATCCCAGATACTTAGAGCATCAGGGGGTAAGGCGGGACAATGGAGTTAGGAGGGGGAGATAGATCAGCCATGATTAAATGGCGGTGTAGACGTGATGGGCCGAATGGCCTAATTCTTCTCCTATCACATGAATTGATGAACTTATTGAGAAATTCAATTCAATTAGGGAAATCCTGTAGAATGGCCAATGGCCTCTGAACCGCTGGAAATTCCAGCAAAATGGCGGACTTCAGTGTTACATTCTGTCCCTTACCACGTCCCAATACATTTTTGTTGTGTAGCACTGCACATTATGGGTGCTTACGAGATGCAAATTAATTACTAAGTTACTAAAATTACAATGTAACAACCTTCCAAAAATATTTCATTAACTGTAAAATAATTTGGGATATACAGACAAATGATGCGACAGGCTCTCCACTAATGCGAGTTTTTATACTCTAGCCATATTAAAATCCACCTGCCATTCTCTAGACGGTGTGCTTTATAAATCCAAACCCTGCTGAATGCCATGAATCAGGTCCAATGTCTCAAGCAAATCTTAGATTATTGTTTGTAGTGTTCACCTCCATTTATTCATGAACAGGGCGAGTACAAGAGATTTAGAATAAATCACTGAGAAACTCTATTTAATGCTACGTTTTGATCTGAGTTGACTTTAAATCCCAATTTATTTCAAGAACCCCCATCAGGCACAAATGTGAAATTTAAAGAAGATAACAATTTATGTGAAAAATGTAGAAGAATGTGAGGTCATAGATAGTAATATGTTCAATGAAATAGTTTTTAGTATTTAGTATTTAGTTTTTACCTTTTTTTTAAGTATTTAACTTCAGTATTAGTATTTAAAGGGGATTTTGGAAAAAATCTGCTTGAATGTCGTCAGCTGAAATGTTTTCATCTTCACATCAGTCTTGGCACAAACATTCTGTTGGCCTGTTTTGATTCTGAGGCTGATCACACTATACTCATAGTTGGACCAAGACATGTCTCTTAGGAGCTCATGTTGCCTTCAGCACATCTCTGGATTCAACTTACTAAGCTATTGAACCAGATAGTTTGAAGTTGTATGGGTTTCTCCAGGTCTTCTGTAACTCATAATTAAGGTGAGAGGGGAACTATTTAATAGGAACCCAAGGTGCATCATTTTCACACAAAGAGGTTGGCACATCTATGGAATGAACTGCCAGAGGAAGTAGTTGAGGCAGGTACAATAACATAATTGCAACGATATTTGGACCAGTGCATAGATACTGGTAGGAAAGGTTTAGAGGGAGATGGGTCAAATGCAGGTAAATAGGATAACCTTAGACAAGCATCGTGGTCAGCCTGGATGCGTTGAGTGGAAGGGCCTGATTCTGTGTTGTATAACCATAAGAGGCTGGCAGACCAGCAAACCTCTGCAGAGACAGAAAGAACCCCTAGAAAATGTTATATTTAGGGGAGAAGGGAGTCAAAAGGGGTTGTTAAAAAAGATGTTCAAAACAATTTTCCCATATCTTTTTCTTTGAGTTATGAGAGACAAAAAAGCACTGGGGTTGAGACATGTGGGAAAGTAGGCAGGAGGCGTTTTCAAGTGACACCTTGTTGACACAAATGATTAGAAACTATAGTTATGAGGAGAAACTTCATTATTGGGGCAATGACCCCATGAGCAGAGATTACCAAGATAACACGCATACTGTACATGGCTTCATGGACTGTACAGTCAAAGTAAAACATAGTTTGAATCTTGTTTTGTTTTGAAGTATGCAATATTGATATCTAAATCATGTTGATGTTCAGCTGCACCTGACATGGATATGAAATCAATTTTATACATAGGTCGCACTTTCCTTAAATGGTTATAGCTTGTTAATTTGATTTTTTTGTGAAAACAGTGTGTCTTTAATAAATGCTTTTCCACAGATTAATAGGTTTTATTATTTGGAAAGCAAATTATATAAATGTATTTGATGGCAGTCTATATTTCAAATGCTGGATGTTGTATGTCATTTATTACAACTCTTCCAGTAAAATTGTGTTTACACCAGATTTGCAGTGCATAAATTGGCAAATGTCACAGGGAAAATCAACAACTTTCCTCAAGGGTGTATTACATCAGTGAAGAAAATTTGGACAAACCTTTCTGTTTATGACAAGCAAAACTAGAATTTTGAAATGTACTAGTCATGCATTTCATGGGCATGGGGTCATATGGACACACATGCCAAGTTATTGCTCAGTTACATTTATTACTTATTTTAATGTATGACAGAATGAATGACAAAATTACAACATATGGCAAATGCTGAAACATATTGCCTACTATATATGTCAAACATTCTGTTAACAGACCACTGTGCTAAGCTCTACACCAGTCCACTGTTGAGATACAGATTGTATCCTATCTTTATTTTATTTTCATGATTTTTACTAGTTTTTCTCATGCTCAAGATAACAGACACAAAATTCTACATTTCTGCTCAAATCCTCAAGTCAGCAGTCGCAGAGTTGAAAGAATGACATTCATTCATTTTTACTTTAAAAAAATACGTATATTGGACAAAATGCTCCTTCTTTTCAACAAAGAGTATAAATTCTGCTCGTTAATCTAAACTAAGGCTCTATTACGGCCAATACTGATAGAATTAATTCCAAAAATAATTGGGACCAATGTTATGAAAGCAATTGTTTCATCGGTCAGATGTCATCTGTCAAAGAAGCATTTTTTAAATATATATTATTGCTGATTTAGTACCTACAATGTTAACATATTAGTTTTTGTTTGAACATTCTCCGCTGATATTTTAACAAATCCATCAGTGCATTCAAGATAAATTGATATAAAACTGACAAGCAGACTCTTAGATCAACTAAACTCCTATTGCTAACATGGAAAAATAAATTATTGGCTGCATCAATGTTAAGAAGATTTAAGGATGTGAAAGGGGACCTTAGGGTTTAGGAAAATCAGTTGGCGGTTTGACTGAAGTATGTCAAGTCTGAAGTAGGGTCTCGACCCGAAATGTCACCCATTCCTTCTCTCCAGAGATGCTGCCTGTCCCGCTGAGTTACTCCAGCATTTTGTGTCTACCTTTGGATCCAATTGGAGTTTTGAACGGACAGTTAAGTGGATGCAGTGAGACCAGGTGTTCCAGTCCTGCCACTCTAACTGCCAGTCAGGGCTCGGTGTGGACTCCCTTTTGATAAAACCTATGTGATTTTCCAGAATGATACTCTCACCAAATAAGGTCGGGACTTACAGGCAAAGAATCTCAAGTTCATGGGTACTCTCTGTCTCTTTCTCTTTCCTGGCCCATGCTCAACTTGGACTGACAATGAGAACTTAAAAAAAACAAAAGGCTGCTAATCCATTGGCTGACACAGTAAACCTAAAAAAAAATGACACTAAGTTTCAGCTCTTCCACATCTTGAATAGCAGTCGCTACTTACTGGATTTTTTTGGTGAAGTTTTTGGAGACTATTCCTCCTTCTTCTTGCTTTTCTTCATGTTTTCCTGAGAATGAGACAAAGGGAGCGGTCAGGGAGGTTTCGCACATGCTGGATGATCTCAACCCACAGAGGAATTTGTCAACATCAGCACTTCCGCCCTGGCCAGTTAATTCCATGATTGGGGCCACGTTCTCAGCTGCTCTTTGGCCAATTATCTATATGCTCCAATGTCACAATGATGTTTCTTGGGATTCTGATGGTCTGTACACTGGAACAGCATCTGGTTCATCCCACCCATGTTTCAACATCGAGTATTCTCCAATGCAGAGCAAACCCCTCTAACACACAGTTGTTCTCTCTCTGACCCTCCTTTTGTGGCCTCCATCTGCCTTTGGGGACTGGGTGCATGGGTGTGAAACTGAGCAAGGATACTTCTTTAAACGACTGTCAAATTTCAACATACTCAAAATGAACATACCCCATTGAAAAATATTCTTCAATGATCCACCGTGAATTACCCACACTGGCAAATAACTTGTACTATTAGGCTGGCAATTATTTTTTCTCAAATACAACAATCTCCACCAACAATAGGTACAAAAAGCTGACGAAACAGCTTCAGTCTGAAGAAGGGTCTCGACCCAAGACCCTTTTCTCCAGAGATGCTGTCTGACCCGCTGAGTTACTCCAGCTTTTTGTGTTTAAACCAGCATCTGCAGTTCCTTCATCTCCACCAATAATGCCATCTGCTATTGACAATCAGCAAAGGAAAACACAACATTGGAAGCTCTCAGCTGGCCAGGAAGAACATGGGTGGTTAAAGGTGTTGGGTTAACCAGCCCTGATCTTGGTGCTCACAGTTTAGCTTCAGCCCAAGAGCAGTGGTCCTGCCCGCCTCATGGTGGGTGAAAGAGCCGGGTCTCCCTCTCAGCCCCCAACTGACCTGATATCTCCACGAAGCCGTCTTTGGTTTTGATGGTGAGCTCCTCTGGGGCGAAGCTCTGCACGTTGACACACATCTTCCAGGGTTCGCCGGGGCTGAGGCTGGGCGGGCTCCTGGTCTCGGGGTAGCCCGTGTAGCGGGCCGTGTACTGGGGCGGCGACGGGCTGCCGGCTGCCGCCCCGTTGAAGGAGGACCTGAGCGGGCCGGGCCAGGTGGACGTGAGCCTGGGGCGAGCCCAGTCGGGCCAGTCGGCCGTGAAGTGGTCGGGGAAGGGCGACATGCCGAAGTCCTCTTCCAGGAAGCGAGGATCTCGGAAAGGGTCCCTGGTGCTCCTGTGCCTGCCGGGGATCTGGCAGGAGAAGGGGACCTGACCCTCAGCCATGGCTACTGCGTACTCTTTGCCCCTCTCAGCTGTCCGGCCCCCTGCTTTATACTGGCGCTGGGGGAGGCGAGGACGCCGGCAGTTGTCATCAGTAAAATCTGATGTATGAGCAATGCGCAGGAATGCGGGCCGGCCCGCGGGAGCGCTCGCCTCACGTGTGCTGACCAAGTTTAGCCATGCCTCGCTTCGCCCTGCCTCCGCGCCGGCTATTTCCAGCAGCGCCGCTCACCCTTGTTTACCAGCCGCCGGCTCCAGTGGGCGAGGCAGTGTCCGCTCCTTGGACCGCTGACAAACCTCGGCCGGCGCTCACTGCGACAAGTACCAAACCACTTCAACTTGGGTAAAGGGCCTGTCCCACTGACGCGACTTTTACAAGCGACTGCCGGCACCCGTGGATCGGCCGCCGAAATGTTCAACATGTTGAAAAAATCAGCGGCGATCAGAAAGACCACTTTGTATGGACTCTTTGGAGACCTCTCACGGCCATGCAGCCTGCATGGTCCTGAGAGGTCGCCTATGGTCGTGAGAGGTCTCCAGAGTCTTTCTGGTCGCAGCTGAATTTTCCACATGTCGAAAATTTTGGCGACCGTCGCCTGTAAAGGTTGCGAAAGTGGGACAGGCCCTTTACACGAACGCCTGGCCACATTGTCCCCGTCTCTACCAAAGACACGTGTAGGAAGGAACTGCAGATGCTGGTTTACACTGAAGATAGACACAACATGCTGGAGTAACTCAGCGGGACAGGCAGCATCTCTGGAGAGAAGGAATGGGCGATATTTCGGGTCGAGATCCTTCTTCAGACTATATTATATTCTAGTATAGATGCTATCATATTATACTTGAGTTTAATCAGGCCAAGTACAAGTGAAGTGCAAAGAGAAAAATACCGAATATAATATAATCCGCAGAGATATTCCAGCATTTTGTGTCTATCTTCAGTGTGAACCATCATCTGCAGTTCATTCCTATACATGAGTGGTATGGGTGCAGTGTGACAGAAATCAAGAGGCATATGAAATCAGGAGAGGATGTTTCCACTAGTGGGCGAGTCCACATCAAAGTTTCAGAATTGAACGACTTTCCTATAGGAAGATGAGGATGAATTTATTTAGTCAGGGGGTGGTGAATCGGGGGATTTCTTTGCCACAGAGGCTGCGGGGGCCAGGTCAATGCATTTTTTATAAGGCAGAGATAAATGGATTCTTGATTAGTACGGGTGTCAATGGTTATGGAGAGAAGGCAGGAGAATGTGGTTAGGGGGGAGAGATAGATCAGCCATGATTGAATGGCGGAGTAGATTTGATGGGCCGAATGGCCTAATTCTCATCCTATTACTTATGACCTTACATACGAGGTGCTCCCAGCATCCCGAAACCAATTTTAATCGTGTCAGAAATACACAAAACCACTGGTTATGGGAACCATACCGCCTCACTGGCATCAAAAGCACACACAATGGATAAGAAAGAACAGTCACTGAATGTGCAGAGGGAGAGGAAACCCCTTTAGCCGTGTGTTGGGACATACATCAGACTTTTGAAAGGAATATTATGGGAGTGCGTTTGTATGCAAGGTTGTCCATAAGCTAGGTATCCATCACCGGAGGGGGTTTGTATTGTGACTAAAGTCTGTTTTTGAAGTTAAGACATTGAGCCAACCCATTCTTTAGTAGACACAAAATGTTGGGGTAACTCAGCGGGACAGGCAGTATCTCTGGAGAGAAGGAATGGGTGACGTTTCAGGCCGTGATCCTTCACTCAGTCTGAAGAAGGGTCTCAACCCAAAATGTCACCCATTCCTACTCTCCAGAGATGCTTGGATAGAGTGGATGTCTTGGCTTGGCTTGGCTTGGATAGAATGGATGTGGAGAGGATGTTTCCAATAATGGGAGAGTCTGGAACTAGAGGTCATAGCCTTAGAATTTGAAGGATGTTCTTTAAGGAATGAGATGAGGAGACTTTTCTTTAGTCATAGGGTGGTGAATCTGTGGAATTCTTTGCCACAGAAGGCTGTTGAGGCCACGTCAGTGGATATTTTCAAGAGAGATAGATAGATTCTTGATCAGTACGGGTGTCAGAGGTTATGAAGGCAGGAGAATGGGGTTAGGAGGTTGAGAGAGATCAGCCATGATTGAATGGCAGAGCAGACTTGATGGGCGCATGGCCTGATTCTACTTCTATTCCTTATGACCTTATGACCTTATGCGGGCTGTACTGCTGAGTTACTCCAGCATTTTGTTTCTATCTTTGGTGTAAACCAGCATCTTCAGTTCCTTCTTACACATTTATTTGGTTAGACGGGACAATGTGGCTAGACGGTGTCCTCCTTGCTCATCTTACCTTTCACAATTCCAGAAATTATTGTTGTGCAGTCAACCTACACTTAGATGGCTGACAGCGTGACTTAGTCTGAGTGGTGCCGGTTTGGGCTTCGGAGTTTGCCCCAACAAGTGCATGCATCATGTTTAAACAGAAAGTGCTGGAAATACCTGCGGAGAAAGGACCTGGCAATATTTTTGTTTATCAAAGGGTCATTGACCTGAAAGGTCAAGTCATTTCTTCTCCACATGGAAGCTGCCATCTGTGTGGAGTGTATATGTTCTCCATGTCATCCTGTGCTTTACCCATGAGACTCCTGTTGTCTCCTACATACCAACAGCTGTGAGTTGGTAGGTCAATTGCCTAGCCTAAACTGACCCTGGTGTGGGTGAGATGAAGAGTCTGGGCATTGAGTGGAATGTGAGGGGAAAAGGTTACATTGAGAATGAGCTCCGTGGGTAGCCCGATGGGGTAACAGTAGAACTGTTGCCTTACAAGTGCTTACAGTGCCAGAGATCCGGTCCGATCCGTAACCTGCTTGGGTTTTCTTTGAGATCTTCGGTTTTCTCTCACACTTTAAAGACATAGAGGGTTGTAGGTTAATTGGCCTGGTGTAAATGTAAAAAATATCCCTATTGTAGGATAGTGTAATGTGCGGGGATCGCTGGTCGGTGCGGACTCGGTGGGCCGAACGATGGATTCAATGTGCGGAAATTGCCTTCATTGCTGACTGTTTTGGATAAGTGTTTTGAGAATTTAATTTAAATCATTTGTGGTAAATAACTTAGAATATCCCATGGTTGAAAAGTGTTTTTCTTCTTCTTAGGCAGTCCCTTGAGAATAACTTGCTTCCACTCAGATTTTGTGGGTTCTGAGGTGTCTGACGAGACCAATGTGGGAGCCTCAGACTCTTCTACAGATTATGCCTCTGGTCAGTAGTTTGTGAATGGTGCCCCTTCCACCATTTACAGGTCTTCTGAGCGTTCCTGATGCATGGACTTGCTCTTTTGAGCAACACCCCAAATGTACCTCGCCAATTTGAACAGTCATGGGCCACTGTTTCTGAGGCGTCTGTAGGCATGTTGTATATCTACTAATAAGGATCCCCACCACCTTGTTCATGCCCTTTTGGGCTGCAACTGTTGGACAAGAGGCACAGAAACCTGAAGGCATTGACCACCAGGTTCGGGAACAGCTACTTTCCTACAGCCATCAGGTTCTTGGAATGACCCTCACAACCCTACACCTATCTTGGCAATGGAACCCTGCAGCCCCCCTCCTGCACTGCCATACACTTGTTTATCTACTTGTGTTTTACACTAATTTCTTGCCTTTTGTTTTACTGTCTTGCAAAATGTATGTGTAATGTACGTATAATTTACATTGGAAAGACACAAAATGTTGGAGTAAGTCAGCGGGTCAGGCAGCATCTGCGGAGAACATGGATAAGTAATGTTTCAGGTCGGGACTCTTATTCAGACTGGTTGCAGGGGTGCGGAGAACAAAAGCTATAAGAGTAAGGCAAGACAAAGTGTGGCAATATGAAGAAGACTCTCGAACCAAAATGTCACCTGTCCATGTTCTCCAGGGATGCTGCCTGATCCGCTGAGTTACTCCAGCACTTTGTGTCTTTCCCTGATAAAGCAGCATCTGCACTTCCTTGTTTCTACTGTATAATTTATGTTGTTTTGTGTGTTGTCTGAGTCTATGTATCTATGATGCTGCTGCCTTGCTTTGGGCACGTCCTTGAATCATTTCTTCTGACTGTCTGGTAATTATTTTCCTGTAACAAAACTAAGTCACAAATATTTGTTCCACAGAATTTACAAGTTTTAATATTAATGAACTAATCGGAAATGGATGTCACTGCAGCACTATCAGCCTTTATTGTCCACTCTCGTAATTGAGAAGACAATTTGGAGTCAACCACAATCACAGGTCGTCATCAGGTATTGTGTAGACTGGGGAAGGATGGTGGACTTCCATTCCTGAAGAATATTAGTGAACAGAATTCCATTGTTGTTATTATACCTTTGAATACTATCGTCATTCATTAGCATTGTACCATGTAAGATATTGCTAATGTTGTCTATTAATTATTGCAATTAATTGTCTATTAATTATTGCAACCAAAAGAAAACATGAGGTAGTTGCCCAATGAATTATAATGAATTTGACCATCGTAAATTAATGTATCTTCTACGTTTCAGAAACTGATCATTATATTACAATGCTAGGAACAAACTAAGCTTGTAGGTCTTGATGGAGCTGGTGAGTGATCATATTAAACTTACCCATCACCTAACTTTGTTTTGACTTCACCATTTGTAGTATATATTTAGTACATGGAGCCTATTTGGAAGAAAGTTTCTCAGAGGTTGGTTAACTTGAAAAAAAAAAAGATAATTTCAGTAGTGTTTGACACCAGAGATATAAAGCTGCTGCCTCACAACTCCAACGACTTGGATTTACTCTGAATTCTGACATGCTCTCTGTGTAGTTTGAACATTCTCCCTGTGACAGCAATGGGCTTTTTTCCATGTGCTCCAGTTTCCTCCAATATCCCAAACACAAAGAGTTGATCGGTTAATTGGCCTCTGTAAATCGCCCCTAGTGTATTTGGAAGGGAGTGGTTGAATCTCGTGTGGTGGAGTTTATGGGAACTCAGGAAAAATAAAGCGGGCATACTGTGAATGGATGCCTGATGTTCAGCATGGACTTGTTTCCATGCTGTGGGACTCTGTGAAACTAGTTCTCCGACTAGTTTCACTGTCCTGATTTATTTTACTGATTGTACGCCTCGTTGTCGCCTTGCCCCTCAGTTTATAATGAACCATTCTCCATTTCCTTGTTTCTGTTTTGATCTGTCATTTTCACACCTTACTCTTCCATATCTCCAGTCTCCCTCTCCTCTCTCACCCATTCCCTTTCTCCAGAGATGCTGCCTGTCCCGCAGAGTTACTCCAGCATTGTGTGTCTATCTTTTATGTGATTCCGTGATTATTTCAGTTGTATCAAGTTAAATATATAACTACCTACCTGCCAACGTGTTGACTGTAAAATTGCTCCCTGCTCAGGGATAATTAGTTTATTAAACTATGTTTTGGAACTAAAAAAAGTATGTTTAGTTAATGTTTTGGATGTTTCTGAAATTATTTCAGTCCTTTCAGCGATTTGAATGCCTTTGATCATCAAAGACAGAGCTTCACCGAAGACAGACACAAAAAGCTGGAGTAACTCAGCGGGTCAGGCAGCATCTCGATTCAGATTCAGATTATGACCTTTGATCATCAAAGACAGAGTCGTCACCGAAGACAGCCACACAAAAAGCTGGAGTAACTCTGGAGCCGCGGAGCTCTGAAGCCGTGGCCGCACCTGCTGGAGAGCCGCTGGAGCGCCGAAGCCGGGCCGCCGCTGGCACACCCGCTGGAGAGCCGCCGGAGCCGCCGAATGGGTGATGTTTCGGGTTGAGACCTTTCTTCAGACTTCAAGCTTCACGTTCTCTTGGAATGACAAGGCAGTAGGCAGTTTGTGCAACATTGAGAATAATGAGGGCAGCAATTGCAGGCCTGATCCAGCCCAGCGTGTACTCTTAGGTGAATAAGACGGGAGAGTCATCCCTCATTCCAACAGTGCAGGTCCTTCAACAGCATTACGTTCCAAGGTGTCACTGACTAACAAAATGTAGATCAAGATGTGAGGATGTGAAACCTGTGATCAGAGAGCAGTCAGTTTAAAGTTACAATGTTGTAACGTGCAGGCAAAATTTAAACTAGAGTATCGCCTCGTTGCATAGCACTACCTCTTAAGTATATGGGAATTGTTTGAAAAACATCTTACGGCAGGAAACGTTGAATTTCTTATAATTTACATGTTACAGGACTTAAATAAAGTAGGATGAAGTTAATATTAATTATATCTGTAAACATCAGTCTCTATTTTTCTCTTGTTAGACTAATGGGTTTGGTTTATTTAAACTCCACCTCTCCTGAGCTTTGAGCTGTAATCTTAGAATGATGCAGACATTTTGTTCAGAATGACTCAGCTCCCATACACTTTCTCTTTTCTAACATCACTGCAGCTTAATTCAGATCACAGCCTGGGTTTCCATATCCATATTTTTATAGTTCTATTTAACAATGTCACTTTGGCAAGATAATCAAGCAGAAATGATTTGACAAATTGTGTTTATGGCCACTTCATTTCAATCTTGGGGCCCTGCTGTTTAACAACACCACTGAAGAAAAAAACCAGCAGGGAAGCACTTTACATCTCCAGATTCAAATCATTTGCTTGACTGGGAATCAAGTCAAAAGCGGCACTACTGATGCTTCCATTCCCCAACTAATTTCTGAGGAACAACTGACCTTGGAAAACAGTTGATTCCACTGTGTAAATATCACACTGTAAGTACAAATTGAAAATTTGCTGTTGGAGGGGAGATCAAGGACACAATACATTTAAGTGCCAACTAGCTGCCCTGGGGAAAGTCATGTCATGGGCTTCTGTCCAGGATTGTGGACCGGAAACATTTTCACAGCCTAAAGGATCTTCTACACAAAAATGTCCTTGAGCTGCAGAGTTTATTTCAGGCTGTACATACAGCTAACTCATGCAATGATAGCAGTGCATCAAATCACTTAGCACAGCCATCAAGGTATTCTGACCAGTTTAATGACTCAACTATTGCATTGCGTGAACCTCCGTGCAGAACTGGTGTCATTTCATCAGAGAAATGACTCTCGTACATTGTAACTTCACACCCAAGTGGTGGCGGTCTTTTTACAGAGTACCCCCTCTGCCTTCTCTGATACGGACAGTATGTTGTGAAGAGGAATCCAAGGGTGGAGGAAATAAACTATCAAACTCTCACTCAACAGTAATAGCTATGAATGAAAAATATCTTACGAATTATTTTTAATCAACGTTTAGAGTCAAAGACTCTTGCAGAGTGGAAACAGCCCCTTTGGTCCAACTTGCCCACACCGGCCAACATGTCCCATCTACACTAGTCCCACCTGCCCACATTTGGCCCATGTCCTTTTATTGATGATCTCAATGGCACAGCAGGTAAGACCCTGGCAGAAGCTCATATTTTAAAGAATTTCACTATTCAGGAAACAACTTCTCAGGAAGCGGAAAGTTCAAAATGTATTACCTTTTCTGATGATCTATGTATACTTTCAAACAAGTATCATTTTTGGGATACAGTCTATGAAGATTTCAAGTTGTGACTTTAACACACTATCACGTAAACAAAAATAACTGAATCTGTTGTTGACAAATGGTTTACTCCACTCCTCCACATTCTCTCATGCTCTATCTGGGCTGTCCAGATGATCTGATGGAAATTGATTTTTGTGATAAGTCAGCCTCTCCCTTATCACGCTACGCTGTGACAACAAGGATAATGGAATATGAGCTAAGTGAATGTCAATCTTTTTTTCACGCTGCAGCTCCTAAGCTACCATGCCCAGCTACATCACGTTTCTAGCAATCAAATTATATCCTTTATTAGTTCAGGTCTGTTACTCAAGTTCGCTTACTGCAGTTGGTCAGCAGATTTCACTGATGTCTAGAAATAGCTGTCTAAAACAGTGGTGACAATGTGTTCTAACACGGACAGCCCTTTTGTAAAGAACTGAGCAATGGAATTATCATCATTAACATCATCATGGTTTCCAGGAAAATTGATAAAATGCAAACCTTTTTTTCTTCTATGAGAGATTGGGCAACAAATCATAGAGCAAATTTCATCGGACCAATGAGGCTTATCACAAGCGACACAAGTATGTGTGTCTTCAAGCCCATACCGCATAATGTGGCGGGGGGGGGGGGGGGGGGGGGGAACAATTTTTATCTCTTTCCTCGACGGAGAAGTGACTTTTTCCATATCGTATCTCCGTCCGCACTGCAGCCTAACATCGTGGAGTTGGCGGTCCCATGGCTGGGGAGCGACTTCGGGAGCTCCAACCATGGGAGCTTCGATCACCCCGATGCAGGAGCTTCAGTCGCCCCGATGTGGGAGCTTCGATCGCCGGCGGTGGGAGCATCGATCACCCCGACTGCGGATTGTTTGACCGCCCCGACCGAGGGAGAAAAGGAGGGAAGAAGATAATACATTATTGCCTTCCATCACAGTGCGCTGTGGTGGATGTTTATGTTAATATTTATGTAGTTGTGTGTCTTGTTGCTTTTTTGATATGACTGTATGGCAAATGAAATTATTTGTACGTTCTTACATACTTGGCTAATACATTATTCATATCTTGGATCTTGTATCTTGATTCCTGTGGTCCACCAATTCAGAAATGTTGTATATTCTCCAATGTAATCACTGTGCCAATGGCATTGTAACTCTAAACTGGGCATTATGGCCAGGAGTTCTGGAATCTTGGAATTTTCTCCTGAAACTCCTTCTCTTTCCCTCCCTATCACTGCTTCCTTTTTTAAGATGCTCTTTAGATCATAAGAGATAGGAGTAGAATTAGGCCATTCGGTCCATCAACTTTACTCCACCATTCAATCACGACTGATCTATCTCTCCCTCCTAGCCCCATTCTCCTGCCTTCACCCCATAACCTCTGTCACCCGGACTTATCAAGAACCTATCTATCTCTGCCTTAAATATATCCACTGACTTTGCCTCCACAACCTTCTGTGGCAAATAATTCCACAGATTCACCACGCTGTGACTAAAGACATTCCTCCTCATGTCTTTCCAGGGGAGGGACATTGCAAGCTTCACATGGTCCACTCTGTTTCGACGAATGCAATCAACCCGGTGTGCAAATAGAACAAGTTGTCCTACAACCTTAGGCTGTGCACGCCATACACAAGAGGAAGAAGACGATCTCTTTCCTAAAAGAACGTCCTTTAATTCTGAGGCTATGTCCTCTAGTGCTAGACTCTCCCACAGGTGAAAACATTCCCTCTGCATCTGCTCTATGAAGCTACCCCTTGTCAGTGCATTTACTATCCTAATATTTTCATAAGTGATTTGCCATTTTTTTTAAATGGTTTGAATAATGCTTTTATGAAGCACCATAGAACATTTTTGTTGTGCTCAAGTCATTGTTATTACTATTATCGGTGTTGTTGATTATGTTGTTGCTATTAGAACATATTCTCCCATTCTTCAGGCACTGTTGAATTTGCATTTCATATTATGTTTGATAAATAACATACAACAAAATTCTAAGTTCACAGTCAGATGGTTTCTGCAGATGCTGTAATCTGCAGCAAAAACAAATTGCTAGAAAAACTCAGAAGGTCAGGCAGCATCTGTGGAAGCAGATGGATGTTTGATGTTGCAGTTTGAGCCCTGCCTCAGCCCAGTCAGGTGTCTACTTTATTCATTTAACGTTCTTTTGCTTCCAATAGACATTTTTCATGCTATATTTCAAAAATCCATGCATGATAAATGTTTGGACAGGTCTCAACAGGGAAATATCAGGACAACATCAGGTGGAAACCTCAATCTGCATTGGTCTTCTATTTGTTTTGTTGTGTTTCTAGTAATACACTTGATTGTGGCCTTAAAAAATAATATTAAAATTGTGACCAAAAATGCTTAAAGTGGGCAGTTTCGATACAATGCAGTCTATATACAATGCAGAAACCTGCTCTTCAGCCAACCGAGTCCGACCAGTGATCACACCGTACACTAGCACTATCCTAAACACTGGGGACCATTTACAATTTACAGAAGCCAATTAACCTATTTGTACGTGTTTGTGTTAATCCACGCCAAATTGTAAAGGCTAAGACACCAAAATTGAGTAAAGGCTTCTGGGCTGCTAGGCCATTTGGTCAAAAGTGTTTTCTGTAGAAATGGGAATGGTGCCAGTTTGTCTAGAGCCTAGATCAGAGCTGCAGGAAGAGATTGGGAACATCTGCAGACCCTGACAATTAGGTGCAATATGCATAAAATCCATTGGGTTCGATGAATGCAAACCAGACATACACATTGTAAATAATGTTGCAAAGCTTTACTTTGCTGGATGTTGATTGGATTAAGTATTGAGTTTTGTCTGGTTTTCTTGCATATCTGGGCACATGTTGCGATGTTCGTTTCTTCTGAGATACACTGTTTGAATACAATGTATTGGCCACTGTATTATTGGGTTAGGGAAATTGTCATGTACTGGATTAATCGATATATGTTAGTGGATTGTAAACAGACCACCTCGTTGTTCGGCCCCTCGAGGTCCGGGGACCGCTACCACGAGGTCCTGTGTCGATCTACTGGGAGAGTGCTTAGGACTGCATGACCTTCTGGTCACGCAGTCCTGTTTGAGCGAGGCCAAGAGGGCTTGATCAGGCAGTTACGAGGATCGAATCCGTGGTGGTTAGGTACAGTGGGAACTGTAATTGTGTTTTGTCAAAATAAAGATTAGATGCGCAAGTGCTTAACTCAGTGACTATTGACTGAAACTAGACTGGGGGGAAGCTTAGAACTAGCAATTTACATTGGGGGCTCATCCGGGATCTCAACGGACCCCCAAACACAAGTTTGCAATCAAGGGTGCTGAGCTGTTTCGATTGCGAGTGCAGAAATCGGGCCCACGGTGCAGCTTTCGCATTGGTTTTCGGCACTTTGCGTCGGAGCGGATTGATCATTCGCGGGCTTGGGAAAGGGTCCAATTCAGACCAATATAACAGAGACTTGCAAGCGGGGGGGGGGGGTTCCCCAATAGAAGTCCAGTCTTAGCGTGAGGATAGTAACATTCGGGAGGAAAAGTAGTCATTTAAGGATTAGTACCCCTCAGTAAAGAGTAACCTAGGAAGGGGAAAATCTTTGGTATCGGAAGGAGAGGTTCACTGATTGATAACAGCGTGACGCAGCATTGAGTTTGAGTGTTTGTAAACTGTGCGCTAGCGCATTAGAACATTTTTGCAAATTGTAAACATTTAATTTTTGTATTGTTATCGGATCCGAATTGTGTAAATATGTTGTGTATGTAAATAGATTTAGAGTGTATTAAGATTTAGAAAGTTATGATTTAGAGTGTATTAAGTACGCAGACCGCTATTTGTATAGCTGCTTGTGTGAGTGTTCAATGATTTTTAAGGATTTAGATAATTGAAGTAACACTGTGTTTGAATTAAATATTTGTAATTGTTCAGATTGTAGTATTGTGAGAATCCGATTTGTGGTGGTTCGATCAGGGTTTGTACTCTTTCGGTCGCTGTGTCGGGAGAGCAGCCATTCCGCTAACTGATTGCGCCACGAGGAGGATTTATTAGAATGCATGGTTTATAATAATTGTGGTTTACGTAGGAGTGTGGTTGTGCCTGACAATAATAGGCAGCGTGACCTCCTGCTTGTGCACTGTGTTACTTGCGTGTCTGAAGATCATTTTTGGGTGTTTTCGATTAAGGATTAAATGAGCGAGAATGTGTTTGAGTGTTCCCTGGAGTACTCTGATTCTTGAATGACTGGGGATTGAGAAAACTGTAAGTTTGAAAGGGTGTGGATTTGTGAGAGATAGAAGAAGAATTTGAATAGGAAAGTATGATTGGTGGAGCAAAGGAGTAAAGAATTTAACAGTGCGAATGCTTTGAGCCATTAGCCATTGTTCAGGAGCAAGCTTGATGAATTTAGGGATCAAAAGGAAGGAGCGGAGGACTTAGGAATTCTGTTTCGGATGTTCGGAAGCATGGGGAATAGTATAGATCAAGATGACAGAAGAGGAAAGGAGCCCATTACAACTAATGTGTGATGAGTACCCTCACAAGGACGAGAAATTAAGAAATTTATCAGGAGCGTTAAATAAGAAATTAGGAAATAAGCTATGGCCACTGGGGGGCATTAGAATAGTAAAAGGGATAAAATACATAGAACGGATTATTTGGCAACATAGTAATAACAAAAGTGCAAAAGAATTAATAAGGTTATAGAGAAAATATTATGAGGAACGGAAGAGATTAAGAGGATGATTAGTAGGGAAAAAGCAATTGCTAAACTTGTAATAGAACTGAAAGAAGGTGAAGTAGATCGACCTCCAAGCAGTAGGAAGGACAGGAGTGGAGATGAAGGGAAACACACAGAATAAGGAAAAGGCAGATCTCCTGGAAGGAAATTAGTCCCTGTAAATTTAAAAATTAGGAATAGAAACATAGAAACATAGAAATTAGGTGCAGGAGCAGGCCATTTGGCCCTTCGGGCCTGCACCGCCATTCAATATGATCATGGCTGATCATCCAACTCAGTATCCTGTACCTGCCTTCTCTCCATACCCCCTGATCCCTTCAGCCACAAGGGCCACATCCAACTCCCTCTTAAATATGGCCAACAAACTGGCCTCAACTACCTTCTGTGGCAGAGAATTCCACAGATTCACCACTCTCTGTGTGAAAAACGAGAGAGTGGTGAATCCGATGGTTAGTGCTGACTTTGAGGGGGAAGGAGATGAATATTTGGAAGAGTGGACAAATGTTAATGCTAGTGGAAGTTCGCAGCTCCCACCATGTTCCTCTTGCGTTTCCCAGGCGTCACTAGCACCGTGTATGGCTTGTGCCCATAATAAATATTTTAGGTCTGCAGAATCTATAACATCTCCGGCAGATTCTACATCTGAACAGGTTTTACCAACAGCAGATACTGGGGTACCAGATTCTTCGACCCTATCCATTCCATCATTGATAGATCGTCCAGTAGCTTATGGCCCCGGAGCAGAACGAAGAAGTTAGCTCCGGTGTACTTCCGAGTAAAATAGTGCAACCGGCAGAGTATTTCTGTGAGCCACACCTAGACAGATTATACGAGTAGTAAGAAAGAGGAATGATTTATTTGGACAGTATCGGGAACCCCCTAGCGATTGGCAGGATTCATCTGAGGGTGAGACAGTGATTGAAGATACCGAGATAGATTTTGATGTAACCGAAAGTTTACAAATTAAACAGATATCCCCTAGGCAGTTCCCAGTAAGGGAAGGGCTGGGTACAACGGATTCGACCAGCGCAGTAAGTATGAATAATCCCCGTGTCACAGTTGTCCATACTACATGGAAGCTGCATGAAATAATGGCAGCACTAAACAGAATCCCTGATAGGAAGAAGTCATCTGCTGCCTTTATAGATTATTTAAGAACCACAATGCGTGTACATCATGCAGATTCCTGGGATTTATGGGACCATACATACTCCATAATTACTCCAGCTGAAAATACCAAATTTCTAGTAGCTCTAGGACATCCAACTTATGAAGCCTTGGGAAACGTAGTAATGGATCATTACAAGTGCAAGAGAAGAGGCTGTTTTAATGGCTCTTGCAAACGCGTTTCAGAAACCAGGCGATTTAAAACGAGTTCTGGAAATAAAACCAGAAAAGGGTGAAGGAGCAGACGAATTTCTAGACCATTTTTCAAAATTATATTTGGACCAATCTGGAGACTTAGACTATCACAATGGAGGAAGTTCCCCTCAGTATTGTGCTATCCTATTGAATTGTCTCTCCACTAAAGTAGCGGATTTAATTAAGACCGATAACAGGAACTGGTCTGAGAATTGAGCCAATCAAATGGCCAGAGCTGTGAGGCACTCTTGGAAGGAGGGTAGGAACCAGGAAAAGGATCCTGTAACTAGAAGGGAAAGTGAACGCATAGCCAAGAAAGAATTGCCAAGATCCAACTCTGAACCATGGATTCCCAGAGTACCAGCAAATTACAGATTGGGAGAAATTAGGGTTCCAGATTACTGAAATTATTATCACAACTACACTCCCAATTCAGAACCCCTTCCAATGGAACCAAGTGGTAGAATAAAGCCAACCATATTGCCTAATCAATGCTACACTTGTGGGGGGTGAGACATTGGAGTCGATTGTGTCCTGTGGGGGAGTATTATCGAGAAGGAAGGGGGCAAAGAAGAAGACCACGGGGTTTCAGAAACCAGTGGATCCCGAGAGGTTACCGGGACTCTTGGAACTCTGGGGTAGAGGATGAGGACACTGGCAAGGAGATCAGGGGGCAGGGACATTTTGGCAATCAAAACCATTCCGTTACCCCTAACCTGCCAGTTAATACCACCTATGAAATCTGAAGGCGTCCTCATATGGCCCAAAACAGCAATAAAAACCCGAAAGAACATTAACCCCTTCCAAATCCTAGGAGGAGATACAAAGAATCTAATTATCGAGAACCCTCAGTGAAGAAAGGACTACGGAAAGGGAAAAATAGTGGCTGGTGGGAGAAAGAATAGCACTAAGGAGAGAAGAAACAGACTATTTTGTGCAGGGGGTATGGGAGTGGGGAAAGGAGCTATTATACTAACTTGTTACTAAGTTTGTGCCTGCAGTATATTCGACAACATACTACCTGGTGAGTGTGGTAAAGCATATACAGACCCCTTGAGAACGGGCAGAAGACATCAAAGGTAATGTAGCTCCCCAGAAACAGGAATCAACAAGCAGGAGGAAATGATACTGTCCGTTTAAGGCAACCGATAGGGAAAGCTGATCCTCAGTATCCCTACTCCCTTGAAACTGGCATCAGAGAAGAAGAGGAAGAAAACCTACCCTAGTGCCCAACTTTAACATCATCTAGCTTTTGATGCCAGTGAAGGAAAGGAAAGTAACACTATCTAATCTTTCCTAAAGAAACAACACCGGCAACCTATGACAACTGTTGGGGCAAGCTTCACTCGAAAGAACTGAATTTGTATTTGAAAAATACATTCTTCTGTCATTCGGGGCAAAATACTCACTTTATGCCAACATTTAGTTATAAATAGATTGATTTAAAGAGGGGTTATGGGATATAGTCTTAAAATTGTTAGAGAATTGACTGTTGACTTGGCATTCTTTCTTGTCTCACCCATAGGAGGATAGTTGAAGATTGGACGGGACTATTTAGTTACTATCAAAAAAAGAACAGACCCTAGTGGATATCAGGAATTAAGGCATACCCCGGAAACATAAGGTGGTGTAAAATGATGAGGTAGATTGAAAAATGTATGAGTTCCCCTCGCAAAGTCAATACTAACCATCCAGAAAGAGTTACTTAAAGATAAAAGGAAACTAGTATAGGAGAGAATCCCTATGGACTGAGAGCCGAGCCAACATACTAAGGAATAAGTACTGGAGGAGAAGTCTATTGAATTAGAAGGAGAAACTTGAATGGGTGTGGAGGTATCAGAATCGATGTATTTGACCGATGGATCTAAATTGTTTAACCCTTGATGGTAAAGTGGCTTCTATTATCAAGGTGGAAAGAAAATGTCCCTAGAATTGGCATTCTTAATTGGATTTATAATAGAATTGACAACATATGGAAATTGATTGTTTAAATTTGAACAGCTGGGAATTCCACAGGAATTGGAATGGAATTGTGTTATCGGCCACAATGCTGTGGAATAAGAAGGGTGAGATGGACGCTGAAATTTAAAATAGTAAATTGAAGGCTGAGACTGAATCTGGTTAAATTGGAACATTTATAATGATTTGCTTTAAATTAGAGTCACGCCTGCAGGGAAATCTGGACTAAACCCAGCTGAAATTTATATGAGAAACCATCATCAGATATACATATTATAACATTGTGTGAATATGGAGAGAGCTGATTAGTGTTGATCCGAGGATAATAAAGAATATATTATAGAACAGAATAGTAATAGGAATACAGAGATAGTGCAGAATATAATAGGACAGGGATAGTGAAATGGAAAAGGGATAGTATTGGAGAATTACAGTGAATGTATGGGGAAGCATTGGTACATGAATGGTAACTTGCTTTGTCCCAAGTTTTTCAGGAATTATAGGTTATAGGTTCGACTATGGAAAGGGATGGAAGAATGGGCAACAACATGGATGGAGGGAATTCGCACCCATGAAAACTCGGGAGGTGAAGACTCATTAGATGGAAATTGTGAAGCTATGCCCATGAAAACTTGGGAAGCTTGACAAGATTCTGGGAAGAAACATCATCATTTTGTGTTGTTGATAGATGGAAAATGTAATAGATACACATATGTATATCTGATCAGCTGATTATCTGACTACTTGGTTATCATAAATGATGGTTTATCATATATGATAAAAGGAAGGAATGTTAATCCTGGCCCAATTGTAGAGGCTAGAACACTAAAATTGAGTAAAGGCTTCTGGGCCATTTGGTCAATTTAAAAGTGCTTTCTGTTTAAATGAGAGAAGCTGCAGAATGGTGCCAGTTTGTCTAGAGCCTAGATCAGAGCTGCAGGAAGAGAATGGGAACATCTGCAGACCCTGACAATTAGGTGCTAAATGCATAGAATGGATTGGATGAATGCAAACCAGACATACACATTGTAAAAGATGTTGCAAAGCTTTTCTTTGCTGGATGTTGATTGGATTAAGTATTGAGCCTTGTCTGGTTTTCTTGCATATCAAGGCACATGTTGCGATGTTCGTTTCCTCTTGAGAAACACTGTTCGAATACAATGTATTAGCCACTGTATCATTGGGTTAGGGAAATTGTCTGTCATATACTGGGTTAATCGATATGTTATTGGATTGTAAAGAGACCACCCCCATGTGGTTCGGCCCCTCGAGGTCCGGGGACCTATAAAAGTCCGCCACCACGAGGTCCTGTGTCGATCTTCTGGGAGAGTGCTTAGGACTGCATGACCTTATGGAGTGTTTCTGTTTGAGCGAGGCCAAGAGGGCTTGATCAGGCAGATACAAGGATCGAACCCGCAGTGGTTAGGTACAGTAGTGGGAACTGTAATTGTGTTTTGTCTAAACATATTTTAGATGCGCAAGTGCTTGACTCAGTGATTTTTGACTGAAACTAGACTGGGGGGAAGCTTAGAACTAGCAATTTACATTTGGTGTCTGAGAAAAAACTGGAGCATCCAGTCACAGGGAGACCATACAAACTCTAGACAGACAGCACTCATGGTCAGGATCGAACCCGGGTCCCTGGCATTGTAAGACAGCACCTTGACCACTGTGCCACCCCACTGTGTTGTGTTGGGTTAGCAGAGACATTGGTTTAACATTGCATTTGAAAGATGACACCCTCACTACTGTGACAGTGTCAGCCTGGTGAGGTCTTAGTAGTGAGACTGGAAGCAACAATCCCTGACTCAGCTGAGAGTGCTACTGCTGACTCATGCAGCTGACAAAAGCAGCTCTAACCAATAAAAATCCATCAGTCATTTACTGCAACTCACCTGGGCTACCGCTGATGATAAATGAGATATACCAAGTTCATAAGTTCGAGGAGCAGAATAAGGTCATTCAACCCATCAAGACTACTCTGCCGTTCAATCATGGCTGATCTCTCTTACCCTCTCACCCTCATTATCCTGCCTTCGCTCCATAACCCCTGACACCCGTACTAATGACAAACCTGTCCATCCCCGCCTTAAAAAAATGTTCTCGAAAATGTAGAAATCATGATGGGTGTGGGATATGCATGACAGCGAGATAACATCAGAACAAAGCAAGCCTCATATTTAAGTCAGGATATTTATTTATTTGGAATATTTTTGTTTTACAAGCTCACAAATTAAATGCATTAGGAAGACTAATGTCATGGAGAATATATCTTATTTTCACAGAAAGATGAAAACAGCTGGTACAGGAATATTCAGAGAAGCCTCCAACTCCAGTGCAAGAGGAGTGAGAAGAATCAGATACCAACCGGCATTATTGAACAAATATGTTCCTTGTTCAACCTTGCTCTTCCTATTTCATTTGTTCTAAGACATTCAAAAAACACTATTTGGGTTGAACGCATTCTAACGAATACAAACACATCTGTTGATATATGTAACCGATTAACCTAGCTACAATTGATAAGACTCAACATTAACCAATGCATTTTTTTTGGCTGCTATAATTTATCATTGGGAGTTCATATAATTGAGATTTATTTATTTTTAAAAATTTCTGCTTACAGGCCCTTCTTCACAAACACAGTTTCACAAATATTTATGTGTGATGGTTTACAAAAGTAAACAATTGAGAATTCATCACACGATGCACGGAGCTTCCAAAGGTACAGTCTCTGTAGCCTGCAACATATAAATAAATTCAATAAATAGGGCAAATAAATATTAAATAAAAGGGTACTGCATTGATCTTTATCAATATATTTACAGTGCATAGTGAAAATACAATTGATCAGAAGTTAGCACAAGAATTTGGTATATTCCTTACTTAAATGTGAAAAAATTGAAATAAATATCATAGGAGTGCAAATGAAGGAACAAATTTATAACTATCAATAACTTACTACAAGTCACCTGGGCTACTCTTATATAATGATCTGCAGGATAAGCTTATTTTCATTCATTGTCATGTTGCCACTGTTGTTCTTTTCGGCAATTAGGCCCTTAGGGGTGAGGAACGCTGTGCTAATAACCTAAGCAGTCCAGGCCCAGAGAATGAGTTCCTAGGACTTCCAGTTCATGCAGAGATTTGCATGCCTCCTACTCTGCCCCAAGAAAGATTCAGATCACGAATCCTTAAAAAAACAAACTCACTCTTTTCTGTGTGTTACTGCAGCAGCTGGCTGCGGCCTCTGCTCTCTGAACAACGAACGCTGCCTGATCAACAGTGTCAGGACACATCTGATTTTCTCAGGACAACTAGAGCAAGATCCTGTCCTTAGAGGTTGGATCTCAACGACTCCTGCGCTAATCCCAGCCAGCTTTGGAGTTGACCTTTGTGCTATTTTGCTTGCAGTGCACCTATATACATGATAAAGATGAAGTAAGATTATTTTCTTCATCAAAGCTGTAAATGTCAGATCAAACTCATTCAGTTTTCACTGCATGTTGACCAGATTCCTTCCATTTGACAAAACCAAAACCCATCTTTCACTCTAGATTAATCTTTCTCCAGATCCTAATCGTGAGGAAACTCTTCCACACCTGCCCTGCCGTCCTGGGAAAGGCAGATGTCAGAAGTCAACCTTGATACTGGAGACACAAGAGACTGCAGGTGTTGTATGTAATCTGTAGCAAAAGATAAACTGCTGGAGGAACTCAGCAGATCAAACAGCATCTGAAAGATCAAGGAGCCCTTCAGCGAGTCCTGATGGAGCGCCTTGACTGAAACATCAGGCATCCTTTGCCTCTACTGACCTGCAAAGTTACAGCAGCATTTTGATTTTCTGCTCCACCCTGTGTGTTCATTTTATGGAGTCTTCCTGCCCATTGTTTGAGATTTTCCTGGCACCCTGTACTGCAGAAAATGGATAGACACAAACTGCCGGAGTAACTCAGTTGGACAGGCAGCATCTCTGGAGAGAAGGAATGGGTGACGTTTCGGGTCGAGGCCCTTCTTCAGACCACAGACAATGGTTTTGGCCTGTCAATGTAAATTGTTCAATAATTGATGAACAATGCACTGGGTGGTAATCCAGCATCCGCAGTTTCTTGTGTCTCGGCAGTTCAACATTACACAAGGAATTTTCTAGAGAGGATGTTTGTTTCGAAGTCTCTGGGAAAACAACCGAGAGAAGGCCGATGTTTTCATTTTATCTCCGGCTGACAACAAAGGATATCTGAGGATTCTGCCTCCTGATTATCCATCTCAGGACGACCGGGTGTCTTGATTGATTTGCTATGATTGATTTTCTTTAAACAAGTTGGCCGGTTAGCTTACCAACATCTGGCAGTGGCCAGGAAACATTATTAAACAAGCCCAGCAGACCAGGCTGGCATCCATGGGTATTGTGTGCCAGAGGGACTTACATCAGTTCCTATTATTTGCATTTTAAAACTGTATCTCTTAATTTATGACGAAGACTGTTTTCTGCTCTGGGGCAGGGGAAGTCAGCAGGATTCCAGGAGAAACAAGGTAGACGCAAAATGCTGGAGTAACTCAGCATCTCTGGAGAGAAGGAATGGGTGACATTTGGGGTCGAGATCTTTCTTCAGACTGATGTGAAGGCTGACACATGCCCGAATGTATACTACGCCCCCGACGTTGAGCTCACTGTTGACTTTGGTTCAGTGTGTCGACTGAATCTGTGTAGTGAGTGCACATGGCATGGCTGTGGGGGAGGGGGATTGTCAGCTGTGCTCCTACATAATCTGATTCATCATATTTCTGAGCTCCAGTCTAAATGCCCTCTGAAAATAGCCACAGTGCACCTGCTGTGTTCCACAGCTTCCAGTCAGAGCTGTTGCTGTTGTGTTGACTGCCACCCAGTCTTTGTGGTGTGGCCCGACCGTACACAACCTCCAAATGTTCCCTATGCGACAATTAGATGATGCAAATTAAGACCGGTGTTTCTGGTCCAAGCTTGGTGTGGGCTGACATTTCAAAACATAACGCATTTGAAGATGACATTTCATCTTTAAAGCGGGAGATGATCTTGGAGAAATTGGAGTCTGTCTGCCTCTCTGTCTACTGCGCTCTGCCACACATACACACACGCCAGATTCCATGTGTCCATTAAACATTGTGAGACCAGAATAACATCGAGGTCATTCTGCACCTGGTGGGCTGCCAAGCAGGAAGGGGAGAAGGAGAGGGAGGAGGGGAGGGCGGAGAGGGAGAGGGAAGGTAGAGGGAAGAGGCAGGAGGAAAGAGGCAGCAGGGAAGAGGCAGGAGAGGGAGAGGGAGGAGAGGGAGAGAGGGGGTTCAGTAATGGGGAGACGCAGCTCAACGCCTCAGACTCTCGTAGCTGCCATCTGAATCGTAACTCTTGCTCCTGCTGCGGCCGCTGCTCCCTCTGTCCGAGCTGCGGCTGCGGCTGCGGCTCCTCTTGCGGCTGCGGCTGCGGCTCCTGCTGGAGTAACTGCGGCTGCGGCTGGTGGTGCGGCTGCGGCTCCAGCTGCGGCTGCGGCTGCTGTACCTGGAGGAGTAGCTGCTCACACTGCTGGAGGACGAGGGGCTGGGTCTGTAGTAAGGGATTGGCCGCTTTCGAGCACTGGCAAACAAACACAAACACCAGATTGCACTTCCAAATATGCTGATAACCAATTTACTGTTAACCATCAACATCGGTGTCATTTTCATCAGACACACGAGGTGAATTTTGAGGCGTTTGTTGACATTAATTAGGTGGGTATATTAATCTACTGTTGTACACTAAAGTTGACAATCAGTTTGTGTAGCAAGGAACTGCAGGTGCTGGTTTACACCGAAGATAGACACAAAACGCTGGAGTAACTCAGCGGGACAGGCAGCATCTCTGGAGAGAAGGAATGGGTGGCGTTTTGGGTCAAGACCCTTCTTCAGACTGAGAGTCAGGGGAGAGAGAGTCTAGAGATATGGAAGGGTAAAGTTGTCAAAGATCTGTTTATTGTCACATGCACCAATTAAGGAGTGCAACTCGATTAATGTGTGAAAATGAGATATCAAAGAACATGCGATCAAGGAAAATGTAGAATAGATCATTGTTAGCTAGGGGAAGGTGACAATGAACTACAAAGAGATTAAATTTAATCAGGGGAACGTCGGGTGTCTCCTGTATATCGGTGAAACCAAGCGCAGGCTCGACAGTCATTTCGCTGAACACCTTCGCTCAGTCTGCCTAAACCTACCTGATGTTCCGTTGCAAAACACTTTAACTCCCCCTCCCATTCCCACACTGACCTCTCTGTCCTGGGCCTCCTCCACTGTCAGGGTGAGGCCCAGCGCATATTGAAGGAACAGCACCTCATATTTTGCTTGGATAGCTTACACCCCAGCGGTATGAACATTGAATTCTCTAACTTCAAGTAACCCTTGCTTTCCTTCTCTCTCCATCCCTCCCCCTTCCCAGTTCTCCCACCATTCTGACTGCCCCCCTGAATAAATGTCATCTCTGTCTGCCTTGTTGTCACCTTCTAGCTAACAATGATCTATTCTACATTTTCCTTGAAACGCATCTCCTTTGAAGTCTCGTTTTCACACCTTACCCTTCCTTATGAAAGCGGGTTAAACATTGTAAACCGTGTTGGAAGGGACTGCAGATGCTGGTTTAAACCGAAGATAGACATAAAAAGCTGGAGTAAAGCTTCAATCTGAAGGAGGGTCTCGACCCAAAACATCATCCATTCCTTCTCTCCAGAGATGCGGTCTGACCTGCTGAGTTACTCCAGCTTTTTATGTCTATCTTTAATAAGCAGTTCCATTGACCAGCAAAATTAATAATTAGATGTGGCCTCCAATCAGTGACAACTGTGATTCAACCCTTTTGTCCATGAGATTGTAGAATCAACAGTAATTTTAGAAACAGGTAATTGGTTACTTTGCCGATCAATGCTTGGGTTGTTCTAATCTCTCCACTGTTTCCTTGTCTACCAATCAATCCTTTAGAAATAGTAAAGGTTTTCTCTTAAACTATTCTCATTTTGCCGAGTTAAATTGTGTGTAAGCGAGTGCTTTAATTCCCATATACCTTAACCAACTCTCTGTTTGCCTTTTAAATTTGCAATCATTAGTACATTAAAAACTGCTGAATTCTATGAAACAGTCTCAAGGTGGGAAGTCAGCCAAGATGTTATACAACACAATTATGATAATCTCACTTTTGATTCATAATGATTTATGTGAGCAATTAGTTCGGCGTAGAAAAATTTGCAGATTAGACCGGTGATAATTTTGACTTGATTGGAACTGAAGTCCATATTGGAACTGAAGTCCATATTGAATTAGGAATTTGGAGCAACACTAACAAGTTTGCGGATGACACAAAGCTGGGTGGCAGTGTGAACTGTGAAGAGGATGTTAGGAGGTTGCAGGGTGACCTGGACAGGTTGAGTGAGTGACAGATGTGTGGCAGATGCAGTATAATATAGATAAATGTGAGGTTATGCACTTTGGCGGCAAAAACAAGGGGGCAGATTAATATCTCAATGGGGTTAGGTTAGGTAAGGGGGAGGTGCAGCGAGACCCTGGCGTCCTTGTACACTGGTCACTGGAAGTTGGCGTGCAGGTACAGCAGGCAGTGAAGAAAGCTAATGGAATGTTGGCCATCATAACAAGAGGATTTCAGTATAGGAGGTTCTACTGCAATTATATAGGGCTCTGGTGAGACCACATCTGGAGTATTGTGTACAGTTTTGGACTCCTAATTATAGGAAGGACATCCTTGTGATTGTAGGTTCACAAGATTGATCCCTGGGATGGCGGGACTGTCATATGAGGAAAGATTGAAAAATCTAGACTTGTATTCACGGAGTTTAGAAGGATGAGGGGAATCTTATAGAAACATATAAAATTATAAAAGGACTGGACAAGCTAGATGCAATAAAAATGTTCCCAATGTGGGGTGAGTCCAGAACCAGGGGCCACAGTCTTAGAATAAAGGGGAGGTCATTTAAGACTGAGGTGAGAAAAAACTTTTTCACTCAGAGAGTTGTGAATTTGTGGAATTCCCTGCCACAGAGGGCAGTGGAGGCCATATCACTGGATGGATTTAAGAGAGAGTTAGATAGAGCTCTAGGGGCTAGAGGAGTCAAGGGATATGGGGAGAAGGCAGGCACGGGTTATTGATTGTGGACGATCAGCCATGATCACAATGAATGGCGGTGCTGGTGGTGCTGAATGGCCTCCTGCGCCTATTTTCTATGTTTCTATGAGTCCAATATCACCCAAATGCAATCTGACAGACAACTAATTGAAAACCTAAAACCTACCAGTCAACTGTGCAATCTACTTAACTACTATTAAAAGTAATTGGCATCCTCATGGTAGCTAATCTAAACATTAGCTAGCAAGGACAGACAGAAAACGCTGACAGAGGCAAGTTAGCATTCATGCTCGGAAAAAAATCTTCATATAAAAGGCAAACAGAAGGTGGAACAAAAAAGGACGAGGGGAGACCGCATTGAAAATTACCGAATAGTATAAGGCTTGGATAGAGTGGATGTGGTGGGAATGTTTCCACCAGTGGGAGAGTCCAGGACCAGAGGTCATAGCCTCAGAATTAAAGGACATTCCTTTAGGAAGGAGATGGAGGATTTATTTTTAGTCAGAGGGTGATGAATCTGTGGAATTCTTTGCCACAGGAGGCTGTGGAAGCCAAGTCAGTGGATATTTTTAAGGCAGGGATAGACATATTCTTGATTAGTACGGGTGCAAAGGGTTATGGGGAGAAGGCAGGAGAATGGGGTTGGGAGGGAGAGATAGAGCAGCCACGATTGAATGGCAGAGTAGACTTGATGGGCTGAATGGCCTAATTCTGCTCATATCACTTATGGCATTACCAAGAGTGATGAAGTAGTAAAGGAGTGGGGAACCACGTACATTAGGAAGCAGCCAAAGCTTGCTGGCATGAGCAGGAGAATAGGACAAGAACTGAATGACCTGCAGGAGTCTCTGCCACTGCTGGGTGATATGCAAAACATATCTCCCTGCTGCATCACTGAACTATTAAAACCTGGTGATTTATTCACATCTCAATAACGGGGTGACCTTTCACTGACCTGGTAATGCGGCGGGGTTCCAGATGGCTTGGAGAGTCTCGTCTGCGCTTCCTCATTGGGGAGTAGGAGCGAGAACGGCGTCTCCTCGACTCTCTCTCCCGGGATCCGTACTTCTTACCATCCCGACCTCTGTCATGGTCCCTATCCAATCACAAATCACAGCAAGACCTTCTTCAACATAGCTGAAGCATACGGACAGTTGGATCCTTTTCTATCCGTGTGATGGTAGCATCTGCACTCAATCTTCTGCTTTTGTTTCATTGCTAGTTGGACTGTTCTTGTATTTTTCAGTTAGTCAAAATGTTGATAGGCCAGACATGGGATGGGGAAATTGAACTTCAGACTATTTGCTAAATGTTGGTATCTACAGATGGGGTTGCTGGGGTGGTGGTGGGGTAGGGGGGGGGGGGGGGGGGGGGGGGGGTTGGGGGGAGTGGTTGGTATTGTTCAATAGAAAAACTTTCCATTTACTCGATAATTGAATGAGAAAACTGGGTAATCCTAACACCAGATTAGACTCTTCCCAGGGGAGCCAATGACGTTAGGCCCAACATACCAGCCACTTGAATGGCAGCTCCATACAAACAGTAATAGTACAAAGCCGGAGGAGAAAAGTTGTTGACGATCGTAAACTTAGATGGGATTTCATAAAATGAAGAATAAAAATAAGAAAAAAAAATGCTGTGGGATATTAAAAAGAAAGAAGGGAGATTTCAGTAACAGGCATCTCTTGATGTTGCTGAACTATAGTGTATCATTGAACCTTCATGTATGCGTGATGTTAGTAGAAGAAATTCAAGTGCTTCTCCAAGCTATGTCCTGGAGACTAGGTAATAAATTGGATACATTTCCTTCACAAATTATCCATCTGTTCCTTTGTTCCTCTGCTAATGGCAGATTGGACTTTAGACTTTACTTTAGACTTTATAGATACAGCATGGAAACAGGTCCTTTGGCCCACCGGGTCTGCACCACCCACCAGCGACCCCTCCTTACACCAGCACTATCCTACACACTAGGGACAACTTGCAATTTCACCAATGCCAATTAACCTAAAAACCTGTTCATCTTTGGAGTGTGGGAGGGAACCGAAGCATTCAGAGAAAACCCACGTGGACACAGGGAGAACGCACAAAATTAATTAACTATAGCGTGCTGGGTGTCACTAATGTTGACAATACTACCTGCGGGATGAGATTAGCAGCATTTTCTCTGTTTAAATATTCATTTTATTTATTACTAGGGATGGAAATTATATATAAATGTACGCGGCAACTTTTGACAGTTACAATTCTGGTATTTATCCTTGTCAAAATAAGGAATCTTCATCCAATCATCTGAACATAATAATTATTTACATTTAGTTTATGCAAATTAAAACTGGACTTCTGCCTCAAACGTCTGCCGATCACATTAGTTACAAAATCACTGGGGTCCCTGCAGACCTCCTGCTAACCATTTGTCTTTCTGTAGAGTAGCTGGATCCTCCTGCCAACCTATTACTTTTCTACAGGAATTAGCAGACATTTAGGAATAGGAACATCTGCATGGCCGTATTCTGAGTTTGGAGAGGAGATACTTGGAACAGATGCACATCAGGCATTTGGGGAACATTATGGTGCAAGCATTAACAGACTGAGTAATTTCCCACACTGAATATTGTGCATAAACCTTGCCTGTAGTTATAGTTGTAGTCAATGCCTACTATGTTCTGTTATGCTAAGCAAAGAAAGAATGTCATTGTCCTGTCAAGGACATGACAATAAACTCTTTTGACTGTGACTTTGACTGTAACCCACCGAACACAACAACATGTACACAGAAAAATCAGGTCTTTAGAACAACCCCTTTATAAGTTACCTCTCTGGGCTGTATCTTGAATAACTTGGGCTGCGCCGTGATCGGGAACTTCTGCTTCCTGAACTTCTCCTCCTAGATCTTGGTGAATAGCTCAGGGAACGCGAAGAAGACCTGGGCAAGCACAAAGTAACATCTAACCCTTCATTTTTTTTAGTCCATTTGCCTTGAAAGACAAATGCAATTATCCATTTGGGTAACAAATGTACTTCAGCAACCCAATTTGAAATTTAAGTTGATGAAATAATTCCACTTCAATGCATTCAGGAACTGACAAAGTGAAGCATTTTGCACTACAACTCAAGTTACAGATTCAGAGTCATAGAGTGAGCACAACAATCCATGCCAACACCCATCAAACACCCATTTATCTATCTATCTATCTATCTATCTATCTATCTATCTATCTATCTATCTATCTATCTATCTATCTATCTATCTATCTATCTATCTATCTATCTATCCATCTATCCATCTATCCATCCATCCATCCATCCATCCATCTATCTATCTATCTATCTATCTATCTATCCTATTACTAAAACTCTCATCTTGTGTCTGTGTTTTTAAATTTGCGCAGAAATGGTATTGTATATCGCTAGGATGTTTTTGTCACCTTACTCACCATTCTCCTCTGCTCCAAGCCTACCAAGTTTTGTTCTGATCGGCGGAAGATTACAAAAGTTATGACGTTTTAAATAATCATGAGATCAGCAGATTGGTCTTCTCGCCTGTCATTCAACATGAAGGTAACGCCCCTTCTGGCACCCGCTGGAGAATAAAGCCCTGGAGGCGGGGCTGAGTCTGTGAGCATGTCCACAAGCCACCCATTCAGAAGCCACCGTATAGAAGCCACCCGTCCAGAAGCCGACGGGAATAAAGCTGAAGCAGCGGAGTGTGGGGTGTGTTCCGCAGGCGGGAGCGGGCTGTGTTCGCGGGCGGGGGATGTGAGCGCGACAGGGCTGGGGACGGGAGCAGCTTTGTGAGTCCGTAGCCGGGTCCTGGAGCCAGGAGTGCAATCGCAGTCGGGGCCAGGAACCGGTGAGCCCACAACCCCCTTCCTATACCCCCTCCCCTACAACCCCCCTCCCCTACATCCCGCCTACACACCCCCTCCCATATACCCGTTTCCCCTACACACCCCTCCCTCACAATCCACCTCCCCTACACCCTCCACTCCCTCACACCACTCGCCCCCACACAGCCCCTCCCCCACCCTCCCCCATCCCCCGCAACCACCCTCCCCCACAACCACCCTCCCCACATGCCCCCTCCCCCTCCCCCCTCCACCCCCCTCCCACACAACCCCCCTCCCCCATACCCTCCCCTCCCACACCTCCCATCCCCCACCCCCCCCACACTTCCTCCCCCACTCCCACACCCCTCCCCTACACCCCACTCCCCCACACCCCCTTCCCCCACACCCCCTTCCCCCACACCTTCCCCTCCCCACACACCCTGAACCCCACCACCCACACCCCCACAACTCCCCTCCCGCACACCCCACTACTGCCCACACCCCTCCCCCTCCCACATACAGCCGCTCCCCTACCCCACATCCCCCTACCCCCCACAACCCGCAAAAACCCTCTCCCCACACACCCCTCCCCTACACACACATACCCGCCCCCACACACACTCCCTCCCCCACAACAACCCCCTTTCCCCCACACAACCCCCCTCCCCCACACAACCCCCTCCTCCACACACACCTCACCCCCACACACACCCCACCCGCACACGCCCCCTCCCCACACCCCCCCCACACACCTCCCTTCCCCCATACCCCCTCCCCCACACACCCCATCCCCACGCTCCCTCCCCAACAGACCACCCCTCCTCCAGCCCCCTTCCCCACACACGCCCCTCCCCCACACATACTGTACCCCTGACTGAGTGAACTCAAGCCATGACTGAGTGAACTGTGAGTCTACAAGCCGTGATTATGGGCGTCACAACGGGAACCCGTCAGCCACACCTGTGCAGTTGTGGGCTATGCGTGAGTGGTGGAATAGTGGAATTGGTGGGGAGGTGAAATATTGCGTTGGTTTGACCAGGCCACCCGTGTGAGAATGGGACCCAACAGGTCCCACTTAGTCTAGTTTACACTAATCATAGAGTCATCGAGTGATACAGTTTTGAAACAGGCCCTTTGGCCCAACTTAGACAACATGTCCCAGCTACACTGTCCCACTTGCCTGCACCTGGTCCATATCCCTCCAAATCTATCCTATCCATGTACCTGTCTAACTGTTTCTTAAACGATAGGATAGTCCCTGCCTCAACTACTTCCTCTGGCAGCTTGTTCCATACACCCACTACCCTTTGTGTGAAAAAGTTACCCCTCGGAATCCTATTACCCTTCACCTTAAACCTATGTCTGGTCCTCGATTGCCCAAGAGACTCTGTGCATCTACCCAATCTATTCCTCTCATGATTTTGTACACCTCTATAAGATCACAATAGACAATAGGTGCAGGAGTAGGCCATTCGGCCCTTCGAGCCAGCACCACCATTCACTGTGATCATGGCTGAACATCCACAGTCAGTACCCCGTGCCTGCCTTCTCCCCATATCCCTTGACACCGCTATCTTTAAGAGCTCTATCTAACTCTCTCTTGAAAACATCCAGAGAATCGGCCTCCACTGCCTTCTGAGACAGAGAATTCCACAGATTCACAACTCTCTGGGTGAAAACGTTTTTCCTCATCTCCGTTCTCAATGGCCTGCCCCTTATTCTTAAACTGTGGCCCCTGGTTCTGCACTACCCCAACATCGGGAACATGTTTCCTCCCTCTAGCGTGTCCAATCCATTAATAATCTTATGTGTTTCAATAATATATCCTCTCATCCTTCTAAATTCCAGTGTATACAAGCCCAGTCGCTCCATTCTATCAACATATGACAGTTTCGCCATCCAGTGCATTAACCTTGTGAACCTCCGCTGCACATCCTAAATGGCAAGAATGTCCTTCCTCAGATTTGGAAATCAAAACTGCACACAATACTCCAGGTGTGGTCTCCCCAGGGCCTTGTACAACTGCAGAAGTAACTCTTTGCTCTTATACTCAAATCCTTTTGTTATGAATGCCAACATGCCATTAGCTCTCTTCACTGCCTGCTGTTCCTGCATGCTTACTTTCAGTGACTGATGAACAAGGACCCTCAGATCTTGTGTACTTCCCCCTTTCCCAACTTGACACCATTCAGATAATAATCTGCCTTCCTGTACTTGCCACCAAAGTGGATAACCACACATTTATCCACATTAAACTGCATCTGCCATGCATCTGCCTACTCACCCAACCTGTCCAAGTCACCCTGCATCCTCATAACATCCTCTTCATAGTTCACATTGCCAACCAGCTTCATGTCATCGGCAAATTTGCTAATGTTACTTTCAATCCCTTTATCTAAATCATTAATATATCCCAGCACCGAGCTTTGCGATACCCCACTATACACTGCCTGCCATTCTGAAAGGGACCCGTTAATCCCTATTCTTTGTTTCCTGTCTGCCTACCAATTTTCTATCCATGTTAATACCCTATCCCCAATAACATATGCTCTAATTTTGCCCACTAATTTCCTATGTGAGATGTTATCAAAGGCTTTATGAAACACTGCATCCACTGGCTCTCATTAGTCCATGTTCCTAGTTACATCCCCAAAAAATTTCAGAAGATTAGTCAAACATGATTTTCCATTCGTAAATACATGCTAACTTAGACCGATCCTGTTACTGCTATACAAATGTACAGCAATTTCATCTTTTATAATTGACTCCAGCATATTCCCCACCACCAATGTCAGTCTAACTGGTCTATAATTTCCTGTTTTCTCTCTCCCGCCCACTTAAAAAGTGGGATAACATTAGCTACCCTCCAATCCACAGGAACTGATCCTGAATCTATAGAACATTGGAAAGTGATCACCAATGCGTGCACAATTTCTAGAACCACATCCTTAAGTACCCTGGGGTGCAGACCATCAGGCCCTGGGGATTTATCAGCCTTCAGTTCCATCAGATTACCCAACACCATTTCCTGCCTAATGTGAATTTCCTTCAGTTCCTCCGTCACCCGAGGTCCTCTGGCCACTTGTAAATGTGGGAGATTGTTTGTGTCTTCCTTCTTGAAGAAGATCCAATTTACCTGTTCAACTCCTCTGTCATTTCCTTGTTCCCCACAATAAAATCATCTGTTTTCAGTCTTCAATGGACCCACATTTGTCTTAACTAATCAATTAATTAATCACCCTTCATCCTCCTGCGCTCCACTGCCTAGTCAACCTCTCCCTATAGCTTACACCCTCTAGTCCTGGAAACATCCTCGTAAATCTTTTCTGAACCTTTCAAGCTTGACAATATCGTTCCTATAACATAAATATATATTTCTATTCACCTCACAATCCCATCCCCTCTAACCCCCTCCCCCAGATTCTCATCGATTCATGGTTAGAGACATATACAGCCTGGGAACAGGCCGACAATAGACACAAGATACTGGAGTAACTCTGTGGGACAGACAGCATCTCTGGAGAGAAGGAATGGATGACGTTTCAGATCGAGGCCCTTCTTCAGGCTGAGAGTCAGGGGAGAGAGAGACTAGAAATATGTGGAAGGGTAAGGTGTGAAAAGGAGAGATCAAAGCAGACGATGTAGAAGATCAAAGAAATGTAGAATTTTTCATTGTTAGCAAAGGGAAAGGTGACAATGGCATACAATCAGTAAAATGAATCAGGAGGACTAAAACGGAGCAGTAGGCTTGGGGAGAGATGGAGAGAGAGGGAAAGTAAGGGTAACTTGAAGTTAGTTAAATCAATATTCATACCGCTGGGTTGTAAGTTGCCCTTTTTTCCCTCTCTGATGAAAGTAGGGTGATGGATGTTGTGTGCATGGAATTTAGTAAGGCTTTTGATATGTTCCCACATGGTAGAATGATCTGGAAGATTAGGATGTATAGGATTCACGATGACTTGGTCATAAGAATTATGGAAAGTAGATATTCTGGCTGGAGGTCTGTGACCAATACAGTTCCCTGTTTTCCCAGTTTATGGCAGTGTTCAGTTCTCGAGATCTATTTGTGATCTGAACAGATTGCAGGTTGGAAATATGGCCATTTAGAGCATTGAGTAGAGGTTGGGAGATCATGTTGCCGTTAAATAAGATGTTGGTGAGGCCACGTTGAGTATTGTTTTCAGTTTTGGGCACCATGTTATGGGAAAGATGTTGCCAAGCTGGAAAGGGTGCAGAGAAGATTTACAAGGATGCCCAGGACTCGAGTGTCTGAGCTACATGGTGAGGTTGAGCAGGCTGGGAGTCTATACCTTGGAGTGCAGGAGGATGAGGGTTGATCTTATAGAGATGTACACAATCATGAGAGTAGATTTCATACATTCACAGTATCTCTTGCCCAGAGTAGGTGAATCGCAAAACCAGGGTTTCCAAGGTTTAAGGTAAGGGGGGAAAAGATTTAATAGAAACCCGAGGAGTAACTTTTTTTACGCAAAGGGCGATGATTGTATGGAACGAGCTGCCGGAGGAGGTAGTTGAGGCAGGGACTATCGCAATATTTAAGATACATTTAGATAGGTATATGGATAGGATGTTGAGAGGGATATAGGCCAAATGCAGGGAGGTGGGGTATAGATGGGACATGTTGGTCGGCATGGGCAAGTTGGGCCATGGGGCTTGTTTCCACACTGTATAACTCTGTGATTCCATTCTATTAGCTTTAAAATAGTTGTGGGTAAGGACAGGGCAGGCTCACAGGTAAACATTCTGAATTGGGACAAGGCACACTTTGATGGGAACTTGGTAATAGTTGACTGAAGTTGGAAGTCAGGAAATGCGATACTTTTAAAAGAATGATGTTGACAGTGCAAGGCATCCGTGTTCCTGTTAGAGTAACGAGCAAGGCAGCTGTGCATGACGAGAGACATTGAGGCTCTGGTCAGGATAAAGAGGCACGGGACAATTATAGGCAGCTGGGTCACATTTATCCCTGGAGGAGTTTAGGGGGATTGAGGAAAATACTTAAGATGTTGGTGGGTATATGCAATGAGCCGCCAGAGGAGTAGTTGAGGCAGATACTATAACAGCATTTAAAAGGCACACTCAGGTCCATGGATAAAAATGATTTAGGGGGAAATGCAGGCAGATAAAACTACATTAGCTCAGATGGGGCATCTTGGTCTGCATGAATGAGCTGGGTACTGTGTGACTCCATGAAGTTCTGGAAAAGTTGAAGAAGAGCACTTCCCACTGGTGCAGTAGATGTGTCCCTGGACTGGCACTGGCACTGGCACATCACTGGAGTGTAAGGGTACATTAAACTCCACACACTGTTGCCAAGCTCCCATGAAATCAGATGCTCTCAAACTTGCACTGCCAATTGGATGAACTGTCCAAAATAATGGAGGACCTGTTCCAAGCTATCATGGAGTCACAGAAACATTGAGTCCATACTGACTAAATCAACCATTTACACGCTTCCAATTTTATTCTCCCCACATTTCCATCAACTCTCCACTGCTCACCGACACACTTGAGGCAATTCACAGTGGCTAATTTACCTTGCATCCCGCGTATCTTTGTGATGTGGGAAGAAACCAGAACACTCAATGGAATGTGCAAACTCCACACACACAGCAAGCTTCAGTTTTGAGGGCCGAGGTGTGAGCACGGGACTGGTTGTGATGAATTTCCCTGTTCCCTCTATAATGCAATATCCATCTCAAAGGGCAGTTAATGGATCAGTTTAGTGTCTCTTGCTGCATATCTCCATTGATTACACAAACTCCCTTGAAATGTCAATTTGGCCTGCGTGCTCAAGTCACTGGGATGTGATGTGAGGCCACAAATGTCAGAGCTACAGGAGAGAGCTCTCTCAACTATAATTGACTGGTGTAGGATGGAACTGCAGATATTGTATTAAACCGAAGATAGACACAAAAAGCTGGAGTAACTCAGCGGGATGGGCAGCATCTCTGGAGAGAAGGAATCGGTGACATTTGGGGCTGAGAAGAAGGGTCTCGATCTCAAGCGTCGCCCATTCCTTCTCTCTACAATTGACTGGCGATTGAATTGGTGGAACTTCCCTGCTTTTTTAAGACCAAGTCCCACAATTCTATCAGGGCATCTCTTCCCTTAACTCTTTCACGGCTGGGATTTGGACAAACCTTTTCCCTGAGGAGTGTGATCTGCTTCTTGAATATTTTGTGCTTGACTTGTACTCAGGTGAACGTGAGCGGGAAGAGCAGCTGTAGCTGTGTGAGCTCCTTTCCCGCTCTCTGCTGCTCCGAGAGTCACTTCTTGACCGATGTCTCCTGGGAGAATTCCTGGCAGGTGAAGGGGAAGGACTTGTCTTTCTCTCCGATGTTGTCGGCCAACCGTGCGAGGAAGATAATTCCCTGAAATTAATGAGAAAGAAGCCCGTGTAATTTTGCCTTTACTGCCATTCCTTCATGGTTTCCATAAACCAAAGGTAATCACGGAACATGGAAATATGAACATGCATGGAAAGTCTAAAATGCTGTCCAGCTATTGAGGCCGTTTCTTCTCTTGACTAGAACTTAATCTTAGTATTTTATCTCATGAAAAAATCTACTTCAAACATGTCACCAGAACCAAACAGTTTGAAGAATCTCCAACATGAAAAAATTAAGACCACTGGTTAGTTCCTATCAACAATACATTGACATGTTTCATCACCAACAGTGATAAATCAAATCCCTAATGTTGGTGAGTGGTCATCTTGAAGTCATTGCTTCAAGAACCAAATGAGAATGACTGTTCCAGATATGGAGAGAGCAACTGGAGGAATGTAAACTCAAGAAGATTTAGTTAAATTGCTCAGTTTTGATCAGGTAAAAGTCTCTACCTAGTAGTTCAGTTCAGACATTAAATAAGATGCCTGTGGTTTCTGCAGGCCAATTATCTTAGCCACAAAGCATAGTTGCAGGAGTTCTTTATGGCCCGGCCTTCTTCTCCTGGTTAAACAATGACCTTCCTTCCATCAGAGGAGGTTCGGGCATGAATGATGATTGTGCAAAGTTCAATTCCATTTGCATCTCCTCAGCAAATGAGGCAGTTCACACCAACATGGACCAGGTTACAGAAACAATCAGGCATGGGCTGATTAGTGGCAAATAAGATAATGCCTGACTATGATCATTTGCCACAGGACAGAGTTTCAACCTCTTTCCTTGATATTTAATAATATAGCACCATCCAAAAAACATTGTCAGCATCTTAGGAATCATTACTGTCCTAAAGACTGTTGTAGATGTTGTCTATATGGATTTCAGCAACATTTGATATTGTTCCTCATGGTAGGCTGCTCTGGAAGGTTAGATTGCATGGGATCCAAAGAGAGATCGCTGAATGGATAGAAAACTGGCTTAATGGAAGTAAGCAGAGGATGATGGTGGAAGGTTGCTTTTCGGACTGGAGGCCTGTGACTAGTGGTGAGCCTTCAGGGTTCAGTGCTGGGCCCGTTACTGTTTGTCATCTACATCAATGATTTGGATGAGAACATACAAGGCATGATTAGTAAGTTTGCAATAAAATGGGCGGTGTTGTAGATACTGAAGATGTTTATCAAAAATTGCAACAGGATGTTGATTGTTTGGGCTGAAGGATGGTTAATGGAGTTTAATGCGGAGAAATGTGAGGCGCTGCATTTTTGGAACTCTAACTGGAAAGATACTGTTTAGCTGGAAAGGGTACTGGGACTATTTTTGAGGAGGTTGCCTTGAAAGCCTGAGCGATAGAGGTCAGATTGTATTCCTTGGCACGCAGGAGGTATAGGAGTGATCTTATAGAGGTGTAAAATATCATGAGGAATCGACAGGATAAATGCATAAAGTATTTTATCCAAAGTAGGGGAATCAAGAACCAGAAGACATTAGATTTCAGGTGAGGGAGAAAAGATTTAATGGGAACCCGAGGGACAATTTGTTAACGTAATGGGTGTTTGTTATATGGAACAAGTTACCAGAGGAGTAGTTGACAGGTACATAGATAGGACAGGTTTAAAAGGCTATGGGCCAAACGCAGGCAGGTGGGACTTGTGTAGATGGGGCATGTTGGTTGGTATGCGCAAGTTGGGCCGATGACCCTGTTTCTTTGTTGTATGACTATGAATACTAGAGGTTGAGGGCATTTAGACAATCTGCTGCCAAGGACTAGCTAGGTTTTCAGTGCATCATTTATACACTGCCTGGAGTTGAATGACTTCAGCCATGTCCATTTATTTTGGACCTTCGCCGACTCTGAAAGGACCTACCTCCTGGCCTCTTTGTCCAGCTGGTAGGCTGGAGATGTGGTTGGAGACGAGGCCACGACTTTGCAGGGAGAGGAGCAGCTCGTCACAGAGTTGCCCGAATCTGATCCAGGCTCTGCGTCGCCGAGCTTTAGTTTGCCTGGAGAAGGTGTTTGGCTGCCTAACTCTGCACGATGGTTGAGGATCTGTCCTTTCTCTCCCTCAGTTTGCGATCTGGATGAGGGAGGTTTGGTTGACGGGGACGAAGCTGTATCATTGCCTGAGTCATAATCGTGATAGGTTCCATTCTGGCTGGGCACATTATCAGGTTTGCTGTATTCTTCCTTCACAAGCTTGCGGCCAGAAGATTCTGACTTGTATATCTGCAAACAGAAGCATGGTGCTGTTACATGGTACAGTGTTGCTGGGACAGACTTCTGCCTGTACGATGCACTCTCTACTGTTAAAGGCACCTAACCCCCAAACACAAAATAAACTCTTTCCAACATGAAAACTCGTCGATTTAGACATCATGCATTTTTTTTGTCTTTTTTTCGTTTTCTAAAAAAAGCATGCGAACGATATGATGAAAAAAGAAAAATGACAGGAGAGAGAAAAAATAAATGAACATTTTTTTCCTTCAAATTAAACAAAAAAAGAGAAACACAAAAAAAAGATAAGGATGTGAGGGAAGTAAAATCAGATTTGCGTACAGGACTACATACTGCATTAAAAGGAGAAAACCAATAGGCCCCAGTAAGCGTGGCATTAAAAAGGACAATGAACAAACATCACAAAATGAGATTTATGTATAAAATAAAAATCGCAAAACAAATAGACCATCACTTTAACTAAAAAAGCCCCTCTTGAAAGGTACAGCTTTAGTTGTGTCTCCTGCAGAAGAAATCTATTCTGTCCAGCGACCTATAATAAATCCCTAGTCTGCGGGTAGCATCGACTTACCAATCAAGAATTCCTCCTTAAGTAGGTAAGGTGTAAGAAAAAGGGAAGAGCGGGCAACATAAGTGCATCGTTAGAGTCTCAAATGACAAGAAAAAAGACACAAAACCCTGTCCAATCCCTCTTTTCCTTTTACGACTGACTCTTTTTGTTGCTTTAAATGTAATTTAATTGTTTTGGGAGTACTAGCTTCAAAAAAATGTCAGAGGTTTTGTCAGACATTATTCACAATTTTTAATTGCCTTGTGGATAAAACCTTAACAATGACTTGCAGAGTTTTCAAGCAACAGACTTCATAGGATCTCTTTTGCTCTGAGAATGATTCACAGGCCTCCAGGATATAACAACATGGTTTAAGGACTTGATCTAACAATGCCATTTGTTAGGTACATTTCAAATAAGCTCATGTGGAAATAGTTACAGGTTGACTTGGTTGACTGAGCAACCCAAGTTGACATTTGTGTGGGATTTGTGTAGCATTTAAGTTTAGATTAAAACAGAAGATAACAATCCACTCATCTCTGTCAGAACTCATGAGGGAAACAACATGTTCCCAGTTTCATCTCTACCCTTATAAATTTAGGATTTACATGAATTCACGGACTATGAATTAAGAAGTGCTTTTAAAAACTCAAAGATTAACTTATGTGGAACACATGTGAGCGATAAGCCATTTTAGGAGCTGTAGTTATGCCTCTTTCTGTTTTATGCTGCCAGTAATTGCTTCCAACTCGACGTGACACAGGACACTAAGGGAATTTTTTGTGTGCTCTATAATGGAGCGGTAATCTAATAGTGTGTGAAAATCAATCACAATACAATTCAATTTGTAAAATTAACAAGTCTAAGATCAATGCAACATCGGAGACTTATAAGATGTGTGAGTGAACTCTCTAGTACTATTTTTACACATTCACAGGAAATATCACAGTGCGATAATCATTTCACAACAAATATAATCACACACTTGTGGAAACCAGCTTGTTATGAGAGACATTAAAAACATGCAAGGGCAAATTTAGGATTTTTGAGAAAAGGCTCCAACGAGGAACAGAAATTGTAAAGGTCATATAATTGTGGGTTACTTAATTTAAACTGTGAGTTTAGAATGAGAGGATAAATATTTATACCACGTCCAGGAATGTGGAAAGATAAAATTCAATGATCACAAGTAAAAGATAACCAACCTTTTTTTGTGTGTTGATGAGGGAGGGAGGAATTATGACTCTGGGATGTGCAATTCCGAACAACAGGAAAAGGCAGCCGTGAGTGTGATGAAGAGAATGGTGTGGACATTCATTAAAAATTCACAAAGTTATATGCAGCAGTGAACAGGAGCTTAAAAGCAGTAATGGCTCATAAATTGGTAGCAATTATTTGATGAGATAATGCAATCAGCAGAGCTGATGTCTACAAATTGATTTATGGTTTCAGAATAATTTTGACGAAGTTCCTCATTATTAGGCACTTTGATGTAGTGGTTACATATTCGACAAGTAATTAAGATAAGACCAGCGTTCTGGCAGTGTGAGCAGTATAAATTTGGATTTTTTAAGTAATTTGAAATGAACAGATGATTTTGATGAAAGTGTCCTTGGAGTAGTTGAATCATTTTTTGAACAACAGTCAGTTTAGCAAATCCCTTTAAAGAAAGAAACCTGCTGGCAACATCCAATTCAGCATATATATAATTCCAATCAGGCAGGAGATTAATTAAATGTCTCCCAAAAAGCACCAGGATTATCATCTAAATGCCTATGGACTGTCTGACTACCAGGCAGATTGAAATGAAGAAATTACTGTCGCACTTGCGGAAATGGAAAAGGAACAAATGGTTTTGAATGTGACCTGTGTCTATTAGTTGAGACTGTCATTAATAAAGGAAATTAGGTATTGGGGTGCACTTTGAGTCGGATTCAATATGAGTTATCGATACCGATACTTGATCACTGATGGGATTACATTTGAAGCATATAAGATTTATGCCCTTCATAAGATGTATGCCCTTCATAAGATTATTTTTGCAATGTCCAATAAAATGAAATTTGTGAATACAGGAACAATAGACAATAGACTATAGACAATAGGTGCAGGAGTAGGCCATTCGGCCCTTCGAGCCAGTACCGCCATTCAATGTAATCATGGTTGATCATCCCCAATCTCCTGTTCCTGCCTTCTCCCATATCCCTTGACTCTGCTTTTACACAATAGCGTAAAGTGAATTAACTTTAGTGAATTTGTGTGTTAAACTTTAGTTAACCTTTATAAAAGCGTAAAGTGAATGAAACATATTGAAGTGAATTAATTTTAATTTGGATAGAAGAGGAATGTAGATCTCAGCTGTTCCTTGACAAGATTGAATAGAACATTTCTTTGGCAAGCACCAGGTGCTTTTCAATAATGTGAGACATGCTAATTTATTTCTTGGAATCTGAAGGTTATTTTGATGTGATCGGCTGTAAAATAATGGGGTAAATAGACTCTGTCCCAGCAGAAGAATCTTCTAAAGGGGGCTTGGCTTTAAGAATCAATGTTGAAATTAAATTCAGGAATTATTTCTTCAGAAAAATCTTTTGATGCCAAGGAGTGTAGTGCATTTCCATAGAGCGTGGAAACAGGCCCTTCGGACAAACTTGCCCATGCCGACTAATATGGCCTATCTACACTAGTCCCACCTGCCTACATTTGGCCCATATCCCTCTAAACGTATCCTATCCATGCACCTGTCCAAATGTCTTTTAAATGTTGTTACAGTACCTGCCTCAAGTACCTCCTCTGGCAGCTTGCCTTTTATGTAAACAAGGTTTATACGCACCACCCTTTGTGTAAAAAAAGTTGCCCATCAGGATTCTATTAATCTGAAGGGTCTTGACCTGAAACGTCACCTATTCCTTTTCTCCAGAGATGTTCTCTGACCCGCTGAGTTACTCCAGCTTTTTGTGTCTATCTAGGATTCCATTAAATCTTTCCCCTTTCACCTCAAAAGTATGTCCTCTGGTTCTCGATTCCCCTACTCTGAGTAAAGGACTCATGATCTTCCACACCTCTATAAGATCATCCCTTATAAGAACACACCTCTATAAGATCAGCACAGGTCAAATAAGGTTGTTGTAGTAGGGGATATTAACTTTCCCAAAATAGACTGTGAAAATCATAGTGTGAAGGGTTCAGATGGATGCAATTCCTCAAAAGTCTTCAGGAGGGTTTTCTTAAGCAGTATGTGGAGGCCCCCACACGTGAGAGGGCAACGCTGGATCTAGTATTGGGAAATTGGGAAGGGCAAGTTAATGAAGTGTGTGTGGAGGAGCCTTTTGGGTCCAGTGACCACAGTTGATTAGGTTTAAGATAGTTATGGATAGGGACGGAGAGGATCCACGTGTTAAAATGCTCAACTGGGGTAAGGCCAACTTTGAAGGTATGAGAGAAGGTCTCGCTCAAGTTGACTGGAGCAGGTTATTGGAGGGGAAAGGAACATTGGCCAAGTGGGGCACTTTTAAAAGTGTATTGAAGAAAGCTCAGGATGTGTACGTTCCAGTTAGAGTGAAGGGCAAAGCAGGCAAATGTAAGGAAGCGTGGCTGACGAGGGAATTTGAGACGTTAGTCATAGACAAGAAGGACAGGTATGGGCAGCTGGGATTAAGTGCATCCCTGGAGGAGTTTCGGGAACTAAGGAGTAGACTAAAAAAGGAAATCAGAAGGGCAAAAAGGGGCCATGAGATAGCTCTGGTGAATAGCATTATGGACAATCCCAAAAGATTTTATAAATACATAAAATGGAAAAGGGTGACTAGCGAGGGAGTGGGACCTCTCAGGACTCAATTAGGGGTGAATGAGTCACACGAGATGGGCAAGGTCCTAAATGAGTATTTCTCCTCTGTATTTACTGAGGAGAAAGACACTAGGACGGAAGAAATTGGAGCAGTCTCTGGAAGTGTCTTGAGAGCAGTGAGGGTTACTGTCGAAGAAGTACTGAAGGTTTGAATGTAGACAAATCTCCAGGGCCTCATCTGATATATCCGACGACATTGTGGGAAACTAAAGAGGAAATTGCGGGAGCTCTGGTTGAAATTTACGAAACGTCCTTAAATACAGGAGATGTGCCGGAAGACTGGAGGGTGGCAAATATTGTGCCTCTTTTCAAGAAGGGCTGCTGGGAAAAAGCTGGGAACTATAGGCCGTTGAGCTTAACATCTGCACTTGGTAAGTTACTGGAGAGTATTCTGAGGGATAGGATATACAGGCATTTGGATGGGCAAAGGCTAATTAGGGATAGTCAGCATGGTTTTGTACGTGGGAGGTCATGTCTCACAAATCTGATTGATTTTTTTTTTAAGACGTGACCAAAAAGGTTGATGGGAGCAGAGCTGTAGATGTTGTGTACATGGACTTCAGTAAGGCATTCGTTCAAGGTGCCGCATGGTAGGCTGCTCTGGAAGGTTAGATCTCATGTGATCCAAGGTGAGATAACTGAATGGATAGCAAATTGGCTCAATGGAAGGAAGCATAGGGTGATGGTGGAAGGTTACTTCTCAGAATAGAGCCCTTTGACTAGTGGTGTGCCTCAGGGTTCGGTGCTGGGACCTGTCACTGTATGTCATCTACATCAATGATTTGGATGAGAACATACAGGGCAAGATTAACAAGTTTGCTGATTATACAAAAGTGGATGGTTTTGCAAATAGTGAAGATGGTTGTGAACAATTGCAGCAGGATCTGGATCGATTGGCCAGGTGGGCGGAGGAATGGTTGATAGATTTTAATACAAAGAAGTGTGAGGTGTTGCATTTTGGGACGTCGAACAAGGGCAGAACCTACACAGTAAATGCTAGGCCTCTGGGGAGTGTTGTAGAGCAGAGGGATCTAGGAGTACAGGTGCATGGTTCCTTGAACCTTGAGTCGCGGGTAGATAAGGTAGTCATAAAGGCTTTTGGCACTTTGGCCTTCATCAGTCAGATTATTGAGTATAGAAGTTGGGAGGTCATGTTGCAGTTGTATAAGATGTTGGTGAGACCGCATTTAGAATATTGTGTTCAGTTCTGGGCACCATGTTATAGGAAAGATATCGTCAAGTTTGAAATGGTTCAGAGAACATTTACGAGGATGTTGCCAGGACTAGAGGGTGTGAGCTGTCGGGAGAGGTTGAGTAGGCTGGGTCTCTATTCTATGGAGCGAGGGGCAATCTTATAGAGGTGTACAAAATCATGAGATAAATAGATCGGGTAGATGTAGTCTTTTACCCAGTGTAGGGGAATTGAGGACCAGAGGACAAAGGTTTAAGGTGAAGGGGAAAAGATTTAATAGGAATCCGAGGGGTAACATTTTTCACACAAAGGGTGGTAGGTATATGGAACAAGCTGCCAGAGGAGGTAGTTGAGGCTGGGACTATCGCATCGTTTAAGAAACAGTTAGACAGGTACATGGATAGGACAGGTTTGGAGGGATATGGACCAAGTGCAGGCAAGTGGGACTAGTGTAGCTGGGACTTTGTTGTCCAGTGTGGGCAAGTTGGGTTGAAGGGCCTGTTTCCACACTGTATCACTCGATGACTCTATGACCCTGCACTGCAAGGAAAAAGTCCCGGTGTGCCCAACATGTCCATATAGCTCGTCCTCGAGTCATGATGACATTCTAGTAAATCTTCTCTGCACCCTTTCCAGCTGAACAACATCTTTCCTATAACAGGGTGGCCAAAACTGAACATGATATTCCAAAAAGCCAAAAGCCTTATTGACCACCCAAACTACCTGTGCCACCACTTTCAAGGATCTCTGTACCTGCACTCTTAGATCCCTCTGGTCTACAACACTCCCCAACAATAACAGTCCCAAGAGCACTGTGAACTTCCAAAGTGCAATACCTCATATTGATTTGTAAACCCCATGAACCATTGTTCAGCCCGCCTGCCCAACTGATCAAGATCCTGCTGCAATTTTCTATGACCATCTTTGCCATCTGCTAATTTACTATATATAATCTGCAAGCTTTCAACATTCTCACCCAAACCATTAATGTAAATCACAAATGGCAAAGAATGCCGAACCATGTCAAGTCAAATCACTTTTATTTATATAGCAAATTTAAAAAACAACTCTCGTTGGCCAAAGTGCTTTACATTGGTGGAGGTACTAACGTTATACAACAGTGGTTCGTAGATTAAATACATACATCACTACATACATATAGCCCTCGCTCAGAGGACGTCAAGAAAGGTTTGGGGTACTAGTCCACTAGTCACAGGCCTCCAGTCCAAATACCAACCTTTGCTTTCTTTCATTAATTCTCTATCCAGTCGGCTAGCTCTCCCTGGATCCCATGTCTAACCTTCCAGAGCAGACAACCATGTGGAACCATATCAAATGCCTCGCTGGAATCCATATACACAACGTCCACGGCTTTGCCCTCAATGCCACTTTTAGTTACTTCCTCAAAAATCTCAAATCAAATTCGTGAAATATGATCTCCTATGTACATCCTTAATCATGACTATCCGTAATCAGCCCCTGTCTTTCCAAATGCATATACATTTTATCCTTTAGACTACTCTCTAATATCTTGCCTACCACAGATGTTAGGCCTACTTGTCTATAATTCCCATGCTTTCCCTTCTTAAATAGAGGCACAACGCTAGCCACCCTCCAGATTTCTGGTACCTCATCCGTATCTAAGGATGATTCATAAATATCAACCAGGTCACCTGCAATTTCTTCTCTAGCTTCCCACAATGTCCTTGGATATACGTGATCAGGCCCAGATGATTTATCCACCTTCAAACGCCATAAGAGGTTCAGCACCTCCTTGACTGTAATATTGACTGTCTTCAAGACATTTCCGTTAACTGTCCCAAGTTCCCTTGTCTTCACATCTTTCTCCACAGTAAACACTGAGGATAAATACTCATTAAGGAACTTGTCCATCTCCTACTGCTCCATTCGGAGATGACCGCTTTTGTTTCTAACGGCCACTATTCTCTCTCTAGTCACCCTCTTTCCCTTAAATGTACATAAAATCTCTTTGAATTATCCTTAATATTGTCGGCCAGAGCTATGTATCTCCTGCCCTTTTTGCCCATCCGATTTCCTTCTTAAGTATGCTCAGTTCCCGAAACTCTTCCAGGGATACATTTGATATGCTTCCTACACCTGTCCCATGTCTTCTTCTGTCTCCTGACCAGTACCTCAATTTCTCTCGTTATCCAAGCACCCTTACTCCCATCTGCTTTGCCCTTCACTCTAACAGGAACATGCAATTGTGACTTCTAAAAGTAAGGACAAATGATTGTCTATTTTGTCAGTCCGTTTTTGATAGAAATATTATCATGAAAAGCTGGGGCACAATGGGAAGGAGCAGACCAATTACAGTAGCGGAGAGGGCGAGAAGAAGTCGTCATGGATACGAGTTAAATGAAAGAGATTTAGACCCGATAAAACACTTACACAGAGATTACTGAGCCTGGGGTTGTTGTTCTTTGTTTCTGCTAGAGTTAATTAACATTTAAAATTTGATTGGATATATGGATGCAGCAAAATTATCTTGGAATAAAATAGGTTCAGGACTATTTACTTTTGTAGATGGGGAAAGTATGTTGGTCCAAGTGGCCGTTGACATGTTTTGACTTCTAAATGCTATGGTGTGTATTCACTTTAGCTGTGAAGATACTAAAAGATGTGCAAAAAAAATGATGATTTGGAAAAAAATATATATTTCCCATGACTAATGAAATGGAGGAGCAAATTGATCAGCTGTGTGAATTATATCTGGTACCAAGTCAATAGCTTCCCTCTGACTAAATCAAATTAACAATTTAAGCCTCCATACCATCGATCCTTAATTTCCTAAAACTGTCATCATTTACTCGTGAGTCCAAGAAAATCAGGGATGGTTAGCTGTTAGGTATTAGTATTTCAGTTTCAGGAGCCATCCAGTCTTTTAGGTGGAGTTTTTGTTGCATGGTGTGCAATGGGTTAGTAGGAGTATATAGATGGGATGAACTACCATGCTACAGATGTTCTTCATTTGTTTTATTATCAAATGACAGTATTCATTATTTGATAAACTAGCTATAAAGCTAATATCTATGATTTCCCTAGTATATACTAGAATAAATGCATTCAATATCGTGCTATTGATACAGATTAAGGTCATTAATAAACTACAACTCCTAAAAGTATTTGCACAGTAAAGGTGCAAATAAAAAGCAAACCTGGCTGATATAGAATATGAGAAAGCCTTGGGTTCTAGAAATTAAACATGTTATAGAAAATAGGAAGAGTTTCACATTAAAATGTACATCAGCCAATCTCTCGTACATATTCAAGCTGCAATGTCATTGTTTTTGCCTTAAAACAACATAAAAAAAATTAATGACACCGTTTATTCGTGTTTGGCTTTAATGGTAAATTTGATGACAATACCCACCTTTCCCTTATTCACTGAGTGCATTATTAGAAAAAAAATGTAAACAAATGTTCTAGATTGGAGTGCAAGAGGAGGAAAGCACACTACATTATATATGGCACGATGTTTAAGCACAATTGACTTTTAGTTTACAGGTAGCTGCATTTTCTTAACACCAATACCAAACTCGGAACGACAGATTAACCATTCATTGCCCGAGAACCATATTAAGAGATGTGGGCTGGCCTTGGAAACAAAGCAAAACTGGTTCCAACATGGAGTGACTGAATGGAAGCTTAGTTCATGGCCAACTATCTTTATTAGAACGTGCAAAATCTTTTGTGATCTGCCATTGGAAAACTGCATTTGATTATTTTCTCCATGGAAGCAGAAGTTCGTTAATATTTGACCTGCTCAGTGTCGTGATGAGGACTTCACAGTAAAGGGCCTATCCCACTTTCACAACCTAATTCATGACCTTTTTTACTCGTGGACATTTTTCATCAGGCTAGAAAAATGCCCCGACCTACTTGATGCCACGAGTACCTACGACTAGCATCAAGACCTACCTACGCCCTTCCTATGACCTCCTACGACCTCATGACGACCATGCTGCGAGTATGAGTCAAGGGCAAACTCGGCAGAGGTTGTGAAAGTGGGACAGGGCCTAAAGTCTCCCCTCCTCCACCAACCCCGCCCCCCACCACGCCCATCCTTTATCTGTGCAGCAGTTCTCTGAGTGATAACGGCATTAAAACCCAATGAGCTTCCAGATGCCCACCATTTTGCAGCATGCCTGCTTAAATTCCTTAATTTGGGAAGTATTTGAGCCCGTTATTTCTCAAGATAAGACCAGCTCGACTCCAGACTAACTCAATGCAGACCAGAAACAAACTGAAATCTCCCTAGTTTGCATTATACCGTGTGTACCTTATATGAACAGCCTACAATGCAATGCCAGACGTTTACCCTTTTCTTTAGGTGAGTTTAGTAGAAGTGCACATAGTACCATTGTGCAGAGAGATGTGAATATTTTATTGCAGGCAGTGAAATGGGCATTAAGATAGGAAACCCTTCACTTTACCCTGTGTTTCTTGACTACTGAGCAGTTTGGCTATGATGGGAAACAGCCCATGGCATGGGCAACTCTGGTGAAGAGCTCCTGCGCTCCAGTTTACTGTACCATATAGATTCATGACCAGAGTTGAGCTGTTGGACACAGTGCAAATTAGGGATTAGAACCCATGCATTATTCACGCTGATGATCCTATTCAATCATACCCATCAAAATACTTGCACTGCCTACCTGCTCGTTGTATTCCCCTTGGTTAGAAAACAATTCACTGCCAATAGTGACAAAATTACATAATATCACACAAACTATTCACCTGTTGGAAAGAAACACGCAAGTCCCCCGTACTCAAAAATCCTTTGGCTGCCAGTTAATAACGTTGCTTCAAGCTGTATGGTTGAGCATCAGTGTTTCTGCTCGCCCAGCCTTACAGCCCAATCAAAGTGAAGCGCGGCATCTAATGTTCGATATTAGAACTCTCTCCCTCTCTCCTCCTCTCCCAATCCTCTTCCCCAGAATGTCAATGGCGGGCTGAAGTGACAGGCAGTCCGTGGACCTGGAGCTGCCTCCACCCACATGGTGACCATGCTGCCATGTTAAAGGCATTCCTACCCTACTTGTTGCTTGATGCTTGATCTAAACATCAGATAGACTCAAGAAACCCAGCAGCATCCCTGGAGAGAAGAAATGGGTAACGTTTCGGCTTGAGAAGCTTCTTCAGACTGGAAGGAATGGGTGACATTTCAAGTCGAGACCCTTCTTCAGGCTATCATATAGTGGGAATTGCAGCAAAAAAATAGCTCAAACCCTCAAATTATTTTTGTCATTATATTTTAAATTTGAGTGGCCAAGGAAGGAAGCAAAAGGTTTTTTTTTAAGTACAAGACATTAAAATTAAATGGGCACACACAATCAAACACATGGATAGTTTCATTTAACATGGTCCATGTTCTAATGTATTTACTTTTGGGGGATCTGGACATCACTGGCAAAAGCTGTGTTTGTTCCCCATTTGTAACTACCCTGAACTACCATTCGGCTTGGGGAAGCATTTCAAGCACTAAAGAGTCATCCATGTACCGAGTGTTTTATTCAAGATCCATAGGAACATCTGTTAGCCGGTTATTTTTCCACTCTAGAATCTTGGCAGGGCTCACATATATTAGACTTTTTCCTTTTGCCACTCAAAATGATTACTTTTCCAATGCCCTGATGAAGCATGCTTCACTTTGAAATTATGCCGCATTAGTTGTTGTGCTCGTTACTTCATCTCTGTAATGAACTGCTTACGTGTCAGGATCAATTAACTGAAAAAGTCTTTAAATATAATTAAAAAATAATGTGGTTATATAAATTAGCGGATGTGACGGAAAGTATAAAAAGATGCTGACCACATTTATTTCCGAATGTTGTCTACTTCTCCATAACACGATAACTCTTGCTTGAGGAAGCGGTGAGGGTGATGAACAGTTATTCTTCCCAGCTCTCCTGCTCCTTGGATTTCTCAAATACAATGCGGAGAATACTCAGTGGAGCAGACAAAATGGTTGGGAAGGAACTCCAGGTACTGGTTTACACTAAAGATAGACACAAAATGCTGGAGTAGCTCAGCATCTCTGGATAGAAGGAATGAAGAATGGTCTCAACCCGAAACATCATCGATTCCTTCCAGCAGATGCTGCTTATCCCGCTGAGTTACTCCAGAATTTTAGTGTCTATCTCTGGAGATTACTCACCCCAGCCTTGAGAGAAAGCCATAGGTGAATTGTGTACCCATCAGAGGGCAGATAGGCAGTAGTACCTAAGATAGGGGCCGAAGATAGATAATGCATAGGGAGTGGATGAGAAAGTGGGATAACATTGAACCAGCAATGATTTGGTGGGCTGAAGTCATCAAGTCAACATTATTTGTCACATACACAGACAAGATGTACAGTGAAATGAAAGAGGCAATGCTTGCGGGATTGTGCCAAACAACAGAACAGAACCTAACGGAACCATTATTCACATTAACAAAAGAACACACGGTAGCGGCACCCACTGGTGGCCCTGGTAATGTCGAACCCTCGTTATTGGCTGGCGCGGTCACGTGAGCGGGGGGACGTTTCTCTGGGCTTTCTGTAAAGCCATTCATTCGAGCTCCACGCGGGTTGAGTGAGCATCGTTTATTTTGGCTGTCAATATCGACGGGTAATCGCTTTATTTTTGTTTAAAAAATAAAGAACTTTGGTGTACCCGACTGCCTCAACTCGCCAAACTGGTGACCCCGTTAGTCCGATCGGTATTCGGACTCTCAACATGCAAGCCGCTGCTATCCCCGACGCCCAGCAAAATGCCGTGGGCCTGAAACTGCCCGTTTTCTGGGCAGAGCAGCCTCAAGTGCGGTTCACCTACATAGAGGCCCAGTTCCACCTTCAAAATATTGCTGCCGACGCCACCCGATATTTCTACGTGGTCGGAGCGCTCAGCCAAGAGACGGCCACGTGGTTGCTGCCCTACTTACAAGACCCGCCGGCCATCAGCAAGTACGAGGGTCTCAAGGCCGTACCTTCGGGCTCAACCGCCAAGATCGCGCCGCCCGCCTGCTCCACATGGGCGGCCTCAGCGATCGGAAACCATCCGCCTTGACGAGCGAGATGCTCTCGTTGATGGACGACCATCGACGCAGCCTGATTTTCGAGCAGGCGTTTCGGGAGCAAATGCCGGATGACATCCGCCTGCTCCTCGCCGGGTTGGTCTTCACAGACCCTATGCAGCTCGCCGAGCGGGCCAACGAATTGTGGCTTATGGAACAGCAGGACAGCGGGTCCATCAACCGGGTGTCCATGCCCGTGCACCAGCAGCCCCAGCCGCCCGCCGGAGACCGGGGTAAGCACCAGTGGTGTTACTACCACCTACACTGGGGTGCGGAGGCCTGCCAATGCCGCGCCCTTTGCTCGTTTGCGGGAAACGCCTCGGCAGATCGTCCATAGGGGCTATCGCGATCAGCCAAAACAACCGCGTCTATGTGCGAGACCGCCATTCCTGGTCGACTCAGGGGCCATCGTCAGCATCTTTCCCCCGACTGAGCAGGACACCCGTGCCGGTAAACAAGGCCCTGGCCTGACCGCCGTCAACCGTAGTACTGTCCGCACCTATGGCATGCGGACCCTATCCCTCAACTTTGACTCCCGCCCATACGTATGGACTTTTACCGTTGCGGACGTGGCGCAGCCGCTCCTGGGCGCCGACTTCCTTCAGGCCTTTTCGCTCATGGTGGACGTACGGGGCGGGTACCTCGTTCCACCGGTGGGCCCCAGCCCCATGACCTCGCGACCTGCAGAACCCCCCAGCCCGCAGCTGAACGCAGTGGCTGAGGTCGAGGGCTCGAATGCCTTCTCTGCTCGTGGAATTCCCAGACCTACTCACCCCCTGTTTCCGCGCGGCGACCGTCAAGCACGGGGGAGTGCATCATATCCCCACCACGGGACCGCCATTACACGCTTGGATGCGCCGGCTCCCGCCCTGCATCGCCAAGGAAGAGTTCAAACTGATGGAGGACATGGGGATCGTATGGCACTCGGATAGCCCGTGGGCATCCCCATTACACATGGCCCCTAAAACATCTGGGGGGTGGAGACCATGTGGGGATTATAGGTGCCTGAACGCCGTTACGACCGCGGACCGCTACCCTGTCCCACATATCCCAGACTTCTCCGCTCATCTGGAAGGCGCTACATCTTTGTCGGAGGTGGACCTGGTCCGCGGTTATCATCCCTGTTCAACCAGACGATGTCCCAAAGACCGCCACCATCACCCCATTTTGGGGTGTTCAAGTGACTCCGGATACCTTTCGGCATAAAAACGTGGAGTTTGCTGCAGCAAAATCACAGCGAGATTACGTGGAGTTTGCTGCAGCACAGCGCCCGGACGACGGGATGGATGGCTACAGGACGGCCGCTTCAGGGTTGTGGTTGGCCGACGTTCCGTTGGTACTGATGGTACGGGAGCTGTGCTGTGCGATGTTTCCACCAGGCACCCACGCCCTTTGTCCCCGTGGGTTAGCGTTGCCGGATTTCCGACGTCATCCATGGCCTGGTCCGCCCTTCACTTCGGGTGACTTCCGCTCTGATGGTGGACACATTTGTCTGGCAGGGCCTTTGCAAGCAGGTCGCAGCTTGGGCTAGAGCCTGCATCCCCTGCCAGACATCCAAGGTTCAGCGTCATGTACGGGCCCCATTGCAAGACTTTGCGGTTCCCTGGGGCCGTTTCCAACACATCCACGTGCATTTGGTGGGCCTGCTACCACCGTCTCACGGTGCCACGCATCTCCTCACAGGCGTGGATCGGTTTACGAGGTGGCCTGAGGCTATTCTGCTGTCGGATACCTCCGCTGCGTCTTGTTCCCGGGCTCTCACGGCCAATTGGATTGCTAGGTTTGGGGTTCCGGCAGACATTTCCCCTAATCGGCACTACATCACCGCTTATCACCCCCATTCCAACGGGTTTAGCGGAACATTTCAACCGGCACCTGAAATCGGCACTGAAGGCACGGCTCACGGGTCCGGACTGGGTCGACCGGATGCCTTGGGTGATGTTAGACACCCTAAAGCGGACTTGGATGTATTGTCCACAGAGTTGGTATATGGCTCGACTTTGCGGGTGCCCGGGGATTTCCTCCCTGCGGTTCGAGGGCAGTCGGTGTCCACCCCGGTGATTTTGGCGAGTCTCCAGGAGAGAGTGGATGGCCTGGCCCCTGTTCCTACCTCGCGGCATGGGACTGCCCCATTGAACGTGGTGCCGGACCTTAAGAACTGCCTGTTTGTGCTTCTCTGCAGGGATTCGCTCCAGTCCCCGCTGCAGCGGATCTACAAGGGTTCGTTCCGGGTGTTGTACCCCGGCATCGCCACTTCTCTGTTGGACGTTGGGGGCAAGGAGGAGATCATCTCAGCCTGCCCACCTGGCTCAACCCCGGCGTAGGGGCCGGCCGCTGGCCATTCCAGTGGCATCTGCTGTGCCTGTTCCCCCTTCGCCCATTGTTGCTGTTCCTCCTGCACTGTTACCGTTCCTTGGCTCTGTTCTGCCAGCCCCACCTGTATCGCCCGCCCCGTCCGTTGTTACCACGCGTTGCGGGTCACGCCATGTCCAGCCTCCGGCACGGCTCCGTACCTTGGATTCTGGGGGGGGGGTGGTCCTGTAGCGGCACCTAGTGGTGGCCCTGGTAATGTTGAACCCTCGCTATTGGCTGGCACGGTCACGTGAGCGGGAGAGCGTTTTCACGGGCTTTCTGTAAAACCATTCATTCGAGCTCCACACGTGTTGAGTGAGCATCGTTTATTTTGGCTGTCAATATCGATTCGGGTAATTACTTTAATTTTGTTTAAAAAATAAAGAACTTTGTTGTACCCGACTGTCTCGACTCGCCAAACTGGTAACCCCGTCAGTCCGATCGTTTATTCGGACTTCGATCATGCAAGCCGCCGCTATCCCCGACGCCCGGCTCCCCCGTGAGCAAAATGCCGTGGGCCTGGAACTGCCCGTTTTCTGGTGTGGTTCACCCACATAGAGGCCCAGTTCCAAATATCGTTGCCGACGTCACCCGATATTTCTACGTGGTCAGGGTGCTCAGCCAAGAGACGGCCATGCGGTTGCTGCCCTACCTACAAGGACCGCCGGCCATCGGCAAGTACAAGGGCCTTAGGCCCCATTGCTCCGCGCCTTCGGGCTCAGCCGCCGAGATCTGCCATGATGTGGAAGGATGCCTGCTTTAGTTTAGCGCACCACACAACCACCTCAGATCCAAGACCTAATTGTTCTGTAGTAAGATGGACACAAAATGCTGGAGTAACTCAGCAGCACAGGCAGCATCTCTGGAGAGAAGGAATGGGTGACGTTTCGGGTTGACTGAAAATCACAGGAAAGGACAACGAGAGATATACTGGAGACGGTGATGTAGACAGATATAGAACAAATGAATGAACGATATGCAAATAGTAACGATGATAAAGGAAATAGGCCATTGTTAGCTGTTGCTAGGTGTGAACGAAAAGCTGGTATGACTTGGGTGGGGGAGGGATGGGGAAGGAGGAAATGCAGGGGTTACTAGAAGTTACAGAAGATAAGTCAATATTCATGTTGCTGGCCCGAGCAAAATATGAGATGCTGTTCCTCCAATTTGCATTTGGCCTCACACTGACAATGGAGGAGGCCAAGGACAGAAAGGTTAGTGTGGGAATGGGAAGGGGAATTAAAGTGTTTAGCAACCGGGAGATCAGGTAGGTAGAACCTTACGGGTTTGGGAAATGGAAAACTGATACTTGATTTCACTGGACAGAAACAAGCCAAGGTTTCTAATGTACACACAGCACACTAAATAATAAAATAATCTATCACATGGGTGGGAAACATCCATGTTAAAGAAGGAACTGCAGATGCTGGAGAATCGAGGGTACACAAAAGGCTGGAGAAACTCAGCGGGTGCAGCAGCATCTAAGGAGCGAAGGAGATAGGCGACGTTTCAGGTCGAGACCCTTCTTCAGACTGGTCAGAGATCAGGGAAACGAGAGATATAGACAGTGATGTGGAGAGATAAAGAACAATGAATGAAAGATATGCAAAAAAGTATCGATGATAAAGGGAACAATCCATTGTAAGCTGTTTATAGTGTGAAAATGAGAAGCTAGTGCGACTAGGGGTAGGGGAGAGATAGAGAGAGAGGGAATGCCAGGGCCCGAGGGCTGAGGGAGAGGTGGGAAGGGGAGGAGACAGCAAGGGTTAACAGAATTGAGAACATTCAATGTTCAAGCCCAGAGGATGCAGACTCCCCAAGTGGAATATGAGGTGTAGTTCCTCCAACTTGCGGTGTTGCTCACTCTGGCCGTGGAGGAGGCCCAGGACCGAGAGGTCGGATACAGAATTGGAGGGGGAGTTGAAGTGCTGAGCCACCGGGAGGTCAGGTTGGTTTTTGCGGACCGAGCGGTGGTGTTCGGCGAAACGATCGCCAAGCCTCCGCTTGGTCTCACCGATATAGATCATCTGGCATCTGGAACAGCGGATGCAGTAGATGTGGTTGGAGGAGGTGCAGGCCTGAGTCTCCCAACGCCATCTTGTCCACAAGGAGCGCCTCCAGGACTCACCAGGACGCCGCCTTCACCGACCTCCACGCCGATGCTGCCGCCGACCTCCACCTGCCTACCGGTGACGCCCAGTCCCGCTGCCTGCCTGGTAACTCTGTTTATCTCCCCCTCCCCGATTCCACCGCCCATCACCAGCGCAACGCGACTGCCGAACCTCGCCGCCCCCCGGGACCACCTAACCCCATCGCCGCACCGGGCCCATCCAGCATCGCCAGTACACTGGGCCGCCGAAGACCACAGCCGCACCCGCCTCACCTTGCATCGCCGCCGGACCGGGGCTCCCCGAACACGGCCGCCGCACCGCAGCCCACTCATCTCGCCTCACCGGTCGGACCGACCACCCGCCCACCGGGACCTCCAACGCATCGCCCGCCGACCCCGACTCCACTGCCCGCGGACTCCTACCTCCGGGTCCGCCGACCCACGACACTCCACCGCCCTCCAGCAGCCCGCAGCCGTCGCCTCACCTGCAGACTGGACTCTGCAGTGGGCCTGAAGCCTCCACGTTGCTAACTCCTCCCACCACTCTGTCTTTAACGGCACTGGGTCCTAGTGCCCATCTCCCCAGCCCCAGTAACCTTAGTGGCTATTCCACTAGGTCTTCCCCATCCCCCCCCACCATGTAACCCCTGCTCTTCCCCACCCACACCACAGCCCCCCCCCACCCCCTGACCACCCTCCACCCACCCACCACACAACGCTTCGTCCCAGTCCACTCACCTGCCTTCCTCCGGCCACAACCCCCATCCTTGCCGCGTGTTCACCATCCCCCCGGACCTCCCCCTCTCCGACACCGAACGGTCTGTCCTCAGCAGAGGTCTTACCTTTGTCCCCCTCCGTCCCCACCTCAATGAGTTCCGCGCCCACCACGACTTGGAGCTCTTCTACCGTCGCCTCCGCCTCACAGCGTTCTTCCACGGGAAGAAGCCCTCGCCCCCCACTGATGATCCCTTTCCCTGTCTCCAACATACCGCCTCCACTTGGACCCCCTCTCGTAGCCTTCCGGCTGTAGAACTATTTATCCAGAACTGCCGTCGGGACATCAACCGCCTCGACTTCTCCACCCCCCTGTCTCACTCCAATCTCTCCAGCCCTGAACGTACTGCCATCGACTCACTCCGTAACAACCCAGTCTGGGTTATCAAACCCGCCGACAAGGGAGGTGCCGTGGTAGTCTGGCGCGTCGATCTCTACAAAGCGGAGGCCGCGCGCCAACTCTCGGACACCTCCTCCTACTTACCCCTGGACCATGACCCCACTGATGAACACCAGCCAACCATCTCGAGCACCATAACCAACTTCATCAGCTCCGGCTCCCTACCCCACCGAGCCTCCAACCTCATCATTTCCCAGCCCCGCACGGCCCGATTTTACCTTCTCCCCAAAATCCACAAACCCGACTGCCCTGGCAGACCCATTATCTCTGCCTGTTCATGCCCCACTGAACACATTTCCACATACCTTGACGCCATCCTATCCCCCTTTGTTAAATCCCTCCCCACCTATGTTCAAGACACCTCAGACACTCTCCGTCGGCTCCGCGCATTCCATTCTCCAGGCCCCCATCCACTCATCTTTACCATGGACGTCCAGTCACTCTACACCTCCATCCCCCACCAGGACGGTCTCAAAGCCCTCCGGTTCTTCCTCGACCAGAGGAGCAACCCATACCCGTCCACTGACACCCTCCTCCGCCTAGCGGAGTTGGTCCTTACCCTCAATAACTTCTCTTTTGACTCCTCCCATTTCCACCAAACTCAAGGCGTAGCTATGGGCACACGCATGGGCCCCAGCTACGCTTGCCTCTTTGTCGGGTACGTCAAACAATCCTTGTTCTCAACGTACCATGGCCCCATCCCCGACCTCTACCTCCGTTACATTGACGACTGCTTTGGTGTCACCTCCTGCACCCACACACAACTGACTGACTTCATCCATTTCACCACCAACTTCCATCCAGCACTCAAATACACTTGGACCATTTCCAACATTTCCCTACCATTCCTTGACCTCACCATCTCTATTGCAGGTGATACACTCCTGACCGACATCCACTACAAACCAACTGACTCCCACAGCTACCTGGACTACTCTTCCTCCCACCCTGCTTCCTGTAAGGACTCCATCCCCTATTCCCAATTCCTCCGTCTACGCCGCATCTGCTCCCAGGATGAGATGTTCCACTCCAGGTAATCACAAATGTCCTCATTCTTCAGAGAACGGGTATTCCCCTTCCCCACTACAGATGAAGCTCGCACCAGGGTCTCCTCCATACCCCGCAACACTGCCCTCTCTCCCCATTCCCCCACTCGCAACAAGGGCAGAGACCCCCTGGTCCACACCTTTCACCCCACCAGCCGGCAAATACACCACATAGTCCTCCGCCAGTTTCGCCACCTCTAACGTGACCCCTCCATCCGCCACATCTTCCCATCTCCCCCCCCTGTCTGCCTTCCGCAAAGACTGCTCCCTCCGCAACTCCCTTGTCAATTCTTCCCTTCCCTCCCGCTCTACCCCTTCCCCGGGCATTTTCCCTTGCAACCGCAAGAAATGCAACACTTGTCCCTTCACCTCCCCCCTCCACTCCTTTCAGGGACCCAAGCAATCCTTCCAGGTCCGACAGAGGTTCACCTGCACCTCCTCCAACCACATCTACTGCATCCGCTGCTCCAGATGCCAGATGATCTATATCGGTGAGACCAAACGAAGGCTTGGCGATCGTTTCGCCGAACACCTCCGCTCGGTCCGCAATAACCAACCCGACGTCCCGGTGGCTCAGCACTTCAACTCCCCCTCCCATTCCGTATCCGACCTCTTGGTCCTGGGCCTCCTCCACGGCCAGAGTGAGCAACACCGCAAGTTGGAGGAACAGCACCTCATATTCCGCTTGTGGAGTCTGCATCCTCTGGACTTGAACATTGAATTTTCTCAATTCTGTTAACCCTTGCTGTCTCCTCCCCTTCCCACCTCTCCCTCAGCCCTCGGGCCCTGGCATTCCCTCTCTCTCTATCTCTCCCCCACCCTAGTCGCACCAGCTTCTCATTTTCACACCACAAACAGCTTACAATGGCTTGTTCCCTTTATCATCGATACTTTTTTGCATATCTTTCATTAATTGTTCTTTATCTCTCCACATCACCGTCTATATCTCTCGTTTCCCTGATCCCTGACCAGTCTGAAGAAGGGTCTCGACCCGAAACGTCGCCTATCTCCTTCGCTCCTTAGATACAGCTGCATCCGCTGAGTTTCTCCAGCCTTTTGTGTCCCCTCGGTGGGAAACATCCAGTTAAATATTCAGCCTTACATCGACCTCGGGGCTTTCAAACACAGCATGACCAAGGTTGCTGGCAGATATTTGTGTCGAAGAAAATCAAAGACACAAAAATCACTATCAATTTTCACAACTAGAAGTAATTTTGGGCAATTACCATGTAACTAATGTGTCAATTTAAAATAATTATTTAAATTCAAATATAGATTGGAAGAAATCAAAAGTAGTTAAAGGGCAAAATCAAATTCTGTGGAACACGCATTCACTTTACTCTCAGTTGCTTATTAAAAATTGATATTTTATACATTTACATTATAATTTTATTGCCACTAACCATCAATGCTAATTACAAATTGTGCAGAAACAGGTCTGCAGATCCAGAGTCATAGCATGATACAGTGTGGAAACAGGCCCTTCGGCCCAACTTGCCCATACTGTCCCATCTACACTACATTTAGTCCATATCCCTCCACACCTGTCCTATCCATGTACCTGTCCAACTGTTTTTTAAACATTAGGATAGTCCCAGCCTCAACTGCATCCTTTGTCAGCTTGTTCCATACACCCACCACCCTTAGTGTGTAAAGGCTACCCCTCAGATTCCTATTACATATTTTCCCCTTCACCTTGAACCTTTGTCCTGTGGTCCTCGATTCACCTCCTCTGGGCATCTACCCGATCTAATCCTCTCATGAAATTATACACCTCTATAAGGTAGCCCCCCATCCTCCTGCACTCCAAGGAATAGTCCCAGCCTGCTCAACCTCTCCCTGCAGCTCAGAGCCTCTAGCCCTGGCAGCATCCTTTCAAACCTTCTATGTCCCCTTTCCAGCTTGATAACATCTTTCCTATAACATGGTACCCAAAACTGAACACAATACTCTAAATGTGGCCTCACCAACGTCTGATACAACTGTAACATGACCTCCCAACTTCTATACGCAATACTCTGATTGATGAAGGCCGATATGCCAAATGTCTTTTTGAGCACCCTATCTATCTACCTGCGAGTCAACCCCCAAGGAACCAGGCCACCTGCACTCCGACATCCATTTGCTCTACAACACTACCCAGAGGCCTATCATTCACTGTATAGGCCCTGCATATATTAGATCACAAAATGCAACACCTCACATTCCAATTGATCAAGATCCTGCTGCAATTTGCTTTGTGAAGGCATGCTTCCTCATCCATGGACCATGCTGACCGCGTGTGATATTCATGCACCAATACATATTACACAGGTGATGCCAAGGCAGTTTACAGTTGAGTTTGTTGTCGCGTTTACCAAGGTACAGAGAAAAGCTTTTGTTGCGTGCTATCCACTCAGTGGAAAGACAATACACAAATACAATCGAGCCATTTACTGTGTATTTAAGGGTGTGGAGGGATTGTAATATGTGATTGTAGATTTGCTTCTGCGGCTCGCATGCCTGGGTTGAATGCCATCTTAGAAGCAGCCCTGTGTGTAAAGATGTCATCTGTACCAAGCTACTAAATCAAACACTACTGTGCTCTCAACTATGTCCATTTGCTAAATGTGCTAGATACTCTCATCTTTAGTTCTTTTAGTTCAGAGATGCAGAGCTGAAACAGGCCCTTCAGCCCAGCGAGTCCGCACTGACCTGCGATTCCCGCACATTAACACTATCCTACACACACGAGGGAAAGTTTACACTTCTACCAAGCCAATTAACATACAAACCTGAGTGTGGGAGGAAACCAAAGAGCTCGGAGAAAACCCATGCAGGCCACGGGCTGAACGCACAGATCACACACGTGATCGGGATCGAAGCCGGGACTCCGGAGCTGCAAGCGCTGAAAGGCAGCAACTTTACCGCTGCACCACCCACGGTGATGTTTGAGTCCTTAGTCCATGCTCTTTTCACAAGCCTACATGTAAAATCACCATATGTATTTTCCCCCCTGCCTTCTACTCTATACAGAGGGTCCAGCACCAAATAAACTAACCCAGTGAATGGGATTTTGATCATTATGGATGATCAGGAAAGGATTTAGATAATTATGGCTTAAAATTCTGCCAGATGATAAGTTTATTAAATATAAACAGTTCAAAGCGGCATTGTGTCAAATTATTAATAGAAGGCTTGCTCTGATGGATCGAGAAGGTAGAGGAGGCTTTAGACCTTCGAGCTTATGTTTTATTTGATTGAGAGAAACCTAAACCTGAAATACGACCTGGCCTGAAGTAATTTTTGGTCCCTATCATGATAATTCAGAAGATGGCTAATGTTCTATAAAGTAACATCTAAAAGCTGACAATGTTCTGAGTGATAATGGCAGCGATTGACCATCCAATGTACAGGGAATCTGGGTTCTCAGCATCCACTGAGACAGTATACTGGGAAAGAACACGTTTTCTACTCCAATGATAGACACAAAAAGCTGGAGTAACGCAGCGGGTCTGCCAGCATCTCTGAAGAGAAGGAATAGGTAACCTTTTGGGTTGAGACCCTTCTTCAGACCAAAACATCTCGACCCAAAATGCCCCCTATTCCTTTTCTCCAGAGATGCTGCCTGACCCGCTGAGTTACTCCAGCTTTATGTGTCTATCTTCGGTTTAAACCAACATCTGCAGTTCCTTCCAACAAGTTTTCTGCTCCAGTCACGTTAACAACCAGCTGTGCTGAGATCCCATATTTCAAATGCTACACTAACAAGAGCAACTCACATAAACTAGACCTCAATTAAACCCTGAAGTGAAGGAATGGAAATAAATAAAATTATACTGTTGGTTTCAGTTAGGTATAATCTTTGCATTGAGCTAATGGTTTTACATGATAACATTACGTTAACCTCCAGAATAGTGATGTATATTTAATGAGCTGTGCAAAGTGACTAATGAAAGGACAATTTCATAAAAGCATGAGTATTATTGCAGCGTGAATGCTTCAAGTAGACAACATTAGAGCATAGAATTGGGATCATTTCGCCCCTTGTGTGAGTCCTGGTACCATATCTACAACAGAGCTCTCTGACCTTCCGAGTCACCTTAAAGCCGGTTGCTAGCCTAAGTAAGTTCATCTCATTCATCACTGGTTGGAAAGTGATCTCCTTAACTGAAAGCACCAGCTAAATGCCATAAATTGTAGCTTTTGGATCTCTGACATTAGGTATCTCAGAATCAGCATACAGGTATTATCAACCGTGTGCGGACGTGGCGCTGACGGACGAGAAGCCGAAGCAAAGCCGTGGAAGCCAAATAACCGAACGGAAATGAAGCCAAAACGCCAACTAACCGAAACGGCGGGATGCCTAAAAGCCAACTAACTGAAAGGCTGCATCGCCTAAAAGCAAATTCACCAAATGGTAGCTCTGCCGAAACGCCACCAACCTGAATGGCGGCGTCGCCTACAAGCCTACGAACCGACTGCCGCTCAACAGAAAAGTCAAATAGCAGACATGACATTGCCGGGGGGCGGGACTTGTCAGCGATTGGTCCAGACCCCCCGCATCTATCACATGACTGTGGAGGGATTAACATTGTCCCACACCTCCGCTCCACCCGACCCACAAAGAGTGGGGGCTGTCCTGAGGGGTGCGCATCTTCGGCTGTTTACAACTTGGTGCTTGGGTTCAGATTGCCCAGGCAACTATGGCTTGAGTGGGAAAATGACCCACACCCTCCAGCCGGCCGAAGGTGTGCATCCCTCGGGACAGCCCCCACTCTCCCATGGCCACCTTCCGCGGGCTACGGGTCGGGTGGAGCGGAGGTGTGGGACAATGTTCATCCCTCCAGTGATGTGATGGACGTGGGGGTCTGGACCAATCGCTGACGTCCCGCCCCCCCGGTACTGAACAGAAACAGGCCCTTCGGCCCACCAAGTCCTTGCGAACAGCGATCCCCGCACACTAACACTAACCTACACACACTAGGGACAATTTGCAATTACACCAAGCCAATTAACCTAAAAACCTGTACCCCGTTGGTGTGTGGAAGGAAACCGGAGATCGTGGAGAAAATGTTACATTTTAGTCTTATTTACAAAACTTCACTAAAAAATGTGTTTGCCAAACACATTCTCACAATAAGATTCATTAAGCATGCGAAACATAAATTGCTGGAAAAACCCCGACAGCATCTGTGGTAAGAGAAACAAAGACAATGCTTCAGGGCCAAGACCTTTCCCAAAAGGGACGACATAATTGCTTGACCTTTGCCCTTTGCTCAATTGGTGAAAGGATCTTGGAGCTGAAACATTAACTCCCTTCCCAATGCTTCCTGTTTTTATTTCAGATTTCCAGCATCTGCAGGTTTTTATATTAACATTAAGAATGGTTGCCCCATTTTCATTCAGTTTAGTTTAGTTTATAGATACAGCGTGGAAACAGGCCCTTCGGCCCACCGAGTCCGCACAGACCAGCGATCCCCACACATTAACACTATCCTACACATACTAGGGACAATTTACAATCTTTACCAAAGGCAATTAACCAACAAACCTGTAGCGTGGGCAGTTTCACATTTTCCCATTCTATACTCCAGTTCTTGCCTACTCATTTAACCCATTCATATCGCTTTGTAGTCTCCTAATGTCATTTTCACTGCTTGTGTCCCTACCTTTCTTTCAAAGAAAATAGGCGCAGGAGGAAACCGTTCGGCCCTTTGAGCGAGCCAGCACCGCATTTGTGTCATGAACAAATTCAGCAACCACATCTTTGTTATCCTCTCCAAGTCATTGTTATAAATTGTAAAGGTTGAAGGCAAGCCTCTGATCAAATGGACACATCACTTGCCAACTAGAAAAAGACTCAGCCAGGCCCAGTCTGTTTCCAGTTACTCAGCCCTCTTCAGCCCAATTATTACCGCCTTCTCTCATTTGTCTTGAATTCGTTACTCTTCCTTTGCAATGTTAAATTACGCTAAGAAACAACATGTGCATTGGCACAGACTAAACTTATCCATAGAGTACTTCAGTTAAACATGGAACATGAAACAGTACAGCACAGGAACAGGCCCTTCGGCCCACAAAGTCTGGGCCAGACATGATGCCAAGTTAAACTAATCGCATCTGCCTGCACATGACCCATATACCCCTATTCCTTCCACTTCTATGTGCCTATCTTAAAGCCTCTTAAAAACCACTATTGTTTCTGTCTCCACCACCGCAGTGATGTGTTCCAGGTTCCCAGCACTCTCTCTGCATAAAACATCCTCATTAAACTTTTCCCTCTCACGTTATTACTGTACCCTCTAGTGTTGGACAAGGTTCTGGCGCTCTATCCTTTGTACGCCTCTCATAATTTTATATATATCATTCTCCGATGTTCCAGAGAAAACAATCCAAGTTTATCCAACTTCTCCCTGTAGCTGGAACCCTCTAATCCAGGCAACATTCTGGTAAACCTATTCTACATCCTCTCCAAAGTTATCATGGGCACAACCAGCACTGCATGCAAATTTGGCCTAATCAAGGTCCTATAGCGTCGCATCATGACTTCTCTGACATATTCAATGCCCCCAGCAGTGAAGTCTAGCATAATATATGCCTTCTTTACCACCCTATCTACTCGTGCTGCCATTCAGTCACCTGTGAACTTGGACCCCAAGGTCCCTCTATACATCAATGCTGTTAACTCCATACTTTCCCCTGACATTTCCCCTCCCGATGTGCAACTCCTCACACTTGCTCGGGTTCAACTCTGAATGTATTTTCAATGAAGTGTCGACAGTTTTGACTCTGCCTGTGAAAGTGCTTCTGAACATTGATGACCATGAGCAGCAGATTTTATTTCGGAGTCACGTGAGTGACTTCGTGAAGACGCCGCCAGCACGCATGCCCGACATATCGTCGCGCGCATTTGCTATCGACAGGCTGGGGGTGGAGTGCGCTCTCTCCACCAGCTCCTTCAACAATGGAGTCAAGGTAAGTACACTAACCTTTCGTTGGTTGCAGGATGGAAGGCAACGGGAAAGGGAAGGAAGGCTTCCCAAGAGCCGCGGGACGCCGACAGGCCAGCGGCCACTTTCCCCGGAGCTGCGAGAACCGCCGGCAGCATCCGGACGGCCGGGGGTAAATGTGCGGAAGTCGGGTGCTTCAGTTACACCAGCGCCCGACTTATCTCCCGAATGGATGCCCGCACTGGAGCTGGGAATTCCAGACCCAGACTTTGTGCCCCCATCCCCCAGGAAGCGGGGGAGCAAACAGGTACGTGGCAAAGTGCCTCACTCACCGACAGCGGCATCACCCCGTGTTGTTCAGGATCCACGGGGGCAAAGCTGGGGAACGGCTGCGCTACAGGGGAGCCCCGCAGCCGCAGCACGCCGCGTACAGCTGCCGGGGATATCTGCCGTAGGGCAGTCTGGCAGAGCTACTGCTGTGTCGAGCAGCCCTGCAGGAGCGGGAGCTGCCGGCATAACACCGCGTCAGGCTGCGGTCAAGGGCGCCGGTGGCAGCAGTAGACGGTCGGTTAGCTTAGCTCTGGCAGCTGCCGACCATGCGCCTCCATGAAGAAGATTGGGCGATAGTGGAGGTAAGCCTGCACGGACTTCGGGGAGCCAGGTACCGGGGACCGGCGCCGACTCCTCCACTGCCTTCCTACCAGGCAGGTGGACCGCCACAGTCCGCTCGAAGGCCGACTAGCGGAAAGTCCGTGCGGGAGTCGTATGGGCCCGCAGGAGCAGTAGCCCACGACAACCTGCCTTCGGACCCTAGTCTGCATCTTATGGAGGTGTGGTCCGCTGGTAGAAGCCCCAGAGAAATTGCAGAGCCTGGGGAAGTCGGCTTGTCCGCCGCGAGTAGCGGGGACGGTTGCATTGCCAGGTTGGAGCTCTTGGTGGAGCAACTAGTCCAACGGGATATGGACCGGGATGAACGGGAGTCTTGGGCCTCCACAAGCCACGCCAGGAGACCGCCCAGCATATCGTCTTCTTGTTAGCAACCCATCCGTCGTGCTACAGACTGACGCAAGCGCACAAGGTTGGGGTACAACTGACACCATGTCCCGTTGTGGTGGCAGATGGCACCCTCACGAGTCTACCCTCCTCCAGACACAAGGGATAAATTATCTGGAGATGTTAGAGGTTTTCCATGGACTGCAGGCTTACTGTACTAACTCACAGCACTTACATGTCCGCCTCCAAATAGATATTACAACGGTGGTGGCTTATATCATTCATATGGGTGGTATCAGGTCGTTATCTTGGGACGAATTGGCAAATACAATCTGGCACTGGTGCATTGAGAGAAATATTTGGATCACAGCGACCTATTTACCAGGGAAGTTCAATACAGTGACGGACACAGGTCACGAGTGTTCAATGATAACATCGAGTAGATGTTGAATCCCCAAAGATTTTGCTGAAATCATAGCTCACTTTGGCACGCCAGATATTGACCTATTTGCGTCCAGGTTGAACCATCAGATACCAACATATGTGTCTTGGGAACCAGACCCTGGGGGAGTAGCTATGGATGCTTTTTCTCTCCATTGGGGGGAAATGGTTTTGCTACGCATTTCCCCCATTATGCCTCATCAGTCGGGTATTGGTGGAAATTCAACTGGATTCTGCAACTGGCATTTGATGATACCCGACTGGCCTACTCAGCCATGGTACCCGATGGCTCTCCAAATCTTGCAACGCCCGTGGATTCAGTTTGGTAAAAATCCCACATTGATTACTAACCCCATTACGGGGGACAGTCACCCGTGCCTTGGTCACCTAAACATGTTGGCCTGCAGGTTCTAAAAAGGCCGCTCGCCAAGGCCGGCATATCACCAAGAGCCATGGACCTCATCTCAGCGTCATGCCGAGCATCAACCAGGAGGGAGTACCTCACCCAGATCAGGAAGTGGGAGGCATTCTGCTCCCGTACCAACACGACCTACAACTCGGCTACGATCCCTGATGTCCTGGAATCCTAGCGGGCCTTCATTACGATGCGGGCCTTAGCTCCAGTGCCATAAACAGCGCCAGGAATGCATTGTCCTCATACCTGGACATAGGTATAGGCTCCAACCACCTGGTGTCTAAAGTCATGAGGGGAGTGTTTAACCCTCCACGGCCCAGATACAACTTCACCTGGGACGTAGGGATCATTCTGACCCTACTGAGGAGCTGGTCTCCTACGACAGAGTTACCACTCAAACAGCTCACCCTCAAAGTGGTGATGCTGATGGCACTGCCTACAGCTCAACGAGTCCAGGCATTACAAAAGCTGCGGCTGGATAGCATGGTCTCCACCCCTGCAAAGGTGAATTTCTTTGTCCAGGACCTATTGAAGCAGCACAGACCTGGGGCTCATGGGCTGCAGTTGGAGTTTTGGGCGTACCCCACTGATGCCTCCCTCTGCATAGTCACCCATCTCCGCCTCTACATCCGCACTACACGAACCATCCGGAAGATGGAGCAGGGGCTCCTCATAAGCCACAACTCTCCGCATCACCGGGTGACTGTGCAGACTATCGCAAGGTGGCTCAGGGCGGTGTTGGGTGCAGCAGGAGTAGCTACTAACATTTTTTAATCTCACTCTACCAGGGCTGCATCCACATCAGTGGCGAGGGCCATGGAGGTGCCCATGGACCACATCCTCGCCACCGCGGGCTGGGCCAGTGAAGCAACCTTCCAGCGGTTCTACAATAAGCCGCTGGTTGCCCCCGCAACGTTCGCGGAAGCCGTGCTAGGAGCCGCTCAGTGAATGTTTGTCCCCGCATTAGGGGTCTTTTGCTTTGATATTATTTGTGTTAATAACTGTGCATTATTTTTCAGCCTGTTTCGACTGAACTGCATTAACAGCCTTTCTCAATCAGAATTGCAGCAGTGTGATAGCATGGACGTTGTCCAGGGCGTGAAATCACAGAGCTTTGAAATCTTCATGAAGTCACTCACGTGACTCCGAAATAAAATAGTAACATTAAACGAGAACTTACCAAGTTCGAAGGTTGATCTTTATTTTATGAGGAGTTGCAGTGAGGGATTCCGTGCCCTCCGCTCCCACCCTCTATCATAAGGTCAGCTGGTATGTTCTACGTTCTTAATCTTACTATTTCCAGTCATGGTGCGTTCTGTGATTCCACACCGCTGCTTTGAAGAATGTCGGGCATGCGTGCTGGCGGGGTCTTCACGAAATCCCTCACCGCAACTCCTCATAAAATAAAGATCAACCTTCGAACTTGGTAAGTTCTCGTTTAATCTTACTATTCTCGTCTGCTTCTGGGACCATTTCCAAAACTGAGAATAGAGATCTCCAGCGATTGGTCTGGACAAATGGAAAGTTCAAGATTAGATTTGAACTTGATCTGATCATCCAGTTTGTGTGTCTCAAAGGACTACGGCAATGATTCTGTGTCCCTTATCCACTCTCAGTTCAAGCACACCTGTTGAAAAGCAATCCCGAGGTTTCAGAAGCAAAGGGGTCATACAAACTGTTTGGGTACCCCTCCAGCCATCAACTTGTTACTGAATTTGTTAGATTTCTCCCGATACTCAAGGGTTCATTTCCACAGATGCGATTTGGCAAACATTCCCTCTTGTCAAGAAATGAAGTATAAAAATAAATAGTGCTGAAAAGCTTTGTCATGTCATTTTGATATCATGTGGTTGTGCCAAACATATAACATCTTGCTCCCTCTCAATCTCTCTCTCTCAATCTCTCTCTCTCAATCTCTCTCTCTCTCTCTCATCTCGCTCCCTCTCTCGCTTCCCCTCCCTCCCCCTCTCCCTCTCACTCCCTCTCTCTCTCTCCCTCTCTCTCTCTCTCCATGTCTTTCCCCCTCCTCTCTCTTCTCCCTGTCTCTCTCTCCTAATCTCCCTTTCCTCTTCTCTCTTCCCCCCTCTCTCTTTCTCTCCCTCCAGAAGGCAAGAAGTGAACCACTTTTTCCTCAAATGTCGGTCTCTTTTAAAACTGCCTCGTTAACATGAGCATCGTAAACAACTTGGTTTCATTTTGCAGGAATGTATGGTGAATATATAAGCTCATAAACTAAAAATACCGCACTGAGAATGTTCAACATTGTTATGTTCGAGAACTGTGCTAGTGAATTGGCATGACAGAGCACATTACTAAAGTGTATGTCAACAGTCACGCATTTCAGGCCACAGATTTAATTATCTTCGTTAGAGAACTGCATGAAGCCAAAATATTAAAAAACTAATCATACTGAGGTATTCAAATTGACAGAATTGTAAGAATAATTTGGGGCATGAAGGATGACTGAGGCAGACCATAACACAACTTCAGCTAAAAAGAGTTTAACTAATATATAAATAAAAGGGGGGGGGGGGGATCCTTGTATACCTCTGAATACAAGAATTCAGAGTGGGACCTTAAGTGGCAGGGGCTCAACGCTAAGGCTGAGGGGAGGGTTATGGGGAGAAGGCAGGAGAATGGGGTTAAGAGTGAAAGATAGCCATGATTGTATGGTGAAGTAGACTTGATGGGCTGAATGGCCTAATTCTGCTCCTATCACTTATGAACGTATGAAGGGGGTGCTGGCATCAGCCCTTACAGCCCCAACGTGACATTGTTCTCTGATGACTATATAGTTATCCACTGAGAAAGTCACTGCCATGTTTTATCCTTGACTCATGGCCACTGAAGATGCACAATATAGCATGTGTTTGGAGCAGTAGGGACAGAGCTGGCACCACCAAACTCACCTTGTCGTCAATGTGGGCGATAGGTGTGGGTCAATACATCACTGACCATCAAACTCAAACCCATACAATGGTCTCTTGGGCCTCTAGAGTCTAAAGCCCTTCTGAAATCCTTGGCCTAGAGATGACACCTGGACCTTTGTCCCTGAATCATAGAATTAGACGCACAACTTAAAACCTTCTGCCAGCTGCCGTGCTCCACTTTAGCAGTTCAGTTCCAGTGTGTTTCCAGTGTCCTGAATTCCAGAAGTGAAACACATTGTGCAGATCCCATTATACTTCACGGTTATCAACATCACCTGAGGACAAGTTTCTTTCAGACCATGACTGAAGAAAAGTGATAAAGGTCAATGTGCAAATTTAGCACAATGTACGCCTAACGCAGCACACATTGTTATGTTTCATCAGGCTGGTGACAGATAGCCAGGTTCTAGTCCTGACCCAACACTGAACACAGGTTTAATCCCTTTGCCTCGATAGTTAGGGCGTGATTGTTGTGCTAGTTCACACTGCGGACTGAAGGGAGATTACCATCGCCAGTATCCACACTACACCACCTCGCCAACAATCTGTCTGTACCTTTGATGTTTGTTGTTTGTTTGTGTTTGTTAAATGAAATTTTTAGTGTTCTTTAGCTTGTTTTATGTGAGGGATGGGTGGGGGGGAGAATTTTTTCTAATCTCTTACCTACTTTTTATTTTGTATCGTATCTCCGTCCGCACTACGACCTAACATCGAGATGTTGGCGGCCTTTGCTGGATACCAACTTCGAGAGCTCCACCGCGGGAGCCTGCGGACTTAACATCACGGAGCCCACTATCCCTGTCAGGAATCGACTTTGGGGCTTCAACCACGGGAGCCTGTGAACTTTAACATCGTGGAGCTCACGGTCTCTGGTTGGAGACCGACTTCAGGAGCTCCAAGCCGTGTGAGCTTCGATGCCCTGACGTGGGAGCTTCGATCGCCCCGACATGGGAGCTTTGATCGCCCCAACGCAGGGGATTCGACGGCCAGTTGCGGGAGCTTTGAACGCCCGACTGCAGATGGTTCGACTGCCCCGTCTGCAGGAGATAAAAGCGGAAGAAGATGGACTCCATAGCCTGCCATCACAGTGAGGAACATGGGGAATCCACTGTGGTGGGAGCTTATGTTAACTTTTATGTAGTTGTGTGTCTTGTTGCTTTTTTTTAGTGGCTGTATGGTAATTTGAATTTCACGGTACCTTAATTGGTACACGTGACAATAAACTGACCTTGAAACCTTGATGTCAGCTGGCAATGGGATTGCTATTGACTGGGAGAGCTTCAATGGTTAAATAAGTAACCACGTTGACATGTCAAATGAGGCAGATATTAGCAAGATCTAGAAGTGCAGTCGCACAAGTATCGCCAAGCTCCCATCTGGAGATATTGAACATGTGATACAAGGCCATTCAGCCCTTTAATTAAAACAGTTCATGGTAGTTAGTAGAAGACTTAGAAGGGAAATGAAGACTTTATTTCCAGCCAGTGTGTCATGAGTGGTCTGAAATTCACTGCTAAGTGTATGGTAAAGGGAGAAACATGTATGAAACAGTACTTGCACATGTACCTGAAGAGCTGTGACTGGCAGAGATATGGACCTACTTCTGGAAAGAGGGGGAAAGCAAGGGAATCATTGTTGAACCGACAGGCCATCAGGCCTCCGTGTCTATTTTAAACATTCTCCGATTCTCCTGAGTTGCCAAAACGCACATAATCTGAGTGACTCGTATTAATTAGAGTTGTTATGGATTGTGGAGTGAAGGGCATTAGATTCTGGTTGTGTGCACAAGAATACGTTTTCTTTTAAAAGATGCTTCATTTAACATGGTCCATGTTAGGTTAAGGTTAGAAATGTTGCAGTACGATGGATAAAATTGGCCTCAACACTTACTATTTTGCTAGTCGGTCTGCTGTTTTTATTCTGAGGACTTTTACATGGTGACTTGCCAGAGTGGGAGCGGCTGGTTCCCGGGGCCCTCTGTCCTGGGTTGCTCTTTGTGTGATCTCCATGGTTGCTGCTTCTTGACCTGCCCCGGGGGCATCGTGCTGCCCTTGATCGGCCTTCATTACTGCGGAACAAGCAAACCGAAACTCAATGACAATCAGCAGAAACACAAAAATACATTTTCTTCCATTTTCCCCTTTCTCACTCTTCAAGGTCCAGCATGGCACAGTAGGCCTGGCAGCTGGCTGGGAAACTGGCATCGTGGCTCAACTTCTTATACCCTTCCTTTCCTTGCTGCTCAAAGGTATGGGGAGGATTTCACAGTTGTGTTGATGATGGATAAGGAAGCCACATTCCTTACGTTTAAGAATAAGGAGTAAGCCATTTAGAACGGAGACGAGGAAACACTTTTTCTCACAGAGAGTGGTGAGTCTGTGGAATTCTCTGCCTCAGAGGGCAGTGGAGGCAGGTTCTCTGGATGCTTTCAAGAGAGAGCTAGATAGGACTCTTAAAAATAGTGGAGTCAGGGGATATGGGGAGAAGGCAGGAATGGGGTACTGATTAGGGATAATCAGCCATGATCACATTGAATGGCGGTGCTGGCTTGAAGGGCCGAATGGCCTACTCCTGCAACCTATTGTCTATTGTCCTTTGGGATGGTGGGTTGTGGAATTGTTCTATCTACTGTTTTGCTACTGTATTGCTGCGAGTATGAGGAGTGCAGTCCTCAAAATTCCTTTGATTCCAGCTCGTTCCCGGCAGATGGACTGGGTACCAGAGAGAACAGCCACGTTTTAGTTCCTTCTTGCATTAAGCAGATGGCCAATGGCCAGGAATGTCCGTGAACCCACCCAAGGACTCGTCGGAGTCCACCCGAAGGCTCAGGGTCGGCGGGACTTCACCTGAAGGCTCGTCGGTCGGCAGGATCGGGAACCCCCCCCCCCCCCCCCGAAGGCTCGTCGGATGCCTTAACCGGAAGGGAGCTGGAGACGTCGGACCCGAGGATCAAGGGCCGGTAGCAAGGTGGACCAGCGCCTTCAGGTAGACTGCAGGAGGCACCCCCATGACACAAAGATGGCCAGTCTGGGAGAGGAGAGGGACGTCGGCTCACAGAAACTGCTCCAGCACATCGAGCATGCGGGCCGAGCGGACTTTGGACTTTAGTGCTGGTATAAACTCTAGGCTTCCGAATTTTATTTACCTCACCCATGTCATCCTAATCCCTACTCTAGAAGGCCTCTCAGACTCCTGAGCAGTAAATAACTCCCTCTTCATAAACTGAATGTTCTAGCACATAGATCTGTGTTTCCTCTTCTAGCAACTAGCTTGGTAAATCACATAATGGCAATTCTTTGTTCTTCCACCAGTATGGTATTCATATCTCAGGAAGACTGAACTTTACTTAGATTAAATGTGCCAGAAATTAATCAATAATTTAATATCCCTACATGCCACGAGAGAAGCAGAGTGTAAATGTACAGACTGTGGTAAGGGCTGATGCAAGGAAGGCACTGTAAGGAGAGGGTGGGGAGCATGGATTCGGGGGAACATTGCTTTAAGTCTATGTCTTTGATTCAATATTATTCCTATGGTCTTTGAAGATAATGATAAGTTATAAAATTGACAATACAATCATAAACATTTGCCCAAAGTTAGTCCACCACTGATTTTCCAACACCCTTGGTTCCAGAGGCTTTCTGAATTACCCAGTTGGCCGGACCAAAGGAGGTCATAGCCTCCGAGAGGAGTCCAACAGTAATGGAACGGTTGGCCCAGGCCGCCGAGGGACTGAGATACCGGCCCACAAAGCCAGCCATGGAAGCCGGCTGTGGGAACAAATCTGCTGGCTCTGGCCGGGTACGGAGTTCCACACCCGCCGATCGGCACGGAAGTCCCTGATGAGATCGAGACCGGCCATCTTACCCGGTCGAGACGCCACATTTTCGGGGGGAATTCCAGGGGTGGGGGGGGGGATGTCAAGTGTTTTCTTGTGTTTTTGATTGGATTGAAGGAGATGCCGGACTATCAGATGCGGCAAACTCAGTGGTGGACCTGTAGCTATGAAGTTATAAACCATTAAAAGACAACTGTAACTGTTTTTCTAAAGAGCATATTGGCATTTCTTGTCAATGTGCAGTTACCCGGTTTCAACAGCAGGGTGCAGGTGAAGAAGATCCATATTTACTCAACTGAAAAGTAACTTAACTGTAAATATGTAATTCTATTTAAGCTGACTTCACATGTAAAGACCCACTGAAGTGAATTACAACTGTTAATGTAACCCCATTATAATTGAAATTTTATTTGACAGGGTGGCCCCACACGCTAAAATTCTGAATTGGGACAACTCTGACGGTATTAGACAAGAACTTGCCAAAGTTGATTGGAGCAGGTTGTTTGCAGGCGAATTAATGTCTGGAATGTGGGGTGGTTTTAAAAGTGTGCTGACAAGAGTTCAGGGCATTTATGTCCCTGTTAGAGTGAAGGGCAAGGCAAATGGGAGTAAAGGAGCTTGGGTGACGAGAGAAATTGGGGCTCTGGTCAGGACAAAGAAGGAGGCATGGGACAGGTTTCGGCAGTTGGGACCAAGTGTATTCTCGGTGGACTGAGGAGCTTGCTTGACAAGGCAATCAGGCGGCTAAAAAGGAGGTAGTCTGAAGAAGGGTCCTGAACTGAAACATCACCTCTCCATATTCGCCAGGGATGCTGACCCATTGAGTTACTCCAGTATTCCGTGCCTTTCCCAGGAGATAGCTCTGGCAGATGATATCAAGAAAAATCCTAAGAGATTGTGTAGGGAAATTAAGGGGAAAAGGGTAATTGGGGAGAGAAAATGGCCCCTCATAAACCAAAGTGGTAATTTTTGTGTAGAGCCGCAGGCAATGACCAAGGCCCTCACTGCCATCTGCTTTGACAGTAGAGAAAGATTTGGAGTAGTTAGTGTATTCTATTCAGACCTTCTCACTGGGGGATTTCTGAAGGGCACACCACAGCTGAAGCATACTTCCTCCATTGCCAGTTAAATCTAACATCTCTCCGCCAGATATACTCCATCCACCCAAAGATCAAGATTGATTTTCAAATCGACAAGCGTTGCAGACTCACCATCTTTTACTGGATTACCTTCCTGCACATAAAGATTGAAAAGGGTTATCATTATTCTGCTTTGCGGTAATGTCCCTCCACTAATAGTCTCTCTGGAGCATTTGAGCTTAGCTAATGATATGCTCCACAGTGCGTCTTCCCCAGTGGCTGAAGAACAGGAGATGGGAAGTGGTCGTGGCATACCCAAGGGCTTTGGACATGATAGTGCAACGCATTCCCCACACCTGGGCTCCACATTCACAAGTTATGTGTAGAATTGGGTCATTTGGCCCATTGCTTCCACTCTGCCATTCAATCATGGCTGATCTCTGCCTCCTAATCCCATCTTCCTGCCTTCTCCCCATAACCCTTGACACCCGTTTTACTCGAAAAACTGTCTATCTCTACCTTAAAAATATCCACCGACTTGGCCGCCACAGCTCTCTGTGGCAATTAATTCCACAGATTAACTACCCTCTGATGAAAGACGTTCCTCCTCACCTCCTTTCTCAAAGAGGGCCCTTTAATTCTGAGGTTATGACCTCTAGTCCTAGACTCTCCCACCAGTGGAAACATCCTTTCCACATCCACTCTATCTGTGCATTTCATTATTCTGTAAGTTTCAATGAGGTCCCTCCCTCAACATTCTAAGCTCCAGCGAGTAGAGGCCCAGTGCTGTCAAACGCTCATCACATGCTAACCCACTCATTGCTGGGATCATTCTTGTAAACCTCCTCTGGACCCCCTCCAAAGCCAGCACATCTTTCCTCGGATATGGGGCCCAAATTCACTGCTGATTGCAACAACTTGCAACGGCTGGTTCCAGGTCGGGCAAAGGTTCAGAGAAACACGATGGTTCAGACATGCTGTGATCAGCTGCAATGGCTACAGGCCCCATTGCTGCTGAGATACTCTGGTTGGCAGAGTCCAGAGATCGGTGACCTTTGCCCTGATTGAGACTCTTGTCCACTCGTCTCTGAGGCTCATTCAAGGCTCAGGAGACAGTGGGGCCTAGAACCATCAGATCCTCCCCGCGCACGTTTCTGAGCAGTGAACCTTGCAGTAAGGACAAGCCAAAAGCAGACCAAAATTTACGAACCCTCCTCTGCTCCGTGATTCATGTTCTGCGCATGCTTTATTACTAACCATGTTTCAGTGTGGTAACAGGCAACAGAAATGGTAGTTTATCCTAATCTCACCATGTAAATCCTCCATCTACAATTTGAAATTTGTCCAATAATTGCAGTAATTGTGAAACTTTCACTGGCTCCTCCGGTTGGATTGAGTGTGTTCGGACAACAAAATGAATTTTTCCACTAACAATTTTCTAATTCCAAACTAGCTGTCACCTTTAGACACTGAATGCTGGAGTAAATCAGTCTGAAGAAGGGTCTCGACCCGAAACGTCACCCTTTCCTTCTCTCCAGAGATGCCGCCTGTCCCGTTGAGTTACTCCAGCATTTTGCGTCTATCTTTGGTGTAAACCAGCATCTGCAGTTCCTTCCTACACCTTTAGACACTGATAATTTGTGCCCATTGATGCCAGAAGTCAAGCCACAAAAGGACAGAATGGGGAACCAAGGGACACTTGTAATTTGCTTGATACACAGCCATTGATGTTGAATTATCCATTGGTCCCTTCAATGGGCAGTTCTCCAGGTATAGTTCACTATCTCCAATAATGTAATAGTAACAATCATTCAAACATATGGACCAATTAAAACCTGATTTCATCAATAATAATATCTCTCATAAGTGGTATACTTACCTCCTGTGAAATGCCAACTTTTTGTAAGAAATCACATGTACAAAGTCAACATAAATTCAGAATTGAACTAAAAGAGAATTGTCCTTCAACAAAACCTCATAGCATATATTTATCCACTGTGTATTGTAGCAGCATTAATATTAAATTAAACAAGGAAGCACAACTTAATTTATTTAATGGACACTGAAACGTAAGCATCACGTTCTAATATGCATTTCCACAATATAATTTGTATGAGTGCACAGAGTAGGATTTTCTTTGGCATGACAGTTACTGCTGTGACGTGGGTAAGGCTGAGGAAATCTGACATGTTGCCAATGACTCTTTAGACTTTTAACTGATGCACCTTTGGAAGCACCCGATCCAGATGCATCACAGCTTGGTGTGACAACTTTTCTGCCCCAAACCACTAGAAATTGCATAAAACTTGTGAACGCAGCATTGTATATCACCAAAACCAACATTCTCTTTTCTCCACTCTTCCATTGGGCAGAAAACCCAAAGGCCTGAGAGCATGTACCACCAGATTCGAGAATAGCTTCTTCGCCACTGTTCAATAGACCTCTTAACATGAAGGATAAACTCCTGATCTTCCAGCCTACCTCGTTGCAGCCCTTCCACTTTTCTATCTGCACTTTCTCTGCAGCTATAACACTAAACTCTGCTTATTTTCATTTTTGCTTGACATCTTCAGGTGTAGTATGATTTGCTTGAATACCATGTTTTTCACTGTATTTTGGTGCACATTAAAATAATAAACCAGGCCCAATATCAAATATTAACTGAGGATTTATGAGCAAATTCAATGAAAAGACACGATGATAAATCTTGACCCTTTCACAATCGGAAATGCTGAGTTATGCCAGTGTACTGAGTGGCCTGGTTTGCTATTAATTTAACCTAACTCATCTTCATGAGACTGGGTAAATGCATCATAGTGGCACCTGCAAGGTCAGGTTCTTTCTATGGCAGTATCTAACCCATGGTCCATTGGATAGCAATCAAGGATAGATTCCCCATGAACCCTGGACATTCTAAGCAATTTGCTCAAAATATTTTTGTGGCTTAGACATGACTGTTAAGTCAGGAATGTGACAAATAATTTGCATGTATTGTAGTTCCACCAGGAACAAGGAGTGCGCGTGCAAATAAACTCTATTTTCATGATGTGTAGGAAGGAACTGCAGATGCTGGTTTACACAGAAGATAGGCACAAAAAGCTGGAGTAACTCAGCGGCATCTCTGGAGAGAAGGAATGGGTGACATTTCGGTTTGAGACCCTTCTTCAGACTTGAATGTTGATCGAGGAATAAACTTTTGGCCAGTGACAGTTCTAAGAAAATCACTAGCAACAGAAAATCTTCCCAACCAAGCCACATTATATCTTGTTTAATGAAGGACACCCTCGGTCACCATGAGGCTCCCTCCCTTCTCACCAGCTGTCACTTCTTCCTGTTAGCCATCATTTGACTGCTCTCCCCTCCACTGCCGCCTCCTCCTACTTCTCCCGTTGCTCTGTCCACTCGGCCTCTCCCCCCTTCCCCACCGCCACCTCCTCCTCCTTCTGCCACAAAATCATCGCCATATTACACCTTGGACAAGGTGATGGCCCGCAGGAAGAAGCGGCAGCAGGTGAGTGGGGAGCCGCAACAACAGCCGCATCAACCGGGCCTTGGGGTTGCTGGTGATGAAAGAAACAGCTGGAGCAGACAGCAGCATCACCGATTAGTTTAAATATGGAACGACACAACATGCTGGAGTAACCCAGCAGACTTAATCAGTCTGATGAAGGGTCCCTACGTCACCTATACATGTTCTCCAGAGCTGCAGCCTGACCTGCTGAGTTACTCCAGCACCTTGTGTTCTTCTGTGTATTACCCATCATCTGCAGTTCTTTGTTTCAACGGCATACAATGATATTACCTTACTCTGTTACAGCGGATAATCGGCAATAACGGACACCATTGCCCCCACCCCATGGTCCAATATAACGAGGGTTTACTGTACCCCAAATGTGGCCTCAACAATGTCTTGTAACACTAACATAATGGTCTTAATAGTCTTCACTATCACCACTAAAGATCAACAGCATGTAATAAGCTGGGGCACCTAAATTTTCAGTTTCACTCTGTCATCAAAGGCCATTCAGCTCATCAACTCCATGTCAGCTCACAGTGTAATCCCATTCTCACAATATTCTTCCTTACAACCCATCATCACGGTGGCGCAGTGGTAGAGTTGCTGCCTAACAGCGAATGCAGCGCCGGAGATCAGGGTTCGATCCTGACTACGGGTGCTGTCTGTACGGAGTTTGTTCGTTCTCCCCATGACCTGCGTGGATTTTCTCCGAAATCTTCGGTATCCTCCCACACCAAAGACATACAGGCATGTAAGTTAATTGGCTTAGTAAATGTAAAAATTGTGTAGGATAGTGTTACTATGTGAGGATCGCTGGTCGGCATGGAGCCGGTGGGCTGAAGGGCCTGTTTCAGCACTGTATCTCTGAACTAAAATAAACTTATTTCTGTGAACTCCCCCCAGTTACCAGTCTGAATATTTGCTTCTTGGCCTCCTCACACAGTCTGCCCAGTAGATATAGAGGCACAAGGTTGTAAAGTGCTTGAGGCTTTCTAATGAAAGCCCATTACAGTTGGTGGCAGGTAAGGATTTAATGTGATCTTCTCACAGCGCGTTGGTTCAAGCACTAGAGAATTGAGTAAGGAATAGTGGTAGCATTAAATTATATTGTTGAGCTTAAAATGGTATTAATGGTAGTTTACAACTTGCGCACTGAGATAAAAATCGACACTTGTACACTTCAGTAAGCTTTTGTGGCTTTGTTTTCTCAACAAGCACTTAAAGATGACATCACGATGTACCGACTGGCTTGGAATGGCCGTGGGGCTAGGGCTGTCAGTAATAGCTCCTGGTCCCACGAGTGTGATGTATCTGGGCATATGAGCAAAGAAAGAAGATTTACCTGCTGGAGCAGCTGGAGGTCCTGGCGGCTGAAGCCTGTGACGTGGGACGTCTGCATCGGTGGCCTTTGTGAGAAGGTGATACAGCCCGAGACCTTGACAACAAGATGAAAGTCAGTGTCTCACTGTGTTGGATCACACAGACCATTCCATAGAACACACACTTGAATCCAATGAACTGGACAATTTTTAAACATTTATACTACATCTCAATACAGGTGACAATGATCACGTGACCGCAAGAAACTGCAGTGAATTGTGGACGCAGCCCAGTCCACCACACAAACCAACCTCCCTTCCATTGACTCCATTTATGCCTCACGCTGACTCTACAAGGCCAGCAGCATAATCAAGGACGTGTCGCACCCTGGCCACTCCCTCTTCTACCCTCTCCCATCGTGCAAAAGGTATAGAAGCGTGAAAACACACACCTCCACATTCAGAGACAGCTTCTTCCCAGCTGTTATCAGGCAACCGAATCATCCTACCACAACTAGAGAGCAGTGCTGAACTACTATTTACCTCTTTGGGGACTCTGGGACTATCTTTGATCAGACTTTACTGGACTTTATCTTGCACTAAACGTGATTCACATTATTCTGTTTCTGTACAATGTGGACTGTTCGAGTGTAATCATGCACTGTCTTTCCACTGACTGGTTAGCACAACAAAAGTACTTCACTGTACCTCGGTACATGTGACAATAAACCAAACCATTTGGTGGCAAGAAAAAGACATAAAGTGATGGCAGTGGATGGATTTAGTGTAGAATATTTAGTGTCAGTTGTGGGCAGAAAGGAAATGTATAACATGCAGCATGTGTAATTCTTTGTAAGTGTATTCTGTGTAAGTGCATCCGGTTTTATGCAAGGTTGATATTCGTGGCGTTATGAGTTTAATGATGTGTTAGGATAAGTGGAAGACATTATGCGAGTGTTGAGCATTTATTAGAGTGAGTTAATTGTCTGTAGTTTCCTTTATTTAGTAGATACTGGCAGGGGCGGAAAACCCAGGGGGGTGGGGGGGCCAAAGGGGACACGTCCCCTCCATGTTTTGAGAGGTGGGGGACATCCCCCCCCCCCAAGTCTTTGTGATGCGGATTTTAAAATCTCCGCTTTCCGCGAGACAGTGGAGGTGGGACTGCTGATCAAGGGTGCGGATTGGACGAGAGAGACGTCGGTCAGCAGGCAATGGGGGCGGGTCATGATGTGGGTGAGTGTGCGCATGCGCGTGCCGCCGCCAAAAATTTGTGTCCCCCGTCCCCTCCATGTTTTGATAGCGAGTTCCGCTCTTGGATACTGGTAGCATTGGCGGTGAGAGCAGGTATTAAGGCGGGTGGTTGTGGGTTGCTGGAACCATCTGTTGAGCCTTCCCAAGGTGTCGTGGTCCTAACTCAACGGAACACTAGTGAAGGGAGGTGCCCACGATAACTCCAATGATATACTTACATCTACACAAGCAGGTTTTTTTATGCACTTGTTAACATGTAGGTAGCTGTATATTGCATATGGAGTTAGTGGCTCTGGCTGAAGATGAAAGACCCCATTTGGTTTCCCAAATAACTGACTAGACAGATGCAGAGGGGGGTGGTTCTGGGACGCCAGAATGCACCGCTGAGCCTACTGGAGACGTCGTGGGTTCAATCAGCGAAACGTCTTTGAAAGCAAGTGCCCACTTGATAACCCCAATGACGTGTCTGCCTAGCCTTTCTCAACATCGGAGGAGCATAGGTGAGTGCAGAAGGCTCCCATCACCATCGGGAGTAAATTGATATTTGGCACTTTGGACTAGTGAGTGTAGAGTGAAGAAAGAAATGTGAGAAAGTAAAGCAGAAAAGAGATTCTCCCATGCAACCAGTCGATGGGTTTTTTTAAAATATTCTTAATCAATTTTCAGTCAAACCCAGAATTTTTAATTTTATGATGATATTACACCGCATGATTCCACAAGGTCAATAAATGGAGACCAAGAATTGGTCTTTTTTTACTATTAGGAGGAGTCTCATTTCTTCCAAATGTGCAAACAGTTTCCAACATAAAATTACCAATCCACCATTTTGAGTGTTGGTATAGTAGTGCAAACTGTTTTTTGAAGCCCAAGGAACACCATAAAGTTGTAAGTTTAAAGCAGGGTTAGCTTATAAAAAAATTCCCAAGCTTTGAACATCTCACGGAGCACTGTTCAATCCATCCTCCCATCATCCAAAAATGGAAAGATTATGGCACAACTGCAAACCTACAAAGACATGGCCGTCTACCTAAACTGACAGGCCGGGCAAGGAGAGCATTGATCAGAGAAGCAGCCAAGAGGCCCATAGTTTGCAGAGATCCACAGCTCAGGTGGGAGAATCTGTCCATAGGACAACTATTAGTCGTGCACTCCACAAATCGGGCCTTTATGGAAGAGTGGCAAGAACAAAGCCATTATTGAAACAAAGCCATAAGAAGTCCCGTTTGCAGTTTGCCACAAGCCATGTGAGGGACACAACAACCATGTGGAGGAAGGTGCTCTGGTCTGATGAGACCAAAATTGAAGTTTTTGGCATAAATGTGTGGCAGAAAACTAACACTGCACATCACCCTGAACACACCATCCCCACTGTGAAGCATGGTGGTGGCAGCATCATGCTGTGGGGATGCTTTTCTTCAGCAGGGACAGGGAAACTGGTTATAGTTAATGGGAAGATGGATGGAGCCAAATACAGGGCAATCTTGGAAGAAAACCTATTAGAGTCTGCAAAAGACTTGAGACTGGGGCGGTGGTTCACCTTCCAGCAGGACAACAACCCTAAACATACAGCCAGAGCTACAATGGAATGGTTTAGATTAAAGCATATTCATGTGTTAGAATGGCCCAGTCAAAGTCCAGACCTAAATCCAATCGAGAATCTCTGGCAAGACTTGAAAACTGCTGTTCACAGATGCTCTCCATCCAATCTGACTGAGCTTGAGCTATTTTGTAAAGAAGAATGGGCAAACATTTCAGTCTCTAGATGTGCAAAGCTGGTAGAGACATACCCCAAAAGACTTGCAGCTGTAATTGCAGCGAAAGGTGGTTCTACAAAGTATTGACTCAGGGGGGCTGAATGCTGTTGCACGCCAAACTTTTTAGTTTTTTATTTGTAATAAAATTTGGAAACTATGTATCATTTTCCTTTGACTTCACAATTATGCACCACTTTGTGTTGGTCTATCACATAAAATCCCAATAAAATACATTTACGTTTGTGGTTGTAACGTGACAAAATGTGGAAAAGTTCAAGGGTATGAATACTTTTGCAAGCCGCTGTATATCACACCAAAAACTTTGAAGTTTTGTGCAAGAAACGAAAGAGTGTGTACGATTGGCATTTTGAGGAAGACATTTATCACAAATTGGTGAGATATTTGAATAAAATTTATTCAACCTAACTTTTGAATAATATAGTCTGTGTAATATTTTAAATTGAATTAAATTATGTCTAGAGTTAATCGAACATTTATGTATATATATCAAATACTTCTCCCATGTTTCTTTAGAAATTTTTATCATTAAATCTTTTTCCCTGTCTTCTCTAATTGCCTTTGTTGAAGGCAATTCTCTATTAAGAATACTGTTATATAGATATGATATTGATTTTTGTGAGTCCGCCTTAATATTCATTGCTTCTTCCAGTGGGTCTATCATTATATTCTGTAATCTTGGTATATATTTTTTTATAAAGTCACATATCTGTAATTATTTAAAGTATTGGTTATTATTCAAATTAAATTTTGATTTTAATTGTTGAAATGATAATAAATTTCCCATTTCATACATGTCACCCAACTTTTTAATTCCCAGTCTTTCCCATTGTCTATATGTTTTATCCATAATAGATGGTTTAAATACCGGATTATTCACTATTGGTGTTAATGAAGATAAGTTTCTTAATTTTAAATTTAATTTTATTTGTTTCCAAATTCGAATTATATTGTGTATGATTGGATTGATCTTATATAATATATTATTCAATTTTATCGGGGAGAAAAGGATCGCTCCTAAATTGTAAGGAAAACAATCCTCTTTCTCCATTCTTATCCATTCCATCTGTTGAGAAGGACAATCCAACCAATAAATAATATTCTTAATATGCACTGACCAATAATAGTATAAACAATTAGGCAGTGCAAGTCCCACTACATCTTTAGGTTTACACAAATGATTTATTTTAATTCTATGTGCTTTGTCCCATATAAAATTAGTAATATTAGACTCTAGTTTAAACAAAATATATATTTTGGTATATATATTGGTATGGATTGAAATAAATATAATATTTGTAGTAGCACTATCATTTTTATAGCATTTATTCTGCCAATTAATGATAGTGGGAGCATTTTCCAAAATGTAATCAAAATGTTCAATTTATTTAACAGAGGACTAAAATTAGTGTTAAATAATGATTTATATCTTCTGGTAACTTGAATACCTAAATACTTAAATTTTTCCGTTGCAATTTTAAATGGAAATTTTAATAGATGATTCGCTTTCTGAGGATGTAATGACATAATTTCACTTTTATTCCAATTTATTCTTTTCCCAGAAAAGGAACCAAATTCCTCTATTACTTTTAATACGTTCGGGATACTCGTTTCTGAAGTTCTAATATATAAAAGTATGTCATCCGCGTATAATGAAATTTTATTATTAGAGTCCTTAGAATTATATCCCTGAATATTCGGATGAGTTCTTATCCTTTCAGCCAGTGGCTCTATCATAAGGGCAAAAAGCAGGGGTGCTAAAACACATCCCTGCCTATTGCCCCGTGATAGTTGGTATTTTTGAGACAACGTATTATTAGTTAATAGTCTTGCTGTTGGTTTATCGTATAATAATTTTACCCATCTAATAAAATTATCTCCCATATTAAATTTTTGGAGTACTATGTATACATACTGCCACACTACCTGATCAAATGCTTTTTCTGCGTCCAAAGATATAACTGATATGTCTTCCTTTTCCCCTTTATGTGAATACATTATATTATAAAGTCGTCTCAAATTGTTAAATGATTGTCTTTTGGGTATAAACCCCGTTTGGTCCTGGTTTATCAATTTATTAATACATTTGCTCAATCTTCTTGCTAAAATCTTTGCTAAATTTTTTTGGTCTATATTTAAAAGTGATATAGCTCTATACAAGCCCGGGTCTTCTAGATCTTTATCTTTTTTTGGTATAAGCGTAATTGTAGATTCTGTTAAAGTTTCTGGTAATTTCTTATCGGTAAAAGCATACCTGTATAATTTAAGTAATCATGGGACCATTAACTCCTGAAATATTTTATAAAATTCATTATTAGAACCATCAGGCCCTGGAGTCTTCTCATTTTTCAATTATTTTATTGTTTCTCTTATTTCTTCACTTGTAAACTGGGCTCCTAATTCCTCTTGTTCAGAGATATCCAATTTTGGCAAGTTACACTTATCTAAAAAATTTATAATTTTATTGTCTTCAATGTTAGTTTTAGATGTATATAAATTTTGATAAAATTGAGCAAACCTTTTGTTAATGTCCTTAGGTAAAGTTAATAGTTCCCCGTTCTCTGATTTGATTTTACTAATTGTTTTTTCCTTTTCTTGTTTCATCAATTGTTGTGCTAGAAGTTTATGTGGTTTATCCCCAAATTCAAACTGTACTTGTTTTGTGATCTGAAATAATCTTATTACTCTTGCTGATAATATTCGATTAAGTTTAAATTTCAGTAATGTCATTTTATTATGTTTATCTATGGTTGGGTCTTTTGCGTTACCTAATTCTAATAATTTAATTTCCTTTTCTAACGCCCCTTCTTCTGTCCTTTTTTTTATTTAGAAACTTTGATATGAAATTATAACTCAACGAATGAATGCCTTAAAAGATTCCCATAATAAAGATGGTGAAATCCCTGGAGTCTCATTTATTTAAAAAAAAAAATCATTTGTTGTTTTAACTACTCGTAACCTTGTGAGTCGTTTGCTATTTGTGTGTTAAATCTCCAAAAAAAATTTGTACCTGGCATTCCCTCAAGTTTTAAAGTAAAAGTCAGCGGGGAGTGATCAGAAATAAAACTGTTGTGGTATTTAGGATTAATCGTATATGGTATTAGTTTTGAGTCCACTAAAAAACAATCAATTCTTGAATAAGTTTTGCATACTGATGAGTGAAACGAATATTCCCTTCCAGTTGGGTTAGTTATTCTCCATAAATCTATTATATTAGTGTGTTTTATATAAGGGTTTAAGAATTCACTAGACTTAGATTTAGCACTGCCCTTCCTAAATGTTGTTGATTTGTCTAAGTATGAATCTATAACACAATTAAAGTCCCCCACTAGTATTACATTTTGAAAATTATACTCATCTATTTGATCAATAATTTTCTTTAAAAATTGGGGATTATCAAAGTTTGGAGCATAAATATTTATCAGAGTCAGTGGAGTGGAATAAATTTCTCCTGCCACTATTGTGTATCTTCCTTCTTTATCATATATTGTATTCTTTAATATAAACGGTATACCTTTCCGAATAATAATAGCCGTTCCTCTTGGTTTAACAGTAAATGATGAATGATACATTTGGCCTATCCAGTTTGCCCTAAATCTCATCTGTGTTTGTAGTTTTGTATGCGTTTCTTGCAGAAACGCTATATCCACCTTCAAAGATTTTAAATGGGCCATAATCTTGCCCCTTTTAATTGGATCATACGCACCCCTAATATTCCAAATACAAAATGTGACTCCTCCATTCTTATTTTCCTTATTGTCCTGCATTATAAATAGGTTTTAGTAATTTTACTTCATGTGGTATAATTAGGTACCTCAGACTTTTGGGTATGTGGGTATCATCCCACACTTCTAACGTTATTTTACCTCTCCTCCGTATATTGAACCTCCATAAGAGAAAGAGAAAGGTGTGTTGAAAAATAGTGATGAAAAAAAGAAAAATAGTTAAATGAGCCGCATAAAATGCAACAACAACAAAAAAAACCACGTGATTTTAAGGTATCAAAAAGGTGATACCCTAAATACAAGAAGCCATCTATGATGGCTAAAAATTGATTGACCTCCGTAGATGGAATTATACATTGAGTTCAGCCACCTAAATACATTGGGATTCATAACTATATGCCGTTTCATCTAAATATATCTTAATATGTTTTAATATATCTAATGAAAAAAAAAGTCATCCTTAATGTTTCAAATATTCTCTTTTCTACCCCGATTTTAAACCTTCTATGTTACTTGCTCGGTATCCCCGAGTCCTAGAATTAAAAAACATGAGAACACCTGCCCTGTCCCTGTCCAAATATGCAGTATTCATCAGTACCTTCATTACCAGCCTGTTTCAAGGGTTGCATTTCTTATCTTAAATACAACCATCTTCCAGCCCAAACCTCCGGAACTTTTCCAGATCATCAATGCCTCTTTCTTCCCACAAGTTTATGATGTTCTAATATTCTTATACCCCTTTTCATTAATTATAATGTGTTAGCGTACATCCTAAATTATATTTCATTTCTTTTCAACCAAGTTAACCTTATATATCTGTTAATAATAATCATCTCTATATGCCCTTTATCCCCTAAATCCATTAGGTTAATACCTTGGTTCCTCATATTAGTATAACATTACTATAATAGCATAACCATTAATTAGTGATATTAAGTTTATATAGTTAATTAATTCTTTACATTACATATATACTGTATTATAAAACATTTCTTAAGCCCATAATGTCCTTTGATTTTCTTTCAAATCTGATCGTGTTGTTTCAAAATGTTCTTTCAGTTATTTATCTTCTTCTTATCTGTTCAAGGTTGAAACCAGGGCCTGTTCATTGCATACACATTCCTGACAGATAAGCCTGTCTGGTTAATGTCTAGAGCAGTTCCATCGTCTGAATTACAGCACAGATTCCCAATAGACATTTATTCATCCGTTTACACAATGTTTGCACAATGTTCAAACTCAGGAATTAAATCGCTGGGAGATCTCTACGAGAAGGGGATTTTCCTCTTGTTTTCAAGAATTACAGGAGAAATATCATTTGTAAACAAGTAAATTTTTTTAGATATCTTCAAATCGGGGACTATGTGAAAACACATACACAAGACTGTCATTCTATGGGCCCAGATATATTAGACAAATGCAAGAATAGAAAGGCAGATACAAGTAATATCCTACATTTACAATACTCTTTTAATTGCACACATCCCATCTTCTGAAATGCATGGGAAGATGAATTGGGGTTTATTAATCTCAAAGGATAGCTGGGAGGAGAGCCTTCTATACATATATTGCTGCTCTCTTAATGTTAGGCACTCCCTGATAGAATTTAAAGTACTGTACAGACGCTACTATTCAAAGACCAAATTGAACAAGATCTTCCCAAACATCTTTCCTATTTGTGACAAATGTCTCCTCCAAGAAGCAACTATAACCCATTCCTTCGCTTCCTGTATAAAGATACAAAACTTCTGGAGGGGAATATTTGATACCTTCTCCAAAATACTAAAAATTAAATTGGAACCATATATAAAACTGATCACATTAGGCATGTCAGAGGCCTGCTCTGAACTAATGATATTTCAAAGACGTTTCCTCAATTACAGCCTAATAAAAACATTTGGAAAACATTAGCCTTGTCTTGGCGGAAAAACCCGATCAATTTCTTAAGACATGGTCCCCTTTCACTGAATTTCTGCAACAACAGAATGGTTAAACACAAATTTAAATTTAAATCCGATGCTAGGGATGTGTGAGGGGGCGGGGGAAGGTGTATCTCCATCTTTTCTTTTTTAATTTCTTTTCTTTTCTCCTGCACTTCTTTTGTAGTTTAGGGTCTTTTTCCTGCTCTTTTGTATTTTACTTTTTTTTCTTCATTCTTTTCTTTCTTCTTTCTTTGTTTTCTTTTGTGTTTCTTTTTCCTTTTTTTAATTTAGGTTATAAGGTTAAAAATGAAGCTGTACAAAAATTGTACAACTGTTATGTCGATCGTCTTATCCTAATACAAATGTTTCTAATGAAATAAAATTTAAAAAAAAGAAAGAGGATACCTCAGATGTCCTGGAATGAAAAGCCTCATCTTAGGAGCAGATAGAGTCATAGAGTGATAGAGTGTGGAAACAGGCCCTTCGGCCCAACTCGCCCACACCGGCCAACAATATCCTAGTCCCGCTTGCCTGCGCTTAAATCTATAACCCTCCAAACCTGTCCTATCCATGGACCTTTCCAACTGTTTCTTAAATGATGGGATAGTCCCCGCCTCAACTACCTCCTCTGCAGCTTGTTCCATACACCCACCATCCTTTGTGTGAAAACATTACCCCTCAGATTTCTATTAAATCTTTTCCCCTTCACCTTGAACCTATGTCCTCTGGTCCACTACTCTGTAAAAGATTGTGCATCGACCCGATCTATTCCGCTCCATGATTTTGTATACCTCTATAAGATATCCCCTCCTCTTCCTACGCTCCATGGAATAGAGACCCAGCCTACTTAACCTCTCCCGACAGCTCACACCCTCTAGTCCTGGCAACATCCTCGTAATTCTTTTCTGAAGCCTTTCAAGCTTGACAATATCTTTCCTATAACATGGTGCCCAGAACTGCACACAATATTCTAAATGCGGTCTCACCAATGTCTTATTCAACTGCAACATGACCTCCCAACTTCTATACTCAATTCTCTGACTGATGAAGGCCACAGTGCCAAAAGCCTTTTTGACCACCTTATCTACCTGCGACTCGACCTTCAAGGCACCATGCACTTGTCTTCCTAGATGTGATGGAGAAGAATGGTATAGCATCTTTGCACGAGGCAGGGTGGGAGGAAGTGTAGTCCAGATAAATGTGGGGGTCAGTATGTTTGTAGTAGACATCAGTAGCTGGTCTGCCCCCTGTGATGGAGACACAGCAAGAAAGGTGACAAAGAGACAGAGATCTCCCCCCTTTCCTGATGTCCCTTTAACCACCACAGGGGACAGACTATCGATTGACGTCTACTACAAACCTACTGACTCTCACAGATTGTTTAAGAAAGAACTGCAAATGCTTGAAAAATCGAAGGTAGACAAAAATGCTGGGGAAACTCAGCGGGTGAGGCAGCATCCATGGAGCGAAGGGATAGGTGACGTTTCGGGTCAAGACCTTTCTTCAGACTGATGTGGTCATGGGGGGGCGGGAAAAGAAAGGAAGAGGCGGAGACAGTGGGCTGTGTGGAAGAGCTGGGAAGGAGAGGGGAAGGAGGGAAAAGGCAAGGACTGCCTGAAATTGGATAAGTCAATGTTCAAACCGCTGGGGTGTAAACTACCAAGCAAAATATCAGGTGCTGCTCCTCCAATTTGCAGTGGGACTCACTCTGGCCATACATCTATGCTACCTAGTTTTAGACTGCTCTACTGGGGAAACAACGGAGATCATTCACCTTATCTATGATTTTATAAACCTCAATAAGGTCATCCCTCAGCCTCCAGCACTGCAGGTGAAAAAAATAAGCAGCCTATCCATCCTCTCCTTAAAGCCCAAAGCACTCCAGGTCTGGTAAGATCATGCTTTTTTTCTGCAAATCCTGTGAGTCTTTTAATGACTGCGATTCCATATTCCTCTGCGGTACATATTAGATTATTTTCATGTCTTGAAACAAACATTTTCTGTTCTTCAGGCTGATTTTAAATGGAAAAATAAGGTAATGATTCTTTAAAACAATCTTAAGATAAAAAATGACTAGTTTAATATTAAAAAAATGTCAGGTATGTAGGTAAAATAGTTTGGTATTAATTCAAATTGTCCCTAATGTGTGTAGGATAGTGTTAACATGCGGGGATCTCTGGTCGGTGTGGATTCTGTGGGCTGAAGGGCCTGTTTCAGCGTTGTATCTCTTAACTAAACTAAACTTTCACCAAAACAAAATTAACATATGGTGCTAATGGTGATAAGAAGGGCCAATTGGTGAATAATGTGCAGAAACAAAGTACAAAATGCTGACATGTGTAGGAAGGAACTGCAGATGCTGGTTTAAACTACACAAAATGCCAGAGTAACTCAGCACGACAGGCAGCATCTCTGGGGAGAAGGAATGGGTGATGTTTCGACACAGAAGGGTCTCGACCCAAAACTTCACCCATTCCTTCTCTCCAGAGATGCTGCCTGTCGTGCTGAGTTGCTCCAGCATTTTGTGTCTATCTACAAAATGCTGACTGCTCTATATAGGGCTTTTAGGGGTGAATTTCCAGGTTACTAGGAAGGAATGTCAGTTCTTCAACATCACGAGCACGAGTTAGATTCACACATAACATTGGATCACCCTCGAGCCACACCCTTCCACTCTCTGTCAATTTGAACCACTTGTCCTATTTTGCTTTGATGAATGGCTATTCATGGCAACGTATAATTTTCTGAAAAGAGTTAACGCTGCCCTTTGTACATAAAGCAGGAAGAGGCAAAATAGGAGCATACTGTAGAGGCAAAAATCTTCAAAGCCTGAAATATTAGGATCCAATACAGGGGATCACAACATGCATCATAACATGTGTAGGAAGGAACTGTGGATTCTGGTTTACACCAAAGATAGACACACAATACTGGATTAACTCAGCAGGACAGGCAGCATCTCTGGATGGAGGGAATGGGTGATGTTTCGGGTCGGTCTTTGGAGGAGTGTTTGTTAGTGATGTCAGGGAGGATTTAAACTAATGTTGCAGGGGGATGGGAGCATGAGCAGAGAGACAGAGGGATGTAAAATGAGGGTAGAAGCAATAGGGAGCAAGGTGAAAAATGCAGGGCAAAAATCATGAAGGGCCACTTTTCAACATAATTGTATAAGGGCTAAGAGTGTTGTAAAAAACAAGCCTGAAGGCTTTGTGTCTCAATGCAAGGAGCATTCGTAATGAGGTGGATGAGTTGAATGCGCAGATAGTTATTAATGAATATGATATAGTAGGGATCACGGAGACATGGCTCCAGGGTGACCAAGGCTGGGAGCTGAACATCCAGGGATATTCAATATTCAGGAGGGATAGACAAAAAGGAAAAGGAGGTGGAGTAGCGTTGCTGGTTAGAGAGGAGATTAACGCAATAGAAAGGAAGGACATTAGCTTGGAGGATGTGGAATCGATATGGGTAGAGCTGCGAAACACTAAAGGGCAGAAAAAGGCTAGTGGGAGTTGTGTACAGGCCAACTAACAGTAGTAGTGGAGTTGGAGATGGCATCAAACAGGAAATTTGGCCCCCTGGGCCAGAGTGACCATAATATGGTTGAGTGCTTCATTAGGATGGAAAGTGACATTGTTAATTCAGAAACAAGGGTTCTGAACTTAAAGAAAGGTAATTTTGAGGGTATGAGACGTGAATTGGCCAAGTGATTCTTAAAGGGTTGACAGTGGATATGCAATGGAAGGCATTTAAAGACTGCATGGGTGAATTACAACAATTGTTCATCCCAGTTTGGCAAAAGAATAAATCAGGATAGGTAGTGCATCCGTGGATAACAAGGGAAATCAGGGATAGTATCAAAACAAAAATGAAGCATACAAATTAGCCAGAAAAAGCAGCCTACCAGAGGACTGGGAGAAATTCAGAGTCCAGCAGAGGAGGACAAAGGGCTTAATTAGGAAAGGGAAAATAGATTATGAAAGAAAACTGGCAGGGATCATAAAAACTGATTGCAAAAGTTTTTATAGATATGTGAAGAGAAAAAGACTAGTTAAAACAAATGTAGGTCCCTTGCAGTCAGAAACAGGTGAATTGATCATGGGGAACAAGGATATGGCAGACCAATTGAATAACTACTTTGGTTCTGTATTCACTAAGGAAGACATAAATAATCTGCCGGAAATAGCAGGGGACCGGGGGTCAAATGAGATGGAGGAACTGAGAGAAATCCAGGTTAGCTGGGAGGTGGTGTTAGGTAAATTGAATGGATTAAAGGCCGATAAATCCCCAGGGCCAGATAGGCTGCATCCCAGAGTACTTAAGGAAGTAGTCCCAGAAATAGTGGATGCATTAGTGATAATTTTTCAAAATTCTTTAGATACTGGAGTAGTTCCTGAGGATTGGAGGGTAGCTAATGTAACCCCACTTTTTAAAAAGGGAGAGAGAAAACGGGGAATTACAGACCAGTTAGTCTACAGAAAATGCTAGAGTCAGTTATTAAAGATGGGAATAATATTAAAGCAGCACATTTGGAAAGTGGTGAAATCATTGGACAAAGTCAGCATGGATTTACGAAAGGTAAATCATGTCTGACGAATCTTATAGAATTTTTCGAGGATGTAACTAGTAGCGTGGATAAGGGAGAACCAGTGGATGTGTTATATCTGGACTTTCAGAAGGCTTTCAGCAAGGTCCCACATAAGAGATTAGTATACAAACTTAAAGCACACGGTATTGGGGGTTCAGTACTGATGTGGATAGAGAGCTGGCTGGCAGACAGGAAGCAAAGAGTAGGAGTAAACGGGTCCTTTTCAGAATGGCAGGCAGTGACTAGTGGGGTACCGCAAGGCTCAGTGCTGGGACCACAGCTATTTACAATATATTTTAATGATCTGGATGAGGGAATTGAATGCAACATCTCCAAGTTTGCGGATGACACGAAGCTAGGGGGCAGTGTTAGCTGTGAGGAGGATGCTAGGAGGCTGCAAGGTGACTTGGATAGGTTGGGTGAGTGGGCAAATGCATGGCAGATGCAGTATAATATGGATAAATGTGAGGTTATCCAATTTGGTTGCAAAAACAAGAAAGTAGACTATTATCTGAATGGTGGCCGATTAGGAAAAGGGGAGATGCAACGAGACCTGGGTGTCATGGTACACCAGTCATTGAAAGTAGGCATGCAGGTGCAGCAGGCAGTGAAGAAAGCGAATGGTATGTTAGCATTCATAGCAAAAGGATTTGAGTATAAGAGCAGGGAGGTTCTACTGCAGTTGTACAGGGTCTTGGTGAGGCCACACCTGGAGTATTACTTACAGTTTTGGTCTCCTAATCTGAGGAAAGACATTCTTGCCATAGAGGGAGTGCAAAGAAGGTTCACCAGACTGATTCCTGGGATGGCAGGACTTTCATATGAAGAAAAACTGGATAGACTCGGCTTGTGCTCGCTAGAATTTAGAAGATTGAGGGGGGATCGTATAGAGACTTACAAAATTCTTAAGGGGTTGGACAGGCTAGATGCAGGAAGATTGTTCCCGATGTTGGGGAAGTCCAGGACAAGGGGTCACAGTTTAAGAATAAGGGGGAAGTCTTTTAGGACCGATCTGAGAGTGGTGAATCTGTGCAATTCTCTGCCACAGAAGGTAGTTGAGGCCCGTTAATTAGCTATATTTAAGAGGGAGTTAGATGTGGCCCTTGTGGCTGAAGGGATCAGGGGGTATGGAGAGAAGGCAGGTACGAGATATTGAGTTGGATGATCATCCATGATCATATTGAATGGCGGTGCAGACTCGAAGGGCCGAATGGCCCACTCCTGCACCTATTTTCTATGTTTGTATGAGACCCTTCTTCAGTCTGATCATCACCCCTTCCTTCTGTCGAGAGATGCTGCCTCTCATTATGCACTGCGCATCAGAGTAGGGAGGCCACCTTGTTGTGGACATGGACAATGTTGTTCCTGTGCATCACAGGGCGTTGAGCAGAGATCAATAGGAAACATACCGAGGGCAACACTCATGAAACAGGACAGGCTGTGTCACCTTGTCCACCACCACAGAGTTACAGAACGTGGCCTATGTTTGAATGGTGGAAATTCAAAACCAATATTTCGATGCAGAGAAGCTTGCTTTACAGAAGAAGCTCCCTTGTGGGACAACAGAAGCAGTTATTATTGATTCATTCTGATGCAGATCTCTTTCCGAAAATGACATTGTAAGTTGAGTATATGAAACATGACATGAGGTAAAATGTTTGTGGGGAAAAAGTGACCTTGGACTCTGATTCTCCAAGTTCTAGAAGCCCGAGGGTGCTTTACTTACTGGTTTACTTGACTAGTTATGTTGAGGACTAATTAATGATGATTGTTTGCTGTGATCAGTCAACATGTCCATTATAGTTACTTCATGTGGCCATCAAGGTAATTGAATATGCGGCATTCTTGCCTTAAAAATTCTATCTTACTCAGCAATGTGTAGTTAGGAAGCCAATGCATTATTATTGGATGCAGCAAGTGACAAACCCTTCTGCAGAGAGTTTCCAGTGTGTATTTTGAGACGATGATCGTTGCTTCCTCATTTGTGGTTAAAGGATTCAGCCCAGGAGATGGTACATATATGCGCACGCCTTTAGTCGGACTTTTGAAATGTGCAAAATATATCTGTGCCAAAGCTTCAGGATGTGCAATGGGTGTGTGCATGAACCCTTCAACATCTCTACCGATATTCTTGATGCATGTTAAATGCCCAGTGCTATTCCAGTGCAGATGGATAGAGTAAGTTTCGAGAGATATGGGCCGAATGCAGGCAGGTTGGACTAGTGTAGATGGGACATGTTGGTCAGTTTGGGCAGAAGGGCCTCTTTTCCACGCTCAATGACTCTCTATGACTCTATTTCAGGGTGGTGTATAATTCTAAGACCATCACCTGTGGTTACTCAAGACAATAAAGTCTCAGAATTTAAATATAAAATAATTAATTACAAAGAATTCTGCAAATTTAATCTTTGTTGATAAAACATCATTTAAATCTTGGAATATTACCAGATGCAGCAAATCCAGTATCAGTAGTCAAATATTTCAGCAACACGCACGCTGCAAGACCTGTTATCAAAATGTATTTCTCCTTTTAGACAATCAGGCACTCATGCAATCTTTGCCCAAAAATGAATAAAAATGCATTGTTACCAGTACACTATATAGCTTGATTTCACCACTCATTGACAAATAAATGGCTGATGATGAATATTATCAATTTCTGCAAGAAACTGCAAATTCTGAAGAATATTAGCAAATTCTGAAGAAGGGTCTCGACCTAAAACATCACATGTTCCTTCTCTCCAGAGATGCTGCCTGTCCCGCTGAGTTACTCCAGCATTTTGTGTCTATCTTCGGTTTAAACCAGCATCTGCAACTCCTTCCTACACATTAGCAATTCGAATGCAGGACTTGGCAAAGTCATTATCAATACTCAAAATGGTACTGGCCCCAATAAAAGTCTAGAGCAAGCCCTCTTTGAAAGGGACAACAATCTTAACGTTTTAACTAGACAAGCCAGAAGCTTGTTCTCCAGAGATATTGCCTGCCCCGCTGAGTTACTCCAGCATTTTGTGTCTAAGCCAGAGACAACGGCAGGAAACATATTTTGGTGCAACTGATTGATTTTAGTTCGGTTTGGTGATAAATGAGCTATAAAGTAAAGTATCCTTTATTGTCATTCAAACTTTTAGTTTGAACGAATTTACGTGCCTTGTAGTCATGACAGAGAATAAAATAACAGAACACACAATGAACACAGTTTAAAATCCACCACAGTGGGTCTACCAGGCACCTCCTCACTGTGATGGAAGGCAAAAGTCTTAAAGTACTTGTCTCCTCCATTCTTGTTCTCCCTCTGTGTTGAGGCGATCCAGGCTTTCGATGTTGGGCCCCCCACTGGGAGATGGTACGTCCCGCGGCCGTTCTGAGCTCCGCGAACGGGCCGGTTCAAACTCCGCGGCCCAGGGCGGACGAAGCTGCCACCCTCCAGTCCAGCGGACAAAGCTGTTGTTGCGGGAGCTCCGGAGAATCGGTCACCAACCTGGGACCTGCGAGCTCCCGATGTTGTCGTCCACTGGGCCTGCGGCCGAAGCCTCCGAGGCCCAGAAGTCGGGCCGCCACCACAGCGCCACCACAGCCCCGAAGTCGGCCACCCTCGCGATGGTGAGCGCAGGCTCTGCCTCCGGAGCCTCGAGGTCAGTTTCAGTTGGAGGCCTCAGCGCAGATGGAAGACGGAGACGGAGTTTCGACAAAGCAAAGGTCGCATCCCCCCGAAGGAAGAGACTAAAACAAGTTTCCCCCGCCCTCCACACATAGACAAATAAAAATAAACTAAAACATAAGTCCAACAAGACAAAAAAAACAACAAAAAAAAGAAAAAGACAGACAGACAGACGGACTGCAGGCGAGTCGCAGCTACTTGGGCAGCGCCGCCACTAGGAAGATGGATGCTCCCCGTTGGATTGCAACCTTGTCGTGGTCGGGGAGCTTGTGTGTCTCAGTGACCCCTAGAGCTACGCCAGTGGGAGATTCGTCTCCTGTTAGGGTCTCCCATGCTGGACAGGTCGAAGGGTAGAGGCGAGACGAAGAACGATCCACTGGTCCTCCAGGTTGGAGGTTGAGCACAGGGCTAACAACCCTGTCTCGTAAAACAAATACGTTACGGAAACAGTAACTGAAGGAATCAACAAGGAGTGGAGGACCTTCGTTGCTGCCCTACATGCCAGGAGGCATAATAGGCAGTAAGTAAGTAAGTAGGAAGATAGATGGAGTTAAGGCATCGAGCAGCTATGGTCTAATTGAACTCGGAGAACAAGATTGAGAGCTTGAGCAGCTTATTTCTGGTCCTATCTTCTTTTGAAGATGCCTCTAAGGAGCATACGTTAAGCTCTGAGGATCTTGAGTGCAGAGCATTGGGAGCCATTACACACTACTCCTTGAAGCCTGCAATCTTCTCTGGCAACAGAGATGAAATACCTATCTGCAAACAGCCTTCCATCCATTTTCATATGAGAGCCTGTCACACATTTAAAATTTGACTGTAGGTTGATTAAGATAGGACAAGTGGAAGCACAAGATTCCTACTGGATTTCAACTAATGGCTTTCCGTTTTGAAAGGAAATATGAAGCTGACATTTGAAAATCCAGAGAATATTAACATTCTGTCTTTTGAAAAAAAATAAAACAAAATGTAACTTTAGCATTTGGTAATCTGCACAATTTCTTCAAATGTCAATTCAAAGACTTACATCTTAATCTGAGTTCCTCTTTATGTTAGGATTGTCTAGCTGGTCTAAGCCATGCTCTTTATGGTGAATGTGTTGTTAAGTTAAACAATAATTGATTACAACTGGTTGTTTGTTGACTACTAAAGTATTCTGTATAATTTACAAGTGATTGTGTGCAATATCAGCATGCAAACCCATCTGAATAATGCTGATATAGTCACCAATGTAATCAAAGCATTAGTCACACAGGTCTGTGGCCGAGCTGTATTTGATTTACAGAAATAAGGCACAATTTCTCATCGTAAGTTGCTTCTGCTGTTAAAGACTAATGATATTAATCTGCACTGTTTTCCACAATCAACTTTGCAAAACCCAACTTGTAAAAACATAATGATAAATAACACAGGCAATCTGGGAATCGAGAAGAGATATTATAGTTTGTTTGATTTTTCAGTGATTTTACTTAATTCAGTATACAGGGCAGTCAGCTATCATGGAAATTGATGTAGTGTTTAAATTACTGATCATGGATCAGCTTGGATCAGTTCATTGCATTCTTGCTTCTAATTTGAAAGGTGTAAGTGCGAGCCCCAGCCCAGAAATTCACAATGCCACCTTGACTGAAATCCCAGTGATGTATCGTGACAAAGGTGCCTTAGCAACACGGTACTTTCCAGTGGATATAAAAAGTCTCCTGGTTCCATTCGAAGGAGAGTTTTCCTGCCATGCTTGCATCGTTCGGCTAATCCCAGCATAGGTAACAGTTTGTGAAACTTTTATAGCTGGTAAATTGCACTTTACATTTGCCTATGTAACTGTTCCATGAACTACAAAATCCTCTCTCTCTATCCCTTTCCCACCCAAGTCGCACCAGCTTCTCGTTCTCCCCCAACAAACAGCTAACAATGGCCTGTTTCCTTTATCATCATTACTTTATCTTTCTACATCATCGTTTATATATCTTGTTTCCCCTTTTCGTTAACCAGTCTGAAGAAGGGTCTCGACCTGAAACGTCACCCATTCCTTCTCTCCTGGGATGCTGCCTGCTCCGCTGAGTTACTCCAGCTTTTTGTGTCTATCTTCGTTATAAATATGCAGTTCCTTCCTACATCTAAAGTGAATAAGCCTTATCGTCCACCCTTGGTAAAGCTTCATTTTTATTATGCTGGTTTAATGAAGATCAACAATAATTTCTGGAGGACTGTCATTGTGCATTGCACAATATTTCAATTTTTTGCCTCAACTTATGTAAACACGTTGACATCAGTGCTACCTGGAGGAAGTTACAACACAACCAATAGAGATCACTGTACAGACAGCTCAATTCTAGAAGAATTATGCAGACATTCTGACATTTAATGGAGATGCTACTGAAGAATAAACTACACCAGTACGCTGGGAGAATCTTTGATGCCTACTTTTGCTGCTCTGCTGAAGACAATGCGAAGAACACACATATGAACGACTGTTGAATGGCCACTGCAAGGTGCCACTTACCTTTTCCGATGCCTTTTCTCATCTTTTCTCTTTCTCTTTGGACTTTTGGAGCTGCAGGAAAGAATAGAATTTTTTTTGACAATCAGTAGTTAGGCACGAAACCAATTCAGCGGTTATTAACTTTTTTCATCAAATTATCTCATACCTGTGGCGTCGTTTCTTTGTGGACGCTGCTTCTGACCTACGGATAATACAAATGTTATTTGTTTAATTTATTGCCACGAGTACCGAGGTACAATGAAACGCTATTGCTGCGCTGCTATCCAGTCAGCGGAAAGACAATGCATGATTACAATCCAGCCATTTACACGCTGCAGACACATGACAAGGGGATAATGTTTGGTGCAAGGTAAAGCTAGTAAAGTCATAAAAACATAGAAACATAGAAAATAGGTGCAGGAGTCGGCCCTTCGAGCCTGCACCGCCATTCAATATGATCATGGCTGATCATCCAACTCAGTATCCCGTACCTGCCTTCTCTCCATACCCCCTGATCCCTTTAGATGGGCCACATCTAACTCCCTCTTAAATATAGCCAATGAACTGGCCTCAACTACCTTCTGTGGCAGAGAATTCCACAGATTCACCACTCTCTGTGTGAAAAATGTTTTTCTCATCTTGGTCCTAAAAGATTTCCCCCTTATCCTTAAACTGTGACCCCTTGTTCTGGACTTCCCCAACATCGGGAACAATCTTCCTGCAGCTAGCCTGTCCAACCCCTTAAGAATTTTGTAAGTTTCTATAAGATCCCCCCCTCAATCTTCTAAATTCTAGCGAGTACAAGCCGAGTCTATCCAGTCTTTCTTCATATGAAAGTCCTGACATCCCAGGAATCAGTCTGGTGAACCTTCTCTGTACTCCCTCTATGGCAAGAATCTTTCCTCAGATTTGGAGACCAAAACTGTACGCAATACTCCAGGTGTGGTCTCACCAAGACCCTGTACAACTGCAGTAGAACCTCCCTGCTCCTATACTCAAATCCTTTTGCTATGAATGCTAACATACCATTCGCTTTCTTCGCTGCCTGCTGCACTTGCATGCCTACTTTCAATGACTGGTGTACCATGACACCCAGGTCTTGTTGCATCTCCCCTTTTCCTAATCGGCCACCATTCAAATAATAGTCTACTTTCCTGTTTTTGGACATTTATCCACATTATACTGCAACTGCCATGCATTTGCCCACTCACCCAGCCTATCGAAGTCACCTTGCAGCCTCCTAGCATCCTCCTCACAGCACCCCCCAGCTTAGCGTCATCCGCAAACTTGGAGATGTTGCATTCAATTCCCTCGTCCAAATCATTAATATATATTGTAAATAGCTGGGGTCCCAGCACTGAGCCTTGCGGCACCCCACTAGTCACTGCCTGCCGTCCTGAAAAGGACCCGTTTACTCCTACTCTTTGCTTCCTGTCTGCCAGCCAGTTCTCTATCCACATCAATATTGAACAGCCAATACCGTGTGCTTTATGTTTGTATACTAATCTCTTGTGTGGGACCGTGTTGAAAGCCTTCTGAAAGTCCAGATATAGCACATCCACTGGTTCTCTCTTATCCACTCTACTAGTTACATCCCCAAAAAATTCTATAAGATTCGTCAGACATGATTTACCTTTCATAAATCCATGCTGACTGTCCAATGATTTCACCACTTTCCAAATGTGCTGCTATCCCTTCTTTAATAACTGACACTAGCAGTTTCCCCACTACCGATGTTGGACTAACTGGTCTGTAATTCCCCGTTTTCTCTCTCCCTCCCTTTTAAAAAAGTGGGGTTACATTAGCTACCCTCCAATCCACAGGAACTACTGCAGAATCTAAAGAGTTTTGAAAAATTATCACTAAGGCATCCACTATTTCTGGGGCTACTTCCTTAAGTACTTGGGGATGCAGCCTATCTGGCCCTGGGGATTTATGGGCCTTTAATCCATTCAATTTACCTAACACCACTTCCCGGCTAACCTGGATTTCACTCAGTTCCTCTATCTCATTTGACCCGCGATCCCCTGCTATTTCCGGCAGATTATTTATGTCTTCATTAGTGAAGACAAGTCTGATCAAAGATAGTCAGCGGTTCATCAATGAGGTAGATAGTTGTTCAGGACTGCTCTCTGGTTGTAGTAGGATGATTCAGCCTGATAACCGCTGGGATGAAACTGTCCCTGAATCTGAAGATGTGCGTTTTCACACTTCTATACCTTTTGCCTGACGGGAGAGGGGAGAAGAGGGAGTGACCAGGGTGCGACCCATCCTTGATTTTGCTGCTGGCCTTGTTGAGGCAGCGTGAGGTATAAATGGAGTCAATGGAAGGGATTTGTAGGAAAGAACTGCAGATGCTGGTTTAAATCGAAGGTAGACATAAAGTGCTGGAGTAACTCAGCGGGACAGGCAGCTTCTCTGGAGAGAAGGAATGGGTGGCGTTTCGGGTCGAGTGAGTTATTCCAGTAGTTTGTGTCTATGGGAGGGAGGTTGGTTTGGGCTGGGTCCATAATTCTCCGCAATTTCTCGTGAATGCGTGAGAAGACCAGCACTTTGCATTTGTACATATTAAGTTTCCAATTTGTCCTCTTGAGATACGTAAATGAGACTATTATATCCAATTAGCAGCGATATTAATGAAATGGAACTATTCAGTGGATTAGGCATAACGATTTTCTCTGATTTAAAATTAATTTAAAAAAGGAGCTTAAATACAGAAGAGTGAGTGATGTTAAAATGGGAACATTATTAAACTATTATTGGAAATCAAATGGTTTGAAAAAATTCTGATGTTCCTTAACACTAATTGGGATTTTGTTACCCCCCTCCCCACCCTCAAATTGTCTTTTCAGTTGTGAATGTTTGCATTTGAATAAAAGGTCTGATATCTAACATGAGGGTTGCTGGATCTGAGAAGTCCATCATTATCTGTGACCTGAGATAGACACAAAAAATGCTGAAGTAACTCAGCGGCAAGGGCAGCATCACTGGAGGGAAGGAATGGATGATATTTCTGTGACTCTAATCCAGGCAACATTCAGGCAGCATTATGCATGGAAAATGTTATGTGTAAACACCATTGATTGGTCATGAACGTCCAGGTATATATACTTCTAAACATCCCCCATAGATTTCTTACCACTTTATAGGTCTCATATCTCACTATTAATATTTGGGGGTAATTTAGCAATCTGCCCCAGAAGCGTTTGTGTGTCGTCGCTGGCAGATGGCATTCAATGCGCTCTGTCTCTTTCCAAACTAATTCTTTTAATTGTTAAAGAAGGAACTGCAGATGCTGGAGAATCGAGGGTACACAAAAGGCTGGAGAAACTCAGCGGGTGCAGCAGCATCTAAGGAGCGAAGGAGATAGGCGACGTTTCGGGTCGAGACCCTTCTTCAGACTGGTATCTGAAGAAGGGTCTCAACCCGAAACGTCGCCTAATTCTTTTAAATAATCTGCACAATTCGATATTTGATTGCGTTGGGAAGCAATGCAGATCCTGGTTTGAACCACAGATAGATACAAGAAGCTCAGCGGGTCAGACAGCATCTCTGGTGAAAATGAATAGGTGATGTTTCGGGTCAAGACCCTTCCTCAGACACAAGAAAGGTCTCAACCCTAAACGTCACCTATTCCTTCTCTCCAGAGATGCTCTCTGCCCTGCTGAGTTATTCCAGCTTTTTGTGACTAGATTTAATATTTGATTGAAGGTTGTGTTTTACATTTTAAAAAAAAGACATCTTCTTTCTGTGATCTGTCTGTGACAATGAGTACATTTGTGTTTCCTAGTCCCTTCATTCAATGCAAATTAGTTTAGTTTAGCTTAGACATACTGTATAGCATGGAAGCAGGCTCTTCAGCCCACCGAGTCGCGATGACCAGCGATCACCCCATACACTAATTCTGTCCTGGGCACATGGGACAATTTACTGAAACCAATTAACCAACAACCCTGCACATCTTTGGAATGTGGGAGTAAACCAGCACACCTGGAGAAAACCCACACAGTCACAATAAGAATGTACAAACTCCGTTCAAGATCAACCTGGTCTTTGGGAGTGTAAGGTAGTAACTCTACCGCCGTCCTACTGTACCACCTAATGTAAACCACCTGGAAACACTCAGCAGGTCAGGCAGTCTGTGGATCCCTTTTTGTTCCTACCTCTTGGTTTAAATTGATGTTGAATCCAGCAATGGGGCCTCAGTCACTGCACAGCCCAAAGTGGTTCAGATCCCTGGGCAATGGCAGAATGTGGGCAAAATATATCAAACCGTTGCTTACATTTCTTCCCACCAGCAAAGAGTATCCTCAACTCCCAATTCCTTTGACTACGCCGCATCTGTGCTCAAAATGAGGTGTTCGAGACCGTGACATCTAAGATGCCCTCATTCGCTTGGGAATGGGGGTTCCCCTCTTGCATTATAGATGAGGCCCTCACACGGGTCTCCTCAATATCCCGCATCTCTGCTCTTGCTCCCTCTCGCCCCAGATGCAATAGGGACCCTATTCCTCACTAGTCCCCCAAGTCCTCACCTTTCACCCCAATAGTGGTCGCATACACCATCTCCAACAGAATCCCACCACTAATCACATCTTCCCATCTCCACCCCTTTCTGCCTCCCACAGAGAATGTTCCCTCCGCAACTCTCTGGTTAACTCATCCCTTCCCACCCAAACCACCCCGTCCCCAGGTACTTTCCCCTGCAACTGCAGGAGATGCAATACCTGTCCCTATACTTCCTCCCTGCAAATCTGTCCAAGGACACAGACAGTCCTTTCAGATGAGACAGAGATTCACTTGCACCTCCTCCAACTTCATCTACTGTATCCTCTGTTCCAGGTGTGGACTCCTGTATATCGGCGAGATCAAGCGCAGGCTCGGCAATAGCTTTGGGAAACATCTTCATTCAGTTTGCCTAGACCTACCTGATCTCCCGGTTGCTAAACACTTTAATTCCCCCTCCGATTCGCAAACTGACCTTTCTGACCTGGGCCTCCTCCAGTGTCAGAGTGACGCCAAACCTCATATTTCGCTTTGGCAGCTTAACAATATTACCAGAAGTATCAATATTGATTTCTCTAACTTCACGTAATGGGCCTGTCCCATTTCGGTGATATTTCAGGCGACTGTCAAGTTGCCGGCTGTGACCAGATTGGAACACACACACACACACACACACACACACACACACACACACACACACACACACACACACACACACACACACACACACACACACACACACACACACACACACACACACACACACACACACACACACACACACCTTTCTTCACCAGCTCGTTATGCAGGCGGGGGACAGGGCAAGCGGGAGGAGCACTGTCTGAGTGAAATTCACACGGTGCAAAGCCAATGTGATACAGACGCACACAGCGATGAACAGGAAGGTTGGTGCTGTAATTAAGACGGTTAAAGCACAGAGTACGGTAAGTCCTTTAAAAAGGGGGGGAGAGGGAGGCAGGGGAGAGAGAGGGGGTAGAAGGGGGAGATTGGGGGCAGAAGAGGGAGAGGGGGGAGAAGGAGTGAAGAAGCAGTGGAGACAACTTTTAAGAAGCCAGAGATACACGGCTGTGAAGGCGGACATTTAACATTACTGATCGGCTATCCTTGGTTCTAAAATATAGAAACATAGAAATTAGGTGCAGGAGTAGGCCATTCTGCCCTTCGAGCCTGCACCGCCATTCAATATGATCATGGCTGATCATCCAACTCAGTATCCCGTACCTGCCTTCTCTCCATACTCTCTGATCCCCTTAGCCACAAGGGCAACATCCAACTCACTCTTAAATATAGCCAATGAACTGGCCTCAATTACCCTCTGTGGCAGAGAGTTCCAGAGACTCACCACTCTGTGTGAAAAAAGTCTTTCTCATCTTGGTCTTAAAGGATTTCCCCCTTATCATTAAGCTGTGACCCCTTGTCCTGGACTTCCCCAACAACGGGAACAATCTTCCTGCATCTAGCCTGTCCAACCCCTTAAGAATTTTGTAAGTTTCTATAAGATTCCCTGTCAATCTCCTAAATTCTAGAGAGTATAAACCGAGTCTATCCAGTCTTTCTTCATAAGACAGTCCTGACATCCCAGGAATCAGTCTGGTGACCCTTCTCTGCACTCCCTCTATGGCAATAATGTCCTTCCTCAGATTTGGAGACCAAAACTGTACGCAATACTCCAGGTGTGGTCTCACCAAGACCCTGTACAACTGAAATAGAACCTCCCTGCTCCTATACTCAAATCCTTTTGCTATGAAAGCTAACATACCATTCGCTTTTTTCACTGCCTGCTGCACCTGCATGCCTACTTTCAATGACTGGTGTACCATGACACCCAGGTCTCGCTGCATCTCCCCTTTTCCTAATCGGCCACTATTTAAATAATAGTCTGCTTTCCTGTTTTTGCCACCAAAGTGGATAACCTCACATTTATCCACATTATACAACATCTGCCAAACTTTTGCCCACTCACCCAGCCTATCCAAGTCACCTTGCAGTCTCCTAGCATCCTCCTCACAGCTAACACTGCCCCCCAGCTTGGTGTCATCCGCAAACTTGGAGATATTGCCTTCAATTCCCTCATCCAGATCATTAATATATATTGTAAACAGCTGGGGTCTCAGCACTGAGCCCTGCGGTACCCCACTAGTCACTGCCTGCCATTCTGAAAAATTCCACAAGATTCGTCAGACATGATTTACCTTTCATAAATCCATGCTGACTTTGTCCAATGATTTCACCACTTTCCAAATGTGCTGCTATCCCACCTTTAATAACTGACTAGCAGTTTCCCCACTACCGATGTTAGACTAACTTGTCTGTAATTCCCCGTTTTCTCTCTCCCTCCCTTCTTAACAAGAGGGGTTACGTTTGCTACCCGCCAATCCTCAGGAACTACTCCAGAATCTAAAGAGTTTTGAAAGATTGCATCCACTATTTCTTGAGCTACTTCCTTAAGTACCCTGGGATGCAGCCTATCTGGCCCTGGGGATTTATCGGCCTTTAATCTATTCAATTTACCCAACACCACTTCTCGACTAACCTGGATTTCACTCAGTTCCTTCTTTGACCCGTGGTCCCCTGCTATTTCCGGCAGATTATTTATGTCTTCCTTAGTGAAGACGGAACCAAAGTAGTTATTCAATTGGTCCGTCATATCCTTGTTACCCATGATCAACTCACCTGTTTCTGACTGCAAGGGACCTACATTTGTTTTAACTAATCTCTTTCTCTTCACATATCTATAAAAACTTTTGCAGTCAGTTTTTATGTTCCCTGCCAGTTTTCTTTCATAATCCATTTTTCCTTTCCTAATTAAGCCCTTTGTCCTCCTTTCTCCCAGTCCTCTGGTATGCTGCTTTTTCTGGCTACTTTGTACGCATCATCCTTTGCTTTAATACTATCCCTGATTTCCCTTGTTATCCACGGATGCACTACCTTCCCTGATTTATTCTTTTGCCATCAACCTTTTAGAATTAATTGCCAGTCAATCTTGGCCAATTCACGTCTCATACCCTCAAAGTTACATTTCTTTAAGTTCAGAACCATTGTTTCTGAATTAACAATGTCACTCTCCATCCTAATGAAGAACTCAACCATATTATGGTCACTCTTGCCCAAAGGGGCACGTTCAACGAGACGGCTAACTACCCCTTCCTCATTACTCAAAACCCAGTCTAAAATAGCCTGCTCTCTCGTTGGTTTCTCTACATGTTGATTTAGATAACTATCCCGCATACATTCCAAAAAATCCTCTTCCTCAGCAACCCTGCCAATATGATTCACCCAATCTATATGTAGATTGAAGTCACCCATTATAACTGTTTTGTCTTTGTCGCACGCATTTCTAATTTACTGTTTGATACCATCCCCAACTTCACTGCTACTGTTAGATGGCCTGTACACAACTCCCACCAGCGTTTTCTGCCCTTTGGTGTTTTTCAGCTCTACCCATACCGATTCCACATCCTCCAAGCTAATGTCCTTCCTTTCCATTGCGTTAATCTCCTCTCTAATCAGCAACGCTACCCCACCTCCTTTTCCTTTCTCTCTATCCCTCCTGAATATTAAATATCCCTGGATGTTCAGCTCCCAGCCTTGGTCACCCTGGAGCCATGTCTCCGTGATCCCAGCTATATCATAATCATTAATAGCTATCTGCACGTTCAACTCGTCCACCTTATTATGAATGCTCCTTGCATTGAGACACAAAGCCTTCAGGCTTGTCTTTATAACGCTCTTACCCCTTATACAATTATGCTGAAAAGTGGCCCTTTTTGATTTTTGCCCTGGTTTTGTCTGCCTGCCACTTTTACTTTTCACCTTGCTACCTATTGCTTCTACCCTCGTTTTACACCCACTTGCCTCTCTGCTCTTGTGCCCAGCCCCCTTTACTGCTTATGTTTTTTACTGCTTATGTTTTTTACTGCTTATGTTTTTTACTGCTTATGTTTTTTTTCCCAATGAGCCAATTCACCGATCAGCACCGGCTACAACCTACGAGAACCTTCGACCACCTGGCAACCCATTAGGATCACTTTTTCAACGTTGAAAAACTCTCGGCGACCATAATGAGGCTGCGACGAGTTCCCAGAATGCGGGGACTTCTCATGACCATGAAGGCAACTCCCCGGCAACCAACCACGAACATGTGGCGACCATGTGACGACTGCATAGTCTCCTGCAGACGCCTAAAAAGTTGCCTAAGTGCGAGAGGCCCATAGCCCTTGCTTTCCCTCTCTCTCCGTCCCTCCCCCACCCTAGTTCTCTGACTAGTTTCACTGCCCTCCTGATTAATTTTACTGTTTGTACGCCTTGTCACCTTCCCCTCAGCCAACAATGAACCATTGCCGTGATCACCGTCTGCTTTCACCTGTTCTTTACACACATTACATACTCTGTGTAGCCTTCCATATCTAGTTTCCCCCTGACGCTCAGTCTGAAGAAGGGTCTCGACCCGAAACATTACCCATTCCTTCTCTCCAGAGATGCTGCCTGTCCTGCTGAGATATCCCAGCATTTTGTGCCTACCTTCTGCTTAAATTGAAACTTATAGGCGCAGTGACTGCAAAATAGAAATTGAGACTGGCACAAAATGGAAATTTGCTTCAAAGCATAATAAAGGTGTGAGCTACAAATAGCTGCAAACTGCACTCAAAATCACGTGGGTTTTTCAGAATTAATTTTACAGTTCAAGTTTCCACTCAAACTAATTTTTCATAATTACAAGAGCAAACTAACTCCTCCATGACCTGTGCAGTCAGAAAGTCAATTTAAAAATAGATTGTGCTTTAAAATATATTTTATAAAGAATAGTGGTGTCTGATACAGTTTGCTCAATACAGCTGAAAATGGATTTAACAAAGTAAATATGCATCATTGATCAGAGCATCTCATCCACCATCTGTAGGTGACTTCAAGTTAAAATCATTTAAAATTAGCTTAAAAAGACTGCGTTCAACAAATTAGTGGTGACATTGGTATTTACCTCACAGTTTTTAAACTACATTATTAATGTTATTATTTATGATATTTTTAAATGTGCTCGACAGTGTTGCATCTACAAGGTTTCACCTTACTCCCGAGTGCCACTTTGATCACCCTTTACACTGATACAATTAGCACAACTTTGATGGGGATTAATTGGATCTGGGCACACGGCTGATGTCGTTCGTGAGACGGCTTCAGGAGCAAAGCTTTTTTGAAATTGCTCAAAAGTTGGTTACATTTTGATTTACATTGGGCTTAACTTGAACCAGGAATTTTTGGTCTTTTATGGCTGTTTTGTCTCATTTCAGATGAACCATGCTATAAACATAGAAACATAGAAATATTGAAAATAGGTGCCATTCGGCCCTTCGAGCCAGCACCACCATTCAATATGAACATGGCTGATCATCCAGGATCGGTAACCTGTTCCTACTTTCTCCTACCTTATGAGGCAGAGAATTGCACAGATTAACAACTGGGTGTAAATGTTTTTTCTCATCTCAGTCCTAAATGGTATTCCCCTTATTCTTAAACTGTGACTCCTGGTTCTGGACTCCCCCAACATGGGGAACATTTTTCCTGCATCTAGCCTGTCCAATCGCTTAAACATTTGATATGTTTCTGTAAGATCTGATACAGTATATTATATGTTTCTATAAGATCCTATAAGATAAATCTGAGAGTAACACTGCATGGAAACAGACCATTCAGCCCAGGTCAGCACTAACTATCAAGCACCTTTTTACATGAATCCTACATCAACCCCGTTTCTCCACTCCACACCCATCGATCTGCCGAGGTGCCTCGTGGCGGAGGCCTTCCCGAGGTGCCGCCGCCACAGTGCCTGTCGAAGGGTTGTTGGTTGGCGGGATGTCGTCCGAAGGTTTGGCGGTCGACGGGACCAGATACAGGGCCGGGAACCCGTGCAAAGGCAGCTCAGCAGCGTGGGCTGGTCTTAAAGGATGCAGGACCTCGCTAGCAGGGCATGAGTAGGCCATTTGGCCCTTCCACGCTCGGACAGCAGGGCTCTCCGGGAACCCGTGAGGCAGATTTCAAGACTCGTCTGTGTGAAAAAGTCTTTCCTTGTCTCTGTTCTAAATGGCTTACCCCTTATTCCTAAACGGGTTCTGAACTTCCCCAACATCGGGAAATGTTTCCTGCCTCTGCGTGTCCAAACCCTTGGTGTCCAAATCTTCTTGTTTCAATAAGATTCTAAATTGCCCAGATACAAGCCCAGTCTCTGCCAAGGAATTAAGAACTCAGTAGCAAGAATGTCCTTCCTCAAACTTGAGACCAAAAAACTGCACACAATTACCATGTGTGGTCTCACTAGGGCCCTGTACAACTGCAGAAGGACCTCTTTGCTCCTATACTTATAATTGGCTTTCTTATGCCTGCTGTACGTGCATGCTTACTTTCATTGACTGATAAAGGTCAACGTGCACTTTGAACTTCGAATAATGGCAAAAATGACCCCGTTGAATAGAAGACAAATAAAAAGAATAGATTTTACCATTCACCTAGTAAAGAGGGCTAGTTAACCTACCAACCCCATTTTTGGAAGGAAAATAGCAGGACAAAATACCTACCAACCCAACACATGGGCAGACAACTGTAGGCTGAGGACAACTCCAGTAATGCAACCTGTAAATAGGCCATCAAGTTGAGGAAGTCAGGCCATCCTGAACTTCGATTATTTGAAGCATTCAGTTACAGGCCCATCAGCCTAGCTCATCCATCCTATGAGTGGACCTTTTCAGTGATGTTCCTGTCCAGCTGAGTGTCTTAATTTTATCTACTACCCCTATAGTTCTGCTGTTTCCCAGCTTCTCCCCTTATCTTAAATCGAATCAAGATATGGGGATAAGCCAGGGTTCTGATTGTGGATCTCCGTCATATTGAATGGCGGTGCTTCAAGCACCTATTTTCTATGTTTCTATGTTTCTGCCTAGTCCTCTAGTTTTTCACTCCTTACACTGTAGAAGATTCCGTGGTTATTAATCTTAAGAAACATCCCACATAAATTTATATATCTCCATAAGATCACCCCTCAATGTCTTACCCTTCAGAGAAAAAAGACCCAGTTCTGCTTTTTGCTCAAACCATCTAGACCCAGTAAGAAGCTCACAAATCTTTCTGGCACCCTTTACAGATTAATGACCTGGAGAAGCAGATGTGTACACAGTACACTTTTGGCCTTAGCAACATCTTGTATAGCTGTAACATGTGATCCCAACTCCTGTACTCAGTATCTTCAGTCAGAGTCAAGAGTCAAGAGTTTTTATTGTCATATGTACACACACACAGATCTATATATGTACACACACATACACACATACTCAAAAATCAAACAAAGTGCAACAATAATAATAATAATAGTCAACTGTAGCTATAACAATAGACTATTATGAGGTTGTAGTGTTTAAATAGCCAGATGGCTGTAGGGAAGAAGCTGTTCCCGAACCTGGACGTTTCCGTTTTCAGGCGTTTTCCTGTACCGTCTTCCCATGGCAGTGGAGAAATGAGGGGAGGCCAGGATGGTGTGGGTCTCTGATGATGCTTGCTGCCTTTTTTGTGGCAGTGACTCCGATAAATCCATTCCTAATGGGGAGACCAGAGCCGGTGATGGACTGGGCAGTGGTCACAACATTTTGCAGTTTTTTCCGCTCCCGGACGTTCAAATTGCCGAACCAGGCAATGATGCAACCAGTCAATACTGTGCACCTGTAGAAGTTCAAGAGACCTTCACCACCTTGCCCACCTGTGTTGCGACCTTCATGGGACTGCGTACTGGCACCCCTAGGGTCTCTTTGTTCTAAAACAATCCCTAGTGCCCTATAATTTACTGTGTCAACCCAGCTCTGGTTTGTCCTACAAATATGCAATACATCTCTGCATAAGCTACAGTAACACAGACAACAAATGTACAAATAAACCACTGGAGCAGATCAGACCTAGACCTAGATCAACATTAACTTGAAGGCTTGGAGCAACCAACCATTTTGAGATGAACATCCAACAGCTGGCTCATTAATTTCCTGTTTATATGTGATAAGTATTCATATTTTTTACCTGTTTCTTTTGTGCTTCTTGGAACTTTTCTTTTTCTTTTTTCTCACTGGGGCAGGACTGCAAGAAGGGGATCTGAAATAGAACAGGATAAATAAGACCATTAACACAGGGAACATATAATGCAAAATTTACAGGACATGTGTAAACGAAGACAAAACCTGCTTGTCAGAACAATGTGTGGGAAAGAACCGCAGATGCTGGTTTAAACTTCTTCTTCTTGCCTATGGCGTGCACAGCTTAAAGTTGTTGGACAACTTGTTCTATTTGATATTTTGTTTGTGCACGTCGGGTTGATTGCATTAGTCGAAACAGGGTGGACCACGTGATGGTTGCAATCTCCAACCTCGCTGGTTTAAACCGAAGATAGACCTGAAATATCACCCATTCCTTCTCTCCAGAGATGCTGCCTGTCCTACTGAGTTACTCCAGCATTCTGTGTCTACCTTAAGTCAGAACAATACCCTCTTCCATCATACGGAGTCTGCACTAATGCACCACGTGCAAAATAGGTCGACGCGTCGTGATGCGTGACATCGCGTGCAAATCACGCATCAGCACAGCCGTCTGGTGCACGTGAAGACAACAGAATAACCTGCGGCACGCGGCAGGACGTTGACATAAGGACATAAGGACGTTGGCGCATGGCGACGTAACCATGCGTCACCACGCGATACTCGTGAGACGTCGGGACGCCAGCGTACCACGCCAATGCGTCAGCGTGCGTACGTGATACGTCATGCAGGTGGCATGCGAGGATTTTGTTCCTGTACTAAATCCTGGAGCGTCACGCGATACCACGCGCCACCGCATATGATTCCACGCCTCACCATGCGCAATGCATGCGAACCCCATACGTCATGATGCGTCGACCTAATTTACATATAACGCGTAAATTAAGCGCAAATGACGGCCAAGGTACACTTTAAGATACAAATAAAGTGCATTCCAAATTCTTAATACTTTATTAACCTATGATCCCCAATTGACTTCAACTAACATAAGTTAGAAATGTCATGCTTCTGTATTTAGCTTTATTCAATAGTAATACCGACACATCTTTTCCCACTCAAACTGCAGGTTGAATTTGATCATATTATGGTCACCATCTCCTAGGGGTGCCTTTACCTTAAGCTCTCTAACCAAATCTGGTTTGTTACACAACACTAGTAGGCCCGACCACAGGCTGCTCTAAGTGCCATCTCACATGCACTCTACAAATTATTCTCTAGGGTTCCAGGACCAACTTGATTTTCCCAGTCCACCTGGATATCAAAACCCTCCACGACCACTGTAACATCGCCTTTCATCCATGCCGATTGTGTCTCCCGATGTAATTTGTATGCTACATCCTGGCTATTGTTCGGAGGCCTGTAGATAACCCCTATCAGGGGTGTTTTACCCTTGCAGTGTCTTTGCTCTGTCCACAAGGATTCCACATCTTCTGATCCAATGTCACCCGTTGGTAAGGACTGAATTTCATTCCTTACCAGCAGAGCTACTCCACCTCCTCTGCCCACCTCTCTGGCTTTTCAATAGGATGTGTAATCCTGGATATTCAGCTCTGATCCCCTTTCATTCACGTCTCCGCGATGCCCACAATGTCGTACCTACCATTTCCTAACTACGCTGTAAACTCATCCACTTTGTTCTGTATACTGCGCACATTAAAATATAACACCTTTAGTTCAGTATTCTCCAACCCTCGTCTCACATTGATCCTCCTTTTGTTGACCTTACACTCTTTGAATCTTCTAATCTTATCGCCGCTCACCTCCACACTCCATCACTCTTCCCCTCTATAGATTTTGGACCTTTACATCCAGTCTTATCTAAGCTTCAGTCTTTGTCTTTGCTTCTCAACCCTATACCTTGGTCTCCAACTTTGTTTCCCCATATAAAACACTTGCTGAAATCTATTGTAATTTAATGATAAGCCGTACCTTAATCGCCTTCCTTTCCAACTCAAGTTTATCAGACGACACAACTGTAGTGGGCCGGGCCCACAATATTTATGCCGAACATGAGGCCTAGTTAAACTGATCTAATCTGCCTGCACATGGTGCATGTCCCTCTATTCCCTGTACTTCCATGTGCCTGTGTAAAAGCCTCTTAAACACTCCTGTCGTATCTGGCTCCACCACCTTTCCGAGCCCACACCACTATCTGTGTAAAAACCTTTCCCCGTGCACATCACCATTACACTTTTCCCGTCTCACCTTACAGCATGGTGGAGCATCAGTAGAGTTGCTGCCTTACAGCACTCGAGACCCAGGTTCCATCCAGACTACGGGTGCTGACTGTATGGAGTTTGTACGTTCTCCGTTTGATCACATGGGTTTTTCCCTGTGTGCTCCAGTTTCATCCCACAGTCCGAAGACGTGAAGGTTTGTAAGTTAATCGGATTTTGTAAATTTTTTGTATCCCTACTGTTTTGGATGCAAAACTGGGATAAATAGTGTCCGGGTGATCATTGGTCGACATGGACTCGGTGGGCTGAATACTGTATCTCTAAACTCCTCTCTGGTGATGGACAGCAGGGAAAAAGGTTGTGACTGTCTGCTCTATCTATGCTTTTCATAATTATACAGTATATACATTGTATATACTTCTATCAAGTTTCCCCTCCCCCTCTGATATTGCAAAGAAAACAATTCAAGTCCATTCAACCCCTCCCTGTAGCTGAAACCCTCTAATCCAGGGAGCATTCTGGTAAGCACCCCCTGCGGTACCCGGGCGTGGCGTCGAAGGACGAGAAGCCGAGGACAAGAAGTGGAAGCCAAATAACCGAATGGAAACAAAGCTGAAAAGCTCCTTCGGCCGCTTACAACTTGGTGCTCGGGTTCAGAGTGCCCCGTCACCTCTGGCTTGTCTGGGAAAACGACCCCCACCCTCCCGGCTCCAATGGCCAATGATGTGATGGACGCAGGGGTCTGGACCAATCGCTGACAAGTCCCGCCCCCCCCCCAACGTGATGTCCATCATTTGACTTTTCGGCAGAGCGGCCTTTCGGTGAGTTTGTGTTTAGGCGTCACATTCTTTCGGAAAGTTGGCGTTTCCGCTTAGTTTCCGTTCGGTTAATTGGCTTTCACTTCTTTGCTTCAGCTTCTCGTCCTTCAACGCCACGTCCGCACACGCCCTCTGCACCCTCTCCAAACCCTCCACATCTTTCCTGTAATGGGGTAACCAGGCTGCATCTAATTCTCTAAATGTGGTCTAGCCAAAGTCCTATAGAGCTGCATCATGACTTACAGACTCTTATATTCAATGCCCCTAGAAATGAAGGCAAGCATACCATATGCCTCTTTACCACCCGTTCAGCTCGTTCTATTACCTTCAGTGAGCTATGACCCTGGACATCAGGATCCCTCTTCAGATCAATGCTGTTAAGGGTCTTGCCATGAATAGTATACTCTCTCCTTACATTCAACCTCCCTAAGCCCAACACCTCACACTTGCTGGGGTAAAACTCCGGTGAGTATGTTGTTGTATGAGGGCGTTACTGACGTCTGCTCAACATTTCCACATGCAAAATGTCTGGGCTCAACTGTTAAACTTTTAACAATGTTAAAACCCCACTGCATGGAGTCTTTCTCCACAGCTATGGAAGACTTTGAGGTTTAGTCTAGAATGTGCCCACATACGGCTCGATCATGAAGAGTGGGGGAGAATGGTCTGGCGAAGTATCTGGACTCATCCAGATACACTTACTACCCCTTCACTCATCTCTGAATCGCTCATTATTGATGAGAGGTGAAAGATGAAGGGAAGCCAACTCAGGAGAAAACCCCGGGTCCCAGGCGCTGCGAGCAGCAACTCAACCGCAGCTCCACCGTGCCGCACAACTGGTGCCTAGGGCGTAGGCAATGCAATGGCAGTGGTCAAACTCAAAGGAGTGATGCACAAACCGACGCTCTCGGCACAGGCAAGCTATGCAGAGTGGCAGGAAAAACATGCACAGGATGCCAGCTCTCTTTTGACAGTGGATGGAGACAGTATCAACCGTGCAGGGAATTCCGCCACTATCGTGTTTGGCGTGAGAGCATGGCCTGACATAGAAACACCCACCGTCTTCGCTTGTGCTCAGATTTCTTCTTCTTTTTCTTCCTTTTTGGCGCGGGGGGAGGAGAATGACCTGAAGAAGATCTGCGGAAATAAGAAAAGGAAATCAATAGGATGTAAATCCACAGTTTATCGATATTTAAATTGCCATATTAGAGCCACAGACAACAGAAGATGACATTGGCGGTGAAGCATGGATTTTCCTTTGGGCACTAACTAGAAAGTGATCTTTAAGTGATCTGCACTGTAGTGTTAACCATATAACCATATAACAATTACAGCACGGAAACAGGCCCTCTCGGCCCTTCCAGTCCGTGCCGACCATTTGTTTTCTCCTAGTCCCATCTACCTGCACTCAGACCATACCCCTCCATTCCCTTCACGTCCATGTTACAAGGTTCAATTGTCCAGGCAGAGTAAGATGTCTGCAATAATTCTTCTTTTGTGTGGCATGCACGGCCTAACGTTGTTGGACAACTTGTTCTATTTGATCTTCCGTTTGTGCACGTCGAGTTGATTGCATTAGTCAAAACAGGGCGGACCACGTGAAGGTTGCAATCTTCCACCCCTCTGCAATAATGAAACCTGCAATCAACCTCTGTGAGGAAAACATTTTCAGCTTGGTGAAGATTATTCTCTGTACTAATCAATGCTAATCAGTATGGTGTTCAATCATATTCTATCCTGATTGGAAGTTTGTTCCTTCATCTCTGATAGACACAAAATGCTGGAGTAACTCAGCGGGGCAGGCAGCAGCTCTGGAGAGAAGGAATGGGTGACGCTTCAGGTTGAGACCCATTACTTCTCTCCAGAGATGATGCCTATCCCGCTGAATTTCTCCAGCATTTTGTGTCCCTTCGTTGCTGCTGGATTTAAATCTTGCCACTCCTTTCCCATGGAGACAGAACATCACTAAAAGGAACTTTGGCAAGCTGAAGAAGGCACTTCACCATTACCTTGCTAATGGGCCCCGGGGAAGGGCCGGCAATGCCAGGCTCCCCGACACAGCCCACATTCCGCAAGATGTACACGGCAGGTGGCATAAAGCAGAACACAGAGAAAGAGCAGTGGAGTTGGGCATGGGTGAACCCTTTACCTGCTACATTCATATCATAGGAGAAAAACAAATGGTGTTGTCAAAACTAGCTGCTGAAGTTGTATGTCATCTGGACAATCCCAAGAATAGATTCTGACCCCCTGGCTTAAAACATCAAATGTGCGCAAAGAAACATTCCTTATGGTGAATGGGACACTGAGAGATGTCAAATACTGAAGAGCAGCAATTCGGCAAAATACGAGACAGAGAGGCTGACAATAGGATGAAGTGAGGAGTTGCCTTTTTATTTGCTCCTGCCTCAAACCCATATTAATTCTTCACGACTTATTTTATAGGGCAGCCCATGGAGAGCGGGAATGAGAGAATAAATGAAAAATGGTCATTATTAGAAGCTGAAGGCCCCGTGGCAGTGATTTCCACACATTTACAAGGCTCATGAAGCACTGATTTGTGTGGCTTACGGGAGAGGTCATTTCATTGATGTAAGGACAGAGCCTGCCTCAAGTGTGCAGGGAGCAACAAGAACAGTGTAGGCCTTAGGCTTTTGTGCCAATGAAGTTTTGTTACTGAAGTTTTCATCAGTTTCATAGAACATTTTTAGGGGTATCATCAGTTCTTGAAGCTTTGAATTTTTTTGGTTGGCATATGTCATTTACAATTTTGTCAACCAGAAATGGTAGAAAATCTGGACTAAATAGGTGGGTGTGAGATTGAATACTGGATGGTTGCATCAAGGATTTGGCTGAAGAGGACTTTGAAATGGTGTTATCAGTGGGAGCCGACTGCTGCTTTACAATAAGTTCTGAAGAAACATCACCCGAAACATCACCTATTCCTTTTCTCCTGACATGATGTCTGACCCGCTGGGTTACTCCAGCCTTTTTGTGTCTATCTTAGGTGTAAACTGCCATCTGAAGTTACATCCTACACTTACAGTAAGTTCATCTTGATTATTTTCCCTCAATGGGGTGTGGTCTTTGGTGCTTGAACCTGTTACTGGCTTTCACAGCACCAAGTCATCTATGTTGGAGAATTGCGAGGGTCCTATGCCCTAACCACCCACTATCTGTTCATTATGTCAGGGAGTTCCTGCTGGTCTTTCAGGTCCCTACAGAGCTTAGTTGAAGCGGGAGCGAACCTGTGCAGGCACATACCCAAACGTGGTAAGTTCACTCTCATCTATATATTTTTCTGGAGCGAAGGAAATAGGCAACATTTCGGGTCGAAACCTTTCTTCGACCTAAAACGTTGCCTATTTCCTTCGCTCCATAGGTGCTGCCTCAACCGCTGAGTTTCTCCGGCATTTTTATCTACCTTCGATTTTCCAGCATCTGCAGTTCATTCTTAAATATATATTTTTCTGCTCACCTTTGGGATTCCCACAATCACACCTAGTGTAAACCACCCCACTGCCCTCAAACTCACGACTGTGTTCCAGGAATAGGGGGCGGATTGTGGGCTGCTGTTTAATGCTGATGGGGTTCGGTGTAGGTAGGAGCGGAGCTGGCCCCACTGGTCAACAGAAGGTCCCAGGGGCAGCACAAGAACAGCCGCACAACATTTTTCTGTAACTGTGAACATTACCTGAAAGGATACTAAAATAGAAAAATAAAGTTTAATACCCAATCTGTAAGTCAACTGTTACTGGAATCAGGACTCTATGAAGGCAACACTTCACTCCTGTATCCATGGAGCATGGTTCAGTCATTCAGTCACTGTGCTGGGTTCCAGTTCAACATCTCATCGCAAAGGCAGAATGTTTAACACAGCTACACTGCCCCTACTCGACAATGGAGTGTTAATCAAAACTTTTGTACTTCAGTCTCAAGAGTAGGATTTGAAATTTGAACCTCTTGGTTTTGATGAGCCAGTCAAAATGATTGCAGCACTCTGGCCTTATGAAGGTACGGCAGGTCCAATGGTTAGCAGACCAAGCAAAAAATAGAAGAATTATTTAGGTCAAGACGTAAATCTAGTGTACTGACAGTGGTCATGCAGGTTGATGTAATAGGGCAAACACATCAAATGTCCAGGGTAGAGTGACAAGCCAGTGACATGACCTCCTTAACATTAACATCAAGGAACAGATTATTATTTCTCCTGTGAGTTGTTTATTATCTCCTACTGCTACATTCCATGGCTTTACTGCTGGCCACATGTAAAATCTGCCAGCCAGAGGCACAATGATGAATCTCACCACTTTACTTGCTGTCAACTTGCTCTCCTGTGGTTAGATGACATATTGGATCTTTGTAAGGAAATATAGCCCAGAGTCCACCAGTGTGGAAAATAATCTAATGAATATCTGCCATATGATCCCACTAAAACAGCCATGTAATTCTCCCCTTATTAAAAACCTATGCTCGATATATTCACTCCCACGCTACCTGCATCTCCTTGCTTTCAATGAACTTTTGTTCCCTGACAGAATACAAAATAAAAGTTCATCTTTTATCATTATTCATCAAAAGCAACATAATTATTTTGGTAATAAGATACACAGATGCACAGAGACTCTTGCCCAGAGCAGATGAATCAAGGACCAGGGGTGATTGGTTTAAGGTGAAGGGGAAAAGATTTAATAGGAATCTGAGGAGTAATATTTTCACACAGGGTAGTAGGTGTATGGAACAAGTTGCCAGAGGAGGTAGTTGAGGCTGGGACTATCGCAACATGTAAGAAACAGTTAGACAGGTACATGGATAGGACAGGCTTGACGGGATATGGACCAAATGTTGGCAGGTGGGTCTAGTGTAGCTGGGACATGTTGGCTGGTGTGGGCAAGTTGGGCAAAAGGGCCTGTTTCCACACTGTATCATTCTATGACTCTAATTAAAATACATTTAAAATACAAACTCAAATATTAGTAATAGTTTAAAGATACAGCACGGAAACAGGCCCTTAGGCCCACCGGGTCCACACCGACCAGCGATCCCCGCACATTAACACTATCCTGCACACACTGGGGACAATTTTCACATTTACCAAGCCCATTAACCTACAAACCTGTACATCTTTGGGTTATGCATATATAGATTATGCATTTTAATGCTGGAATTTGATCAGGTTTTTCTGGAGCAAAGTTGGAACTATTGAATCACAGGATTCAATAACAATAAAGGATTCAATAAGAAACATGCTAACTGTTTATTTCACCATTTATTTTTCAGCAATGCTGTAAATGACCACATCTGCACAAATTTGTACATCTAGATGAATGGATGTCCATTTAATTCACCGCACCGTATTTACAGAATCAAATTCGGAGCAAATGTTGCTATTTGTGATTAAATGGCGACATGTCATTTTAAACCTATTTGTTCCTTACCTATAATTTTATATATTGAAGTACGGAAATAGTGATGGGACCAAGTCAAAAGTAAGAATTTGAGGCTTTAATGTTGATTGCTCGTATTGAGTTAATGGTACTAGAATTATCTGCCCCCTTCATTAACATTCTCAAGCACAGTGTGTGCAAGCTCACGCAAGGCAACTCGATGTTTGAACAGCAGACAGCAGGTAAGTTGAGGGACCGTTTTTGCATCGTGCATTTTTAATTAAATTCATTTAAGGGATGTGGAAGTTGCTGACAAGGTCAGCATTTATTTTCCCATCTCCACTTGTCCTCGAGAGTTGATAGCGAACCAGCATCATGAACTTCTGCTGTCTGTAACTTATGCTCTGACAGTGGTGTTAGAAGAATTCCAGGGTCTTGAACCTGCATTGATGATGAAGAAATGTGATATTTCTATCCAATTCAGGGCTACTTGTGTCACAGAGAGGATGAATCCCTGCGGATTCTAGTGTTTCACTTCGCTAGAGGTTCTGGGGACTGGGTGATAAATTGGATACATTTACTTCTCAAAACAATGCTGTGTGTACGGTACCCGCGACCTGACATGATAAACAGGGTGGAACACACGACACCATGGCTCTCCAGCTGCTCAATTGGGCTGGTCCTCACTTGATGTTCCGGTGCTGATGCAGATTCATTGATAAATAATTGATCGCAATCTTCAATGAAAAACTCTATTATTAAGCTACCATGTAACTACCAGGATGAGGGTAGAAGACAAACTGGATAGTTTAGTTTAGTTTAGCGATACAGCATGGAAACAGGCCCTTCGGCCTACCTAGTCAGCACCGATCAGCGATCCCCGCACACTGCCACTACCCTACACACACTAGGAACAATTTACATTTATACCAAGTCGATTAACCTACAAACCTGCATGTCTTTGGAGTGTGGGAGGAAACCTAAGATCTCGGATAAAACCCACGTAGGTCAGTGGCTTGCAAAAGTATTGTACTTTTGAACTTTTCCACATGTTGGTCACCACAAACGTAAAATGGATATTGGGATTTTATGTGATAGACCAACACAAAGTGGTGTATAATTGTGAAGTGGAAGGAAAATGAACATGGTTTCAAATTTATTACAAATAAAACTGAAAAGTGTGGCGTGCAAAGGTATTCAGCCCCCCTGAGTCAAACATTGTAGAACCACCTTTCGCGGGCAATTCTGCAAGTCTTTTGGGGTATGTCTCTACCAGCTTTGCACATCTGGGAGACTGACATTTTTGCCCTTCTTCTTTGCAAAATAGCAAGCTCAGTCAGATTGGATGGAGAGCGTCTGTGAACAGCAATTTTCTGTCTTGCCAGAGATTCTCAATTGGATTTAGGTCTGGACTTTGACTGGGCCATTCTCATTAATATGCTTTGATTTAAACTATTCCGTAGCTCTGGCTGTATGTTTAGGGTCGTTGCCTGCTGGAAAGTGAACCTCCGCCCCAGTTCAAGTCTTTTGCAGACTCTAACAGGTTTTCTTCCAAGATTGCCCTGTATTTGGCTCCATCCATCTTCCCATCAACTCTGACCATGCTGAAGAAAAGCATCCCCACAGCATGATGTTGCCACCACCATGTTTCACAGTGGGGGATGGTGTGTTCAGGGTGATGTGAGTGTTAGTTTTCCGCCACACGTAGCGTTTTGCATTTAGGCCAAAATCTTCAATTTTGGTCTCATCAGACCAAAGCACCTTCCTCCACATGTTTGCTGTGTCCCCCACATGACTTGTGGCAAACTGCAACGGGACTTCTTATGGCTTTGTTTCAACAATGCTTTTCTTCTTGCCACTCTTCCATAAAAGGCTCGATTTGTGGAGTGCATGACTAATAGTTGTCCTGTGGACAGATTCTCCCACCTGAGCTGTGGATCTCTGCACATGCTCTTGCCCGGCCTGTCAGTTTAGGTGGACGGCCATGTCTTGGTAGGTTTGCAGTTGTGCCATACTCTTTCCATTTTTGGATGATGATTGGACAGTGCTCTGTGAGATGTTCAAAGCTTGGATTTTTTTTAAAACCTAACCTGCTTTAAACTTCTCCACAACTTTATCCCTTGTCTGGTGTGTTCCTTGGGCTTCATGATGCCAAGGAATATTGTTTGTTCACTAATGTTCTCTAACAAACCTCTGAGGCCTTCACAGAACAGCTGTATTTACACTGAGATTAGATTACACACAAATGGACTCTATTTACAAATTAGGTGGCTGGTTTGGATTTTATTTAGGGGTATCAGTGTAAAAGGGGGCTGAATACTTTTGCACGCACACTTTTCAGTTTTTTTTTTTGTAATTAGAAAACCATGTATAATTTTCCTTCCACTTCACAATTATGCGCCACTTTGTGTTGGTCTATCACATAAAATCCCAATATAATACATTTACGTTTGTGGGTAACATGACAAAATGTGAAAAAGTTCAAGGGGTATGAATACTTTTGCAAGCCCACTGGGTCATGGGGATCGAACATGGGACCTGGGTCGGGATCCCGTAGTCGGGATATGGGACCTGGGACTCTAGCGCTGTAAAGCGCAACTCTACCGCTGCGCCACCGTGCTGTTAATTACTTAAGGAGACGGAAGAAGCCAATGTAATTCTCCTGAGAACCTTGGAAGTGGATATTCGATGAAGTACACAAACTAACAATGCTTTACTTATAGTAAGGAAGGACATGTTTCCAGTATCGCAAGTGAGTGCGACTAGAAGATGTAAACTGACAAAGATCGTCACTCACATTATACCAAAGCCAATTAACCGACAAACCTGCATGCATTTGGAGTGTGGGAGGAAGCCGAAATTCTCTGAGAAAACCCACACAGATCATGGGGAGAAGGTACAAACTCCGTGCAGACAAGCATCTGTAGTCAGGATCGAACCCGGGTCTCTGGCACTGTAAGCGCTGTAAGTAGGTATGTTACAAAACTGACCTTGAGCGGCGCTGCAGTTCTGCCACTCCCCGTGTGCGCGACTTTGGCGTCTTTCAGAGGGGGGCGGGTTTATAATGCCGTTTTTCTCCAGACAGTTCAAGTCGATCCATCTCAGGGGATTTCATCGCTAAAGAGAACTCGCTCCGACATTTGATTTATGAAGGTATTTTTAAACTAGATCATTTATTAGCTAGAGTAATTTAAAAATCATCTCCTAAAGCAGTGAGCGCTGACAATGGGAAGGATTTTACGTAGGGGAGAAAAGAACAGTTTATTTTTACATAAAAACGTGTTTTTTAGGAAGCATTTCATCAAATTTTCATGTTGCGAAAAGGGGACAAAAATTATATGCGAACCGGCAGTGTTTTTCCTGCCGACTGTTACAAACTGCAAACCGCAAAGGCTGGGGTCCAATCCACCATTTCCACTAAAACCCACTCACAAGTTGATTTAAATGGCCATTCCTTTACGGGAATTAAACACTAATTTCCTTCTATTTGGCCTATAAATTCATGAAAATGAGATTTAAAAATCATGTTATATTGTGAATTTTACTTCGGAGTCACGTGAGTGACTTCGTGAAGACCCCACCAGCACGAATGCATGACATATTGTCGCTCGCATTTGCTATCGACAAGCTGGGGGGGGAGTGCGCTCTCTCCACAGAACCAGGAAAAGGTAAGTCTAACCTTAAGACCCTGGTTGCAGTGGTAGGAGTTTTTCTACCTGCAGGTAACAATGGAAGGAAAAGGGAAAGGTAAGCTTTCCAAGAGCCGCACCTCTGTCAGCGGCAGACACTTCTGTGGAGCTGTTCACAACGCCGGCGGCGTCCGGGAAACGGCCGGGGGAAAAGGTGCGGAAGTCGGGCGCCACCTGTTAAAGCGCCCGCTCGTCTCCAGAGGCGGCCGCACAGGTGCAGGGTAGGGGAGACCCTGATTTCGTGTCTCCATCCCCCAGGGGGGGGAGCAAGTAGGTACATGGGAGTGCCTCGCACACCGGCGGCAACACCTTCCTGGTACAGGTCCCGCGAGGGCCGAGGGGGGGAGACCCCGCCGACGTCGAGCCCCGCAGCTGAAGCAGGTCTCGTGAAGCCGCTGGCGTCTCCTGATTAGAACGGGCCGGTAGAGCTGCTGCGGAGTCGAGCAGGCCCTGCAGGAGCAGGAGCTGCCCGCTTCACGCCGGGGTATGCTCGATAGCAAGCCGTGGCCGCCACATGCGGTCGGTTAGTTTGCCTGGGGCTGCTGCCGACCATGCACCCCTACCGAGACATAATGTCAGAGGTAGGGGTAAGCCTGCACGGACTCCGGGGAGCCAGGCACCGGGGGCCGGCACCGACTCATATCCACTGCCCTCCTCAACACCAGGCACACGGGGACCGCCACAGTCCGCTCATGGGCGGACTAGTGGAGAGTCTGTGCGGGAGTCGTACGGGCCTGCAGGAGCGGGTGTCGGACGACCTCCTGCCACCAGATCCCACTCAGCATTTCATGGGGGTGAGGTCTGCTGGTAGAAGCCCCAGCAACATTGCAGAGCCTGGGGAAGTCGGCTTGTCGGCTACGTGCAGTAGCGACGGTCGCATGGACCGGTTGGAGCAAATGGTGGAGCGCCTAGTTCAACAAGAGCAGGACAGGGAAGAAACGGTGGTCCCGGGCCTCGGCTACCCACAGCCTTCGGCCACCGAGCATCTTGCCTTCCTCCGCTGGGAGGAATCTGCAGGAGGTCGATGCCGAAGTAAAATAGTAAGATTAAACGAGAACTTACCAAGTTTGAAGGTTGATCTTTATTTTATGAGGAGTTGCGATGAGGGATTTCGTGCCCTCCGCTCCCAACCCTCTGTCATAAGGTCAACTGGTATGTTCTACTTTGTTAATCTTACTATCTCCTTCCATGATATGTTCTGTGATTCCACACCGCTGCTTTGAAGAATGTCGCGCATGCGTGCTGGCGGGGTCTTCACGAAATCCCTCATCGCAACTCCTCATAAAATAAAGATCAACCTTCAAACTTGGTAAGTTCTCGTTTAACCTTACTATTATTGTGTGAATGTTATTTGGACACTTAGGCAATTTAAAAATGTTCATATTTTCTTAAGAAATGGATAGATGTTTAGATCTAGTAATTGAATTTTGTGGTTAGCGACAATTTGGTAACTAACTAATTATATGCTTTAATTTCAGGTCATCCAAGTAAGATTGTTTCATATTTGTTTCAGAATGCTTCAATCTATAATAACTGAAAATTTTATTGAGCTCTTAATTTTTAAGAAAGTTATGGGCTTTTGACTGTCCTCGATCACAGCTTTTGAGTTAAGTCAATGGAAAGGCAATGGGGAACAAGATGCTAATTTCCGAATATGATAATGGCCATAACTTTTTTAATACTGAAGATATGAAAGTCAATTAGGTGTCAAATTAAACTTCTTTGTATGCTTTATCTGATGGGATAGATTGCAGACTTGATTTTTAAAATCTCAAAATTTTGTAACAATCCTTCTGTAATGCAGCATCTCTACTGCCGCACCACCATGCCACACAAATATGCCCTTAATGTTATGGAGTGAACATGTGCTTTCATGTCTCTTAGTTCAAATTGTGTAAATGAATGTTCTGGGCGTTCCCTGCTTGAACTCACCTCCTCCTCCTGGCATCACCTATACACACTCCTCATTAAACGTGTATGCCCACGTTGGAAATCAAAAGGTCATTATAGTGCATTTTGAGGTCCAGCGCAGTTCAACCCAGCGCAAAAACTTTTCTCTTCAAAATCTGATGAGATGAGCAGTAAGTTGCTCAGTCTGCAAAAGGCTGTTTTTAGACCACGGTAAACCAAGATTAATGGCTCTCTACAGTACATTTACATTCCCTGAGACCAAGGACATTCTCAGCTATGTTCTCATAAAATGACCTTGACAACATATTACTGAAAGTTTATTTATGTAACTGCATCTTGGTCATAGAAACATAGAAAAATAGGTGCAGGAGGAGGCCATTTGGCCCTTCGAGCCTGCACCGCCATTCATTGTGATCATGGCTGATCATCTACAATCAGTAACCTGTGCCTGCCTTCTCCACATATCCATTGATTCTGCTAGCCCCTAGAGCTCTATCTAACTCTCCTTTAAATTCATCCAGTGAATTGTCCTCTACTGCCTTCTGATGCAGAGAATTCCACAAATTCACAACTCCCTGGGTGAAAACTTTTTTTCTCATCTCATTTTTAAATGGCCTCTCCTTTATTCTTAGACTGTGGCCCCTGGTTCTGGACTCCCCCAACATTGGGAACATTTTTCCATCACTTAGCTTGTCCAGTCCTTTTACAATTTTATACCTTTCTATAATATCCCATCTTCCTTCTGAATTCCAGTGAATACAAGCCCGGTCTTTCCAATCTTTCCTTGTATGACAGTCCCGCCATTCCGGGGATTAACCTTGTGAACCTACGCTGTACTGCCTCAATAGCAAGGATATCCTTCTTCAAATTAGGAGACCAAAACTGCGCACTATACTCTAGATGTGGTATCACTAGGGCCCTATACAACTACAGAAGGACCTCTTTACTACACAAATCCCCTTGTTATGAAGGCGAAAATGCCATTAGCTTTCTTCACTGGTTGCTGTACCTGCATGTTTAATAGTAAGATTAAATGAGAACTTACCAGTTTGAAGTTTGATCTTTATTTTATGAGGAGTTACGGTGAACGATTACGTGAAGAAGCCCCACCAGTGCGCATGTGCGTCTATCTTCAAAGCAGCAGCGTGAAATCACAGTAACTACATTCGAAGTGATATAGTAAGACTCCAAAGACTAGAACTACCAGATGATCTTTGCGATTATGAGGGCCGGAAGCGGAGGGCATGTGATCGTTCACCGTAAAATAAAGATCAAACTTCAAACTGGTAAGTTCTCATTTAATCTTACTATTTTACTTCGGAGTCACGTGAGTGATTTTGTGAAGATTTCAAAGCTCTGTGATTTCAAGCCATAGATCCAGTTCCAAACGACACACTGCTTCGGTTGACACAGGATAAACAAATAATGTATTGAACATTATTTAAATTATACAGTGAACGTTTTTAATAATAAAAGAACAGTAATAACCACTCTCTCCCAGGGGGAAATTACAAATGAAAACTCAAACAGAACCCAAAACAGCATGCCCAAATCCTTCCAATGCGAGGACAGATTTATCATAGAATCATGAAAAGGTTCCTTCACTGGACCATCCTGCGGCCCCAAGAATTTGGTCTAAAGGCACGTCCTGCGCCTTCGCTGCAGATGTTGATGCCGCCCTAACGAAGTGAGATTTAAACACATCAGTGTCTACTCCAGCACAATCCAAAACCTGTTTCTAGAAATAGTTTGTACTGACACCTTTCTATGAGGTTTTTTGTGGCCGATGAGCATCGCTGTTTCAGAGTCTCTGAGACTCTTGATATATTGACCTTGATATATTGACTCAGGTGTGTAACTACACATAGTCTCAGGTCAATGGGGTATGCTTTAAAGCATATTTTGGTTCCAGCCGTTCCTGGCCTGCTTTGTTTGATTAGATCATATACATAAAACGTGATATTATCTATAGAAGAATGCATGCTGTCCAGTCGTAGCTTTTGCAATATCTGGACCCATTGTGCTGACACTAGCGCCATGAGCATGACCACTGAGCATTAACTTCTGGAAAGACAGAGATGTAATTGGAGCCCATTGCCGAAGCAGCGTGAGAACTATGCTCACATCCCAGATTTCCGTATATCTAGGTCTGGGAGGGTTTTTGTTAAAAAATACCTCTCATGAATGGGGACACCAATGGATGAGATCCGACAGTGCGTTGTCCTGAACCTTGCCCTAAATAGGAGGACAAAGCACTTCGAGCACTATTAATGGCACTATTAATGGCTCGTCAAAATGCAAAGTAGCAAGGAACTCCAATACATCCAGTATGCTTGCAGTATGATAAGATATATTTGACTGTAAACAGAACATCTTCCATTTCTTAATATGAAATACGTATTGTTTCTTAGTACTATCTCTCTAGACCGCCATAATCACATCCACGGTCCTACCCGATAGTCCGAGTCCCTGGAACGGTCTGGTCAGAATCTGCAAATCAACAGATTAATACGATCATGTAAAGGGTGACTCTCTCCTGTCCCAGGGTGAACCAACAAGTTGCTGAATTTGGGGATAGTCATGAATGGCTGTGTCCTCCGTCTCAGGACCAATGGGAACCATGGCTGTGTGGGCCAGTCAGGAACTACCAAAACGCCTGAAGCGGAGTCCTGCTCTATTTTAGTGAGACATTGACTGATGAGGCAGAATGGGGAAAAGCGTAAAAGAATGTACGTCCCCAATGTAGCGATAATGCATCCACCACTCCTGCCCCTGGATCCGGTTCCCATGAGACGTATTTAGGTAACTGGTGATTCAACCTGTATGCAAACAGATCTATGTCTGGCAATCCATACCGGGTGACAATCATTTTGAAAACTTTTGGATTCAGCATCCATTCTGTGTTGTCATTGAATTTGCGTGACCTGGTGTCTGCCACCACGTTATCTCTACCTGGTAGGTAGATAGCTGAGACCCAGATGCTTCTCGTAATGCACCAGTGCCAGATGAGGTTAGCCAGATTGTCACATGATAATGACCTAATACCACTCATGTGATTAATATATGCAACAGCTGTGGTATTGTCAATCTGAACATGTAAATCATGCATTGTTGAGCAGAATGTTTCTAGGCCATGGAATGCACCCAGCAATTCTAAGTTGTTTATCCCATGCCTCTGCAGGATTAGTGTCTCTTGCACACTCCATCTGCTGCCACAGCTAGACTCGGTATCAGTGGCTTCCCATCCCAAAGCACTCACATCAGTTTGTAAAATAAGTGAAGGTTGTTGAGTCAGGATGTCTCTAGTGCATCGTGAGACATTAGTTATCCACCATTGTAACTCGGTGATAGCTTCGGCTGGCAACTGCATTGGTCTATCGAAAGGACCTGCATGTTCTGTTAGTGCTTGTTCTTTAGCTCGTTGCACATTCTGATAGTGCAGAGGTCCAAACTGAACTCCAGGGAAAGCTGCCACTAATTTACCAACAACACTGGCTACTCTTCGGATGGAGGGTTGTTGTTCATCTACCAGATTGCTACAGGCCGCCATAATTTCTACAGCTTTGGCCATAGGCAAAGTCACTGACATGTTAGTTGAATCAATGATGAACCCCAAATAGTCAATCGTTCTAAATGGTACTAATTTGGATTTAGTTGGATGGATGAGGAAACCTAACCTCTCAAACAGGTGTTTGGTAACTGAAATAGATTCCTCAGCTACTTCCTGAGTTTTGCCTATGATCAGAACATCATCCAAGTATGCCATCACAATGTGATTCTGAGCACGGAGTAGCCCTAATACTGGTTTCAACAATTTTGTAAATAACCTAGGGCTGAGGTTAACCCATTGGGCAAAGCTTTAAACTGCCACAGTTGACTCATCCAACTAAATTTCAAGTATCTACGGTATTGGTGATGAATTGGTACTGAATAATATGCATCTTTCAGATCTATGGTTGCCATATATCACCCTTTTGATACTAGTTGCTTATCAGTACCGAAGGTTTCCATTTTAAAATGTTTATACTGGACATAAGAGTTAAGTCTAGTTAGGTCCAGAATGACTCGTCACCCACCATCCTTCTTTTGCCTGGGGAATATATTGGACACAAATTGTTGAGGCTGATATACCGTCCTTTCCATTACCCCTTTATTAAATAATATTCCAATTTCATCATTCACCTGTAGCGTTTCTGGTCTTGAAAAAACCAATACCCGACTAGGTGTATTTTGTACGGGTGGAGGTATTTCTGAGATAAACTTGATTCGAGACCCCAGATACTGTCCAATATGAATAGATCTGATGTTATGCAGCACCATTCTTCATAGAACAATTGCAACCTACACCCCGACCGGTGACTGATCTCTAGAGGATATATTTAAGGATAAGGGGGAAATCTTTTAGGACCGAGAGTGGTGAATCTCTGGAATTCTCTGCCACAGAAGGTAGTTGAGGCCAGTTCATTGGCTATAACCATATAACCATATAACAATTACAGCACGGAAACAGGCCCTCTCGGCCCTTCCAGTCCGTGCCGACCATTTGTTTTCCCCTAGTCCCATCTACCTGCACTCAGACCATACCCCTCCATTCCCTTCACGTCCATATACCTATCCACTTTACTCTTAAATGTTAAAATCGGTCCTGCCTCCACCACTTCTGCTGGAAGCTGATTCCACACAGCCACCACCCTCTGAGTAAAGAAGTTCCCCCTTATGTTACCCCGAAACCTCTGTCCCTTAATTCTCATGTCATGCCCTCTTGTTTGAATCTTCCCTACCCTCAATGGGAAAAACGTATCCACGTCAACTCTGTCTATCCCTTTCATCATTTTAAAGACCTCAATCAAGTCCCCCCTTAACCTTCTGCGCTCCAAAGAATAAAGATCTAACTTGTTCAACCTTTCTCTGTAACATAGTTGCTGGAACCCTGGCAACATTCTAGTAAATCTCCTCTGTACTCTCTCTATTTTGTTGACAGCCTTCCTATAACTAGGCGACCAAAATTGTACACCATACTCCAGAATTGGTCTTACCAATGCATTGTACAATTTTAACATTACTTCCCTACTCCTATATTCAATGCTCTGATTTATAAAGGCCAGCACACCAAAGGCTTTCTTTACCACCCTATCTACATGCGACTCCACCTTCAGGGAACTATGCACAGTTATTCCGAGATCCCTCTGTTCCACAGCATTCCTCAATTCCCTACCATTTACCATGTATGTCCTATTTTGATTTGTCCTGCCAAGATGTAGCACTTCACACTTATCAGCATTAAACTCCATCTGCCATCTTTCAGCCCACTTTTCCAAATGGCCCAAATCTCTCTGTAGACTTTGAAAATCTACTTCATTATCCACAACACCACCTATCTTAGTATCATCTGCATACTTACTTATCCAATTTTCTATAGTTAAGAGTTAGATGTGGCCCTTGTGGCTAAAAGGATCAGGGGGTATGGAGAGAAGGCAGGTACGGGATACTGAGTTGGATGATCAGCCATGATCATATTGAATGGCTGTGCAGGCTCGAAGGGCCGAATGGCCTACTCCTGCACCTATTTTCTATGTTTCTATATCCTGGACTAGTCCAGTTACTCGTACCTCCATGGTTGCTGGATTCCTCTGTCTCCTGGCCCTGTTGGGGGTGTGCATTGGTGCGTGTCAGTGGCGTGTAGATGGAATCGCCCGGCTTGGTCCTTGACCTGCTCCAGCGTCTGTAGCCCGTCTGAAAGGGTAAAATGGTTTGCGAGGCGGCATCCTGCCCCTGGGATGAGTTTTGATGAGGCCGATTGTTTTAGCCTCCTTATCCAGATCTTTCACTTGCTTTGCCAGATCCTCCCCAAATAGCAAATTTGGTGTCTGGATATTGGAAGATCTGCACAAGGCCGTGAAGTGTGGGTTGAGCGTCGGCTTGATGGCTACCTTCCGTAAACAATTAAGCTCAAACTGAGCATTACACAGCAGGGCCAGCATATCCTGCTGTGTATTTGATAGTGCTGCTCCTTGTACAATTCGCCCAAACCAATTATTCCTGGTCCAACCAGTTTGAGGACTTGTTGTAGCCTCAACTCTTGCACCCGCATGGATGCGCTCATTTGCCCCCAGATGGCCTGGTTCACTGTGGGCACTTGGGGGCAAATGTTAAACGCACAGTTAACAGCTGTCTGATATCTCTGTGAAGTTTCCTCCATTATGGAGTCTTGGAGCTGGTGAGAGGCCGTATAGTTAATATTGCTAGCCAGGTTTTCATCCATCTCTTCACCAGTTCCAGCCGGTATGGCAAATTTGTTGACCACATCCGGCACATCTGGAGCCTAGCTCATGTGCTTTGGAGCATTCTCTTCTGCAGTGCCACCAACTTCAGGGTCAGTCAGACTGCCCTGGCTCTCCCGGCTCATGCTCAAGGGAGGTATCATGCAGCCCTTAAAAAGGCGTTCATGTTATGGGTCCCCATGCAGACTCGTGGGCATATTGTTCTTCCTGCCTGTACAGCTCTTCGGTATAAGGCCCTCTGCCAGAGGTTGCTGCTGAGAGCTGTTGGGGAACCCTGGGGTTATAAAACCCCGGATGGAACACCTCATGGTTAAGCATTTTTTCTATGAGGTATTCCATCTTGTCCAGACGTCCCCAAACCTTTTTATTGGAAGGAGGGGAGTCTTCCTGGCCTGATTCATCAGAGTTGGCAGGCCTGAACGTTTTCTTCTTGGCCTCCTCCAGACAGGAGTGGCCACAGTGCTCTGAAGCACCGGAGTTGCTGCCGCTGGATGACCTGCCGGCAGCTCTGAAGTCGGCGTCTCTGGAACCGGCGTCTCTAAAGCCGGCGTACGCTCGCTGACCGCAGTCCCGTGGTAAGTTTTTTACTCCCAACAGCGGCATCCCTCGCCATACTTTTTGTCATTTTTTCCATTGGATCGCTCCTGCTGGTTCCTACAACCAGCCTTACAGAACGCAACTAAACTGCAGTAAAGTTTTAAAAGACTTACATGCGGGTTTATAACTTACCGCTGGTGGAGCTGCGCTCTCCAGCCCGTCGGTGCACCATGTGTCTGACTTAATGACGCGCATGCGCACTGGCAGGGCTTCTTCACGGAATCCCTCACGTTACTCTGAAGTAAAATTTCAGTGACTGGTATACAAGGACACCCAGGTCTTATTTCACTTCCTTTTTTCCTAATCTGACACCATTGATACAATAATCTGCCTCCTTGTTCTTGCCGCCAAAGTGGATAACCTCACATTTATCTACACTATACTGCATCTGCCATGCATCTGCCTACTCACTCAACCTGTCCAAGTCACCCTGCAAACTCCTAGCATCCTCTTCACAGTACATACTGCCACCCAGTTGTGTGTTATCTGCAAATTTGCTAGTGTTACTTTTAATCCCATCATCAAAATCATTAATTTATATTGTAAATAGTTGCGGCCCCAGCACCGAGCCTTGTGGCACGCCACTCGCCTCTGCCTGCCATTCTGACAGGCACCCGTTTATTCCTACTCTTTGTTTCCTGTCTGCCAACCAATTCTCTATCCATGTCAATGCCCTACCCCCAATACCATGTGCTCTCATTTTGCCAACTAATCTCTTGTGTGGGCCTTATCAAAGGCTTTCTGAAAGTCCAGATACACTATATCCACTGACACTCCTTCATCCATTTTACTTGACACAACCTCAAAAAATTCCAGAAGATTAGTCAAGCATGATTTCCCATTCATAAATCCATGCTGACTTGCACCAATTACTTTACTGCTATCCAAATCCAATTACTAAATATTACTTATTTAGTAATTGACTCCAGTATCTACCCCACCACCGATGTCAGGCTAACAGGTCTATAATTCGCTGTTTTCTCTCTTGTTCCTTTCTTGAAAAGTGGGATAACATTAGCTATCCTCCAATCCACAGGAACTGATCCTGAATCTATAGAACATTGGAAAATGATCACCAATGCGTCCACGATTTCTATAGCAACCTCCTTGAGTACCCTGGGATGAAAACCATCATCCTTCAGTGCCATTAGCCTACCCAATACTCTTTCTTGCCTACTGCAAATTTCTTTCAGTTCCTCTGTCACATGGATCCTCTGTCCTCTAGTACATCTGGGAGATTGTTTGTGTATTCCTCAGTGAAGACAAAACCAAAGTACCTGTTCAACTCTTCTGCCATTTCCTTGTTCCCCATAATAATTTCACCTGTTTCTGCCTTCAAGGGACCCACATTTGTCTTTACTAATATTTTTTTCTTAACATACCAAAATAAGCTTTTACTATCCTTCTTTATATTCTTAGCCAGCTTACCCTTGTACTTCATCTTTTCACACCATATAGCCCTTTTTGTTACCTTCTGTTGTTCTTTTAAAGTTTCCCAATCCTCTGGCTTCCCGCTACTCATTGCTATGTTATACACATTTTCTTTTAGTTTTATTCTATCCCTAATTTCTCTTGTCAGCCACGTTTTCTCTTAGTCCCCTTAGAATCTTTCTTCCTCTTTGGAATGAAATGATCCTGCAACTTCTGGATAATGCCCAGAAATTCCTACCATTGCTGTTCTACTGTCATTCTGCTAGGATCCGTTACCAGTCGATCATGGCCAGCTCCTCTCTCATGCCTTCATAGTCCCCTTTGTTCAACTGCAACACTGACACTTCTGATTTAACCTTCTCCCTCTCAAATAGTAGATTAAAACGTATCATATTATGGTCAATACCTCCTAGCGGTTCCTTTACCTTGAGTTCCCTTATTAAATCTGGTTCATTAGACAACACTAAATGCAGAATTGCCTTCTCTCTAGTAGGGTTCAGTACAAGCTGCTCTAAGAATCCATCTCGGAGGCACACTACAAACTAGATTTTCCCAGTCTACCTGCATGTTGAAATCTCCCGTAACCACAGTGGCAGTACCTTTGTTACATGCTAATTTTAACTCGTGCTGCAACTTGCACCCTATATCCAGGCTACTGTTTGGGGGCCTGTAGAAAACTCCCACTAGTGTCTTTTTACCTTTGCAATTCCTCAGTTCTATCCACAGCGACTCTACATTGTCAGTCCCTGTGTCACCCCTTGCAAGGGACTGAATTTCATCCCTCACCAACAGAGCTACCCCCCCTCCTCTGCCCACCTGCCTGTCCTTTCTATAGGACGTATAACCCTGAATATTCAGCTCCCAGTCCTGATCCTCCTGCAGCCACATCTGAGATCAGAGCATCTCCTCCACCATCTGTAAGTGACCCAAGTTAAAATAATTTAAAATGAGCTTAAAAAGACTGCGTTCAACAAATTAGTGGTGACATTGGTATTTACTTCACAGTTTTTAAACTACATTATTAATGTTATTATTTATGATATTTTTAAATGTGCTCGACAGTGTTGCATCTGCAAGGTTTCACCTTACTCCCGAGAACCACTTTGATCACCCCTTACACTGATACAATTAGCACAACTTTGATGGGGCTTAATTGGATCTGGGCACACGGCTGATGTCGTTCGTGAGACGGCTTCAGGAGCAAAGCTTTTTTGAACTTGCTCAGAAGTTGGTTACATTTTGATTTACATTGGGCTTAACTTGAACCAGGAATTTATGATCTTTTATGGCTGTTTTGTCTCATTTCAAAGTGGATAACCTCACATTTATTCACATTATACTGCATCTGCCCATGCACCCAACCTATCCAAGTCACCCTGCAGACTCATTGCATCCACTTCGCAGCTCACACTGCCACCCAGCTTTGTGTCATCCGCAAACTTGGAGATGTCACATTTAATTCCCTCATCTAAATCGTTAATATATTTTCTAAATAACTGGGGTCCAGCACCGAATCTTCCGACACCCTACTGCCATTCTGAAAATGACACGTTAATTCCTACTCTTTGCTTCTTTTTTTTTTAATATATATTTTTATTAGAATATGTAGGCAGTGACTTAGCAAACACATATTATGATAGCAATATTTCATGTACAACAGTCATACATTATTAATATTATCAAGTGAATAATTTTGACTCTAATAATTATTTTTTTAAAGAGAGAAAAACGGAAAGAAAAATAAAATCAAAATCAAAAAAAAAAAAAATCATAAAGAATGGAATAATTTACTATTAATACATCATTGGAGATAAGATCAATGAATATAGAATATAACTTTTCATCTAATCCTGAGTCCAAGTTTCAGTTAGGGTTCTCTGCCGAACCGATCTACCCTTTTAAGTAATCGATGAAAGAAGACCATATTCTAATGAAAACTTCTTGTTTGTCAATTAGGGCAAATCTGATTCTTTCCAGGTGGAGGGTCTCCGACATTTCCATAATCCACATTTTAATTGTGGGGGATAGAGGGCCTTTCCAAAATTTTAATATTAATTTCTTCCCAATTATTATACTGTAATCTAGGAAATTTCTTTGACTTGTTGTAAGAGTTAAACTTTGTTCTGATATTGATTAATTTATTAATTTTATTATTAATTAGTATTATTAATTTTGAGTCCGGTTCCAATTTAGTATTAATAATTTCAGAAGTTATTCTAAAAATCTCAATCCAGAAATTCTTAATTTTTATACAATTTGCAAAAGTATGTGTTAAATTAGCCTCTGGATGCTGACATTTATTGCAGATAGAGGAGATCTGTGGAAAGATTCTATTCAATTTAACTTTAGAGTAATGTAATCTATGTAATACTTTAAATTGTATTAAAGCACGTCTGGAGTTTAACGAGCATTGATGTATATATTGTAAACTTTTGTCCCATATATCTTTCGTTATGGGTTGATTTATTTCATTTTCCCATGTATGTCTATATGATTCTGTTGATGGTATCTCGCTATCTAAAAGGGTATTACAAATATAAGCTGTTAATTTTTCTGTATTAGGATGCTTATTCAAACACTCATCAAGGATTTCTGGTTCCTTATTCCTATAATCTTGTGTATTTGATTTAACATAATCTCTGAGTTGTAGATATCAAAAAAAAATATTTGAATGTAATCCATAAATCTGTTGCAGTTCCTGAAATGAAAGATGAGTGCCTTTCTTATAAAGGTGTTCCTTCTTTTTGATTCCATAGTTTTTCCATTGTATAAAGCCTTTATCCAGCATGGAAGGTTTGAATAAGGGATTGTTTACAATAGGGAGACAGAGTGGTATATTATCCAATTTTAAAGCCTTTTTAAGTTGTTTCCAGATTCGTATACCACTATATATTATAGGGTTTTCCCTATAGGTTTTTTTATGCAATTATGTCGGTGCAAATATAATCGAACCGATTTCAAAAGGTAGACAATCCTCCTTTTCCATCCTTAACCATTCTGGTTGTAGATCCATTTCTTCCAGCCAAAAATTCATGTTTTTAATATAAACTGCCCAAAAATAAAACAGAAAATTTGGTAGAGCTAAACCTCCATTAATCTTTGATATACATAAATGTTTTTTATTTATTCTACGATTCTTGTAATCCCAGATGAAACTTGTAACAGTAGAGTCTACTTTCAAAAAAAAAGATTTTGGAATATATATCTGGATTGATTGAAATAAGTACAGTAATTGCAGCAGAAAAATCATTTTTTATAGCATTAATTCTACCGAACATTGAAATAGGGAGTGTTTTCCAGTATTGAATATTCTTATTTAGTTTATTCAGTAAAGGTGGGAAATTTGATTTAAATAAAGAACTATATGCCTTAATTACATAAATATCTAGATATTTAAATTTTTCTTCAACTATTTTAAAAGGTGATTGTTGTAGTATATGTAAATTGTGATCTGTTATTGGCATGATTTCGCTTTTATTCCAATTAATTCTATATCCTGAGAACTGACCGAATTGAGTTATTAGATTTAATACATTTGGAATACTAATTTCTGGCTTTGTAATATATATTAGTACATCATCTGCATATAGAGAAATTTTATTAATTGTATCCTTAGTATTGCACCCATGTATTTCGGGATTAGATCTGACATTTTCTGCGAGTGGTTCAATTGCTAAAGCGAATAATAATGGAGATAACGAGCATCCTTGTCTACAACCTCTGGAAAGATTAAATTGAGTTGATAACATTTGGTTTGTTATTATTCTAGCTGTTGGGTTAAAGTATAAAAGTTTAACCCATGTACAGTACTTCTCTCCCAATTGAAATTTTTCCATCACTGAAAATAAATATGGTCATTCTACTTGATCAAAGGCTTTTTCAGCATCTAGCGAAATAATTGCTAGATCTGCATTAGCAATTCTATTTGAAAATATAATATTAAATAATCGTCTAAGATTGTAAAATGAGTGACGTTTTGGGATAAAACTTGTTTGATCAGAGTGTATTAATTTGTTAATTACTAAGCTCAATCTATAAGATAGGATTTTAGTTAATATTTTCTGATCAGTATTTGATAGAGCTATAGCTCTATATGAGGCCGGGTCTTCCAGATTCCTCTTTGCTTCATTTTTTGCCACCAGTTCTCTATGCATGTCAATTCCCTATCCCCAATACTATGTGGTCTAATTTTGCAACTAATCTATTGTGTGTGACCTTATCAAAGGCTTTTTGAAAATCCAGATACACCACATCCACTGGTCCTTCTTATCAGTTCTACTTGTTACATCCTCAAAAAATTCTACAAGAATAGTCAAGCATGATTTCCCCTTCATAAATTCGTGCTGACTTTGACCGATCCCGTCACTGCTTTCCAAATTCGCTCCTATAACATCTTTAATAATCAACTCAAGCATCTTTTCCACTCCCGATGTAAGTCTAACTGGTCTATAATTTCCCATTTTCTCTCACCCTCCTTTCTTAAAAAGTGGTTACATTGGCAATTCTCCAGTCCACAGGAACTAATCCAGGGTTGGGAGAACACTGGAAAATGATCACCAATGCTTCCAACGTTTCTAGGGCCGCCTCCTTGAATAATCTGGGATGCAGACCATCAGACCCTGGGGATTTATCTGCCTTCAGTCCCAACAGTTTACCTAACACCATTTCCTGACTAATGTGGATTCCCTTCAGTTCCTCCATCCCACTAGGTCCCCTAGTATTTCTGGAAGATTGTTTGTGTCTCCCTGAGCGAAGACGGAACCAAAGTACTAATTTAACTATTCTGCCATTTCTTTGTTTCCCATTATAAATTCACCTGTCTCTGATTGTAAGGGACCTACATTTGTCTTCTCTAATCTTTTCCTTTTTACATACTTAAAGAAGCTTTTACAGTCAGTTTTTACATTCCCCGCAAGTTTTCTTTCATGCTTCTTCCCCCCCTCTTCATTAACCCCTTTGTCCTCCTCTGTTGAGTTCTAAGTTCTCCGCCCTCTGGTTTGCTGCTTCTTCTGGCCAATGTATATGCCTCTTTCTTAGATTTAACACTATCCTTGATTTCCCTCGTTAGCCATGGTTGAGCCGCCTTCCCCGTTTTATTTTTTCGCCAGACAGAGTTCATCCATGCGGCATTTAAATCTTTGCCATTGCATCTCCACTTTCAACTCTTTGCATATAAGTTGCCAGTCTATCCTAGCCAATTCCTGTCTTATACCTTCAAATTCTCCTTTCTTTAAGTTCAGGACTAGTCTCTGAATTAACCGTGTCATTCTCCATCCTAGCACAGAATTCCACCATATTATGGTCACTGTTGCCCAAGGGGCCTTGCACAACAAGATCGCTAACTGATCCTTCCTCATTACACAATACCCAGTCTCGGATGGCCTGTCCTCTAGTCAAGTCCTCTACATATTGGTTTAAACAAACATCCCGTATACATTCCAGGAAATCCACCTCCTCAGTGCTGTTACCAATTTGGTTGGCCCAATCTATCAAAGTCACCCATGATAACTGCTGTACATTTTCTACACGCATCTCTAATTTCCTGCTTGATGCTGTAACCAATCTCTCTGCTGCTGTTTGCTGGTCTGTATACCATCCCAACAAGCATTTTCTGCCCTTGGCTATTTTGCTTTTCTATCCATTCCAATTCAACAACATCCAAGCTAATGTCTCTCCTTGCTATTCCATTAATCCCCTCTTTAACCTGAAATTTCACCCCACCTCCTCTTCCTTTCTGCCTATCCTTCCTGAACATTGAATTCCCCTGCATGTTTAGCTCCCAGCCTTGGTCACCCTGGAGCCATGTTTCCGTAATTCCAACTATATCATATCCCTTAACTACTAACAGCGCATTCAATTTATCGACCTTATTACGAAAGCTCCTCGCATTAAGGCACAAAGCTTTCAGGTTAGTTTATCTTATCTCCCTTCTACCTTTTGTTTCTGTCCTCCTTTTATGGCCCTCTGTCTCCTTGCATTGTGTCCCATCCCCCTGCCCTGTTAGTTTAAACGTGACCTTTCCAACACTCTCTTTCCGGTTAGCTGCACGCATACGCTTCCACGTTATAGACTCAACCCCCAACTGTTTAGTTTAAATCCACCCGTGTAGCACCAGCAAACCAATTAAGGAGCAACCCGTCCCTTTTGTACAGGTCATCCTTGCCCCAGAAGAGATTCCAGTGATCTAGAAATCTAAATCCCTGCCCCCTGCCCCAACTCCTCAGCCACACATCCCCTATCTCCCTGTTCTTACCCTCACTAGCACGAGGTACTGGAAGCAACCCAGAGATCACCACCCTAGAAGTCCTGCTTTTCAGCCTCCTACCAAGTTCTCTGTACTCAACTATAATTTAACATATGGAACAACAAAAGTCAAAATATATCCACACCAGAATATACTAAAACCAGATATTAAAAGGAATTAATTTATAATATAATTTCACATATATATGTTATCAAAGCAATTTTGTTTAAGCTATTTTGCTGAAGGAAATTGTGGTTATCCTGAGAATCATAATTCATTGTGATGTAAAATTATGAAGAACTATTATATCCCAACAGCAGAAGTTATGTGTGTAAAAAAGGGAGACCATTCATTTATTTGAACTTATTCTACCATGAAATTAGTTCATCTGATGTGTACTTCACCCATATTCAACTATCTATGTTTCACCTCTCCCCAACACTGTTGCTGGTCCCATCAACCTTGGTCCCAAGATCAATAATAGACCCAGCAGGCACTGCTTTTAGAGTAACTTGAGAGACAGATTTTCGCTGCTTTGTGCGAAAAATGCTTCCAGGTTTCACTTACAAAAAAATCTTATCTCCATTGTGATGTTGAGGATAAACTTTCCTGAGTACATACTTTCCATTTTCCCACACATCAGTTACATCAACCACCCACCCATTGGCGCTCAAGTGAATCCAACAAAATTACGCAGCCTATCGCATAATTTAATCCTTTAACCCTGACATCTTCTAATGTATTGTTCATTTCTGGTTCTTTCTCTTATCATAAGTCAGTGTCATAGAATGATACAGCGTGGAAACAGGCCCTTCGGCCCAACTTGCTCACAGTGGCCAACATGTCCCCGCTACACTAGTCCCACCTGCCCGCGTATGGCCCATATCCCTCCAAACTTATCCTATCCATGTATCTGCCTAACTGTATCTGAAACATTGTGATAGTCCCGGCCTCAACTACCTCCTCTGGCAGCTTGTTCCATACACCCACCACCCTTTGTGTGAAGAAGTTACCCATCAGATCTCTATTAAATCTTTACCCCTTCACCTTAAACCTATGTAATAATGTGCTTCAATTGCAGCAAGTAAATTGATGAGGATGGATAGTCGTTTAGGCTCCTGAATGTACGATACAATTGAGAAAAGGAAGTGACAGATGCCTTAGCATCACATTTCAAAAAGGTGCTGTCACAAACTCCAGAAAACCTTGTTCAATTCTGACCTCAGCTGTCACCCGTGTGGACTTTGCACATTCTCCCTATAAATGCAAATGTTTCTGCTTTGTGCTTCCATTTCCTCCCACGTGCCAAACATGCACAGGTTGACTGGGAAAAATGGCCCTCAGTGGTAGAATCCAGTGTGAGAGAGGGGGATTGGTGGGAATACAGAGGGAATAAAACTTAGGATAAGATACTGTAAAAATGAATGGTTGACGGTCGGCACGGAATTGGTGGGTTAAAGAGCCTATTCCTTTCCATGACTCCATGGGTTTTGCTGAATGGAGATACAATGGCCTAAGAACATGTCCACATTACCAAACATGTAAAATGGCACCAGAGTGGAGAATCTAGATGCCTGTGGGCAGAGGGAAGGTGAAGAAAGGCTGGGATTTCACTTTCCATGCATGCAGAGATGATCTGGGGTTACAAGGCCATCTGCAGGAGGAGGCCCAGGGCAGGGATGCTGAGCGGTGTCCATGTGAAACAAGGGACAGCGTGCTCCTGGGGCGACGCATCTAGATTGATGTGTTGGTGTTGGAATGGATCGGGAGCTGCTCCAAGAAGCCATGTGGACAACGGGACAAGGCCTGCAGCAGCGTGGCGTGGCGGAACAGCGGTGGAGAACATCGACAACATTGCCTGACCAGTCTGTTCCCTGCAACTCCACGCCAGTGAAGCCGCTAGGACAACTGGCCTTTATGGCCAAGTTAAGACTCTACATATTTGTCCAAAATTTGAGCGAAGGGTACAAGACGGTGCCAGAAACATGGTGCATTGTGTTATGTCTCTGTGTGATCTATTATCCATACACTTGTCACGAGTGTTCTCTTGCCATATGTCCCAGAGAGAACAAAGAAATTCTTACATGCAGCAGCACAACAGAATATGTAAACATGATACACTGTAAACAATATAAGATGTGAGAGAGAAAAAAAAACTCAGTCTGTGTATATATACACTTTCTCACAAATATATTGATCATGTGGTTGTGCCCATGTATAGTAAGATTTTTACTGAACTGTTTGCAAAAATGGAACTTCATTGTACCTAGGTACGTGTGACTAAACTGCCATCGAACCGTTGTCTTTTTTGCTGCCGCTGTTTGTGTGCCATTTTGTGCCATCAAGTGCATGTCCCTATCAGGTCCTGCACAGCCAGTTAAATCAACTTGCACCAATTCATGTAATGTCAGCATCTATTAAAGCGAAGGTAGACAGTGAATCCATACAGCTTGAGGGCAATGTGCAACTTGAGGAGAACCAGCAAGGATAGTTAGAAACATAGACAATAGATACAGCAGTAGGACATTCGGCCCTTCGAGCCAGCACCGCCATTCAATATGATCATTGCTGATCATCCAAAATCAGTACCCCGTTCCTGCTTTCGCCCCACATAACTTGATTCCATTAGCCGTAAGAGCTATGTATATCTAATGCCCCTGTCAAACTTAGGAAACCTGAATGGAAACCTCTTGAGACTTTGCGCCCCACCCTAGGTTTCCGTGCAGTTCCCGGAGGTTCCTGTCCTCCAGCAACCACCTTCAACTAGCGTCGCAGCCGGCTTTGACTAAAAAATTACCGATTTTTAAAACGGAAACCACTTTCGACCATTAGGGAGACTGACAAAAACCTCTGGGAACCGCACAGAAACCTTGGGTGGGGCGCAAAGTCTCCAGTGGTTTCCGTTCAGGTTTCTTAAGTGGGACAGGGGCATTACTCTCTTCAATACATATAGAGGTGGATTGCAGTGAAAGCTTAGTGTGGAAAGGAGATGGCACTGCATTGGCTGCTTTGTGCTGAATGAGATAACAATTCTTGTTGTCCCTTGCGCTGTGTTCACAGAAGGAACTAAAGTGCATCCTTCAGTGTTTTTAAAGCTGCAATCTTATGCGCTGCGTTCACAGGAGAATTGACATCCTGACTTGTGCTTGCAAATGGGGCAATGGCTTAATGAAGGAAGCAATGGGTATGCTCACTGTGAAACACAGCACATAAGGATTCATGTCATCTTGTGGCCACATGGGGTTTGTGAACATGAGTATTAAGTATAATCAAAAGTCGCATTTCATGCTGGGTTTTGCAATATGTTACAATTTAATTGCAAAGCACATAAAAGCATGCGACACGCAATTAATTTTGAAAGGCTCCAGACTTCTGAATGTTTGCGATATGCTTGCGGCTAAAACAGGGAGACCTCCATACGTAGACTCAAAAAGCTGGTGAAACTCAGCGGGACAGGCAACATCTTTGGAGATAGAGAAGGAATGGGTGATGTTTCGGGTCGAGACCCTTCTTCAGAAACGTCACCCATTCCTTCTCTCCAGAGATGCTGACTGTCCTGCGGAGTTTCTCCAGCTGTTTGTGTCTATCTTCGGTTTAAACCAGCATCTGCAGTTCCTTCCTACAGACCTCCATATGTACCTGATCATGTTGGAAGACATTTCAATGACTCCTCAAAGCAAACTGCACACTGGTGCATCCTCTGGTATGGTGAGGACGTACCTCTGTGTACCATTTAAATCAGAGGTGACTGTCACCGTGGTGATTCCATGCTACCTTAACCTTCCATTATCTTTACTTATCCATGATCTCTTATCCTTATAGAGTCATAAAGTTATAGTCATGGAGGTCTTTGGTTCACTTTGTCCATGCTGATATAGTTGTCTTATTGAGCTGGGCCAATTTTTCCACATTTGGCCCATATCCCTCTCAATCCTTTCCATATATCTATCCAAATGTCTTTATAAAGTCATCATTGTATCCGTGTTTGTAGCTTCCTCCAGTTCATTCCACACTATGGACACTGAGTGAAAAGAAAGTTGCCCCTGAAAGCCTGTGCTCTCTCGATTTTGAATCTTCCACCTTGGAATAAATGATGTGAACATTCACCTTACCCACACCCCTCATCTTGTGCACCTCATTAAGCTCACCCCTCAGCCTCCTACGCTCCAAAGTAAGAAGTCCCAGCCTATCCAACCTCTCCCTATAACTCAAGCCTGCATGCCCAGTAACACCCTGGTATGTGTAGGAAGGAACTGCAAATGCTGGTTTAAACCGAAAATAGACAAAAAAAAGCTGGAGTAACTCAGCGGGTCAGACAGCATCTCCGGAGAAAAGAAATAGGGTGAGACCCTTCTTCAGTCTGAAGAAGGGTCTCAGCCCGAAACGTCACCTATTCCTTCTCTCTCGAATTGCTGCCCGACCCACTGAGTTACACCAGTTTTTTTTGCCTAACATGCTGACATTCCTAGTTATCTACTGGGCCTGCATTTTGAGCTCAGTGTTGAAGACAAACATGACTCTTTCACTTCAATGCTGAAGTCTCTCTGTCGCTCAATATTTCCTGGGTTGTAACCATTCATTGCGTATGTCCTACTGTTACTAGTCATCAGAAAGTGCATCACCTCAGACCTCAAAGGAATAAATTCCATCTGCCATTGCTTTGTCCATCTTCTCAACATCCCAATGTCTTCCTGTAGTCCCCAAACATCATCTTCACTATCAACAATATTATTGATTTCCATACTACCTGCAAATCACTTACAGATCATCAATGTAGATAACACAGTAGGCTTCCCGGCACCGATCAATCGCTGATCAGAGACTGAAAACAATCCTCCAAAATCACTCCCTGCCTCCTATTATCAAGCCTGTTTAGGATCCAATTTACCACTCACTCTAATTCCCATGGCATCTAACCTTTTGCACATTCCTTCTGTGCGTAGGCCTGCTCAGCTTCACTGGTTGAAAAGTTGCAAATGGAACAGAAAATTGTGCAATCATTTGTGAACATTCCTACTTCTGATCTTATTAGTGGAGGATAAGAAATGCATACATGAGTGAGATTATTGGGTTTAGGACATTGCTCTGATCAACTTCTGCAACAACCCCTGATGCTGAATAGTTTGTCATCAAACCACCATAACCATCTCCCTTTATCATCAATATTAAATATTCCTCTTTATTGCTACTGACCTAGTTTACTAGCCGGAGCAATTTGGAGGAACAGCACCTCATGCTTCGCTTGGGCAGCTTATTAATATTACCAGAGGTACCAGTATTGATTTCTCTAACTTCAAGTTACTCTTGCATCGCCTCTCTCTCAGTCCCTCCCCGCACCCAATCATTGTTCTACCTTCAAAATCTTGCTGAGTCTCATTGTCTGTAACGCATTTTCTCCTAGCCCACACCGAACAATGGCCTGTCTCCATTATCATTGTTACTTATTTGCATACTGTTTTTGTATATCTCTCTATATCACCGTCTATATCTCTCATTTCCCTTGCCTGTGACTCTCAGTTCCTGTCAATGGGTGTAGGGTAGTGTTAATGTATGGGGATCGCTGGTCGGTGCAGACCCGGTGGGCCGAAGGGGCGAAGGGCCTGTTTCTGCGCTGTATCTCTAAACTAAACTAAAAGTAGGGTCTCAAACCGAAACATCACCTATTGCTTTTCTCCAGAGATGCTATCTGTCCTGCCGACTTACTCCAGATATTTTACCAGGTTCTGTCATAACCTGCATGTCCAAATGCTGTTTTGCTGCCAAGAGCTGTTACTCTCACTCAGCTCTGGAATTCAATATGCTCTCCAGGCCATTCTGAGCTAATTGCCACCACAGGGAGGAATCCTGACACAAATGCGGGGCAGACACAGAGACGCTGCCTGCCCCGCTGAGTTACTCCAGCATTTTGTGTCTATTTTCAAAACCAGCATCTGCAGTTCCTTCCTACACATGGCTTATGTCAGGGCTTTATAACTGGACCTCCCATTGACTATCATGGAAAAAATGACATCATTGGTAACCCTCGGACTATCCTTGATCGGTCTTTGCTAGCTTTACCTTGCAATTCACTTCAATTCAATCCACTAAATGTTATTCCCTTATCATGTATCTGCACACTGTAAATGGCTCGATTGTAATCATGTATTGCCTTTCCATTGACTGGTTAGCACGTAACAAAAGCTTTTCACTGTACCTCGGTACACATGACAATAAACTAAACTAGAACTAGAAAGGCATTAAACCTAGTCACAGAACAGGAAGCAAATCATACCCCTCTGAAGAAGGGTCTCAACCCGAAATGTCACCTATTCTTTGTCTCCAGAGATGCTGTCTGACCCGTTGAGTTCCTCCAGCTTTTTGTATCTATGTTACATTCACAGTTGCTGGAATCCAGGGCTGAGATGCCATTGTTTCATCTTGTGGTATTTCATGGAACCTCACATGAAGGACAAAATGCTTGCTTCCTTAAATGTCCCAAGTGCAATAATTTGGATTTCATTCGTTTTCAGCATTGGTCAGGCATGCAGGACTGTGGTCAAAGAAGCATCAGACTTCAAACCTTCACGACTAACACAAGAGTGTTATTCCCCATTATTACTCTCCATCAGATGTAATGTGCTTTGGACAGCACCTCAACTATAACAAATTACTCCCAGGATGGCAAATGCAAACATTAACATCCAACCTGATCTCTAATTCACTGACATCTTTCTGGGTTTATGTTTATTCCAAATACTTGCGTTATTTGAAGGAACTTGCGCATAGTTACACATCGTTACGGCTAGATTTGCTGAATAACATGACCCCTTGGTGTAAAAGATCTAAGTATGTAAGTAGTAAAGATATTTTTACATGCACAGTGTTCTTAGCTCCAAGGAACACAGTTGTGAACAGATGTTCCCAGTGAGAATTTTAATGGGTTTTTTGTTACGTCTCCTCCATGCACCTCTGGCAACTAATCATATTGTAATATATTATAGCAGCGGTATTAACTAATAAAACCTGAAAGATCACAGATTGGAATGACCTTTAATATTCTGTCTGACTCATTAAAATCTTCTATCTGAACTTCCTTTTGCATCTCTAATGAGGGTCTAAAGTACACAGTACTATGTGACAGAGGTCTCTTTTTGTTAAACATCACCATAATTGGTTCACTGATGTCGCAAACTGAACACTGAATCGTTAATTAAATTCTTTATCATCTTGTCACAGTACATGGCCAAAGCATTGTTAAATTAAAGTAAAATACTGACTGGCAGGCTATCATAGCCATACAGTAAGGATCCCAAAATGAACCATCATCATTCTGTATCGATGTATTCTACCCGTTAGTTTTAGCGTGTATCATGCCTGTAATTAATTTGGCCTGATGAGCCTTTTTCAAGCCAGTACCAAAAATGACAGAATATTAAACATTAGTTTATGTACCTACTGTCTCCCTGCTTACCTGATTTATTTGTTATTGTTAACTGATCAATTGTTCCCAGTTTGCATGGAGCATCCCAAACAAATCAGCCGACACTCACAGCCAGCACCCAACTGGTTTACTTTAGTTTAGAGACACAGCGCGGAAGCAGGCCCTTTGGCCCACCGAGTCTGCACCGACCAGCGGTTCCTGCACACTAACACTACCCTACACACACTAGGGATCATTTACATTTACACCAAAGCAATTAACCAAGAAACCTGTACTTCTTTGGAGCGTAGGTGAAAACCGTAGATCTCGGAAAAAACCCACGCAGGTCACGGGGAGAACGTACTGACTCCAAACAGACAGCAGCCATAGTCAGGATCGAACCCAGGGCTCTAACGCTGTAAGGCAGTAACTCTACCGATATACCACCGTGGCATCTAGCCATAGTTTTGTAATAATATAATCAACCAGTGGTCTGAAGAAGGGTTTCGGCCCGAAACGTTGCCTATCTCCTTCGCTCCATAGATGCTGCTGCACCCGCTGAGTTTCTCCAGCATTTTGAGTACCCCCGTTCACAAATACAAAGTGAGACAAAGATTTTACTAATATTCTGTTTAAGATGGTTACTCAGATGCAGTGTCCAACTGATTAAGACTTTCCTTTTGAATTGATTTATGTTTGAAAGCTTAGATATGAAGATTGAAAAGGGGTCCAACATTATGTACAAAGTATATACACAAAACTTCTGAGATTAGCGATATTTTACAGCTCAGAGTACTTTAGTTAATTATTAGCCTTGCATTCCTGAAGGCATCATCTCACAGGATTTGCAGGTTCAGGTGATGTTTCTTGGTGTTTGAAGCAGATTACCATGTGGCAGTGGCCATTAACATGTCGTGTAGCAAAGCAGCCAGAGGGCTGAATTGATCTGGCAGTGATTGATGGTTCCAAAGTCAACATGTGCAAAAGAGCAGAGAGTAAAATATATGAAATTACAAAAAAAAGGATTTCACGGGCATTGTGTACAGGTAACATATGGAAAAAGGTAAATAACCTGTGAATAAGGTAATGTATTCAAGAGATTGTTAAATATATCTCTTAGGGCTAATGGAGTCAAGATATATGGGGAAACAGCAGGAACAGGGTACCGATTCTGGATGATCAGCCATGATCATATTAAATTTCGGTGCTGGCTCGCAGGGCTGAATGGCCTACTCCTGGACCTACTTCTATTCAAAAATTCCATTGTGGATAAGATAACATAAAAATCTAAAGGGACATTTCAAAAGTTGCAAAGATGTAAGAACATAACAATTCAGGGGCAGCTCAGTTGCGTTGTCATTCCCAGTGGCCCAGGTACTACCTTGACCTCACATGCTGTCTATTTGGAGTGTGCATTCTCTCCCTGTGACCATGTGGGTTTTCCCCAGGTGCTCCAGTTTCCTTCCACCTTGCAAAATGTGGTAGTTAGCTTAATTATTCCTTGTAAATGATTCCCTAGTTTAGACGCACGGCAGGAGAATCAGTCCATGTGAGAGAGAGTAGATGACACGGCAATATGCTGGGGAATGGCTCAGGTAGAATTGCTCTAAGGACTGGTATCCTTCAATGGTTAAGTTGCCCATCTATAAATGTGAGGCAGGAGCTGGCTTTTTAGCATCTCTGGATCCAATGATAAGTTCATAAGCTCATAAGTGATGGAATCAGAATTAGTCCATTCAGCCCATCTTGTCTACACCATTCAATCATGGCTGATCTATCTTTCCCTCTGAACCCCATTTCTCCTTCTCCCCATTACCCCTGATCTATCAATGTCTCTCTTGAATTAATGACTGAAACTCGACACACTTTCGGAGAGTGAATCTCAAATAGTTTCACCTCTCCAGAGTTTCTTCTCATCTCTGGCCTGAATGAACCCCCATTGTTTAGAGACTGTAGTCCCAAATTCTAGACAATCTAGCCAAGAGAAGCATCCTCCCTATATCTACACTATCAAGCTTTACCCAATCCTATTATTATTTTTACCATTTCCTTAATAAGCAATTTCAGAATTTTTCCTATTACAGATGTGACTCAGAAATTATCAAACACCAAAACATTGTAATGCAAATAAAAACACAAGGGTCATACTGGAAAAAATGAAAGCAGATGAAGAATATAAACTGGAGAATGTACAGTACTTCAGCAATTTAAAGTTTCCTTTATGATGTGTTTCATCACCAAAGTTTAGAATTGGTAATGATCTAAGTGGGGTGCTGATAGTAGTGAAGCATGAGAAGGTATTATTAGCAGAGAAGAGTGAAGGATAAACCTCGTACCTGTGCAGTCGGTGGTGATTTTGCTGCTTGCTGTCCTTGACCTTGCTGCATCCGTTTGCACTTGCGGCTTGCAACATTGCACCAGTGCTCCTTTCTTTGCTCCTGTGCGCCTGGTAGCTTGATGCACCACTGTAGTCATAAAACATAAAGGGGGGGGGGGGTGTTAAAGAAGGAACTGCAGATGCTGGAGAATCGAGGGTACACAAAAGGCTGGAGAAACTCAGCGGGTGCAGCAGCATCTAAGGAGCAAAGGAGATAAGCGACGTTTCGGGTCGAGACCCTTCGGGGTCTCGACCCGAGGAGGGGGTTTTCATTTTGTTTTATAAATCCAATTCCAACCTATTTGCTTGGCACAAGATGTGTGGGAATAGGACAGGGAACAGAGGGGTAAGAGGGTGAATTATTTTCCATTCCCTGCTTAGTTGCATTGTAGCAGAATAGATAAGACCCCCCCCATGAAGTCATGATGTCCAGTGAGACTAACACTGGAGCAAAGTGTAAAGGTTGAAATCACGTTGTAATGGGGCAAAGAGATCTAGACTGGTAATGCGAGGTATGATGAACTCTATATATGCAGAAGCACTGATTAGTTCAAACAACAGAAAGAAATTCTATTTACTTTTTCATTTATTCAAATATTGAAACTGTGCCAAAACCTATTTAATTCCTTGAGCTGTTGTCTCATTTTCATGTTTGGATTTGATTAATAAATCCCGTCAGTTGGAGACAGCAACAGCTTATAAGTTAAGGTCAATAATGATGATCTAACAAGCAAAGACATAGCCTTAGCTAAGAAGCAGATCTTGGCACTTGCTTATTATCTGCATCAGGCACAAGCTTACACTAAAGTATTCAGTAGCGGAACTGTTTTGGTTCAGTTCTACTCTGGCGGTGAGAAACTTCACTTACCGTCAGCGCAGATTGGAAAGTTAACTGAAAGTTATAAGGTCATAAGATCATGTGATAGGAGTAGAATTAGGCCATTCGGCCCATCAAGTCTACTCTGCCATTCAATCACGGCAGATCTATCTCTTCCTCTTAACCACATTCTCCTGCCATCACCCCATAACCTCTGACACCCATCCTAATCAAAAATCTATCTATCTCCGCCTTAAAAACATTCACTGACTTGGCCTCCACAGCCATCTGTGGCAAAAATGTCCACAGATTCACCACCCTCTGACTAAAGAAATTTCTCCTCATCTCCTTCCTAAAAGAACGTCCTTTAATTCTGAGGCTGTGACCTCTAGTCCAAGACTTTCCCACTGGTGGAAACATCCTCTCCACATCCACTCCATCCGCACCTTTCACTATTCTGTGCATTTCAATGAGGTGCCCCATCATTCTTCTAAACTCCAGCAAGTACAGGCCCAGTGCTGACAAACGCTCACCGTCAGTTAACCTTCTAATTCCTGGATTCATTATTTTCTCATTATGGAATTATGGAATTAAAAAGATGGGACATCTCTATAGGAAAGGCACTTTTCTTTCATTTCAGGAGTTACAACAAATGTATGGACAACATTCAAATAACTTTTTCTGATATTTACAATTGAGAGATTATGTTAAATCAAATACACAAGATTATAGAACTAGGGAGCCAGAAACCTTTGATGAATGTTTGAATACACATCCAAATACAGAAAAATTAATATCTCATATTTATAATACACTCTTAGATAGTGAGGTCCCGCAGACGGAATTATATAGACAAACATGGGAAAATGAATTAGGCCAACCTATAATGAAAGATATTTGGGATGAACATATACATCAATGCTCGTTAAATGCCAGACATGCCTTAATACAATTTAAAGTATTACATAGACTACATTACTCTCAAACAAAATTAAATAGAATCTTCCCACATATCTCTCCTATTTGTGATAAGTGTCAGCATTTAGAGGCTAACTTAACTCATGCCTTTGTAAATTGTATAAAAATCAAAAATTTCTGGACAGATATTTTCAGAATTATTTCTGAAGTTGTCAATACCCAATTGGATCCCGACTCAAAACGAATAATATTAGGAATATCAGAACAAAGCCTAACTTACAACAAACCAAATAAACGTTCTTGATTATAGTATAATAACTGGGAAAAATTTAATATTATTATTTTGGAAAGGTCCTATAACCCCCACAATTAAAATGTGGATTATGTAAATGTCGGAGACCTTACATTTGGAAAGAACTAGACTTGTCTTAATCAACAAACAAGAATTATTTGATAGAATATGGTCTCCATTTATTGATTATTTGAAAGGGTAAATTGCTTCAGCACGAGAATCTGACTGAAACTCGTGCTCAGGATTAGATGAATAGTTATGCTTTATAACTTACGGACCTATCTCCAAAGTTGTATAATTGGCAAGTTACTCCATCCTTCTTTATCATGCCTTTTTTTTAAATTTCCCACTTTCTATCTATAAACAAAAACTAAATAGAAGCAGAGTTAATATACAACTGATAAAGGAGGACCAATATTATTTTGATAGTTGGATTCCCTCCTATTAGCAATGTAGGATTGATATATAAGAATTTTTTATATTATGATATGCACATTCTTCTCATAAAAGTATTGTTTTAAAAAAAAGAACATTTTCGGCGACCTGCAATGACCTATGACAGGTGCCGGCAGTCCCATCAATGGGAACTTGATGATGGATGAGCAATTACATCGGGATTTTGGCAACACCTTACAGAAACTCCAGTGGAGAATATCTTCACAAAGGATTAAAATTACATTTTCACAGTGTATTTCCTTCACGGATTGGTCAGTGGCAGGACCTTGGATAAAACTTTCTTGTGTTTCACCCTTTGCTGTGATTTATGCCATAGGAATTCTTTCATGTTTGAGCAGATTCTTTGACAATATCTGAGTAGATTTTTACCCTGCATGTTTCCCGCTGCAGTGCTTCGCATGGCAAGCGCGCTGGAGCATGAATAATGAGCTCCGTTTGAGCGTCTAACTGTGCATCTCCATGAAAACGTTTCCTTGTAATGCTTCAGCAATCAGAAAAATTATACAAGTCTATTTTACAGTAAATCGTTCTGCATGCATTAACATTTCAAAACTGCGGCTTTCAATATCTGACAGCAATTGAAACCATGAATGGCATAAATGAGTGGCGGAAGCTGATGTTAGTGTATAGAAATTAGCCTTTGTCCTCAGACCAGTTTGACCAGCTTAGCTTTGAATGGTCTTGGGACTCCACGGTGTGCAGTGGTAGAGTTGCTGCCTTACAGTGCTGGCAGTGCCGTAGACCTGAGTTCGATCCCAACTACGGGTGCTGTCCGTATGGAGTTTGTACGTTCTCCCCGTGACCGCGTGGGTTTTCTCCAAGAACTTTGGTTTGTTCCCACACGCCAAACCTTCGGTTTTCTCCAAGAACATACAGGCATATGGGTTAATTAGCTTGGTGTAAGTGTAAATTGCCCCGTGTGTGTAGGATCGTGTTAATGTGCGGGGATTGTTAGTCAGCGCGGACTGGGTGGGCCAAAGGGCCTGTTTCTGTGCTGTATCTCTAAACTAAACTAAACTCCAACCTCCGGTTTGACTCTGGCAGTGAAAGGAAGACAATTGCCTTTGTCAGTGAGCAATCACTTGATTTGAGTGTTGCTAATGGAGACAGCATTTCTCACGCACTCCTAAACCACCCCAAAGCTGACGAACTTCTGAGGCCATTTCAGAGGTTGGATAAGAGTTCCAGCAGAGTTTGACCTCACGTGCAGGCTAGACTGAACAAGGAAGGCAGATTTTGTTCCTGAAGGAAGGAAATTAAGCAATGTGTTTTTAGGGCAAGATGGTTGACCTATGTTTACCAGTGTTGATAATAGCTTTTTAGTCCAGACTTAATTTCCATATTGGGACTTGAACTCATGCTTTTCAATCAATACAGGTCCTCCCTGGGTTATGAACAGCTGATTTATGGACACTCCATACATTCAGAGGAGCTTATGGCAGACTGGCCGGATGGATGGGGATGGATTTGCTGTCTGGCCCCTGGCTGGTGGTATCTTCTTCTGCTTATGTGCCTTCTCTCTGCCCCACCACCCACCTCACCCCTCCCCTCCCCGCCTCCCCTGCAACCTCTTGGAGCTGGATGGAGTCGAGCAGAGCAGCAGGAAGCATTGAACAGACTCACTGGCTCTCTCACAGCCTCTCGTTGAGGCTGGTCGTCACAAGTCCATTTCTCGTCACAGCGGTTTCTGTGACCCTCTCTCACACACTGGTCTTGTCTTTTTGTGGTCTGCGGAGCTTCTAGCGCTGACTTTAACATCGCAGAGCCTGGAATCTGTTGCAGAATGCCAGTGTTGGAGCTCTGTCCAGCAGGGCCTGTAGACTTTAACATTGAAAGCCGCGGTCTCTGGTAAGAAGCGGCCGATTCGGAAACTCCAAGCCGCAGAGTGTCCATCCATCCCGACGTCGGAGTTTCGATCATCCCAGCGAGAGGGCCTGTACATCGTGCTGTCCATAGCTGTGACTGCGGAGGGTTCAAAGGCCCCGACCACGGGTGAACAAAGAGGAAGACTGACTGAACTTTAATGCCTTGCATCACAGTGAGAAACGTTGATTCCACTGTGGTGGATGTTTATGTTAAATTCTATTGTGTATTGTGTATTTTTATTCATATGGCTGTATGGTAACTCAAATATTACTGTACCAATTGGTGCATGTGACAATGAATGTGAACTTGAACTTGACCTTAACCTTTCAATATTAGTCCAGCTACTTACATATTACGCTATCTCTCAGGCTACAGGGAGAACTTTGTAAAGGAAGCGGAGGTAGACAAAAATGCTGGAGAAACTCAGCGGGTGAGGCAGCATCTATGGAGCGAAGGAAATAGGCAACGTTTCAGGTCGAGACCCTTCTTCAGACTTACTTGTAAAGTAAGCCATTTTTCCCATGGGACAAACATTCAACTCCCCCGTATACTCTGCCGGCAGTGCTGTAGGTAGGAGCTGGGCAGAGTGGGACAATGTGTTCTCCCACTACCTTCCTCTTTGGGTTCTCTTCAAACCTTCATCAGCTTCTTTACCAAGAGAAAGGCCCAACGCAAATTAAAGGAACAGCACCTCATATTTCGCTAGAGCAGCTTACAACCCAGCAGTATGAATATAGACTTCCCTAACTTCAAGTAAGCTTTGCTTGTATACATTGGGTATGCAAGCAACTAATTTCACTGTGCCTCGTCACTAAAGTATTCCTGTTCCTTCCCCTCACTCTCCATCCCTGCCCCTTCCTCATTCTCCAACCAGCCTGACTGGCCTCCTGATTATGTTACCTTTGTTTGCCTCGTTATCACCTTCCCCGAGCTAAAAAATGATCTAGTCTACATTTCCTTTGATCTCTCATTTTCACACCTTACCCTTCCATATCTCTGTCTCTCCCTCCCCTGACTCTCAATTTAAAGAAGTGTCTCGACCCAAAACCTCACCCATTCCTTCTCTCCAGAGATGCTGTCTGACCCACTGAGTTACTCCAGCATCTGCAGTTACTTCCTACACATTAAGTCCAATACCAATCAGGGGTGATAATGGAGCAGTAATAGCATAAGCTTATATTTTAAATTTTGCATAACGGCTGATGGAAATTTAATTCAAATATTTAAAGGCACAATTTTTAAATAAAATGTTATGTGTTGGTGGACTTCCTGTTTGCACAACTTGAATCCCTACTCTTATTTCTGGCAACTTTTTGACTCAACTTTTCTCTCACTTAGATGTTCTGCCCATGCCGGTTATACCTGATGATACAGTCTGTCTGTATTTTTAAGATGGTCTCTTACTTCTGTAGAACTTATCCCATACACCGTTATATATTCTTGCCCACATTTGTGCAATACTTTATCTCAAGTCATTTGCATATCTTTCCCTTCCATTCTTCCTCTTGAAAACTAATAGAAATAATTAGCATGAGGGAAATGCAGTCAGTGGGTGGTGAATCTGTGGAATTCTTTGCCACAGAGGACTGTAGAGGCCAAGTCAGTAGATATTTTTAAGGCAGAGATAGATAGATTTTTGATTAGTACAGATGTCAGAGGTTACGGGGAGAAGGCAGGAGAATGGGGTTAGGAGGGAGAGATAGATCGGCCATGATTGAATGGCGGAGTAGACTTGATGGGCCGAATTTTACTCCTATCACTTATGACCTTATGACATCACTTATGAAATGTCCTAAAGAGTTTTTCATGTTGTTTAACACCATTGTAATTCCAAAGACCCTCTTTGGAGAAAATAGCAGTTTTGGGTCTGTATTAAATGACAATTGTAATACTCTTTAGCCCTGTTTGATGCTGGTTGGAGCATTTTCAGTTGCATTCCAGCTTATTTCCAATACAAAAGTATTTCATTAAACTTTACAAGCCAATATACTCATGGAAGGGATGAGGATAGAAACATATGGGTCAGATATAAACGTGGTGAATTTTGGGTTCTGAGGCACGGTGGCGCAGCGGTAGAGCGACTGCCTTACGGCTCGAGAGACCCGGGTCCGATCCGGACCACAGACGCTGTCTCCACAGAGTTTGTACGTTCTCCCCGTGACCTATATGGGTTTTCTCCGAGATCTTCGGTTTCCTCCCACAATCCAAAGACGCAGGTTAATTGGCTTGGTATAATTGTAAATTGTCCCTAATGTGTGTATGTTAGGCGGGAATTGCTGGTCGGTGCGATGGGGCCTGTTTCCATGCTGTTTCTTTAAAATAAAATAAACTAAACTAAACTAATGAAAAAAAACCTGAAATATGATATGGTGTTGACTGTGCTGAGGTTGTTGCAAAGAAACAGCAAAACACTAAATTAATGCAGGTGATGATCAAATACATTGATAAGAAGCTGAATACTAATTCCAGAGTAACCTATCTTTTGCCAGATTTAGTTGAGATATTTTGGAGAGGGTTCGCAACCTGTCGGATCATACTCGAACTGAATTTATCATTTATAATTCGGTTTCGAAATTCTGCAGTGTCTTGTATCAATGAAATTCCTACCATATTGGGAAGCTGTTTGTGTGTGGAACAAAATGAAGGATCTTTTTCTTCAGATTTCTCAACATGTACATAATTCTGTATTGATGAGGTGCTGTATTTTACATTAGAAAATACAATTGGAAAGACATTGCAGTGTGGGCTGAGAGAGAGTCCATGAAGCATAGATTGTGCCAGATAGATCACTATGATAAATGTTGTGGTGTTTCAGTGCTTAAACAGACTCCAATCAGTTCAAGGTCAGGAAATGTTCCCTAGCACACGTTATCTAATTCCTCGCTTTAGCAATTTTCCACCTAATCCATTTTGATTACACCCCTATTACTTGTCTGTTATTAATCTAGGGATACAGCAAACCAACATAAAAGCAAAGATAAGCCTTAATTAATCAGGCTTTTATGTAATGACAGTTCCAATCTTCCCAGCGTGTTTTTTGTGACTGTTTTCAAGCGAGTAGCTAATGCACTTGTGGCCAACACAAAGATCTACAACAGCACCTTCTTATTCTCCTTGCTGTGTTCTTTTCCCAATCTCGCAACCATTCAAGAAGCACAAAACATTCATTGCTGAGCTGCAGTATATTGGACATTGCAATCGACTGTCAGCAGAGAGCAGTTTGAAAAGCTCTGTTGATGAGCCTCCTAAACAAAATCGATTCTTTCATCAGCTGCACACTTTACTTTGACCAAACTAAGAATTTATGGGCACCTTTTGAAGACAATAATTACCTTCGTTTGAGGCTAGCATAGTCCATACCTGTCAATAGTGTGTGTAATGTACCGTGACATGCAATTGTTCCAAAGTCTAACCAAAGGTAAACTTTACAATGCAATGTCTGGCACATTATATTTCCCTATTCTTGTTGCTCGACTAGTTGCAGAAGAAATCCATTGCAAAAACAGGAAGAATGGGCTTGTAACGTGACGTCTTACATGTTACCTAGCAACCTCATTCAAAATTAAGTTGCAGGAAGGAACTGCAGATGCTGGTTTACACCAAAGGTAGACACAAAATGCTGGAGTAACTTAGTGGAACAGGCAGCATCTCTAGAGAGAAGGAATGGGTGACGTTTCGGGTCTAGACCCTTCTTCAGACTCGTCAGGGGAAAGGGAAACGAGAAATATAGATAGTGATATAGAGAGAGATAGAACAAATGAATGAAAGATATGCAAAAAAGTAACAATGATAAAGGAAACAGGTCACTGTTAGCTGTTTGCTATGTGTGAACGAGAACCTGGTGTGACTTGGGTGGGGGAGGGATGGGGAGAGAGGGAGTGCAGGGATTACTAATATAAGAGCAGGAATAGATGTGCTTTGACACTGCTCTGTCATTCAATGTGATCATGGCTCATCATTTATTTCTATCCATACCTCTTGCTGCTTTTTGTGTGTAGAAATCTTATTTTCTTCTTCAACATACTCAGCAACCTGGCCTTCTATACCCTCCACCTCCCCCATACCCCAGTGATGGGAAACATCCTAACTGCATTGAGTCCTGTTAGGCGATGACACAACCATCAATGCAACTGCCATGTTGCTGCAACGACCCAGGTTCAATCCTGACCTCCGGTGCAGCCTGCACGGTTTACGTTTTCTCCCTGTGATGTTGTGAGTTACGTCCGCATGCTCTGGTTTCCTTCCACGTCCCAAAGACAAATGAATGCGTGCTGTAAATGATTGTAATTAACTGGGAAAAGAATCAAAGAGGAGTTGATGTGAATGCATGAGAGATGTGGATGCCACTATTTAATGTATAGGCACTACTCCAACAGGGAGTACATTATAAATATTAATCTTGCTGCACCAATATATTTCTTGCCTTTATTTTTCCTTCCATCTCACGCCCATGTCTCCTGTTACCCAAACTATAGCTTATGAAATGAAATACTTTTCTTCACCTGCTCATCAATTACTATATTCAGTGTGAAGGGAAATACTAAATTCTAAATAAATGTGCAGCTCTGTGCAAAATATGTACCGTTGTCAAGATGTTATAGTGTGGTAGCCACAAATGAAAGGAATGCTCACAAAACTTTGAAGTGTTACAGTGTCATAACTCACATGAAGAAATCCTCCCACTCCTGCTTCTGGAATGTTCTGGCACTTTCTACGCTCTTTTATTCTCTGCGCTTGATTTTTCTCATTTGATGCACATAATATATGTCATGTTTGGTTCCAATTAATTTGCTGTAAAATATCACAATGTGTGAAAATGCAATGTTTTGTCTTGCAATGCCCGTTGTGTAGTACGTATTATGATTAAAATTTCTGCTTTACAAATATCGCTCATTAAAATATTTCATACATAGATTAAACTGAGTGTCAATGAGGTTTTGAGATGAGCAACAACAGATTTATAAACAAGCAAAAAAATGAAATACGTATTTGTTTAAGTTGGCAGAGGTGTTAAATATTAATTTCACTTTGCTAAAACAAAATACATTTTTTGTACTACATGAAATTTCTGCCTGTCCCATTTGAATTATATCTCTCCCTTTAAATTTAACTTAATTGATCTTTTAGTCAACATTGGTTTATAAAAGTTGTTTTTATTATTTAATGATGAGTAGTATTTATGGCGGTTAGTGTTTCTTAAGTGTTATGCCATTATTAATAACATGGCAAACTCAACGTTAGGCATTTACTTAATTCAGCATATGTTAAGATTTGTACTGACAGTAATCTGGTGTTGTAGATCCTGACTGTGGTAGAATGCAGGGCCAACAGAGTGGGTTGCCTAATGCTGCAATACACAGTGTATGTGAATCCAAAGAAGGACAGTATTTGTAGTGCAAGCCCGGTTTGCAATGAGCTCTGATGCATTCCCCATATAGGCATTCTGTGATTTTACCCCCAGCTAATCACTTGTATTTACAGCTCACTAGTTCTCCCCATTACATTTCTTGGGAGAGATCTCTGCATCAATTTGCACCTGAACATCCACACAGCTATGTGCCAAAGCAGTATTTAAATCTCCAGCAGGACATGATTCAGGCAAAGGCTAAGTGAACCCTGGCTTTAGCTTCGAGTTAGAAACAGAATTTGCAGTGAAGATGCACTCTGAGGTCCAAATGTTACTTACGAGATCAATTTCCCGGCCCGTGCAATAATGATAAGATATTATACTGCAGAACGAATCATTAAAGATAGATAAAGCAGCGGAAAGATAGTGTGATTATAGCGTTACTATCTTATACGGCATGACTCTACAGGCATGACTCTACAGGGCTACATCACTGCAGAGAGATAGGCTGGTAATATAATTGAGAGACAGTACAGAACACTAAGTGATGACAAACAAAAGTAGCTTCTGTGCAAATAGAAGACATAATATTGTGGAACAAAACTATAACAAGAAGGTGCAGCTACAGTATTTTGAGGATTTAGGTTGAAACACAATGTAGGAGCACAATCTTTCAATATTGCCCCCTTAAGAAATATAGTTGATCTGCTGCAGTTGGTGATGTCGGAGTGGATGGCTGGCTTCCATCCACAAAATCAGATCTGCACCTTTTTAAAAGTGTCTAGATCAGAAGTGGAAATACTAAATACAAGCATCTAAGACAAATACTCCCCCACCACCTCTTTGTACCAGTACCCAAACACACAGACACATGCACATGCACACACACACAAAGACTTACCCACACAAAACATACATCTCACACGCACCACACACACGCCATACATCACACATGCATGCGCACACATACACAAACACACACAACATACATTTCACACACACACCACACACACCATACATCACACATGCTCGCGTGCATACACGCACGCACGTGCACACACACACATGCACATACACACACAGCCTCATGTGTTTGCTTTGACTATAAACACTCAAGGGCCTGTCCCACTGTACGAGGTAATTCAAGAGCTATCCCGAGTTTCCCCTGATTCGAACTTGGAGAATTACGGTAATAGCTCTTGTGGGCATTTTTCAACGTTGAAAACACTTCCCGAGCTTACCGCGTTTCCCGAGTACCTGCTGTTAGTGTTACGAGCTGTTAAGAGACGTCCCGAGCTCCGACGTAACCATTACATACATTCTACGTACTTACCACGAGTTTGATTTTTTTTTTTTAAACTCGGGATAGCTCTTGGGTAAACTCATATAGTGGGACAGGCCCTTTAGTATCTTCTGTATGGTGCCTGCTCCCTTGACAAGCTCCCATTGCTGGGCCTGTATACATGTGTCAGTAGAAGCGCATGCATTGACGTTGTGTAGTGTCCTTGTGAGCTTCCAGCGACAGGCTCATTACCACTTTTATTAGTACCTTATTATTCCCACCGTAAAAGAGCCCATCATCTGATACTGGATGTTAAAATCAAGGTGTTTTAAAACAATGCTATTACTAAAATAACAGAAAAAGGAATCTGGCCTTTGTCTAACATCTGCCTATCAACAGCCTTCTCTCCACACCTGTATCTAGCTATTACCGACCAGGCTTCATCCAGCCTCCTCCTCTCCTCCTCTAACCCTGATCTAACCCCCGCACCCCCATTCACCCTGCTCACAATCAGTATAAAGGGCCCCAACCCCCTGTGCTGCTTCCCGGAGATGCTACCTGACCCGCCGAGTTCCTCTTAAAGTTATCTGGACTTCACTTCGTCCCACCCTGCCTCTTGCCATCCTGTACTTTCAATTTCTCTGTCTCCGCTGCATCTGCTAGAAAGATGTCTTTCCTTTCTAGAACATCCGAGATATCCTTGGTCTCTAGTAAATGTGGTTTCCCCCTGCTGTCACGGATGGATCCCTCGCACGTCTCCTCTGTGACCCCTAGATTTGCTCTCACTCTCCCTCCCATCAGACAGACCAAGGATAGAATTCCCCTGGTCTCATCTTTCATCCCACCAGCCTCCACATGCAACACATCATCCTCTGACATTTCCTTCACCTCAAATGAGATCCCACCACCAGTCACATCTGACCCTTCCCACCCCTCTCCACCTTCCGCAGCTCCTTGGTTCTTCGCGACCCTTCCACCCAAAGCACCCCAACCTCAGGTACTTTCTTTTGCAGCCAGTAGATGTAACACTTGTCCCTGTGCCTCCTCCCGCATCTCCATCCAAGGACACCAACAGTCAACGCAGAGATTCACATGCACCTCTTCTACCTTTAAGTAAAGGGCAGCACGGTGGCGCAGTGGCAGAGTTGCTGCCTTACAGCGCTGACAGCGCCATCGACCCGGGTTCGATCCCGACTACGGGTGCTGTCTGTACGGAGTTTGTACGTTCTCCCTGTCACCGCGTGGGTTTTCTCCGAGATCTTCGGTTTTCTCACACACTTCAAAGACGTACAGGTTTGTATAAATTCTAAATTGTTCCTCGTGTGTGTAGGATACTGTAAGTGTACAGGGATCGCTGGTCGGCGCGGACTTGGGTGGGCCAAAGGGCCTGTTTCTGCGCTGTGTCTCTAACCTAAACTAAAAACTATACTAATGTATCAAGAGTTCCCGATATGGCCTCCTGTACATCATCGAAACCAAACTTCTCTTCCCATTTCCATAATGACCTTTCTGCCCTGGATCTCTTCCGATGCCAGAGTAAGGCCGCACGCAAACTGGAGGAACAACACTTCATATTCTACTTGGGTCGCCTACAATCCAATGGTATGAACTTTGAAATCTCCAATTGTCGATAACTAGACAAACGCTTCTCTCCTCGCTTCTTCCTCCTAACCCTTTTCTCCCTCCCCTCTCCCTTCTGTCGAACTTGGACTCAGATCTATTTATTCCCTTTATCTCCGCTCCACCTACATTCCTTCATCTAGCTTCACAATTTGCAACTCTTCAATCCTTTTGTCTCACATCTTCTGTCTTTTTTTAAATCTCTGGCCTTAATCTACTATCTGCCTATCAAAAACAAAACCCTCACCTGTATCAACGTATTGCATGCCAGGCTTTGCCTTGCTCCTCTCTTCCAATTGTTTTTCTCCAGTAGGCCCACTACACTGTCATTTAGCATTAAAGATCAAAGAATGGAAAAAAACTCAACCCATAACAATGCTGTAATATTTTCGGGGGAAAAATGTTTTGGGTATTTGAAGTACTATTTTGTTTCTGCCCCCAGCAGTTGCTGTTCAGAAGGATTTTCATACAGACTAAGAAAAATATGAGAGATTAAACTTTTCAATAAACGTAAAAGGGAATTGTTTGTTCAATATATAAAGTGGGTTTTATGGAGTACAGTTAATGGAGACATAAATACACACTATTACACTACAGCCTACCACACGTATTGAAAAATATTTCTCAATTTTTCTCACCTGCCTACTTGTGCTAAGTACTAACCTTTGGGAAAAAGCAATGAGCAATGAGTGTAAACTCTGTTCCCAGCACCTTCAGACTGCCTTCTGGCACTAGACCTATGCTAAGGCTTGTTCCCATTATGCCTCATTTCATTTCTGCCAAAACATTGACTGAGGAAAACTTGTCACAGGATAAGAAAAACAGCAAGCAATACAGGAATTGGGGCGCTTGTATTGTAAATGCAATTAAAAAACCCATCAATAATGTTTGCCTGAAATGAGAGACCCTTTCATTTTGTTGCAATTGACATTACAACAAAAGACATATTAATGGAAAAAACAGGGATATATGTTTTGGATTCAGTTCAAATTAGGTCACGTTAGTAACATGTTGCCAATTGTTAGGATTTTGTACACAGCTTCATATATTGGTTTGGCTTTGTGTAGGATTGGAGGAGATTCAATGTGGTGTGCAAAGAAAGTGCGCTCACAGTGGTTTAGTGTTTGCTGATATTTTGACTGGATATCAGCTGCAAAGTAGGAACAATATGTTAAATGGTGCTTTACCAGGTGTGTTAGCCTCAGTCACTGTACGGACAGCTCAGGTAATAATGTTGAAAGGTCCAAAGGTATCACTTCATAATCAATATGTTGTCATTATTTTCCAGAGTTTTTTACACTCCTCTCATGTTTATTCAACTTTGGGATCTGAGTGATGCTAATATGTTTTGCCCATCCACTGCCCTGCAGAAGGTGGTGGTGTGACACTTTGACGTGACACATGCTCGGCCCCTTCTAGTGAAGGCATTTCCACAATGACTCAGGAGTTCCAACATTTAGACCCAGCAATAAGTATAGAAGAGCGGAGGAGTTTATTTTGGAAATCTTACATACTGCAGACTCTGGACGTCATTCAAACCGTGAGTGAAATGAACATGTATTGTGATATACGGGATAGCAATAAACAGGTTACATTATTTTCAATGATTAACGGTGCTCCATTCGAATAGTGAAAGGCCTGGGTAGAGTGGATGTGGAGAGGATGTTTCCACCAGTGGGAGAATCTAGGACTAGAGATCATAGCCTCAGAATTAAAGGACGTACCTTTAGAAAGGAGAGGAGTCAGATTTTTTTTTAGAGGGTCTGTGGAATTCTTTGGCATATAAGGTTGTGGAGGCCAAGTCAATAGATATTTTTAAGGCAGATCTAGATAGATTCTTGATTAGTATGGGTGTCAGGGGTTATGGGGAGAAGGCAGGAGAATGGGGATTAGGAGGGAGACCTTCTATGATCAGCCATGATTGAACGGCGGAGTAGACCTGATAGGCCGAATGGCCTAATTCTGCACCTATCAATTATGACCTTACGATCTGACGTGTTTTGCAGGTGATGAAAAAGCTTAGTGTCAGCTGCTAAGTCACTTCCATAAGATGAACTGTTGTTGTAGCTACAATATTTATGTGTCTGGTCCAGTTTCTGGTTGATGGTGATCTCCAGGCTGTCCTCAGTCGGGAAGTCCACAATGGTGCAGCCATTAAGAGTGAAGGGTGGGTGTTTAGAGTCCATCTTGACGGAAATAGTTATTGCCTGTTACTTTTGTGGTGTAAATATTACTTACCCAGGTCCCAACATCCCTACCTCTTCAGGAATGGTCTGCTTTACAAGTTCACAAGTTATAGTAGAATTAGGCCATTCGGCCCGTCGAGTCTACTCTGCATTTCAACCATGGCTGATCTCTGCCTCCTAATTCCATTTTCCTGCCTTCTCCCCATAAACCTTGACACCTGTTCTAATCAAGAATTTGTCTATCTCTGCCTTAAAAATATCCACTCACTTGGCCTCCACAGCCCTCTGTGGCAATGAGTTCCACAGATTAACTACCCTCTGACTAAAGAATTGCAAATGAAATTGACCATCGCAGTCAACATTTCTGACTTGAGGATGGAAGGAAGGTTATTGATGCTGATTGTGCTTTGGACACTAGTGTGAGGAACTTCTGCAGTGATGTCCAGTGGCTGGGTATGTCTCTGGTTTATGGAAAATCTACCCTCTTATGCCCATTGGTTTCAGTTTTACCAGATCTCTTTAACGTAGCACTTAATCAAGTACTGCGTTGATGTCAAGGGCAGTCATTCTCACCTCGCCTCTAGAATTCAGACGTCTGGAGCTGCATGGTCCTGGTGGAACAGGACATTGGTAAGTGTCCACGTGCACGTCTACCATCGATATTGGTGTACAGCACCTCAGACAAGCGTTCAGAGCTGCCATGTTCTAACGTGAGCTGATAATTGCTGAGGTATGAGGCCCGTTAAATTGTCCTGATACCAGCGGTGCATTTGTTGGAAGATTAAAAATACCATGGTTCATCTACAAACTGTGGATTCCACCTAAAGCCAGCTTGACGGGATCAAAGCATTGTTTTCCATATAGTCACCGGCCTCGTTACCTCCACAATCTCAAACACAGCCTCCAACCTCAGTCTCCAACTGCACACATTCACTTTGACTGTTTCAAAATCCACGCACAGCTGCCCTGGATTTCCGCAGTTCTGAACAAAGACCATCGACATTAGCTCCACAAAAGCTGCCCAACCTGCCACGTTATCCTAGTATTTTCTGTTTTTATCCCTGTCTAATTGTTTTCCCCTGATGAAGAATTTGATTTTTTTTTAAACTCCCGCAAACCATCCTCATCAGAACATTTGAAACTATTATAAATCCAGCTGCCTTGTGCTTGGTCAGATATTGCTTCCTTCAGATTAAGATTAATATTTCAATGGTTGTGATGCATTTGGTCTAAAATTTGCTGGAAAAGTTTAACCATTTTTCAATCCATCTTTATTTATCATTTTCCTCCCTGCATCTGGAGTCATGATTGGATCATGCTCTTTTCAGTGTTATGCAATTGAAATTCGATTTATCTAGGAGGGCCCAGTGGACGACATCGTCGGGAGCTCGCAGGTCACAGGTTGGTGACCTGTTTTTCCGGAGCTCCCTCGGCAACAGCTGCGTCCGCTGGACTGGAGGGTGGCAGCTACGGCAGCTTTGAACAGCCCAGGCATAACATGATTATGACCCTAACATAGCTGTTGTCAGGAAGAGATCAACCTTCCTCCAGTACACCGGATGTTTTTTGCAGGTAGAACACACATCGTGATTACATTCCCAGTATATTACTTACATGGAGAAAGTTTGAAGCCACTGCCACAAAGCACCGACAGTTCCTTTCTAAGTCTTGACACCCTCTTTCATTCCTGTCATGTTTTATCTTGCTTAATTACCAATCAACAGAGAGTTAAAAAATAAAACTGTAGCATAAGATAACTAATTAATTGTAGAAGGGCTGAGTTATAAGAAGTTTTAAATGAATAACACTCGCAACTAAAAATCAAAACCACATGGCTAATGGCCCTTTATTTACCAAACCTTATGGCAATATAACAAAATCCAATACCCTTCCCATTTGAATTTCATCTGGTGCCAAAGTGCTGAGCCATTAAAGTACTTCAACCAAATATATTAAATCCTACAGGTTTAATGTACCACATCGATCATCAAAGATCCAACATCAAAGGTCTGAAGAAGGCTTGATCTTAAACATCGCCATTCCTTCTCTCCAGAGATGCTGCCTGTCCCACTGAGTTACTCCAGCATTTTGTGTCTATCCTTGGTATAAACCAGCATCCCTTGCTTTCCCTCTCTCTCCTTCCCAGTTTTCTGACCAGTCTGACTGTCCCTCTGATCACATTGTCTCTCTGTCTGCTTTGTGGTCACCTTCTCTGAGCTAACAATAATCTAATTTCCTTGAGCTTCATCTCTTTTGATCGCTTATACTTCCTTAGCTCTGTAACTCCCTCTCCCCTGACGCTCAGTCTGAAGAAGGGTCTCGACCCGAAACATCACCCATTCCTTCTATCCAGAGATGCTGCCTGTCCGACTGAGTTACTCCAACATTTTGTGTCTATCTGCAGTTCCTTCCTGCACCAAGAACCAACTATATGTTTTATGAGTGTCTTAAATTTTAGACATGGAGACAGAACTTCAAATGACTTAACTATGCAGAGTTGAGTCTAATCTTGTCAAAGGCATCTTATTTGCAATATGTTTCATCTAACCTTGTAGGTAAATAAATATTACTACCATTTCCATGTTGACTAATATGAAGGAAGGCAGATCCTGGAATTTGGAACTTGATTGCAGAATTGTACAGTACAGTTCCCCAGGGGTCTGTATCAGGACTGAAGAGTTTTTAGTTTCATTCATTATTGACTTGAACCCTGCAGGGTTAAATTTCCCATATTTACACACAACACCAAACCTGGACATGTAATACACTGTGTGCAGTGAAAGCAGATACAAAAAAAGCTGCAGAATAGGCAGATAGAACACAGGTGAACTTTACTGCTGAGAACCATGAAATATTACATTTTGGAAGGCACAAGAGGCAACATAATTCAGAAGGATTTATAACCTCTGTGATATAAATGTAGATGTTGTTTTTTATATATAGTATATATATAAATTATACAGTATATATATGAATGTAGATAGGTTGATAGCCACAACATGCTGGAGTAACCCAGCAGGACGCAGCTTCTCTGGAGAGAAGGAATGAGTGACGTTTCAGGTCGTGAACCTGCTTCAGGTCTCCAGCATTTTGTGTCGATCTTCGGTGTAAACCAGCATGTGCAGTTCCTTCCTACACAATGTAGATAGGTTGGTTGGTAAGTTTGCAGATGACACTGCTGCTGCTGGAGTTGTGGGCTGTGAGGAAAGATGTCAAAGTATACAGCGGGACATAGGTCAGCTACAGAAATAGGTGTGGAATTGGCAGAAGGAGTTTAATCCGATGAAATGTTAGGTGTTGCATTTAAGGAGGTCAAATGTAAGAGGAACACATATAGTTAACGGAAAGACTCTTAATGGCATTAACAGCATTCGTTAGGCTGTATTTGGAGTCTTGCATGCAGTTCCGGTCACTCCATTCTAGGATGGATGTGCAGGCTTGGATTAAGGGGCATTGAGTTGGACTCTTGGGGTGTTTTCTTTGGAAAGTCAAAAGTTGAGGATAAATTTGAAAGAAGTATTTTAAATGATGAGAGGCATAGATAGGGTAGACAGCCCTGGGGTGTAAGCATAAAGACTATAAAGGACAGAGCTTCAGGTGAAAGTGGCAAATGTAATGGAGATGTGCAGGGCAAGTGTTTCACACAGAGGGTGGGGGGTACTTGGAATGCACCACCAGAGGTGATGGCGGAGGCAGATAGACTTTTAGATAGGTACATGTATATGCAGGGAATGGATGGTTATAGATCATGTGCAGACAGGTTGGGTTAGTTTATTTTGGCATCATGCGTAGATGCTGGTTTAAACTGATGATAGATACAAAAAGCTGAAGTAACTCAGCGGGTCAGACAGCATCTCTTGAGAAAAGCAATAGGTGATGTTTCTTCAGACTGGAGAAGGGAAAATGACTAAGATTTCAATCATGTATTTTGGCTTTATCTCTGTACTCAATTATCTTCCATCTAAAATGAGTAGACTTTCCTTGCCAGGGGTGTTAGAGATATGAAACCAGGGAATATAATAGATATGTGTTACGTTGTTGGACCATGTCTACAGGCGTGGACTATTGATCAGAGAACAGACATTATATCTTGCAATTATATTGAATCCGTGTCTATAATGGTGCTATGAAATGTTTTGACTAATAAATACCCATTTGTTTCATTACTGTCTGAAGCAAGGAAATCTGTTACCTTTGATCTAGATATGAAACCGGTTATTTTTAGATTAGTTATAGTTTAGTTTATAAATACAGTGCGGAAACAGGCCCTTCAGCCCACCGAGTCCGCACCGACCAGTGATGCCGCACAGTGGCCATTCCTGCTGCAGAGTCCTAATATTAAGCGTTAAATTTGCCAATCTGCGGTCCAAATTGCCAATAGGTCTATTAGTCATTCTTACAACCTCAACTTAATGGCAGCCTTGCATCTCTTGTTATATCTGCAGTCACCTGGATATTTTTCTGGAGTCATCTGCTTGCGTACAGCTTTGGTCTCCTAATCTAAGGAAAGACATTCTTGCCATAGAGGGAGTACAGAGAAGGTTCACCAGACTGATTCCTGGGATGGCAGGACTTCCATACGAAGAAAGAATGGATAGACTTGGCTTGTACTCGCTAGAATTTAGAATATTGAGGGGGGATCTCATAGAGACTTACAAAATTCTTAAGGAGTTGGACAGGCTAGATGCAGGAAGATTGTTCCCGATGTTGGGGAAGTCCAGGACAAGGGGTCACAGTTTAAGGATAAGGGGGAAGTCTTTTAGGACAGAGATGAGAAAATCATTTTTCACACAGAGAGTGGTGAATCTGTGGAATTCTCTGCCACAGAAGGTAGTTGAGGCCAGTTTGTTGGCTATATTTAAGAGGGAGTTAGATGTGGCCCTTGTGGCTAAAGGGATCAGGGGGTATGGAGAGAAGGCAGGTACAGGATACTGAGTTGGATGATCAGCCAGGATCATATTGAATGGCGGTGCAGGCTCGAAGGGCCGAATGGCCTGCTCCTGCACCTAATTTCTATGATTTTTTGTTTCTTTCTTCTCGTCTCAGTTGATAGAAACATAGAAACATAGAAATTAGGTGCAGGAGCAGGCCATTCGGCCCTTCGAGCCTGCACCGCCACTCAATATGATCATGGCTGATCATCCAACTCAGTATCCTGTACCTGCCTTCTCCCCATACCCCCTGATCCCTTCAGCCACAAGGGCCACATCCCTCTTAAATATGGTCAACGAACTGGCCTCAACTACTTTCTGTGCCAGAGAATTCCACAGATTCACCACTCTCTGTGTGAAAAACGATTTTCTCATCTCGGTCCTAAAAGACTTCCCCCTTATCCTTAAACTGTGACCCCTTGTCCTGGACTTCCCCAACATCGGGAACAATCTTCCTGCATCTAGCCTGTCCAACCCCTTAAGAATTTTGTAAGTCTCTATGAGATCACCCCTCAATCTTCTAAATTCCAGCGAGTACAAGCCAAGTCTATCCAGTCTTTCTTCATATGGAAGTCCGTGCCATCCCAGGAAACAGTCTGGTGAACCTTCTCTGTACTCCCTCTACGGCAAGAATGTCTTCCTCAGATTAGGAGACCAAAACTGTAGGCGATAAGGTTCAAATGAAAACAAATGACAAGCAATATTATAGGGAAGTACACTGTCTCTTTCACGCAATAAAGCTGTTTTTCAATATCACAAGTAACTGAACAAAATAAACAAAAACTAGTATTTTCTTGTGGACTTTCAAAGTAATTCTTTTACATCCTCCCTGAAGTGCAGTGTTGCTGCCAAATGATGTGCTCAAGATGTATTGGCTGTGAGATTAATTTTCAAAGGGAATACTTAAAGTGCATTAATCACAGGCTCATGCAGTACATCAAATTGATTGCAATAGAGGGGAAAAAGCATCTGCAATGTCAGCAAGCTCAACTTTAATTGAAATTATTTTTCCTGCTTTACAAAATGTTTTTGCATATCTCCGCCTGCAGCTGGTGAAATGGACTGACACTAGCATTTACGTCTCGAGTGCCAGCCCAGAAAATCCTACAGCAAATGGCACCTCTGAGCAAAGATGACTCAGGTTGGAGAACCTGCAGTGGATCTGATCCATTTAAACATACCATGAAACATTAACTTTAATTATGAAGAGCTGGCTTTTAGGCATAGTTAAAAATTGATTTTATTTCCAGTTCCCTGGAACCATAGCAAAACTTTCTGACTTGTCAGTGTGTGAATTTACCTATTAGTATGTACAATATTTCTCATCTATTCATTATTCCCTGTCAAAGCATCTCCTGCTTAAGGTATTATTTGTCCCTGAAGGCATATTCTTTTGGAGCCTGAGCTCCCAGCACACGAACACCATTACCATAACATGCTAATTTTCAAACATAATCTATACAGCCTGTCAAAAGCAGGCAAAGGATGGGTCCAGAAAATACTGTTTTAACTTTAAATTGCTTCAGTAATCTGGAAATTGAAGAAGCCATTAATAATCAAACTAATTTTAATGACAACAGAAAAAGGGAGCTTTTCTTCAGCTGCGGTTTGTATAATAGCTCATCCTTCACAATTAACAAGTTATGTTTCATTGCTTTATAAGGTTGTGCTTAAACCTGATTTGCAAAGTGTCCTTCATAGCCTTTCAAAATTTCAATAACGATTCAAAATACTTCATACAAACAAATCCCTTTCCAAGAACCGTCACATTCAGCCCTGGATTGGTGTCCTGTATAGGAGGGAACTGCAGATGCTGGTTTGAACCAAAAAGAAACACAAAAAGCAGGAGTAACTCAGCGGGTCAGGCAGCATCTCTGGAGAGAAGGAATGGCTGACGGGAAGTGTCTCGACCCGAAAGGTCACCCATTCCTTCTCTCCAGAGATGCTGCTTTCTCGCTGAGTTACTCCAGCATTTTGTGTCTATCTTTGGATTGGAGTCCTCTTTGCCCATTCCACAGGAATATAATTTTACAGTTACACAGCCCAGAACCTGTCTTCTCAATTTAGTTTTAGACATACAGCGCGGAAACAGGCCTGTCGGCCCACCGTGTCTGCACCCACCAGAGATCCCCGCACATTAACACTGTCCTACACACACTAGAGACAATTTACACTCATACCAAGCCAATTAACTTACAAACCTGTACGTCTTTGGAGTGTGGGAGGAAAACCAAAGATCTCGGGGAAAACCCACACAGGTCACGGGGAGAACGTACAAACTCCGTACAGACAGCACTTGTAGTCAGCATCGAACCTGGGTCTCTGGCGCTGCGAACGCAGTAAGGCAGCAACTCCACCGCTGCGCCACCGTGCCGCACACTTCAGGCAATGTTGGCGACAGTTAATAGAGTCAACATTTGCTACCCTAGTGTGTGTGGTCGGGAGGATGGGGAGAGAGTGGGGTGGGGGACAGAGGTATCATGGATCATTCCAGTAATCAGTTAGCACATTAAATAAAAGCCCGTGTGCACTTACAGGTATGTATCGAACATGCATCTGTTGAATGTATATTCTGCTCAAGCGCCTGGATGTATCAGGTCTCTGGCTGCACGAGACACAGAAACATTGCCTGCCAAACTACCAGGGGCCATTTAACATTTTAGGTCAACTGCAATTAAGTTACCAAATGAGACAAGCACTACGATGCCGACTACAAGCAGAATATACATTCAACAGATGCACGTGGGAGTGGCGGCGCTGCCCTGGCAGCAGCGGCTCACCTGCAGTCCGTCTGTTTTTCTTTTTATTTGTTGTTTTCTTGTCTTGTTTTTAGCGTTAGTTTGAGTTATTATGTAGTGTATGTGTGTGGGAGGGGTGGGAGAAACGTTCTTAGTCTCTTCCTTTTGGGGGGACGTGACTTTTCTTGTCGTATCCCCCGTCTCCGTCTCCGTCTGCGCTGAGGCCTATCGCGGAGCTGGCGGCCTCCAACTTTAACTGCGACCGACCCGAGGCTCCGGAGGCAGAGCCAGCCAGGACTTACCAGCGCGGGGCTGGCCGGCTTCCGGGCTGCGGCGGGTTCAGGTGTTCCAGCGTTCCGGCGGCCCGACTCGGAGCTGTGGCAGATTTCCGGTGGCGGTGGCGGCGGCAGCGACGTCGGAGGCCCGGCTGCGGGCCCAGTGGACGACATCGTCGGGAGCTCGCAGGTCACAGGTTGGTGACCTGTTTTTCCGGAGCTCCCACGGCAACAGCTGCGTCCGCTGGACTGGAGGGCGGCAGCTTCGGCAGCTTCGACCGCCCCGGGCCGTGGAGTTGAACCCGCGGGACTTATTTACATCACCCGGTGCGGTCACAACATCGGAGGCCCGGGTCGCCTCAGCGCAGAGGAAGAGGAAGAGGAAGAAGGGAAGAGACAAAGACAAGATTTTTGCCTTCCACCACAGTGAGGAGGTGTCTGGTGAACTCACTGTGGGGGATGTTAAATATGTGTTTATTGTGTGTTTTTGTTATTTACTATATGTATGACTGCAGAAACAATAACGTTTTCCAAGTTCAAAGTGATCTAGATCTCGATGTTAGCAACACCATGGAGCTGATTGTTGATTTCAGGAAGACAAAGCAGAGGATCATAGAAACTGCCTTCATCAAAGCGATGGTGATGGAGAGAGTAAAGAACTTTTAGTTCCTGTGTGTGTATCTCTGAAGATCTGTCCTGGAACTAAACAACATGGGTGTTCATCTGGATCCTTCTTAAATGCTGTCAGTTATCTGTTTGCGAACATCTCTCAAGCAGTGTATTCCAGGTACTTGTGTGGGAAGGAACTGCAGATGCTGGTTTAAACTGAAGATAGACACAAAAAGCTGGTACAACTCAGCAGGACAGGCAGCATCACAGGCGAGAAGGAATGGCTGACGTTTCAGGTCGAGATGTCTGAAGAAAGGTCTCGACCTGAAACGTCATCCATTCCTTCTCTCCAGAGATGCTGCCTGTCTCACTGAGTTACTCCAGCTTTGGTGTCTTTTCCAGGTACTTACCATTTCCTGAAGAAGGACCCCCTCATATTCCCACTAAATCTCTTATCTTACTTTCACCTAAATCCCATTACCTTCAATCTATCTTCTTGTTTTATATACAACCAATGTGGGGAAACATTGCAGTCTACCCAATCTATATCTCAGTCATGTGCCCTCTGAATCTCCTCTGCTTCAAGGAGAAACGACATACATTCTCCATTCTCTCCACATAACTGAACAGCTCCATCCCAACCAACATCCCAAAACTCCTGAGTGACGCTTTTGTATCTTACCTGTAGCTCGGTGACCAGAGTTGCACACAATACTCTATTTGAGGTCTGACCAAGGCTTTATAACATTGGAGCACAGCCTCACTAGAAAACCTAGAAGGTCCCCAGCTCGAATGCCTTCTTAGCCATATTGCCTTCCTTTGAGAAGATCATCACATATTTCACTGGAACATCAATTTCCCTTTGGAAAGCCATTTGGTGAATGTAGGAAGGAACTGCAGATGCTGGTTTACATCAAAGATAGATACAAAATGCTGGAGTAACTCAGCGGGACAAGCAGCATTTCTGGATAGAAGGAATGGGTGATGTTTCGGGTGGAGACCCTTCTTCAGACTGGAGAAGGGTCTCGAACTGAAACATCATCTATTCCTTCTCTCCAGAGATGCTGCATGTCCCGCTGAGTTACTCCGGCATTTTGTGTCTACCTAGGGTATTATAAGTCGCTTTTGTCACACACTGGGAGTGCCCGGCGTTCACTTGCCACATGGTAACGGTTACGCACTTGCAGTACTTTCACAAATTAGCACATCCCATTAGTTCTTTTTGGGAAAGAACTGCAGATGCTGGTTTAAATCGAAGATAGACACAAAATGCTGGAGTAACTCAGCGGGACAGGCAGCATCTCTGGAGAGAAGGAATGGGTGGCGTTTCGGGCCACGTCCCTTCTGAAGAAGGGTCTCGACCCGAAACGTCACCCTTAGTTCTGCTTATCTTTAAAACAATGGGTTTTTTTCACAGAGAGTTGGGTCAGCAGCTGTTGCAAGTAAACAAACAACCCCCTTTTACTCAGAGGTAGACTCAATATGCTGCAGTAACTCAGCGGGACTCTTTTACTCAGAGTGCCTTGACTTTTCTTCTCAGTGCAGTGGAGTGTAAGGAAGGCACTAGAATAAAACCCAGCTGTTTCCACAGCTGGCACCGGAAAGTCATGAACTTGGCTGTTGGCAGAAGATAACATCGATGCTCCATTTAGCTATTGCAAACACTCTCATTTCCAAGCGTAAATAAACGCTTAATAATTCTTCCAGGTAATGTGAGTATAACTTCTTATACAGTTTTACAGCAGTGTTAATCACATTGTTTGATCATCTCTATTTTTGATAAAAATGACAGTAAATCTATTCAGTGGTCTCATTAATGCTTCAGCACTTGTCACAAATTGTGATCGTCATTGGGGCGAATAGTAAGAATAGAACATTATAAAAATAATAATCTTTATCGGGCTCACCATTAGAGTCAGGGACAGAGACTAGAGTTAAGAGTCAGGAAAAATCAAATAATGTCAAACGTCTTTTATTTGACCTTGTAGAGTCTATTATTTTGTTTAGACATCCGACAATACGCAGAGAGAAATTGAAAAAAAGTGGGATTGACAGCAATTCTCCATTTATTTTAATGTAGGCTGGGATTTCCTCTGCTCAACCTTTGATTGTGCTGTAAGCAGTATGGATATCTCCTACTGTTGGAAAGTTAGGTCCTTGAGAAGTCAAGCCCTTAAATAGTGTTCTGAAGCTGTATCTCTTTCTTGGGGGGGAGGGGGGGGGGGAGGGGAGGGGGAGTTGCTTGGTGGCAGCTACCTTGGTGGGTGGTAAAATGATTGACCTTTAAACCCTTCTGTGAATGTGACATGAACATAGGCTGGTTGTGACAGATGCAATTCTCTGAATGAGGGGATTTAGCAGTGCTTTGAGCATTAAAATAAATAATCCCAGCACTTCACGTCACACTATTAAATACTGAAGATGTGGGTTGAATCGTGAATGCTACCATCGGCACTTCCCTTTACTACTGACAGATTCCTCCGGAGCAATGGTTTTTTATGTCTTATTGGAGGGTTAATATGTTTTATTATCCAAACAAACCCATACAGACTAATCTCATTAAATATTTAGAATTGCCCTGAGGATCTAGTGCTGCATATTTAAAGAGCATAGAGTAGGGAAGGAAACGAGGATTTACTTGAATTTATGTCATCTTTTGAATCTCATCGCACTTTACAGCCAATTTAAGTACATTTTGTGTATAATTGCTGCTTAGCATGGGAGACATGGCAGCCAATTTGTGTACAACCAGCTCTTATAAACAGATATGTTTTCTAGTGGGGCAAGGAACAAACATTAGCTGGGATATTGGGGAGAACTGTCAAGTTCTTCCCTTGAAGAAGAAACATGGGATCATCTCCACTCATCTGAGAGCATTGAAATGCATAGTTTACACGAAAATAAATGAAAATGCCAGAACCTCAGGATTACTAAAGTTGCCAGTAAACGGAAGAGTGAAACTTTATCAGTCAGAGGCTTCTTATGCACAAGACCATTTTTTCCTCATTTTAATTCAATACTTTTCATCGTATTTCCTATCATAGGCATTCTGTACATTTATCAACATTGATTATTGGGGCCACAGACTTAGAATAAAGGGGAAGGCAATTAAGACTGAGGTGATAAAAAACGTTTTAACCTAGAGAGTTGTGAATTTATGGAATTCCCTGCCGCAGAGGGCAGTGGAGGACAAATCACTGGATGGATTTAAGAGAGAGTTGGATAGAGCTCTAGGGGCTAGTGGAGTCAAAGGGATATGGGAAGGAGGCAGGCACGGGTTATTGATAGCAGACAATCAGCCATGATCACAATGAATGGCGGTGCTGGCTCGAAGGGCCGAATGGCCTTCTCCTGCACCTATTTTCTATGTTTCTATGTTTCTATGATTATAGGCAGCACATTGGACATTTAGTAAAGCTGCTGCTCACAGTTTAAGTTTGAGTTTGAGTTGAGTTTATTGTCACGTGTATCGAGGTACAGTGAAGAGCTTTGCTGTGTGCCAACCAGTCAGCAAGAGAATACATGGTTACAATCGAGCCATGATAAAGAGAATAAATTGAATTTAGTGCAAAATAAAGTCTAGTAAAGTCCAATCAATGATATTCTGAGGGTCCCCAATGAGGTAGATAGTAGCTCAGGACTGCTCTCTAGTTGTTGGTAGGATGGTTCAGTTGCCTGATAACAGCTGGGAAGGGACTGTTCCAGAATCTGGAGGTGTGTTTTTTCACACCTATATCTTTTGCCCGATGGAAGAGGGGAGTAGGCGGGGTGCAACTCATCCTTACCGAGGCCTTACAGCATGAGGTGTATACGGAGTCAATGGAGTCACAGCTTCAGTGATTTGGGTTCACTCCTGACCCCTGGTGCTGCATGAGCAGTTTTCATGTTCTCACTGTAGCTACTTGGGTTTCCTTTGTGTATTATGATTAATATGATGGTTAATGTCAAAATCAGGATCAAACTCAGGTCTCTGGTACTGTATGGCAGTGACTCCACTGTGTGGCCTGCAATGCAATATCACCTTTACATTTTGATTTAGAATATCATGATATGGTTAGGTGGGGTCAACATGGTTTATAAAGGGACATCAGTTCTAATATAATACTCTGCAGATGTAAATCATGACAAAAGGGACCATCAATGGATGGTGCACATATGGATTTTCAAAAGTAATTTTGATAGCATGCCACGGACAAGACATGCCACATTGCATGAAATAATGGTGAAAAGAATGAGATGTGCTAGCATGGATGTAGAATTTGTGAAATGAATGCAACCAGGATAGGTATAAGACACTTTACTGGGTCAACATACAATCATTAGTATCAGGCTGCCCCCAGAACAATGATATACATTGAAGACCCACTAACTGAGTGGGTCAGGCAGCATCGCTGGAGAAAATGGATAATTGATGTTTCGGGTTGGGACCCTTCTGCAGACTTCTGAACTGCAGCATGTCAGTTCCGTGTGCCGACATATGCCATTGAAGAGTAGTTAATGTAACAATTCAGGAAACGTAGTGGACATTTTGCACTTAGCAAAGTCCACCAACACCCCACCCCCCCTCACCCTGCTCCATCCCCCAGTTGTCCTGCCTCAGCAATGAGCTAATTATTAAACAAAGTACCTTACATTGATAGTTGGAACTGAAGATTTAGACCTGAGGGAGGCTCGGGCCACACAGACAGCTTTGAGACCAGAGGTCAGCAAAGTCATCTCCCGCGACATGACCCCAAGTCGTTTAATGTTACAAGGTGGTGAGGTGCAGTGAAAGTAGAATTCCTGAATATGCACGTTACCCTCAAACCCCTGTTATAATCGTCCGAGATTTGCTACTGATAATTTTCCTGATTGAGCACTTTGCTAACATCGACTGTTGTTGGCACTTAGGTGCCTGGGACACTCTGCCGCAGTACACCTGGAGGGATATAATAATTGACACAAAGTTCTAGAATAACAGCGGGCCAGGCAGCACCTCTGGAGAGAAGGAATGGGTGACGTTTCGGGTCGAGACCCTTCCTCAGATTGAAAGTCACGGAAAAGGGAAACAAGAGATATAGACGATGAAGTAGAGAGATATAGAACAAATGAATGAAAGATATGCAAAAATGTAACGATTCGAAAGATTTTGGTGAAAACCAGCATCTGCAGTTCCTTCCTACACATCAGGACATAATAGAAACATAGAAACATAGAAAATAGGTGCACGAGTAGGCCATTCGGCCCTTCGAGCCTGCACCGCCATTCAATATGATCATGGCTGATCATCCAACTCAGTATCCTGTACCTGCCTTCTCTCCATACCCCCGATCCCTTTAGCCACAAGGGCCACATCTAACTCCCTCTTAAATATAGCCAATGAACTGGCCTCAACTACCTTCAGTGGCAGATAATTCCAGAGACTCACACTCTCTGTGTGAAAAATGTTTTCCTCATCTCGGTCACGTAATAATGATGATGTGTTATGGCTCCTATAGTTAAAGAGCCTTTCACATTCATTTGTGACCTCAATTTGGAGCATATTCCCTTCTGGGTTTTAAGGACAGGAAGTTGCAAACTGAACTACAAAAATATAATCCTGTCATTATTTGTTAGTATCAAAAGTTTTGTCTTCAGTGTTATGTGGATGAGAGGTGAACATCACATGTCAATGTCAATCTTCAGACAGCAATCTCATTCAATCAATTTACACATTTCAAAAAAGTCAGAGTGAATTTTACAGTAAAGCAAAATAAATTAATGTGGAACTGGAACTACAGATTTATACAATAAGATTGAAGCATTTTCAAAAGAGGTAATGACACCTATAAAGTTCAGATTTTAATAGCCAGACAAGTAATTATCACATTGCCATTTACAATGTGAAGAGACAGTTGCAGAAACTGTCAAATAATAACGTAACAGAAAATTGTATTGTATATCTTTATTATCATTTTTCCTGAGTACTTACATACCGAGAGGAAACGAAAAAACGTTGCTCAACCAGTGTCCGTTCAGTGTGCGGTAAAAAATAAATAGAAATAAAAATAAAAATACATATATCACGAGTTCCAATCGGCAGTGGCACGACAATGGCTCTGCTTCAGTGTGTCCAGGTTGGTGTTTGGTGCGCGATACTTTGGCAGGGGGCAAAGTCCATTTATCAGTCTAATTGCCTGCGGGAAGAGGCTGAGGAGCATCCTGCTGGTTTTGCAGCTCCTGTACCTCTTCCCAGATGGCAGGATGGAGAATATGTGATGCGATGGGTGGTAGGGGTCTTTGATGATGGAGATGGCTCTGCTAATACATCTCTTCCTGTATATGTCCAGCAATAAAGGGAGTTGAGCACCAATAATCCTGCTGGCGGTCTTCACAATCCTGTCCAGTTGGTGCCGTTCGTACGCCTTGCAGCTCCCGAACCAGGAAGTGATGCCGTAGGTTAATGTGCTCTCGATTGTCCCCCTATAAAAAGTTCGTAGGTGTGCAGTGGGGAGACCTGCTTTCCGTAGTCTTCGGAGAGGGTGTAGTCGCTGCTGGGTTCTCTTGACCAGTGCTGTGGTGTTGGTCGTGGACGTCAGGTCATCTGACAGGTGGAGTCCTAGGAACTTCACACTGCTGACCTTTTCCACATCAGCTCCATCGATGTGCAGTTGGTATGGCGTTGTTTTCCTGCCCTCCAAGTCAACCACCATCTCCTTCGTTTTTCCCACGTTGAGAATGAGGTTGTGGGATTTGCACCATCCTGTGAGCAGCTCCACCTCTATCCTGTACGCCGACTCATCATCGTCACTGATGAGACCCACCACTGTTGTGTCATCAGCGAACTTGTTGATGAAGTTGTTGTTGAGTCTATCAGTACAGTCGTGTGTAAGCAGACTAAACAGCAGGGGGCTTAGGACACAGCCTTGGGGTGTGCCAGTGCTCACGGCTATGGTTTTTGATGTCCTACTGCCCACCCTGACTGTCTGCTGCCGTTGCGATAGAAAGTTCAGGACCCAGTTACATGTGCCAGCATCAACCCCCAATAACTCCAACTTCTCCACCAGCTGCTGCGGAATGATTGTGTTAAAAGCAGAGCTGAAGTCTATGAAGAGGATCCTGGCATAAGTATTTTTCCGATCAAGGTGTGGCAGTACGAGGTTCAGTGTTGTTGAGACTGCGTCCTCTGTGGATCGGTTGGCTCTGTAGGCGAACTGCAGTGGGTCTAGGTCGGCAGGTAGGCTATTTTTGATATGCTGCATAATCAGTCGCTCAAAACACTTCATTACTATGGGTGTTAGAGCCACTGGTCGAAAGTCATTATGGCAGGCTGGGTTTGGTTTCTTTGGGACAGGAACGATGGTGGCACTCTTAAGACAGTTGGACACTACTGCCTGACAGAGCGAGGTGTTAAATATGTCTGTGAAGACATCTATCAGTTGCTCGGTGCAGTCTCTTAGAACGCATCCAGGAATGTTGTCCGGCCCTGTGGCTTTGTGTGGGTCGATGCTGGCAAAGGCCTTTTTAACTCCGGCTGCGGACAGCCTGGGCGACTGGTCACTGGGAGATGGCAGTAGTGCACGTGTCTGGGTGCTGTTTTTAACCTCAAACCATGCATAGAACTCGTTCAAAATGACTCTTGTTAAAAATGCGCGTGTTTTTGCAGAGTGACATTAGAAACAATTCACTTTATAAAGTATACGTTTCTTATCCAGGGTGATACAGGATTCCCAAAAAGTTAATCTGTAAGTCGAATCAGTAGTAAAGATAGGAAAACGCAAAGCCAGCACTTATTTCTAGAGGGCCTGTATACAAAAACAGGGGTGTAATGCTGAGGTTCATAAGGCACTGCTCAGATCGCATTTGGAATATTGTGAGCAATTTTAGGCCCCATATCTGAGGAAGGATGTGCTGGCTCTGGAGAGGGTCCAGAGGAGGTTTACAAGAATGATCCCAGGAATGAGTGGGTTAACATATGATGAGCGTTTGTCGGCACTGGAGTTTAGAAAAATGTGGGGGATCTCATTGAAATGTACAGAATAATGAAAGGCTTGGATAGCATGGATGTTGAGAGGATGTTTCCACTAGTGGGAGAGCCTAGCTCTAGAGGTCATAGCCTCAGAATTAAAGGACATTCTTTCAGGAAGGAGATGAGGAGAAATGTCTTTAGTCCGACGGTGGTGAATCTGTGGAATTCTTTGCCACAGAAGGCTGTGGAGGCCAAGTCAGTGGATATATTTAAGGCAGAGATAGATAGATTATTGATTAGTATTGGTGTTAGAGGTTATGGGGAGAAGGCAGGAGGTTAGGCTGGAGAGATAGTTCAGCCAAGATTGAATGGTGGAGTACACCACTCCTATCACTTATGAACATGAACTTATGAAGCAGCAAGCTAAAGTCCCAATAAGTTGTGATTAAAGGCAATGAGTACCAGATCTTCTGACCAAAGACTATTTGACTCAGATTTTCCCTAGAAATGCTTGCACTTCCGTGCAGAACTTCTGGCACATCTATGCGTAAGTTTCAGGAAAAATAGGTCTCTCTTCAAAGAAATCCCAAACTACCTAACAACGGTTTGTCTGCATTCTGCCTGTGGCTGAAGCCCAGAAGTGGAGTGTGAACTTTCAGCAACTTGCAGCACTAGTGGAAGCTAGACTAGTATGCTGATTTAAACCAGGGACAGGGACAGGGACAGGGACAGTGACTCCATCCATCTTAATGGAGAGAAATATCTGTGTGTTACGCACTTTACATTTTTTAATTAACAAAATTAATGCACACTTTTTGTTTTAGGTGCTTTAAGTGCTTTTATCTTTTATTAATTACCTAAAAAATAACATATTTTTGAAAAAAGTTTATATTAATAATTCATTGTTTTTTAATGATTTAAAAAATATACAAATGTCAGGAATGTTCTGAAACATTTAGAGTAAGATACCTTATCGCCAAGCAAACAGGGGCCTTCACCAATGTGAATTTGGATGGTTTCCTCAAGGAGGATGCTCAAATGACAAATGCTGGAGTAACTCCTCAGTGGGACAGGCAGCATGTCTGGAGAGAAGGAATGAGTGATGTTTCTGGTCGAGACCCTTCTTGACCCCAAACACCATCCATTCCTTCTCTCCAGATATGCTGCCCATCCCGCTGAGTTACTCCAGCACTTTGTGTCTATAGAAACATAGAAAATAGGTGCAGGAGGAAGGCCGTTCGGCACTTCGAGCCAGCACCGCCATTCATTGTGATCATGGCTGATCGTCCCCTATCAATAACCCGTGCCTGCCTTCTCCCCATATCCCTTGACTCCACTAGCCCCTAGAGCTCTATCTAACTCTCTCTTAAATCCATCCAGTGATTTGGCCTCCACTGCCCTCTGTGGCAGGGAATCCCATAAATTCACAACTCTCTGGGTGAAAGTCTATTTTCGGTTTAAACCAGCATCTGCAGTTCCTTCCTACACTATGCACAAAAGACACATGGACTCATAGAGAGATGTGGCACAGATAAAGGCCCCTTGACCCATCGAGTTTGTGCAGACAAAAATCAAAATTTCCAAAAATCCTACTCACTTTATTTTTTAATTTTCCCCGCATTCTCATCAACTCCCGCAGATCCTTCCACTCACCCACACGTAAGAGGCAATTTACAGCTGCCAGTTAACCAAGCAAGCTGTAAGTGGGATATGGGAGGAAGCGGAACACTCAAAGGAAACCTATGAGATCAGAGAGCGTGCAAACTTCACAGTGACAGCGCCTGAAGCCAGAATCAAACTTGGGTTTCTGGAGCCTTGAGGAAATGGCTCCACCAGCCATTATCATACCACCCATAAAAACAGCACTGAACATAAATGCTTAAATACAGGAACTGCAGATGCTGGTAATGTGTAGGTCTCAACCCGAAGCATCACCCATTCCTTCTCTCCAGAGATGCTGCCTGGCCCGCAGTTACTCCTGCTTTTTGTGCCGAGCTTAAACACTTGTAGTCTTGGTAAGTCAATTAGGCTTGCTGCTGCCAGGAAATTCTGAACCATCGTTAAATAATTGAATAGGAAATTGGGACTTATAACTACAGGCTAGACTTAATGGACTCCAACGGGGCAGTCAAACCGGCTGATTAGACCCCATGCAAATACAATGATATCAATGGGAATAAATAGCTATCAGCAGAAAAGGTAAAGTGAATTTCCTTTTATTTAATTTAATTAATGTAAATGTACTTAACGGTTTCTTTTGTGTTTGTGAATATGCTTAAGTAAATTCATTCTTAATTTTTATAAATTATGCTAATGTTTTTAAGAATGCTTTAGTGTTTTGGTACGTTTGAAAATGCCAGAGACATCTTCGGACATTACACTTAAGCGATTGCTTTGATAGCCAGTGAGCCTGAGATGGGTCCTCACAGGCTGCGACTGACTTGGCAATTGGGTGGTGAGGCCTCCCTGAATGCTAGGCCTCAGTTGGGAGACAGCGGCCTTGGGACACACCACAGGAAAGAGTGTGGACCAAGTGATGGGCAACTGTCCCGGCTATGGAAGGTTCTTCCGAGAGTGGTGGAGACCAGAAGATCCGATGTAATCGTTGTGGAGATAGATAAATCATTGAAAGATCAAAGAATTAAGGTTATGGGAACTGGCACAGAACAAAGTTGGAGCCAGCATAGATTCACCATGATCATATTGATGGGAGGGGCAGGTTTGAGGGGCCTGATGGTGTATAACTGCTACTATCTTCTGTGTTCTTTTGTATGACCTCCCCAAGAGCAATGACTTCAATATCCCAAGTCATTGTTGATTCCACCTATTTGGGATCATTTCAAGATTTTGAACAATGGATACTTAGAATACACGGTACACAGCTCACTGCCTTGTATAATGTTATATACTCGTACAAGACCTCCCCTCAACCTTCAGCATTCCAGACAAAATAATCCAAGTCTGCCCAACCTCTCCTTCCAGCTAATATCCTCTAATCCAGGCATCATTCTGGTATACCTCATCTGCACTCTTTCCAAAGCCTCCACATTCGTCCTGTAATGGGGCAACCAGAACTGCGCATCACAAACCGAATGTGGCCCGAACCAAAGTCCTATAAAGCTGCATCATGGCTGTCTAACTCTTATACTCAATGTTCCTGACCAATGAAGGCAAGCAAACCATAGGCCTTCTTTCTATCTACTTGTGTTAAGGGCCTGTCCCACTTTCCCGAGTTATTCACAAATTCTCCCGAGTTTTCAAATTCGCAGAATGTTGGCAACTAGTCCGTAGGAGGCCGTAGGAGTCTGTGGATATATCGTAATGGCTCGTTTTGCCAGCCTTAGGTACTCGGGGCTATTTTTGTACTCGTGGATGTATTTTCTTCATGTTGAAAAAACGTCCTGATGCCCCGAGTACCTACGGCTGGCATAACGAGCCGCTACGATATATCCACGGACTCCTACGGCCTCCTACGGCCTCCTACAGACTTGTTACCAACATTCTGTGAGTTTGAAAACTCGGGAGAATTCGTGAATAACTCGGGGAAAGTGGGACAGGCCCTTTACTACTTCCCAGGAGCTATGGATCTGCATCCCATGATGCTTTGTACTTTAATGCTATTAAGGGACTTGCCATTTACTGTATATTTATCTCTTACATTCAACCTCCCAAAGAGCAACATCTCACACTTGCTCAGGTTAATTTCTCTGCCAAATTCTGTGTCTGATCCATGTCCAGCTGTAAACTTTGACCGCCCTCGTGACAATCCGTGACTCCATCAAACCTTGGTGTCATCTGCAAAGCTACCAACCAACCCGTCTACATTTATGTCCAAGACATTTATAGAAATCACAAAGAGCAAGCGATCAGAGTGCAGATCCTTGGAGACTGCAGGTAGACACAAAATGCTGGAGTAACTCAGCGGGTCAGGCAGCATCTCTGGAGAGAAGGAATGGGCGATGTTTCGGGTCGAGACCCTTCTTCAGACTGATGTCAGGGGAGGCGGTGGGGCAGAGATAGAATGAAGTAAGACTGATGGGAGAACTGGGAAGGGGAAGGAGATGGAGAGAGAAAGCAAGGACTATCTGAAGTTAGAGAAGTCAATGTTCATACCGCTGGGGTGTAAACTACCCAAGAAAAATATGGGACTGCATTGGTCAAAGACATCAGGCTGAATAATGTCCTTCCACCACAACCCTGTCTTCTACGATTAAGCCAATTCCAAATCCATATGACCAAGTTACTGTGAATGTACAAACTGACACCTTTATCCAAACTGTATTTCCTACTCCTGGTTTCTCTCGGTGTCTGTGAGGAGCCATGCTTCATCCGATGTTTACAACAGGCTACACGCCAATGCGCCTGCAATAAGTGATAGTGACTGTAATAGTGAATCATCCACCAAGGTCTCAGGCATGATTCATAGCCAAAGCTGAATGACCTCATGTCAGTCAGAGAGTTGTTAGCAAGCCCACAATTAGTTACAGTGTCACTTGAGCAGAGGGAGAAAACTATCAGCCAAGCTTGGCTGTGTTGCTCCCACTTAATGGCTTTCAGTTATATAAAATATTGAGCTCAGATGACCTTATCCCCAGGCTAGGTTATACAGGAAGATGAACACTGGAATTACAAGTTACGATATACAACAGAAAACAAGGTGCAATGGAGACACGCCAAACTGCAGAAGCTGGAATCTTGAGCAAAAGACAAAATGCCAGAGGAACTCAACAGGTCAGGCAGCATCTGGTATGGAGTGGGCAGCAGACATTTCAAGTCAGGAACTTTCTTCAGAATGGACCAAGGTACAATGAGTTTGGGGACATTTTCTATAAGCTAGTTTGCAAGTGACAGCAACGTGGGTGGGATTGTAGATAACGGATTTGGTTGTCAAAAATTGCAGCAGGATCTTGATCGGTTGGGCAGGTGGACTGGGGAATGGTTAATGGAGTTTAACACACAGAGAGAGAAATGCAGGGTGTTGCACTTTGGGAGTCGCACTAGACCAGGACCTATACAGTGAACGCTAGGTTTCTGGCGGATGTTCAGGAGCAAAGGGATCTAATAATGCAGATACATCGTTTCTAGCCTGAAGAAGGGTCTCGACGTAAAACGTCACCCATTCCTTCTCTCCAGAGATGCTGCCTGTCCCGCTGACTTACCCCAGCATTTTGTGTCTAGTTACTTCCATGCTTCCATGTTACTTAAATGATCACACAGATCATGGATTCCCCATTTGTGCCTGATTTTCCAATATGTAAAAAGTGCCCGACATTAAATTGCTTCACAATGATGCACGCATTACCTGGTGAAGCCCGACTGGCCTGGAAACCTGTCCAGCTACTCACTGCTCAGATTGACCCCAACACTAATAATGTGCATGTGTAATAATACCACCACCGAGTGTGGTGCATTTTAATTACTTCACGACAGAAAGGGGAATAAAAGTTGATTTCTAGCCTGCATTATTAACACATGGTTCCATAAGGCATTCATCACACTGGAGATAGTGAAACCTGCTTGATTTATAATATTCCCACAAAATATATTAAAAAAATAAAACAAGGATCTTTATTGAAATGTTGAAAAATGTCCCCACTAGTTTATATTCCTATAAAACGTTAACACCGTGCCCTCAATGCAGATCATGGTTTCAATGAGTTGCTGCTGCCTATAGTCTAAAGATCTGTGTGTGACCCTATGCTGCTACTGATCAGAGAGGCTCAGTAATGTACAGGCACAGCGGCACAGTCGTGGTGGGGTTGGGGGGGAGGGATTATGGAATCTCATCCTGGAAGCCATGAGCCTGTTTTTGACTCCCTTCAATCTGTTTGATCTCATCAAAATGGCAGTCTGAACCTACGATGGAGGGCAGACTTTAAAAGGCTTCCAGCATCATCAAGGACCCACACCATCCTGGCCACGCACTCATCTCCCCGCTGCCTTCAGGCAGAAGGTACAGGAGCCTGAAATCTGCAACAACCAGGTTCAGGAATAGCTACTTCCCCACAGCCATCAGACTATTAAACTCAACTCAAACAAAACTCTGAACATTAATAGCCCATTGCACTTTATATGCTTATTTATGTGTGTATATATATATTCAATAGTATATGGTCACACTGATCTGTTCTGTATTTATTTGTGCCTACTATACTCTGTTTTGCTGAAGCAAAGCAAGAATTTCATTGTCCTATCTGGGACACACGACAATAAACTCTCTTGAATCTTGAAAATGTTGCTTCATTTCCCACGGGTCAGGCTGTGAATGCCTGTGAATGTTGCTGCCGTTTCAGCAAGTGGGTGTAAAATGCCCACAGTGCAGGAAGGAACAGCAGATGCTGGTTTACACTGAAGATAGACACAAAATGCTGGGGTAACTCAGCGGGACAGGCAGCATCTCCTGGAGAGTCTGAGACCCTTCTTCAGACCCATCAAATGCCCAGGTTGTGGATCATTGTTTCTTAAAGGGAGTAAGTCATGATAATGGTCTCTGAAAGTAAAGATTTCCCAATACCGTGCTGTTTTGCGTGCAGAATTATGGGTGTTTTACAGAAGAAGCATCTGCCAATTTTGTCTACTGTCTGTCATAACAACTAGAAGGGGTTGCTATATACAGAATAACAAACTATAAAGTGTAGCAGCAACTCTACTTTCTCAACCATACTGTGGAAGCTGCAGTATGACAAAGGTTAAGGGCCTGTCCTACCAGCATCCGGCTCCATGCGAAGAGCGCGATCAAACCGGCAGCGGGGGCCGCGCGGAGGTGGGGTGAGTGGACAGAGAGGGACACACAGAGAGGGGCACAGAGGCACACACAGAGAGGGGCACAGAGGCACACACAGAGAGGGGCACAGAGGCACACACAGAGAGGGGCACAGAGGCACACACAGAGAGGGGCACAGAGGCACACACAGAGAGGGGCACAGAGGCACACACAGAGAGGGTCACAGAGGCACGACGTCGAGGCGGTGTGTAATGTGTCGAGGCGACTGCGAGCCGACAAGCCGTTGCCGCGCGGAATTTTTGGACATGGTCAGTTTTTCGGAGCCCCGCGGGATGTCGGGACGAACTCCGCACAATTCCGCACGGCTCCGGCGATCGAAGTGGGACCGGCCCCGCGACGCCGGACGGCTCAAGCGACCACGTTAGGTCGCGCTCATCGCATGGAGTTGCATGCTGCTGGGACAGGCCCTTTAGGATAGCTGTACATCACAACAACCTTTCGCCATTCATTGACGCACATCAATGTTCCTGATAGGTGATCCTTGACACACACCACAATGTGTTTGGATGGGTATTCCTAGGCCCACACTACAAGGTTCGTTAACAAAGGATTAAATAGCATGTAGGTTTACTTGCATTAGTGTTATTGTATTTGTATATTAATGCTTTAAGAACATATTGTTATTGGTGATAAGAAATTAGAAAGTGCGCTCAATTGCAAGGGTCAAAATCTGTATAATAAGTTGTGGAATTTCAGAGTCGTGTAGTAACTGGGATTGTGCTGATCTCCTGTGCACTAGCAAATAAAGTGTGTCTGGAAAATGAACGCAACTTGTCAGAGTCCAGTTGATCGGCGACGGCAATATAATCCTTGTGTCCATGGAGTCCACACGCCTCGACACAGCTTCCTCCATCTGACTATCAGCCCAACTCTCTTCCTTTCTCAAAGCAAGGTTTTCCTTTTGTACAGTTGCCTCAACTAGTCCTGAAGCAATTGCTGTAATTAGATTTGATTTGTGCTAATCGCATCAGAAACAATATCCTGGAAAGTCAGGAGTCTATTTCGCCTGAGATTCAATTGTCCATTGTTGTGCATTCATTGCACTGAACGATTGCTTAGATTGAGATGCTGATATAGCAAAGGTTCCTCCAGCACCGATTCACTCTTTGCTTAAAGGAAAATCATTATTCTAAAACGTCAGGAATGCTGCCTTTTTTTCCAGTTCAATTGAATAGCTATTTTAAAATGATGGCATGTCTCCTTAATTTGAAGACAGATTCTTGTTCCATTCAAAGTGAACAGGCCCAACAACCACATCAGCTACCCTCAACATCCAGTCCATCCATCACTCAAACAGTGGCTGCAGTCCATCCCATTTATAAAATTCACCACAGTCCATCATCCAGACCACACTGATAGCTCTCCCCAAATCACAACCTCCACCACAAAGAAAATTAGGACAATAGGTGCAAAGAGACACAGCCAAGTCTTGACTTTTGGAATTGTCTCATTAGTTTGGCAACTACGCTTCATCTTTCTTCTCCAGGTTTAAATCCTGGAATTCCTAGCCCAATATCACAACAGTTTCATGCAGGTGACTCACAAGCTACTTCTTGTGGGAGTACAGAGAAGTACAGAGAAGGTTCACCAGACTGATTCCTGGGATGGCACGACTTCCATATGAAGAAAGACTGGATAGACTTGGCTTGTACTCGCTGGAATTTAGAAGATTGAGGGGTGATCTCATAGAGACTTACAAAATTCTTAAGGGGTTGGACAGGCTAGATGCAGGAAGATTGTTCCCGATGTTGGGGAAGTCCAGGACAAGGGGTCACAGTTTAAGGATAAGGGAGAAGTCTTTTAGGACTGAGATGAGAAAATCGTTTTTCACACAGAGAGTGGTGAATCTGTGGAATTCTCTGCCACAGAAGGTAGTTGAGGCCAGTTTGTTGGCCATATTTAAGAGGGAGTTGGATGTGGCCCTTGTGGCTGAAGGGATCAGGGGGTATGGAGAGAAGGCAGGTACAGGATACTGAGTTGGATGATCAGCCATGATCATATTGAATGGCGGTGCAGGCTCGAAGGGCTGAATGGCCTGCTCCTGCACCTAATTTCTATGTTTCTATGTTTCTATGTTTCTTGTAGGGACTTTGTGATGAGCAATAAATGCCTGCTTCACTAGTGATGTCCAGATTCCATAAAACGGATAAATAAAATGGGGCACATAGTGGCACAGCAGTAGAGTTGCTGCTTTCCTGCACCGGAGACCCTGGTTCGATCCTGACTACGGGTGCTTGACTGTGCAGAGTTTGTACGTTCCCCCATGACCTGCATGGCTGTTTTTCCAGGAAACTCCAGTTTCCTCCCACACTCCAAAGACGTACAGGTTTGTAGGTTAATTGGCTTGGTATAAATGTAAATTATCCCGAGTATGTAGGATAGTGTAAGTGTGCGGGGATCGCTGGTCTTGGTGGGCCAAACGGCCTGTTTCCGTGCTCTATCTCGAAACTAATTTGAACGAACTAAACTAAACTAAACTAAACAACTCAGGATCTTACCGTTATCCAGTTGGGCTTACAGTGTTTCCTTTCTACTTATAGTAGAGAAAGTTAAGGGGAAATATTGTAGCATTGTTCAAAATTCTCTGGAAATGCAAGAGGCTGCAGATGCTGCAATCTGGAGAAAAAGCAAGCAGCTAGAGGAATTAAACGGGTTGAATAGTATCTTTGGGAAGCATTGGAATTGCTGGTACTTCACGCCAACAATTCTTTTCACCCCCACAGTTACTGGGTCGACCTGTTGAGTTTTATTCCAGCAGTTTGTTTCTGGCTCAAAGTTCTTTGTCATTCCTTCAGTAAATAGGCAGTGGCTGTTTCCACTTGCAGGCTATTGCAAGAGTAACAGAAGGAAGATGAAGGGAACTGTTTGTTCTCAGTGGGTAGATTCTGTAAGGTAGACACCAAACGCTGGAGTAACTCAGCGGGACAGGCAGCATCTCTGGAGAGAAGAAATGGGTGATGTTTCGGGTCGAGGTACTTCACCTGACATTAGTCTGAAGAAGGGTCTCGATCTGAAACGCCACCCATTCCTTCTCTCCAGAGATGCTGTCTGTCCCGCTGAGTTACTCCAGCATTTTGTGTCTACCTTCGATTTAAACCAGCATCTGCAGTTCCTTCCTATACAGTAGATTCAATAATACTTTTATGAAATGATTGGATGCAGATGAGAAAATAAATAAATATGTTCACTTTGGGGTAGGCGCATCAATCTCTCTATCTCTGCATCAATAATGAGACAAATTAAAGAGCAGTTCGGTATATTCACCTACCATACTCAGCAATAGGATAAGAGATTGTTGTGAACTTATCAAAAGCTTATCTATAAGCTTGAACCTTTTGGACCAATGTGTCCACCTATAGCTGAGTGATATTCTGCATGGTGTGTCACCCCATTGTAGGGAGGATGGGGAGGCTGAGGAGAGGTTTACCAGAATGCTGCCTGCATTAGAGGGCATTAGCCATAAGGAAAGGTTGGACAAACTTAAAGAGTACATTTTGGGAGCAATGGAGGATGAGAGTACGACTTGATAGAAGTTTATAAAATAATGAGATGCATGGATAGGGTGGGCAGACAGAACTTTTTTCCCAGGATGGCACAGTGGCAGAGCGGTAGAGTTGCTGCCTTACTGTGCCAGAGATTTGGGTTCGATCCTGACTTCGGGTGCTGTCTGTACAGAGTTTGTACGTTCTCCCCATGACCTACGTGGGCTTTCTCCAACATCTTCGGTTTCCTCCCACACTCCAAAAACATACAGGTTTTTTAGGTTAATTGGCTTGGTATAAATGTAAAATTGCCCCAAGTGGGTGTAGGATAGTGTTAATGTGTGGGGATCGCTGGTGGGCGCAGACTCGATGGGCCGAAGGGCCTGTTTCCGCACTGCATCGCTAAACTAAACTAAAGACGAGAAGCCTTAAATTTAAGGTGAGAGAGACAAAGTTTAGATGAGATGTGTGGAGCATGTATTTTTACACAGCAAGTGGTGGGTGCCTGGACCATGCAGATTCTCTGGGAATAACTAATCACCAAGTTGAGGGGTATCTGTGTTTGGATGCATAGTGTAACGTCACTGGGCGTCCAGGATTATCAACAATTCTACACATCATTCCTTGTATTGCTGCTCCATGGTCACACCCGCAACCTCCACTGGATATTGTCTAATATACAATATCATTCTTGCACATGCCAGCATGTTATCCAATTATTGCTGCCTGTTTCTCTGCATGTTCTGCAGAAACAAAGACCTGCAGATGCTGGTTAATACGCCAGTATTGCACCAATACCCGCAGCTTATTGTTTCGACATGTTTTGACTGCCCCACTGCGCGATCCCAAGGTATGCCTACTTTGGGGAAGTTCTCCTCTTCTCTCTGACGGGGGTTCTCTGAGACCCTCTCTCATTGCTCCCCCTCTGTGATTCCTGCTGCCCTTCTACTCCACAACCATGTTTAACCCAGACTCGCTACCACAGCCACGTGTGTTTCCTCAACATTTGCCAGCACCGCCATCTGTTCCGATGAAAGGTCATCAATTGGATGGAGGGGATGTGGAGAGGATGTTTCCACTCGCAGGAGAGTCTAGGGCCGGACGACATAGCCTCGGAATTAAAGGATGTTCTTTTTGGAAGGAGGTGAGGAGCAATTTCTTGAGTCAGAGTGTGGTGAATGTAGGAAATGATCACATAGTGATTGGAATCAAATAGTATTGGGTAGGCTAATGGCTGAGACTGAAGGATGATAAATCCCCTGGGCCTGATGGTCTGCATCCCAGGGTCCTCAGGGAGGTGACTCTAGAAATATTGGATACATTGGTGATCATTTTCCAATGTTCAATAGATTCAGGATGAGTTCCTGTGGATTGGAGGATAGCTAATATTATCCCACTTTTCAAGAATGAGCGAGAGACAAAATGGGGAATTACAGACCCAGTTAGCCTGACTTCGGTGGTGGGAAAGATGCTGGAGACAATTATTAAAGAGGTAATAGTGGGGCATTTGGATAGCAGTAAAAGGATTAGTCCAAGTCAACATGGATTTATGAAAGAAAAAACATGCTTGATTAATCTTCTGGAATTTTATGAGGATGTGAGGGGTGCCAGTGGGTGTAGTGTATCTATACTTTCAGAGAGCCTTTGATAAGATCCCGCACGGGAGGCTGGTAACTAAAATTAGAGCATGGTATTGGGGGTAGGGTGTTGACGTGGATAGAAAATTGGTTGGCAGACCGGAAGCAAAGAGTAGGAGTTAACTGGTCCTTTTCAGAATGGCAGGCAGTGGCGAGTGGAGTGCCGCAAGGCTCGGTGTTGGGGCCGCAACTGTTTATCATATATATTAATGATTTGGAAGAGGGAATTAGGAGCAACACTAACAAGTTTGCGGAAGACACAAAGCTGGGTGGCAGTGTGAATTGTGAAGAGGATGTTAGGAGGTTGCAGTGTGACCTGGACAGGTTGAGTGAGTGGGCAGATGCGTGGCAGATGCAGTATAATATAGATAAATGTGAGGTTATCCACTTTGGCGGCAAAAACAAGGGGGCAGATTATTATCTCAATGGGGTTAGTTTAGGTAAGGGGGAGGTGCAGCGAGACCTGGGTGTCCTGGCGTGCAGGTACAGCAGTAGTGAAGAAAGCTAATGGAATGTTGGCCTTCATAACATTTCAGTATAGGAGTAAAGAGGTTCCTTCTGCAGTTGTATAGGGCTCTGGTGCATTGTGTAGCTTTGGTCTCCTAATTTGAGGAAGGCTGTAGGATTTGAGTACAGGAGCAGGGAGTTCTCTTCAGTTGTAAGGGTCTTGGTGAGACCACACCTGAGATTGCGTGCATGTTCGCCTTCATAACAAGAAGATTTCAGACTATAGACTCGGTTTATACTCTCTGGAATTTAGGAGATTAAGAGGGGGAAACTTACAAAATTCTTAAGGGGTTGGACAGGCTAGATGCAGGAAGATTGTTCCCGATGTTTAAGGGGGCAAATCTTTAAGACCGAGATGAGAAAGACTTTTTTCACACAGAGAGTGAGTCTCATGCCACAGAGGGTAGTTGAGGCCAGTTCATTGCTATATTTAAGAGTGAGTTGGACAGTCAGAGGGTTTGGTACTCAGCCCATATTGAATTTGAAGGGCTGAAGCACCTAATTTCTATGTTTCTACTATCCTTGTGATTGAGGCAGTGCAGCGTAGGTTCACGAGATTGATCCCTGGGATGACGGGACTGTCATATGAGGAAAGATTGAAAAGACTAGGCTTGTATTCACTGGAGTTTAGAAGGATGAGGGGGGGTCTTATAGAAACATATAAAATTATAAAAGGACTGGACAAGCTAGATGCAGGAAAAATGTTCCCAATGTTGGGCGTGTACAGAACCAGGGGCCAGAGTCTTAGAATAAAGGGGAGGCCATTTAAGACTGAGGTGAGAAAAAACGTTTTCACCCAGAGAGTTGTGAATTTGTGGAATTCCCTGCCACAGAGGGCAGTGGAGGCCAAGTCACTGGATGGATTTAAGAGAGAGTTAGATAGAGCTCTTGGGGCTAGTGGAATCAAGGGATATGGGGAGAAGGAAGGCACGTGTTATTGATTGGGGACAATCAGCCATGATCACAATGAATGGCGGTGATGGCTCGAAGGGCCGAATGGCCTCCTCCTGCACCTATTTTCTATGTTTCTGTTTAATCCATGTCATTTATTAGCAACTGTAGAGGAAACACAAGGTGCTTTTGTCTCCACATGCATACAACTAGTCTGCGAGAGAGAGAGAGAGAGAGAGAGAGAGATCTAATAAGCCTGCGGGCAGATCAATAGTATGAGTGACACTAATCTACAGTGAATCTGTGTAATTATTTGCCACAGAAGGCTGTGGAGGCAGTCAGTGGATATATTCATGGCAGAGATAGATAGGTTCTTGATTAGTACGGGTGTCAATGGTTATGGGGAGAAGGCAAGAGAATGGGGTTAGGAGGGAGAGATAGACCAGCCATGATTGAATGGCGGAGTAGACGATGGGCCGAATGGCCTAATACTGCCCCTATCACGTGATAACTCAAAATGTCACATTCTGCAGAGATGCTGGCTGACCCACGGGGTTACGACCATTCTCTGCAGGTTCCGTCTGGCATTCGTTCCAGCATTTTGTTTCATAAGAATATAATTGGAGCAGGAATAGGCTACTCAGCTCATCAAGCCTGCTCGTCTGTATGATCATGACTGATCTGCTGCAACCCTCAGCTCATCTTCTGTGCCAGTTCCCACTAGTCCTCAATTTCCTGCTTTCAAAAATATATTGTGTAGGAAGGAACTGCAGATGCTGGTTTAAATTGAAGATAGACACAAAATGCTGGAGTAAGATGCTGCCATAGATGCTGCCATATCTGCTGAGTTTCTCCAGTAATTTTGTCTACCTTCGATTTTCCAGCATCTGTAGTTCCTTCTTGAACATTTTATCTACTCCACTGCGATATCGAGTCTGAAGAAGGGTTCTGGCCCAAAACGTTGCCTATTTCCTTCGCTCCATAGATGCTGCTGCACCCGCTGAGTTTCTCCAGCAATTATGTCTACCTTCGATTTTCCAGCATCTGCAGTTCCAAGACCAATAAAAGCCTCTAATGCGCAAGTGGATTGTCACCTTGTCGTGGTGGAGAAGCTTGTGTGGTCCTGAGATCCTGAGAGCGATGCCATCTGGAGCTGTGCTCCTGGTAGGGCCACCCAAGGCGGTAAGGTTGAGGGGGAGGACTCTGACAAAGAGCAATCCAACCAAGACCTCAACGGTGGAACAAGCGGAGGATAATGGCTGACTTTAGTGGAGCGTCACAACGGCTGGGAAGGCGGATGAAGGCTGCAGCAGAAAATGATCTCGGGTCATCTTGGACTCCATGCCACTGGATCCTGACCCAGATCTTTCAAGTGTGGTGGCTGTCTGTGCACCAGTCTCCCCACGTTAAACAAAGTCATGCACAGGAATCCTCCCAAAAGAGGACAGTCATACTCGTTTCGAGTGACTGCCTATGATGATGTTCATAACAGATAGGAGCAGAAATAGGCCATTTGGCCCATCAAGTGTTCTCCGTCATTCAATCATGGTTGATCTACCTTTCCCTCTAAACCCCATTCTCCTGCCTTCTCCCCATAACTGCTGACTCCCGTACTAATCACGAATCTCTCTATCTCTGCTTTCAAAATATCCATTTATTCCGCCTTTACAGCCTTCTGTGACAATGAATTCCACAGATTCACCACCCTCTGACTAAAGAAATTCCCCATCTCCTTCCTAAAGGATCATCCTTTAATTTTGAGGCCATGACCTCTGGTCCTGGACTCTCCCCCTAGTGGAAACATCCTGTCCACATCCACTCTATCCAGGCCTTTCACTATTCAGTCAGTAAATGGCAAATCCAAACATCAACTCAGATTGTAAAACCATGCTGATGCTGCATACTGCGATATATTCCTTCATTATCACAATCTGAGCATTTGGAATCCACTGCATGTTTGCAAAATGAATGAAGTTTAAACATAATAAATAAATGAGTCTGAAAGCAGTTAATGTTGATCAGACTTGAATACCAAAGTGCAACCTCCTGCTTGTCAGTTTGCCATCCAACTAATGTGGCTTCACATATGATCAGCATTCCAAGAATAAAGCTCGCATGTACAAATCAAATTCAACCGGCTGTTTCAGAATTTAACACTGAAAATATTCCTTGTAGATGAAAGGAGTTATTAAGTGAACATCATTGTGAGTGGAGACGATGCATTCTTAATTGTGGCTCTGATTTGTATTGGCACACGTCAAACGAACACGTATTCTTCCATGTCATTTTGTTGATCGCTGGCAATCAGCTCAAAACCTGCTTTATAAATCTATAGTGACAATGATTAATTAACCTGTAATAATCTCCCCACAAGAGAGGATTAAAATGCATTGATTGTAACCATGGAATGAATGAAAATGACCTCAATTTTCGATAATGCATTATAGAATCAGGATGTGGAAATTGGATATGTGTAGGAAGGAACTGCGGATGCTGGTTTAAACCGAAGACAATGTCTGAAGAAGGGTCTCGACCATTCCTTCTCTCCAGAGATGCTGCCTGGCCCGCTGAGTTATTCTGGCATTTTGCGTCTACTTGTGGAAATTGGAATTGGAATCGTGGAAGGAAATAGTTCGCATCACCCTAATGTTTGAAATGGTAAGCCTGTCACATGATGTGGTGGTCCGAGCTAACGCATTATTACCGAACCAATAGTGCCCAAACTCTCTACTGGACTTAAGTAGCAATAGAATATCAACATTCAAATCTTCAGTTGATGTTTAACTAAAGGGCCTGTCCCACTGGGGTCATCATTTAGGCGACAGACTGGTAGTGACTGACGTGCGACGGTCGCGCGACGATCGCACGCGTCATCATGCATCCGCACAACCATCTGGAGCGCGTGACGTCATTTGAAGATGGACACAAAATGCAGGAGTAACTCAGCGGGATCGCCAGCATCTCTGGAGAGAAGGAATGGATGATGTTTCTGGTCGAGACTCTTCTTCAGTCTGAACTTTAAAATCTTCAGTTGAATTGCAAGGCCATTGTTGACCTGAACACTATTTCTCTCTGCAAATGCTGCCTGGCCTTATATTTCCAATATTATTCTGTTCATGGTGTTGATTAGTTGAAGTTCCAGATATTTATCATTCTCTCATGATCATTAGCAAAAACAAATTGCGGAACTCAACAGGTCAGGCAGTATCAGTGGAGAGAAGTGAACAGACGTTTCAAGTCTGGACCCTTTTATATACAGATGTGAATCTTCTTCTTGCGTATGGCATCCACAGCCTAAAGTTGTAGGACAACTTGTTCCATTTGATCTTATTTGATTGTGCACGCCAGGTTGATTGCATTCGTCGAAACAGGGTGGACTGCGTGAAGATTACAATCTCCCACCCCAGTGATGTGAATAAGTCATAGGAGCAGAATCAGACCATTCGGCCCATCCATTCTACACTACCAGTCTACATGGCTGATCTATCTTTCCCTCTCAACCCGGTTCACCTTCCTTCTCCCTGTAATGTTTGACTCTTTTACTAATCAAGAATCTGTCGATCTCCGCTTTAAAAATACCAGATACCAAATTTGGGCGAGAGCATTGTTGAAGAGTAGAAATCACTGTTGGGTCGTAATGAAATGGAGATTCACAGAACCACATTTGGAGAGGGGAGGAGATCTTCTTCACCACTTTGAGATTTTCCAGTTGAGCATTAAAACGGAGACACAAGAGATTGTAAAAGTAAATAGACTTGGCCCTCACTGTGGTAATTGGTTGTATCGACTACATAGAAACATAGAAACATAGAAAATAGGTGCAGGAGGAGGCCATTCGGCCCTTTGAGCTAACACCGCCATTCATTGTGATCATGGCTGATCGTCCACAATCAATAACCCGTGTCTGCCTTCTCCCCATATCCCTTGATTCCACTAGCCCCTAGAGCTCTATCTAACATTCTCTTAAATCCATCCAGTGATTTGGCCTCCACTGTCCTCTGTGGCAGGGAATTCCACAAATTCACAACTCTCTGGGTGAAAAAGTTTTTTTTTTCACCTCAGTCTTCAATGACCTCCCCTTTATTCTACCATATATAAACTGCATAGTTTTCACACATGAAGGTTTTTTTCTTCTCGCTGGTAATTGTATTGCGAAATGCTGCTTAACACAATACCAGATACCCATTCTGTTATATGCTTTCGACTCATATGTGGTCAGTAGTGGCCTGTTCTGCAGGAATGAATGGATGAGTAGAAATGGATGGGTAAGCAAAATGAAGAAAGGTTGTTCATCATCGAACAATGAAAAGCTATTGCAGCTACTTATGTTAACAATAAAACAATTATGCATCATCATTTCACCCTCTGCACGTCAGACTTGGACTCTGCCAAAAATAATGCTGCAATGAATTTGCTGTCATTTTGTCAATTGCTTCATTTCAGGATTCACTTACCAGGTGGCAATGTGGCAATGAAAACAAACGAGCCGCTCTGTATCCCATCTATCCTGCTCTTCCAACGAATCCCACATGTCCTAATGCAGCATCCTCTCCATCTGAGACAACAACTGGACAAGACAGCTCAGAAACACGGGCCTTTCAAGCCAGAACCATCAAGTTACTTCCGAGTATTTGATGAGAATCTTAATTACTCCCAGATTGATTTAGATCTAAAACAAATGAAAATGCTCAGATTGTCCATGATGGCCAGATGACCCAACATGGGAGGTAATCTCCTAACACAAAGAGGGATCCACATTGCCCACATGTTGGACCTGACCACAGGGATGTAACGCCTAGACTCTATAGGATGCTGGTACGGCCGCATTTGCAATATTGTGAGCAGTTTTGGGGACCATATCTGGCTCTGGGGAGGGTCCAGAGGAAGTTTACAAGAATGATCCCAGGAATGAGGAGGTTAACGTATGATGAGCATTTGACGGCACTGAGCTTGCCGCTGGAGTTTAGAAAAAATGAGGGGGGGACATTGAAACATACAGAATAGTGAAAGGCTTGGATGTGGAGAGGATGTTTCCACTAGTGGGAGAGTCTAGGACTAGAGGTCATAGCCTCAGAATTAAAGGATGTTCTTTCAGGAATGAGATGAGGAGGAATTTCTTGAGTCAGACGGTGGTGAACCTGTGTAATTCTTTGCCACAGAAGGCTGTGGAGACCAAATCAGTGGATATATTCACGGCAGTGATTGCTAGATTATTGATTAGTACGGGTGTCAGAGGTTATGGGGAGAAGACAGGAAAATGGGGTTAGGAGGGAGAGATAGATCAGCCATGATTGAATGGCGTAGACGTGATGGGCCGAATGGCCTAATAATGCCTCTATCACTTGTGATAACCCTAAACGTCACATTCTGCCGAGATGCGGGCTGACCAACGGAGTTTCGACAGCACCTTCTACCCTTCTCTGCAGGTTCCGTCTGACACTTGTCCCAGCATGTTGTTTCATAAGAATATAATTGGAGCAGGAATATGTTACTCAGCTCATCAAGCCTGCTCGTCTGTATGATCATGACTGATCTGCTGCAACCCTCAGCTCATCTTCAGTGCCAGTTCCCACTCAATTTCCTGCTTCCAAAAATATATTGTGTAGGAGGGAACTGCAGATGCTGGTTTAAATCGAAAATAGATACAAAATGCTGGAGTAACTCAGCGGGACAGGCAGCATCTCTGGAGAGAAGGAAAGGGTGACATTTGGGTCGAAACCCTTCTTCAGACTGAGTCTTCAGTCTTCTGAGTCTTCAGTCTGAAGAAGGGTCTCGACCCAAAACGTCACCCATTCCTTCTCTCCAGAGTAGCTGCCTGTCCCGCTGACTTATTCCAGCATTTTGTATCTATCCAAAAATATATTCTTCATCTTTAAATACCCCTAACTCCAGCATTTTGCGTCTATCTTTGGGGTAAACCAGCATCCGCAGTTCCCTCCTGCACTTATATTTCCTGCTAGGTGATGACTTTAGCAGACAGACAGTGGCCTCCCACCTCTCATCTACCACTTGATTCAAGGGAAGTGGGTTGGAGATGGGGCAGGTGCATTAGATCAGGTGCTGATGTCGGACTATCACAATTCAAATGTCCCCTTACTTTCTGCTGTCAGTTTAACTTATTTTTCCGCCCTTCAATGCCAACATCTCCATCAGTATGCCTTGGTCACTGTGTGGACATATCACTTGGCAGCCATTTAACCATTGAGTGGTTTTAACAAAACCACTCAACATAATCATTTATTCCTGGCGGATGGTGCACATTTAAGGAGTCAGTGCTCTTCCACCTTTATTGAACTGCCAACAATTGGACTATAGCCATCTATATTTCTGCACTTACGCATATGTAGTTTGAACAAAATAATGCCATAACCTGTATATTGGGAGCAAGGAATCACTGAGTTATGCATTTAAATAGCTAAGTGTTGATGTTAGCTTGCTTTTCTTGGAACTAAGAGGAATGATAGAAAGAAAGAGAGTAGGTACTGTTGTAAAGTAATCGTTATCTTGTACACACCAGGCCCTATACTTCCCAATTATTTTAAGCCATAGATAATTTGTTCAGTTATGCTGGTTGAGTGATTTATACTATTTAGTGGTGTGATTAATCAAATAGTAAAGTCTTTAAAATATTCTCTTTCTGTAAGTCTTTTCCTTTAAACGGCTCTATCGGAAGATTGATCCACTGAATTATTTAATAGTTTATTTTTAAATAATTCATTTTTGATGAATAAAATAACTATACTCTTGCAATACTGGCACCTCTCCAACAATACAGAAGATTGCCCAGGCATGTCCTGCCCACAAATAGCAGGACAAATTCAATCTGGCTAATCACCACCAGATCAATTTACCCTCAACCATCAGCAAAATGAACAAAACATTTACAGTGCTAGTTAACAGCGCCAACTCCATCAACCTGCTCAAGGTGGACCTGTTTTGATAGGACCAAAGAGATGATTTTCTGAGGTGAGGAGAGGTGAGGAGAGGTGAGGAGAGGAGAGGTAAGGAGAGGAGAGGTAAGGAGAGGAGAGGAGAGGAGAGAAGAGGAGAGGAGAGGAGAGGAGAGGAGAGGAGAGAGGAGAGGAGAGGAGAGGAGAGGAGAGGAGAGAGGAGGGGAGGAGGATAGGTGAGGAGAGGAGAGGAGAAGAGAAGAGAGTAGAAGAGAGGAGAGGAGAAGAGAAGAGAGCAGAAGTGAGGAGAGGAGATGAGAAGAGAGCAGAGGAGAGGTGAGGAGAGATGGGATGAGATAAGGTGAGGGACATATTAAGGCAACATTTGATTGAGTGTGGCACCCAAGAGCTTTGGTAAAACTGATGTCAATGGACATCGAGGAAGTGATCCAGTGTTTGGAATCATATCCTGAACCAAACTGGCTGCAACTCTTGGAGATCAATCATCCCGGCCTCGGGTTATGTGAGAATGCTTTATACACAATATCTGCAAGACGCAGGTCCTCCATCAATCTGTCACCAGTGTGCAACACTGCTGGTCCAGCCAAAAATGTACCAATCAATCAACACTTGGAAACAGGACCATCTCTTATTTCTTGGGAGCCACATTTCAGCAAAGGCAAACATCAGTGATAAAGTTTACTCTGTCCTCAGTGTGATGAGAAAACTGAGAAAGGGGGTCCTTGAAGATCTCAAATGTATCAACTGGGCAATCAAGATCCCTGCCCTCTTTTATGCCACTGAGACTTGGCTCACAATGGCAAGTACCTCAAGGTACAGGAGAGATACGACTGGTGCTGTCACCGCAAAACCCTCCAAATCCACCCGAAGGATAGGCAAACCAACCCTTGGCTGTTTTGTCTCCCAGACAAACATCCCCTACAACTCAGTTGACCCAAGAGTCCTGCAACAGATATTGTATTCTGAACTCTGTTGAGAGCAGATAAATGATTAGCAGGTGTAGAGGGGGAAAGTTTGAACATCTCCGCTGTAAAGTGCAACATCTCCACTGCTCCAGGGGCTCCTTGGTCCACAATGACTCCAAGTGGAGGAGCAACATTTGGGATGAGGCTGAGAACCTCGAGTCCACGTGTTGTGAATGTACAAGGTGTGGCAGAAATGGCAGAGGGACAATTTTAACCTCCTTGCCTTCAAAAGCACATCTTGCAGCTCCTTGGCCCAGGGCACCATCTGCATTTCCTGCATTGACTTCATCAAGCACCATAAACCAACAAGACCCGCACCACAATCAGATATGGGGATAGGCACAAAAAGCTGAAGTACCTCAGTGGTTCAGACAGCATCTGTAGAGAAAAAGGATAGGTGACGTTCTGGGTCGTGATCTTTCTTCAGACTGAGAGTCAGGGGAAAGGGAAGCGAGAGATATAGACGATGTACAGAGATATAGAACAAATGAATGAAAGATACGCAAAAAAAGTAACGATGATAAAGGAAACAGGTCACTGTTCGCTGTGTGCTAACCAGCATCTGCAGTTCCTTCCTACACATCAGGTTTGGGGATGATGGGTCATGTAATTTGTGCCAGGTGAATGCTGACCATCTCCAACAAGAGGTGGACTGTCCACTACCCTTAATCATCAATGGTATTATTGGTAGTACTTGTACTAGTATGGGGTGGCACGGTGGCGCAGCGGTAGAGACGCTGCCTTACAGCGCTTGCAGTGCTGGACACCCGGGTTCTAACCCGACTACGGGCGCTGTCTGTACGGAGTTTGTACGTTCTCCCCGCGGCTTTACTCCGAGATCTTCGGTTTCCTCCCACACTCCAAAGATGTACAAGCTTGTAGGTTAATTGGCTCAGTATAAATATAAATTGTCCCTAGTGTGTGTAGGATACTATTAATGTGCGGGGATCGCTGATCTGTGTGGACTCGGTGGGCCGAATGGCCTGTTTCTGCACTAAGCTAAACTAAACTGAACTATTGAACCCCCACTATCAGCATCTTGGAGTGTTCACAATTGATCACAAATTAAGTGGAATAAGCCACAAAAACACTGATCTCAAACATTTGGCTTGTTTGGAAAGCCTGTGTTCCAATCCGTTTGGAGGTAGCTTCCTTCAGGAAGTTTTCTTAAAACCTGTTCATAGAAACATAGAAACATAGAAATTAGGTGCAGGAGTAGGCCATTCAGCCCTTCGAGCCTGCACCGCCATTCAATATGATCATGGCTGATCATCCAACTCAGTATCCCGTACCTGCCTTCTCTCCATACCCTCTGATCCCCTTAGCCACAAGGGCCACATCCAACTCACTCTTAAATATAGCCAATGAACTGGCCTCAACTACCCTCTGTGGCAGAGAGTTCCAGAGACTCACCACTCTCTGTGTGAAAAAAGTATTTCTCATCTCGGTCTTAAAGGATTTCCCCCTTATCCTTAAGCTGTGACCCCTTGTCCTGGACTTCCCCAACATCGGGAACAATCTTCCTGCATCTAGCCTGTCCAACCCTTAAGAATTTTGTAAGTTTCTATAAGATCCCCTCTCAATCTCCTAAATTCCAGAGAGTATAAACCGAGTCTATCCAGTCTTTCTTCATAAGACAGTCCTGACATCCCAGGAATCAGTCTGGTGAACCTTCTCTGCACTCCCTCTATGGCAATAATGTCCTTCCTCAGATTTGGAGACCAAAACTGTACGCAATACTCCAGGTGTGGTCTCACCAAGACCCTGTACAACTGAAGTAGAACCTCCCTGCTCCTGTACTCAAATCCTTTTGCTATGAAAGCTAACATACCATTCGCTTTTTTCACTGCCTGCTGCACCTGCATGCCTACTTTCAATGACTGGTGTACCATGACACCCAGGTCTCTCTGCATCTCCCCTTTTCCTAATCGGCCACCATTTAAATAATAGTCTGCTTTCCTGTTTTTGCCACCAAAGTGGATAACCTCACATTTATCCACATTATACTGCATCTGCCAAACATTTGCCCACTCACCCAGCCTATCCAAGTCACCTTGCAGTCTCCTAGCATCCTCCTCACAGCGAACACTGCCCCCCAGCTTAGTGTCATCCGCAAACTTGGAGATATTGCCTTCAATTCCCTCATCCAGATCATTAATATATATTGTAAATAGCTGGGGTCCCAGCACTGAGCCCTGCGGTACCCCACTAGTTACTGCCTGCCATTGTGAAAAGGACCCGTTTACTCCTACTCTTTGCTTCCTGTTTGCCAGCCAGTTCTCTATCCACATCAATACTGAACTCCTAATACCGTATGCTTTAAGTTTGTATACTAATCTCTTATGTGGGACCTTGTCGAAAGCCTTCTGGAAGTCCAGATATACCACATCCACTGGTTCTCCCTTATCCACGCTACTAGTTACATCCTCGAAAAATTCCACAAGATTCGTCAGACATGATTTACCTTTTGTAAATCCATGCTGACTTTGTCCAATGATTTCACCACTTTCCAAATGTGCTGCTATCCCATCTTTAATAACTGACTCTAGCAGTTTCCCCACTACCGATGTTAGACTAACTGGTCTGTAATTCCCCGTTTCCTCTCTCCCTCCCTTCTTAAAAAGAGGGGTTACATTTGCTACCCGCCAATCCTCAGGAACTACTCCAGAATCTAAAGAGTTTTGAAAGATTATCACTAATGCATCCACTATTTCCTGAGCTACTTCCTTAAGTACTCTGGGATGCAGCCTATCTGGCCCTGGGGATTTATCGGCCTTTAATCTATTCAATTTACCCAAGACCACTTCCCGACTGACCTGGATATCACTCAATTCCTCCCTTTGACCCACAGTCCCCTGCTATTTCAGGCAGATTATTTATGTCTTCCTTAGTGAAGACGGAACCAAAGTAGTTATTCAATTGGTCCGCCATATCCTTGTTCCCCATGATCAACTCACCTGTTTCTGACTGCAAGGGACCTACATTTGTTTTAACTAACCTTTTTCTCTTCACATATCTATAAAAACTTTGCAGTCAGTTTTTTATGTTCCCTGCCAGTTTTCTTTCATAATCTATTTTTCCTTTCCTAATTAAGCCCTTTGTCCTCCTCTGCTGGTCTCTGAATTTCTCCCAGTCCTCTGGTATGCTGCTTTTTTCTGGCTACTTTGTACGCATCATCCTTTGCTTTGATACTATCCCTGATTTCCCTTGTTATCCACGGATGCACTACCTTCCCGATTTATTCTTTTTCCAAACTGGGATGAACAATTTTTGTAGTTCATCCATGCAGTCTTTAAATGTCTTCCATTGTATATCCACCGTCAACCCTTTTAGAATTAATTGCCAGTCAATCTTGGCCAATTCACGTCTCATACCCTCAGTTACCTTTCTTTAAGTTCAGAACCATTGTTTCTGAATTAACAATGTCACTCTCCATCCTAATGAAGAACTCAACCATATTATGGTCACTCTTGCCCAAGGGGGCACGTACAACAAGATGGCTAATTACCCCTTCTTCATTACTCAAAACCCAGTCTAAAATAGAACAGAAATAGATCTCTAGAACAGATCTAGTGGCTGAAGGAAATGTGCGAGCAAATGCCAACCTGTGCCAAAGAGATTCCAAGACATTTTACAAATTTCATTCGTAAGATATAAATTCTAAATAATTGAGACATATAAAATATTAGGATTCCCCATATTCCCCATATTAGAGGACATGGATAAAGACCTCCTCTAAACTCTTCTAGTACATTTGGTTCCCACCATGTGGCCTTCTTTACATCGGTGAGACCAAACGTACCTGGATGACCATTTTGGCAAGTGCTTGTGCTTGGTCTGCCAAGGCCTGCTGGATCTCCCAGTTCATAACCATTTTAACCCCCCTTCCCACCCACATACTGACCTTCCTGTCCTAGGCCTCCTCCATTGCCAATGTGAGGCCACAAACAAACTGGAGGAACAGCACCTCGTATTCTGCTTGGGTAGCTTGTAATCTGATGATATGAACAATGAACTCTCCAATTTTAGGTAACTATCCTACAAACAATCCTCTCCCCTCCCACATCCCTCTCTATTCACTGTTCCCCACCATGATGCATGCCCATTTCTCCACACACCCCCTCCCTCTGACCCCTACCTATATTCTTCCCTCTGGTTTCACAGTTTGTGCGTCTTCTATTCCTTATCTCGCATCTTTTTGTCTTTTCATCTATGCCCTTTGTTCAACCATCTGCCAATCAAACCTCCTCTCACCTGTATCCACCACTTGTCAAACTGTGTCCTGCCCCCACCTCTCTTCCAGCTTCCCCCCCCCCCCCCCACCACATTCAGTCTGAAGTAGGGCCCCAACCCGAAACGTCACCTAGCCCTGTTCTCCAGAGATGATGCCTGACCTAATAAGCTACTCCAGCACTTTGTGGCTTTTTCTGTGAACCAGCATCTGCAGTTTACTTGTGTCTCTAGAAAACTGAATGTCATTCCAAGAGAACAGTGGAGGGAGTATGTTCAACATTTTGGTTTCCATTTTATACGGGAGGTAAATAGGCAGTTTAAAACTTACTGTTTGTCAACTGCTATTAACATCAATGTAGAATATGCGGTGAGGCTTTTATCACTGAGCAATGTAAGCTATCAAAACAAAGGATTTGAAGAACAGTACATCTTGAGGACATGCTCATTCTGTATAATATGCCTGAGACCCCTGAAGCATCAAATTTATTCCATTAGCTTTGTGACTGCCCAGGAATAATGGCACAGAATGGAACTATGTGGGATTTGGTGGGTGTTGGAAATCTCAGTTCACCAACCGAAAGTGAAAGTCCCTCTAGGATTTAATTCACTGCATTTCTGAGTCAGTGTGTGCAGTGTACCTTGTAAAGTGGAGTATACCCATGCATTGGACTGAAAGGAAACTTTGTGTCGCTGTAGGCTGAATCACAGCAAGTGTTTGTGTACAATCAGTCTGTTCCGTGTCGCAGCCCTTTATATGCCCTTGTGCTCTTTCAGGAAGGAATATCTGCGCATTTTTATTGCTTTCACCTTTAATTCTTTAAATAATGATTGAAGCAAGTTAACAGAGCATTTTCTACTCTACACAGGCAATGTTACAACTGACAAGAGTCTCCAGATGTTATGGTACACGTTTTCCAGCATGCTGATTTTGTCATTCTCCCTCTGGTCACGTGAGTTTCCTCAAGATCCTATGGTGCCCTCTTTTGTCCCAATATCATGTTGGCTGGTAGATTAACTGGCAACAATAAATACATCTGATGAAAAAATGGATTGACTGGGCTTGTACTCACTGGAATTTAGAAGGATGAGTGGGAATCTTATAGAAACATATTAAATTATTAAAGGATTAGACAGGGTAGATGCAGGAAAAATGTTCTCGATGTTGGGGGAGTCCAGAACCAGGGGTCACAGTTTAAGAATAAGGGGTAGGCCATTTAGGACTGAGGTGAGGAAACACTTTTTCACCCACAGTTGTGAATCTGTGGAATTCTCTGCCACAGAAGGCAGTGGAGGCCAATTTCACTGGATGTATTCAAGAGAGAGTTTAGCTCTTAGGGCTAACGGAATCCAGAGACATGGGGAGGAAGCAGGAACGGGGTACTGATTCTGGATGATCAGCCATGATCATATTGAATGACGATGCTGGCTCGAAGGGCCGGATGGCCTACTCCTGCACCTAGTTTCTATGTTACTACGACCTTTTGTTTAGGTAGGCAGTGGGAGAATTCAGGCGTTATGGTGGCGCAGCAGTAGAGTTGCTGCCTGAGGGCGCCAGAGACCCGTGTTCCATCCTGACTACACGTGCTGTCTGTATGGAGTTTGTACGTTCTCCCCGTGACCTGCACGGATTTTCTCTGAGCGCTTTGATTTCCTCCCACACTCCAAAGTGTTACTCCAGCATTATGTGTCTATCTTCGGTGTAAATTGCATCTGCAGTTCCTCCCTAAGCAAGTTTTGCCTCACCTGTCTTAAATTGGTGTCTACTTATTTTTAAGCAGTGGCCCTAGTTCTAGATTCTTCCCCAAAATATTCCATCTTCCCACCTCTGTCCTACTAAGACTCCATTATTGGCAGCACAGAGGGATCTTTCATCTGCCTGCTAATGAGGGCAGGACTTAAACACACGGTGAAGATCACCAGAGGTAGACAAAAGTGCTGGAGAAACTCAGCGGGTGAAGCAGCATCTGTGGAGCGAAGGAAATCGGCAACATTTCGGGTCGAGACCCTTCTTCAGTCTATTGCCCAGTACCTACAGTACATTCAATATTCCATCTTAGTAATTTAACAAATAGACTGTTTCAAAGCAGTAATAACATCTTAACATTCACTTTTCATTATCCAATAATTTATTTCTGTCAAATAGATTCTTATTGGACATTCATGAAAACTGGCCACTCAGCCCACGCTGTTCTGTGGGCACCCATTAATTTTAATTTTATTTTCCAGCACCTATCCTCTAGCCTTGAATGCCTAGGTGGTTCAAGGGCATGTCTAGACACCTCTTAAATGCTGTTAGCATCTCTGCACCCACCACACTCAGGCAGTGCATTGGTTGGACTGAAAATTATTCCTGCCAGATCCCCAGATTCTCCAACTTTGCCCTCCTCTTCTGAAGACAGAGGTGCTAAAAGGCTATGTCCTGTCTGCTTCAATCTCAGTTGAGTTTCGACTTTAGCCAAGTGATGCCCAAGCATCTACTTTTACATCAAAGTGAGGAGCTTTGGGATGGGTGGGGCAAGTGAAATGGCAGCGATTGGATATTAATTTCCCCTGTAATACCCCCAGTGCCAACATCAGAATAACCTTCCTTTAGACGACTCAATATATAAACTAGAGTTGCTGCCTTACAGTGCTTGCAGCGTCAAAGAACCGGATTCGATCCAAACTGCGGGCGCTGTCTATGCAGAGTTTTACGTTCTCCCCGTGAACTGCGTGGGTTTTCTCCGAGATCTTCGGTTTCCTCCCACACTCCAAAGATCTACAGGTTTGTCAGTGAATTGGCTTTGTATAAGTGTAAACTCTCCCTAGTGTGTGTGGGATAGTGTTAATGTGCGGGGATCGCTGGTCGTCGCAGACTCGGCGGGCCGAAGGGCCTGTTTCCCTGCTGTATCTCCAAACTAAACTAAACAGCGAGGCTCAATATCGCAAATCCAATGCACATTTTAGCAGCAAAACAGCCGTGGGACGATGACAAGGGCCTGTCCCACTTCGCCGTCACGCAGATGACGCGCAAAGATTTTGTACATCACAAAATTCTGCGACGCCGCACGCAGCCGTGCATCACCGCCTATGTCATCGCGCACCATGCGCGCAACACGTGCGTGTCACATCGCGCGTGTCATGCGTTGTGACGTGTAAATGATGTTGCGTAATTTACGTGCAAATGACAGGCAAGTGGGACATTCCCTTTAGGTGCGACTGCAGAATCCAACAAGCTGTAACAACTTAACCCCGTCCGTTATTTCCATTATTTCTTCTCACTTCTGCTGACTGCTCGCCATGTCCCGATGCTTTGCACGGATTCCAAGCCTGCCGCTCGTCGGTTTGGTGCCTGGAGCTCCGGGGCTCAATACTTTGACTGAAATGTTCCACTGAAATACTAATGAGCGGAGTCTCCCAGCCTGTGATGCTGATGGCATCTGGCAGCTGCGGCAGACACAGCTCTCAGTGTGCACACAGGCATGAGAGATGAGAAGCTGCTGCCTGATAGAACAGGACAGCAATGATCAGCCCATGGTCTCCCTGCCCCATGTTACACAAGAGTGGAAGAGAGGAATAGATCGGGTTGATGCACAGAGTCCCTTGCCCAGAGGAGGGGAATCGAGGACCAGAGGACATACAGTAGGTTCAAGGTGAAGGTGAAAAGATTTAATAGGAATCTGAGGGGTAACTTTTTCACACAAAGGTTGGTGGGTGCATGGAACAAGCTGCCAGAGGAGGTAGCTGAGGCTGCGACTATCCCAATATTTATAAAACAGTTAGACGTACATGGATAGGACAGGTTTGGAGGGATATGGACCAAGCACATGCAAGTGGGACTAGTGTAGCTGGGTCATGTTGGCCGGTGTGGGCAAGTTGGGCTAAAGGGCCTGTTTCCACACTGTATCACTCTGTGACTCTATGACTCTAAGATTCTCCATCAACATGCTTCGCTTTTTCAACTTTCCTCTTCGCTAAACCCTTAGGGCAGGTTTTCGAAATATAGATTAATTTTCAATTGAGCCGGGTAAATTATAGAGAGTGATCTGGGACATTGTGGTTTGCATTTTTCATTAGACGATTTCTGGCTGGAGACTGTTATTCTCTTAGTCTGCACGCTTCTCTCTCAAATTACAAAGCTAAAATGCCTCATAAAACAGTATACAATACCTAAGAAAACATAATAAAAACACAAGCAGTGATTGATGGTCTGATTCATTCACACAAGCTGTCGCCTGGAATACAAATCCATTAGCAAAAGAAGCACTCCGTATCTGGCGCTAAATATCCCAACATCGGGGAACTAATCTCAGATGAGTGCCTGCAGTATAAATATAGTTTGTAATGTAATAAATCTAAATAGGTTTTTGATAGTTCTCCCTGACCTTTTTTGAAGCTATTTGAATTCAAATGCATCTGTTTTTACAACCAGCTCTGTCATACTTCATTCTCTGGAAGCAAAGCAGGGGCTCCTGCACCTATTGTCCCCATGTGCTGGCGCATTGGGGCAAAGAGCAGAAGGAATAGGGAAGTTTAGCGTTCTGGGCCTGTCCCACTCAGGCGATTTTTCAGCAACTGCCAGCGACTGTCAAGTTGCCGGCAGTCGCCTGAAAAACCAGGAAGTGGGAAGGCAACTGTCAGGGTGAAACACACACACACACACACACACACACATCGCAAAGGCGGGGTCCAGGGCAAGCGGGGGAGCGCTGTCTAAAATTTTCCCACGGTGCAAAGCCAAGTGATACAGACACACACCGTGATGAACAGGAAGGTTGGCGCTGTAATTACGACAGCTAAAGCACAGGGTAGAGTAAGATTTTTAAAAGGGGGGGGGGGGGAAGAAGGGGGGAGAAAAAGGGAGAAGGAGTGGAGACAACTTTTAAGAAGCCAGAGATACACGGCTGTGAAGTTCGGCGAACATGTAACATTACTGGTCGGTTCCACACTTCCAGCAAGCTTCTCAATTTGCTGTAAGGCATTGAGACATGCTCAGTGACATTTATCTAGTGCTACCTGTGACGGATACTTTCCATCTGCTTCTGTGAATGCAAAGATTATTCATCAGCTAGTACAGAAAGTGAATGAATAATTCTCCTTTCATTTTCTCTCATACTAAATCCAAGATGGTGATGGGGGTAACAAAAATAAGTCTTTTTTTTAACATGGCAATTTTGTGGTGTTAAGAATTCACATTCTCAAATAGTTCATCAGTGATGTCTGTTACTAAGAAATATAAGAGCAGCAGGTACAAGGAAATCACTCCACCTTCAGTTTCCCCTCCAATTCACACACTCGCATGGAAGCTTATTGTTACTGTTATTGATATGTTGCAATGGGCCGAAGGCTTGGGGAAAAGTTGAATGGACAACCAATTAACCTTCCAGTTCATGATACGTTACAATATGATACGATAGAACGTTATTTATCCCAGGAGGGAAGTTGATCTGCCAACAGTCATAAAACACAAAATAGATGAAACATGAAATTAAAGTGCCGAGTGGTAAGGCTTGAGGGATGTGCAAAGATTGAGGAGGGAGGGTGGGAGGGGGTGGCAGAGTCAATCTCAGTCTCAGTCTCAGTCTACCCCACGACAGAAGGGGGAGGAGTTGTACGCTGGGAAGAAGGATCTCCTGTGGTGTCCTGTCCTGCGTCTTGATAGTCCTCAGCATGACCAGTGCGTCACGGAGGGGGTGAGCTACACGCGCATCATGGAGGGGGTGAGCTGTCCAGAGTGGGATCAAACAATACCTAAATTGTACCGACAAAGAAGGACTATCCATTGTTTGTGCTTGGTCAGTTGATTTCACCCAGGATGCTTTTAGAGAAGCAGAATGGACCCTAATACCTTTGTCTGTGGGGTGGCACGAGTTAACAAAAATATTATTTTAAGTCGCAAAGGGCAGTTACTGTGCAATTAAATGCTACTTCAGCAGCTTTTGGGGGCAAGAAAAATAATGTATAAAAACTATTTAAAAAATTCTCTTTTAACCTCTAGTTATCCTTTTTGTACCGATTATGCTTTCAAGAGAGAGCTAGATAGGGCTCTTAAAAATAGCGGAGTCAGGGGATATGGGGAGAAGGCAGGAACGGGGTACTGATTGGGGATGATCAGCCATGATCACATTGAATGGCGGTGCTGGCTCGAAGGGCTGAATGGCCTACTCGTGCATCTATTGTCTATTGTCTATTGTCTATTGCCTATTGTCTATGCCGTCTTGCTTAAATAGCGCTCCATTAACTTGTTAATATGTAGCTGGTGACTCTGTTCGGAGAAGTAAAATGCTTTCTGCTAAAACTGAATTGATGTAAACAGCTTTGAGCTGAGATAAATCCCAAGGTATGTTAAGGGCCTGATATTATTATTGGGCACAATGTTGAAGTTGACAGCAGCAGACATTCTTGAAAATGCTATTCAATGGTTGGTACTGGACTGCCGGGAGAAGGTTGTCCAGTGAAATTAAATTACTACTGTTTTATGAGGGAATGCCATTGTATAATGGTTTGATTTATCTCCCTATCGCGTAATCCACATACTGTAATTACAATAAGTACATGGATCCTAAGTAGCCCATCAGTCAAATTATAGCAAACTGCATCATGAAATCAATCCAGACCAAGCAAAATAAACTGTACATTTCAAAGCACTGTGTGATCGCGGCATGTGCAGGGGGTTCGTCAATGAGTGACAAGATAAAGCACTCACTGCTCACTTGCATTGAGCTCTTTCTAAGCTAGGCTCTATCTAGGCTTAACTTAAAGGAAGATTCAAAGATAGCAACACAGACACAAAATGCTGGAGTAACTCAGCGGGACAGGCAGCATTGCTGGAGAGAAGGAATGGGTGATGTTTCGGGTCGAGACCCTTCTTTAGACAGACATTTGGGAAGAGATGCAGGCTTCTGTGCTCTTGAGTTAGACTGTGCTTAAATTCTATGGTACGCTTATCCCCACATGGTCAATTCATCAAAAGCAATGTCATTGCTACATCCATAAATAATTCTCAACAATGCAATGCCTTGCAACACTCTCTGTGCTTTTGGACCTGGTGTTATGATTCTGGAAGATGCTATTCATGCTTTGCAATGGTGGGACATCAATACCATGGAATATAATCATGTGCATCAGACAACATCGTGGAGCAATGCTGCAGTATTGACATTCTGAAATTACAGACTACATTCTTGACACCTCTCTGGTCATTGAAAAGGCTTTCAGGACACTAGAAATTATTGAGTACAAATGCCATAAAGTAGAGGATAACATATAGTCAGGGTTGGATTTCATAGAAACATAGATACAGAGAAAATAGGTGCACGGGTAGGCCATTCGGCCCTTCGAGCCTGCACCGCCATTCAATATGATCATGGCTGATCATTCAACTCAGTATCCTGTACCTGCCTGCTCTCCATACCCTCTGATCCCTTCAGCCACAAGGGCTACATCTAACTCCCTCTTAAATATAGTCAATGAACCTTCTATAGCCAACTACCTTCTGTGGCAGAGAATTCCAGAGACTCACCACTCTCTGTGTGAAAAATGTTTTTCTCATCTCGGTCCTAAAAGACTTCCCCCTTATCCTTAAACTGTGAGCCCTTGTTCTGGACTTCCCCAACATCGGGAACAATCTTCCTGCATCTAGCCTGTCCAACCCCTTAAGAATTTTGTACGTTTCTATAAGATACCCCCTCAATCTTCTAAATTCTAGCGAGTACAAACCGAGTCTATCCAGTCTTTCCTCATATGAAAGTCCTGACATCCCAGGAATCAGTCTGGTGAACCTTCTCTGTATCCCCTCTATGGCAAGAATGTCTTTCCTCAGATTTGGAGAACAAAACTGTACGCAATACTCCAGGTGTGGTCTCACCAAAACCCTGTACAACTGCAGTAGAACCTCCCTGCTCCTATACTCAAATCCTTTTGCTATGAATACCAACATACCATTCGCTTTCTTCACTGCCTGCTGCACCTGCATGCCTACTTACAATTACTAGTGTACCATGACACCCAGGTCTCGCTGCATCTCCCCTTTTCCTAATCGGCCACCATTTAAATAATAGTCTACCCTCCTGTTTTTGCCACCAAAGTGGATAACCTCACATTTATCCACATTATACTGCATCTGCCATGCATTTGCCCACTCACCCAGCCTATCCAAGTCACCTTGCAGCCTCCTAGCATCCTCCTCACACCTAACACTGCCCCCCAGCTTAGTGTCATCCGCAAACTTGGAGATGTTGCATTCAATTACCTTGTCCATATCATTAATATATATTATAAAATAGCTGGGGTCCCAGCACTGAGCCCTGCGGTACCCCACTAGTCACTGCCTGCCATTGTGAAAAGGACCCGTTTACTCCTACCCTTTGCTTCCTGTCTGCCAGCCAGTTCTCTATCCACATCAATACTGAACCCCCAATACTGTGTGCTTTAAGTTTGTATACTAATCTCTTATGTGGGACCTTGTCGAAAGCCTTCTGAAAGTCCAGATATAACACATCCACTGGTTCTCCCTTATCCACTCTACTAGTTACATCCTCAAAAAATTCTATAAGATACGTCAGACATGATTTACCTTTCATAAATCCATGCTGACTTTGTCCAATGATTTCACCACTTTCCAAATGTGCTGCTATCCCATCTTTAATAACTGACTAGCATTTTCCCCACTACCGATATTAGACTAACTGGCCTGTAATTCCCCGTTTTCTCTCTCCCTCCTTTTTAAAAAAGTGGGGTTACATTAGCTACCCTCCAATCCTCAGGAACTACAGAATCTAAAGAGTTTTGAAAAATTATCACTAATGCATCCACTATTTCTGTGGCTACTTCCTTGAGCACTCTGGGATGCAACCTATCTGGCCCAGCGGATTTATCGGCCTTTAATCCATTCAATTAACCCAACATCACTTCCCGGCTAACCTGGATTTCACTCAGTTCCTCCATCTTATTTGACCCCCGGTCCCTTGCTATTCCCGGCAGATTATTTGTCTTCCTTAGTGAAGACAGAACCAAAGTAGTTATTCAATTGGTCTGCCATGTCCTTGTTCCCCATGATCAATTCACCTGTTTCTGACTGCAAGGGACCTACATTTGTTTTAACTAATCTTTTTCTCTTCACATATCTATAAAAATGTTTGCAGTCAGTTTTTATGTTCCCTGCCACTTTTCTTTCATAATCTATTTTCCCTTTCCTAATTAAGCCCTTTGTCCTCCTCTGCTGGACTCTGAATTTCTCCCAGTCCTCTGGTACGTTGTTTTTTCTGGCTATTTTTTATGCTTCATCTTTTGTTTTGATACTATCCCTGATTTCCCTTGTTATCCACGGATGTACTACCTTCCCTGATTTATTATTTTGCCAAACTGCGATGAACAATTGTTGTAGTTCATCCATGCAGTCTTCAAATGCCTTCCATTGCACATCCACTGTCAACCCTTTAAGAATCAATTGCCAGTCTATCTTGGCCAATTCACGTCTCATACCCTCAAAGTTACATTTCTTTAAGTTCAGAACCCTTGTTTCTGAATTAATTATGTCACTCTCCATCCTAATGAAGAACTCAACCATTTTATGGTCACTCTTGACCAAGGGGCCACGCACAACAAGACTGCTAACTAACCCTTCCTCATTACTCAATACCCAGTCTAGAATAGCCTGCTCTCTCGTTGGTTCCTCTACGTGTTGGTTTAGAAAACTATCCTGCATACATTCCAAGAAATCCTCTTCCTCAGCACCCCTGCCAATTTTTTCACCCAATCTATATGTAGATTGAAGTCACCCATTATAACTGTTTTACCTTTGTTACACGCATTTCTAATTTCCTGTTTGATGCCATCCCCAACTCCACTACTACTGTTAGGTGGCCTGTACACAACTCCCACTAGCGTTTTCTGCCCCTTAGTGTTTCGCAGCTCTACCCATATTGATTCCACATCCTCCAAGCTAATGTCCTTCCTTTCTCTTGCGTTAATCTCCTCTCTAACCAGCAACGCTACACCACCTCCTTTACCTTTCTGTCTATCCCTCCTGAATATTGAATATCCCTGGATGTTCAGCTCCCAGCCTTGGTCACCCTGGAGCCATGTCTCCGTGATCCCAACTATATCATAGTAATTAATAGCTATCTGCACCTTCAACTCATCCACCTTATTACGAATGCCCCTCGCATTGAGACACAAAGCCGTCAGGCTTGTTTTTACAACACACTTACTCCTTATACAATTATGTTGAAAAGTGGCCCTTTTTGATTTTTGCCCTGGATTTGTCTGCCTGCCACTTTTACTTTTCACCTTGCTATTACCCTCATTTTGCTTCTACCCTCATTTTATACCCCTCTGTCTCTCTGCTCACACATTTAAGAAACCCACCACCTCTTATTCTCAGTCTTTTATTTTTTTCTTCTTTCCCCCCTACATGTTGAGTCTGAGTGCTTCCCTTCTCTGCCTCCTGCCTCACACACTGTCTACTAGCTTTCTCTATTTGAGTCCCTCCCCCCAAAGTCAAATTACAGAATCATGCACATTCACATCCCGGCTCCATTTTGCCCCCTGAGAATACCCAAGGGTGGGGATACTCTGGGACTGAAAGAGTTAAGTGTTTATTCTCTTGGAAATGATGTATTCATCTTCTTGGGGACTGCGTATTCATGGAAAGCATGTGATGTTTGCTGATGACTCTACTGTGCATGTGCCCACTTGATTGAGTTAAAGAGGTTAATGCCTACTGTAAATTACCGCCCACTATGTTGATCTATAAATACTGGACGACTTCTTCATTGATTAGACAATAGACAATAAGGTGCAGGAGTAGGCCCTTCGATCCAGCACCGTCATTCAACGTGATCATGGCTGATCATCCACAATTAGTACCCAGTTCCTGCTTTCTCCCCATATTCCCTGACTCCGCTATCTTTAAGAGCCCTATCAAACTCTCTCTTGAAAGTATCCACCGCTCTCCACCGTCCACTTACTCTCTTCTGTTCTATTCCAGCGAGCCTGCATTGAGCTCGTTCGAGTAGGCCAGAAGTATGTCCCGCGGTAAAATAAAGGAATTGGAAAATAAAATTGTTTTTTCTCACCTCAGTCTTAAATGACTTCCCCTTTATTCTAAGAATTACAGTCTGAGGTGAGAAAAAACTTTTTCACCCAGAGAGTTGTGAATTTATGGAATTCCCTGCCACAGAGGGCAGTGGAGGCCAAATCACTGGACGGATTTAAGAGAGAGTTAGATAGAGCTCTAGGGGCGAGTGGAATCAAGGGATATGTGGAGAAGGCAGGCACGGGTTATTGATAGGGGACGATCAGCCATGATCACAATGAATGGCGGTGCTGGCTCGAAGGGCCGAATGGCCTCCTCCTGCATCTATTTTCTATGTTTCTATGATGACAGTAAAGAATTCGACTCAGTGTTTTGCTGAACCAGGCTGAAGTGTGTGAGAACCGTGATCAACACTGTCTCTCAACAAAGCGACTACTAGACTCTTTTCCCTATTTTCAAACTTGGTAACTTGAAGCAATTGTAAAGGAGATTGTGTGAGGATGAGGATGGATAATATCAGCATCATAGGGAGTAACAGCTTCGAAACAGACAGTGAGGCTGTGCCAAACATCTAGCAAGCAGCCATTTACACTCATCCCATTTTTCTCATCCCCATCAACCCACCCAGATTCCACCACTCGTCCACATACTTGGAGCACTTTATAATGGCTTGTTAACTTAACAATTAACGCCTACATTCCCTCTCTCCATCCCTCCCTCACCAGCATCAAAGTCGTCTTGTTGAGTCTCATTGTCTGTAACTCGTTTTTATCTAGCCCACAGCTAACAAAGACCTGTCCCCTTTATCATCGTTATTTTTTGCATACCTTTTATTCATTTATTCTATATCTCTCTACATCACTCTCTATATCTCTTGTTTCCCTTTCCACTGACTCTCAGCCTGAAGAAGGATCACGACCTGGAACATCACCCATTCCTTTACTCCAGAGATGCTGTCTGACCCGCTGAGTTACTCCAGCTTTTTGCGCCTAGCTTAACAACCCACACATCTTTTGGACACGAGGAAACTGGAGCATCTGGAACAGCCGTGCAGTTGTAGGGCACACACACACATTGCAGAGGCCAGCAAGGAACAGCACCTCATATTTTGCGTGGCCAGTTTACAACCCAGCGGTATGAATATTGATTTCTCTAACTTCAAGTAATCCTTCCTTCACTCTCTCTCCGTCCCGCCCCCCCACGCTAGTTCTCCAACTAGTTTCACTGTCACCCTGATTAATTTTACTGATTGCATGCCTCGTTGTCACTTTCCTCTCAGCCAACAATGTCCCCCATTCAAAGATCAAAGCAAACTTATCATAGTTCACTTTGATCTGTCATTTTCACACCTTACCATTCCATATATCAAGATTCCCTCTCCCGATGACTATCAGTCTGAAGAAGGGTCACAACCCAAAACGTCACCCATTTCTTCTCTCCAGAGATGCTGCCTGTCCCACTGAGTTACACCAGTGTTTTGTGTCTATTGCAGAGGCCAGGGTTGGACCAGGTAACTGGAGATGTCAGTCTACTGGCAGTGCCATTCCGCTGTCCTGAATGAATTAGTTGGAAAGTCTTACCGACTTTTTTTGTTATTTTTAGTGTGTTTTAAAAGTTTGTGTTAATGTTCTCCAGCTTGTTTTATGTAGGGGTGGGCGGGGAGTGCGGGGGTCGGGAGAAACTTTTTTTCAATCTCTTACCTTGCCGGAGATGCGACTGTTTTCCGGATCATATCTCCGGTCGCACTGCGGCCTGACATCATGGAGCTGGAGGCCTTGCTGGGAACTGACATTGAGCCCCACCGTGGGGCCGTGGTATTTCCATCAGAGGCTGCGATCCCTAGCCTGGGATCGACTCTTCAAACTGTGGATTTCACCATTGAGGAGTTTGCAGTCTCAGGTAGAGACCTATGTAGGGAAGCTCCAATGACGTAGAAGGATCGACCAGCCCCGGCCCAGGGTCAGATTGTTTGGAGCGGGGGAGCCGAGAATCCCCCCCCCCCCGATGCAGGAGCTTGATCGCCCTGACGAGAGGGCTCGTCCGCCGGCTACGAGAGCCAAGATCATCCCGTCAACGGCAGGCTCGAGGCCCCCGACTGCGGGAGGACAAAGAAGGGAAGAGATTGAACGTTTTTTTCACCTTCCATCACAGTGAGGAATGTGGAGGAGTCTGGAGTATGGTGTACAATTTTGGTCGCCTAGTTATAGGAAGGATGTCAACAAAATAGAGAGAGTACAGAGGAGATTTACTAGAATGTTGCCAGGGTTCCAGCAACTATGTTACAGAGAAAGGTTTAACAAGTTAGGTCTTTATTCTTTGGAGCGCAGAAGGTTAAGGGGGGACTTGATTGAGGTCTTTAAAATGATGAAAGGGATAGACAGAGTTAACGTGGATACGTTTTTCCCATTGAGGGTAGGGAAGATTCAAACAAGAGGGCATGACATGAGAATTAAGGGGCAGAAGTTTCGGGGTAACGTGAGGGGGAACTTCTTTACTCAGAGGGTGGTGGCTGTGTGGAATGAGCTTCCAGCAGAAGTGGTGGAGGCAGGATCGATTTTAACATTTAAAAGTAAAGTGGATAGGTATATGGACGTGAAGGGAATGGAGGGGTATGGTCTGAGTGCAGGTAGATGGGACTAGGGGAAAACAAATGGTCGGCACGGACTGGAAGGGCCGATAGGGCCTGTTTCCGTGCTGTAATTGTTATATGGTTATATGTTTATATGGTTATATGAGTCACTGTGATGTATGTTTATGTTAAAATGTATTTTGTGTGTTATGTTGCTTCTTATTGGTATGTAGGGCAAATAAAATTCCTCATATGTTGCCAAACATACTTTGCTAATAGAGTATTATTATGATTATGATTATTATGATTATGGTGGAGGAAATGGGTAAAAAGTTGGCATTTGTATTATTAGGAACCCTGCTAACTCTGTCTGCTTGGCTAATTTAACTTTAGATAATATAAATCACAATAAGGCAAAGTAATTAATTTATTTGCAAAACACTGAATAATTGAGAATTCTCAAGTTGTATTGTTAATGTTATCCTGTCTTCCTCACTATGCATGTCTGTCCATGTGATATCTTTAGTTTTTAGTTTAGTTTAGAGATACAGGTTCTTTCGGCCAACCAAGTCCGCACCGCCCAGCGATCCCTGCTCACTAACGCTATCCTACACACACTAGGGACAATTTACATTTACACCAAGCCAATTAACCTACATACCTGTTTGTCTTTGGAGTGTGCGAGGAAGCTGAAGATCTCAGAGAAAACCCACGCAGGCCACGGGGAGAACGTACAAACTCCGTACAGACAAGCACCTGTGGTCAGGATCGAACCTGGGTTTATGGCACAGAAAGGCAGCAACTCTACATCGACATATCACACAAGGCACTTTAATTTCTAAGAAGAAAAAGTTTCCACTGATTTTCAGACAAAGTTGATTTGCTGATGCTCCCTGTCTTTTGCGACATCCCTAATCAGGCTCAACAATCATCAATTTGCTTTGATTGTGCAGAACTCAATCTGCAGAAGCTATGAAATATTTTATCCTCTTTCTCCACATTTGTCTCAATTTGGAAAACCCACACTTTCAATTTAATTGGTATCTCATGGCAGATCCGCTCCTCAATCTCTGGCTTTTCAATTATGTTTCTGAAATGAAATCTAATTATTTAATTAAATGGAGTATAAATTATGACTAAATAACCATTAGCGTTCAATTATGATATACACATTGCTGTTGGTTAAATGCTGGTCTGTCACTGAAACAAATGTTACAGTAGTATAATTTACCTTTCATTAGTTGCTTTGTACTGAGTGTGTGAACACAATATTTCACATGAAAGTCCCCTGTATAAATTAGAGCAATGATATGGTTCATGCTCCTATCTAATACTGATTGTAATCAAGCAGAGGCACCAATGTTCTGTTTATAATTAGTTTGTATTTGTTGGTGGGAAGTAAGTTTATTGAGAATATTGGCTTTATTTCTCCAATTAAGCTGTTATTGATAGGTTGTATGCGATCAGAGGCAGGTATTTCTATATTTAAATCTTCTTAGAAAGTTACACCATCTCTTAAAGCACATTAATTAAAAAAGTCCCCAGAGTTGATTCCAGAAATCAGGAGAAAAAGATTGCTTTCCACATTATTTACAGCAAACTCCTCATTGATGTCACCACAAGTAGAAACAGGACGCACTATCACATTTAGTTTAGTTCAGTCTAGTTTAGAGATACATCATGGAAACAGGCCCTTCAGCCCACTGAGTCCGCACTGACCAGCGATCCCCACACAGTAACACAAACCTACACACACTAGGGACAATTTACACTTATACCAAGTATACGAACCCAAGCCAATTAACCTCCAAACCTGGTGTCTTTAGAATGTGGGAGGAAACCGAAGATCTCAGAGAAAACCCACTCAGGTCAGAGAGAATGTACAAACTCCATACAGACAGCAGCCATACCTGGGATCGAACCCAGGTCTCTGGGGCAGTAAGTGCGGATTTTAGATCCACATAAAATCGAATGGCCAATGGCACAATTTTCAACATGGCCTCTTTTGGTGCTATATATTTCTATGATTCTCTGTGTTGGTAGACTTTAGACTTTAGTTTAGACCTTAGAGATACAGAGATGAAACATAGCCTTCAGCTCATTGAGACCGACTATTGATCATCCCGTACACTCGCACTATCCAACACACTAGGGACAATTTACACTTTACAGGAGTCAATTAGCCTACAAATCTGTATGTCTTTGAATGTTGGGAAGCCCCATGCAGTCACGGGGAGAAGGTACAAACTCCATTCAGACAGCACCCATAGTCAGGATCGAATCCGGGTCTCAGGTGCTACCGCTGCACCATCTTACCAAGGTAGTGCATGGAGGTAGCAGGAAGGCCAAAGGTTGTAGGTTGGATGCCATCAGTCTAGCCCTTCTTGTAATGCTTTACATACTGAAGACAAAACACTGCCAAAAAAATGATGCACCTTACATTCCCTTAAATGTAGAGAGGTTCATGTGCTATACCACATTTTTATCTGCAAGATTATGGAATGAACACCAAATTAAAAGTGAGTGATTGATCATGATTATTGAATTTCCTAATTCTGCAGTAGAAGTTGCTGTAATTATGTGAATGATGAGGTTAAATCATCTCTGCTGTTGGTTCAACCAAATATTGAGAATCCCATTGTGTTTGAGAACCTAGTAATGACTGCTTGGTTGCCAAAACCTTTGTCCATCAGTAATTTTCATTTCTTTCTCATGCATAATCCCTTCATTAAGATGCATTAAATGAGAAAGTAAAATAAAACATTGGTAAAGCATTAAATCAGAACCAAATAATAATAAAACAATTTCCATTTAATAAACTCAAGAGTTAACAACAATTCTTTTGCGTCCAATTGCAACAAATGTGTACGGGCACCTTTTGATTTTCCTGCATTTTCTCAAAAGTATACTCAAACATATTTTCTTTGTAAAACAATAATCTTTTTACATAGTAAATTTCAATGGATTGATGTGTAAGAAGGAACGGCAGATGTTGGTTTATACTGCAGATAGACACAAAATGCTGGAGTAACTCATCAGGTCAGACAATATCTCTGGAGCAAAGGAATAGGTGACGTTTAAGGTCGAGGCCCTTCTTCAGGCATCATTGAAGAATCCATCTTTAATGGATTGATGATGGTTAATGATTGAATTCTAGTTAGCGCTCTCAACGTGTTGCCATTTGGTTACAGACAGACTTAAATCATCATCAGGTGCTAAAAGGGGTAATCTATCAACTCAAAATAAAAGCAGGATTTGGAAATATTTAACTGAACAGTATGCAGCAGATGTCACAATAAATAACATTGCAGTTGGCAATTGTTTTTGCCAGACATCTCCAAGGCAGATTCCCAATGTGGAGATGATACTAAATACTTCTCATTTAATCAGATGGTGCTGCTTTGGCCAGCAGTTGATGAAGACTACATTAGCAGGTTGCAGCATTATATTATTCATGCTTAATTGCCAGGAACAGGATTGGAGCATGCAATGGCAAAAAGAAGCCCAACACGAAAAAAATCATTGAAGAAATAATAATTAAAATGATGTTGTCAATTCTCTTGCATTTCCTTGCATATTTTTGTGGGTAGGTAATCAATTCTGAAGTGGTGTTACGTTGGCCAACATTAGATGGGGAATTAAGTGTAGAACTTGGGACATCATGTTTTAGACGACATTGTTGAGGGTGCATTTGGAGTCTTGTGTTCAATTTTGAACATTCTGCTATGGGAAAGGTGCCATTAAGCTGGAGAAAGTGCAGAGAAGATTTACGAGTATGATGAGAGGACTCGAGGGCTTGAGCTATATGGAGAGTTTGGGCAGGTAAGGTTTTTATTCCTTGCAACGCAGCAGGCTGATGGTTGATCTTACAGAGATGCATAAAAGCACGAGTGGGATAGGGTAACCGTAAAATCTTTTTTCCCCAGAGTAAGGGTATCAAGAAGTAGAGCTGGAACTTCAACTAGAACTTAAAGCATAATTTTAAGGTGAAAGGGGAACCAGAAACCAGAGGGGCAACCTTTGAGCACTAAGGATGGTAGGTGTATGGTACTAGCTGCCAGATGAGGTAGTTGAGCAGATACAATAACATTAGTTAAAAGACATTTGGACAGGCACATTGATTGGTAAGATTTAGATGGAAATGGGTCAAATGTGGGTAGATAAGGCATTTCATTGGCATGGACAAGTTGGGCCAAAGTCACTTCCTGGCCCCACAGCAGAGGTGTCCACGTCACGGGGCTGGAAACTGGAAGTACCCCGAGCTAATTCTGCTGCCACCATCATCTATTGCAACAAGTGATGGCTTCCACTGATTGTCGCCGGAAGCTTGTGTCCTTTTCAGGACGGACGATGACAGCGATGTCAACATTTGAAACATGGAAGATGGACACGAAAGGTGAAGAGTCACTTCCTCTATGCTGTATGAATCTGTGACTCTAGAACATGCAAAAGAAAGATGGTGCGAGTTCCCAGTCAAACAATTAGTATTGTACTGGTAGGTTGCATATTAATGACATGGGAAGACTTTCATCTTTTGAAAATTTGAAGATTTTCAAATTCATGAAAATGAAGCCTTTCTTCAGAAATTCCAAATTAATTTTGGAAAATTAATAATTTGCTGCATCAGGATTTTCTATAATTCATGATGTCTTGTGCCCCAGGCTGATGCATATCCTTTTGAAATGAGGATAGGAACAAATTAAATCCACATTTTCTTATCAGTTAGATCACTTGTGAATCCTCACTGTTAGTATTGGTCCCCAAAAACTTTTACTGCTGCAATAATCTATCTGTTCTGCACTGCACATTCCATTAAAGAAACCACAACAATGAAAATTATTGTTGGTTTAAAACTATAAAATGGTCGGACAAAAAATAATTCTGCGATTTATTTTGCTGTTTGTTATAAAATGTTTCCTTGGCAAGCATATTATAATATATTAATCGTATAATAACTTACGTTTTGAAATCAAATTACTAAAAATCGTTTTGTGATAACCAAAAAAAATCTCAACCAATGGCTGGGCGAAGATCCATCATGCCCCCAGGTGTTCAACGCCAGCCACGCTTAAGCACATCCTCACTGGGTGTAAAGTAAGCCTCTCCCAAGGACGGTACACCTGGAGACATAATCAAGTGCTCAAATGCCTGGCAGCGACTCTGGAATGCTGGAGAACAACCAACAGTTGCTGGTGGATGTCGACCAACGGCTTACAGTTCCATCAGAGATAGCCATCACCAACTTGAGGCCTGATCTTGTCCTCTGGTCGAACTCTCAGCGCATGGTGTACTTTGTGGAGCTCACAGTCCCTTGGGAGGATGCTGTGCAGGAAGCCTTCGAAAGAAAGAAACTGCGATATACAGAGCTTGCAGCGGAGGCAGAACAGCGGGGCTGGAGAGCTAAGATCTGCCCGGTAGAAGTTGGATGTCGAGGATTCGTGGCAACATCTACTTTAATACTGATGAAGGACCTGGGGATCAGCGGACAAGCCCTACGCCAGGCCATCAAAGAAACATCACGGGTAGCAGAGCGGAGTAGCCAGTGGCTCTGGCTGAAGAGGAAAGACCCCATTTGTTCTCCCAAATAACCGACAAGACAGATGCAGAGGGGGTGGTTCTGGGACACCAGAATGCACCGCTGAGCCTACTGGAGACGTCGTGGGTTCAATCAGTGAGATGTCAATGAAAGTAGGTGCCCACTTGATAACCTCAATGACATGTCTGCCTAGCCTTTCTCAACATCGGAGGAGCATAGGTGAGTGCAGAAGGCTCCCATCACCATCGGGAGCAGGTTGACACTTTGGATTTTTAACATCTTGTCCTGTGTATTTGGAAACATTATTGGAAAAAATGCACCCCTTCTCATTTGATGGATGCTAGTTCAGGTAGTTTGTTCTTAGCATACCATTTGAAACTTTTTCCAAATCATACTGCCCATTAGACCTGTGCCACATGTTCATTTCACCAGTGTATCATCAAAGTAGAAACTAGTATAAAGTCCATCACAAAGGTCCCTTTTTCCCACGGTGGTAATATCACCGGCCTTCACTCTAGCCTTAGCCCATCAGCTGCTGGAACTCCCATCCAACTCTTGGCAACTCTAGACATGACTGCTCACACTGTCATTGGACCAGCTAGAGTCCATCCAAGCTGCTGCTTCCATTGTACTAATGTGCAGACTTCAGGTCACCTATCATCCCATGTTTGCAGACTCACATTATCTTCCAAGGTCTCAGTTTCAAAATTCTTATTTTCAAATGTCTCCATCTCCTCACCTCTCCTAATCTCTGTAATTTCCTCCTCTCCGAAAAACTTCTCGGGCTTTGTACTCCTTTAATTCAGGCTTCCTGTTCATAAGATCAAAAATTATAGGAGCAGAATTAGAGCATTCGACCCATCAAGTCTACTCTACCATTCAATCGTGGCTGATCTATCTTTCCCTCCTAACCCCTTTCTCCTGCCTTCTCCCCATAACCTCTGACACCTGTACTAATCAAGAATCTAGCTCTGCCTTAAATATATCCACTGACAGCCTCCGCAGCCTTCTGTGGCAAAGAATTCCACAGATTCACCGCCATCTGACTAACAAAATTCTTCCTCGTCCCCTTTCTTAAAGAACGTCCTTTCATTCTGAGGCTGACCTGTCGTCCCAGACTCTCCCACGAGATTTAATTTTCAGATTTACTTTCTTCACTACCAGTGTCTGCTTCTGGAATTATTTCCCACTCCCTGCCCTTCCATCACCTCTCCCCCATCAGACATTCCCAATTAAGGTTTAAGAAGGAACTGCAGATGCTGGAAAAATCGAAAGTAGACAAAATCTGCTGGAGAAACTCAGCGGGTGAGGCAGCATCTATGGAGAAAAGTAGTAGGCGACTTTTCAGGTCGAGACCCGAAACGTCGCCTACTCCTTTCCTCCCTAGCTGCTGCCTCCCCCGTTGAGTTTCTCCAACATTTTTTGTCTACTTCCGTATTAAGGTAAACATTCTCCTTCTACCTTCATTAAAGTAATTCTTTAACATACTCATTGCAAGTTGCAACCAACACTTCTGATCACTGGTTCTGGGGTCGCCATACCGTATGTGGATCTGCGCCAAACTTTGTTCCAATATATATTTGTGTTATAGTGCTTCACGCTACTTAGTTACGATGCAGAGTTGTATGCTGTTGCTGGAGACATGCTTTAATGTAATGAGTGATAGGGATCTGGAATACACTTTCTATAAAAGGCAGATTCATGCACTCTTTCCTTAGGTAATTCCGCAATGTTCTTGAAGAGGTGAAATCTGCAGTTTAATCAACAATGAACACGGGTCAGGTGGACAGTTCTTTCAAAGAGATCGCACAGGCTTGATGACAAATGGCCTTCCGGTGTCCGTTATGAATCTATGATTCTCACGGTAATAAAATATGCCTTTTGCGTATTGAATCATCAAGAATATTTTCGGTAGATAGAAGTTCCATTTTGACCTTAACCGATGGTGATGCTGCGATGCGATATGTGATGCACTGCATGTCTTGTGCCATTCCCAGTAATTCCAAGCATCCCTCCCCGTCAGCTACAATGTTATTGACAACTATCTCCACCTACTTAAAGCAAAAGCCCCAAGCACAAGGTGGGCAGTGTGTGTGTGTGCTTCTAGCCAGAGGAATCCCATTTCCCCACCACAATACTCTCTCGGTAGTCTAGATTGAAAATGCGCAAAGGAAATGAAAATGACTAAATCGCATTAAGGAATAGAGTGTGATATGTTATTGTGTGAGCAACAATCAAGAACAGCTTTACTGCTTTCTGTAATATGATTAGCCTGTGGAAATAAAATGTTCACCCGTCATGCCGGTGGTTTTGCTGCTTGTTGTGTCTTCATAGAATAATGATAGATGTTGCCAATATACCGAACAATGAAGGAGTCATGCAGGCAACAATGATTTCCCTGATGAATATGCCCTTTGCATCAACAACAAACCCAGGGAAAAATAAAGTTTTGTGCTAACACTTTGCCATTGAATCGTTTTTAGTTTAGTTTCCAGATACAGTGCGGAAACAGGCCCTTCGGCCCACCGAGTCCGCACCGACCAGCGATCCCCACACATTAACACTACACTACACATAATAGGGACAATTTACACTTATACCACCCTAATTAACCTACTGACCTGTACGTCTTTATAACAAGAGGGATCGAATATAGGAGCAAAGAGGTCCTTCTGCAGTTGTACAGAGCCCTAGTGAGACCACACCTGGAGTATTGTGTGCAATTTTTGGTCCCCGCATTTGAGGAAGGACATTCTTGCTATTGAGGGATTGCAGCATAGGTTTACAAGGTTAATTCCCGGGTTGGCGGGACTGTCATATGCTGAGAGAATGGAGCAGCTGGGCTTGTACACTCTGGAGGTAAGAAGGATGAGATAGGATCTCATTGAAACATATAAGATTGTTAAGGGCTTGGACACGCCAGAGGCAGGAAACATGTTCCCGATGTTGGGGGAGTCCAGAACCAGGGGCCACAGTTTAAGAATAACGAGTAAGCCATTTAGAACGGAGACGAGGAAACACTTTTTCTCACAAAGAGTGGTGAGTCTGTGGAATTCTCTGCCTCAGAGGGCGGTGGAGGCAGGTTCTCCGGATGCTTTCAAGCGAGAGCTTGAAAGGGCTCTTAAAAATAGCGGAGTCAGAGGATATGGGGAGAAGGCAGGAACGGGGTATTGATTGGGGTTGATCAGCCATGATCACATTGAATGGTGGTGCTGGCTCAAAGGGCCGAATGGCCTACTCCTGCATCTATTGTCTATTCTCTATTGTCTTTAGAGTGTGGGAGGAAAACACAGATCTCGTAGAAAACCCATAAGGTCACGGGGAGAACGTACAAACTCCGTACAGACAGCACCTGTAGTCGGGATCGAACCCGGGTCTCCGGCACTGTTTAACTGCTTCTTAAATGTTGGGATAGTCCCAGCCTCAACTGCCTCTGGCAGCTTGTTCCATACACCCACCACCCTTTGTGTGAAAAAGTTACCCCTCACCTAAACGCTGTAACGCAGCAACTATGCCTCTACACCACCGCACCGCCGTAAATAGCTTGAAATAGATGTTGGTATTCTCCTGTTATATCCCATCTGATGCTAAAAGGTTATCTTTGAATAACTTCAGATAAACATTTCCTTTCTTCCATTTGATTTGAAAGTTATGAGAGTGATTGACATCATCAGTGTAAATTGTCCATAATGTGAGTAGGATCTTGTTAACGTGCGGCGATCGCTGGTCGGTGTGGACTCCGTGGGCTGAAGGGCCTGTCTCCGCACTGTATCTGAAACTAAACTAGAGTAAACCTAACAAATTGAATAACAAGCAGAAGCTGAATTTCTACTCTTCCTGACCTTGAGGAATGCAGCTGTAATCATTTGTCTGGTCAAACATTAGCAACCTAATAATTTTGATTAGGTAAATGCAATTGTTGTCAGAGTAATGGTGATGGATTTTATTAAACCTCCCACAGATTGTTCAAATGAAAATCTTGATAAAATGATCAGGCAGAATGGTAATTGGATTGGATCAGAATGGACCACTAGATAAATGTCAGATAGGTTTTTGTCTGTGTTGCATTTCTATCCATTCAAAGTCATCAATTATATAAATGATCATTTGTATTCACTGACTATGCTTCAAGACATTGAATTAAACAGGTGGAGATAGTACGGGGTGCTCCATAGAGCCCGAACAGAGGAGGACCCGGCGGGTCTGGTTCGCCGCAGCGAAGAAAGACCCGGGGGGCCACGGACAAAGAGGGGAAGCTCAGAAGGTGCCGAGCTCGGCCCAGAAGACCGGAGAGTAGAGTAGGTGGGAGCCGCTGGCCACAACAAACAAGAGGACTGGGCTGATAGGAGAGGGATCAGGGTATCGTCTCCAGCACCTTTAAGGTCGGCTACAGGAGGCACAGTTGCGGGCAGGCGAGGGGAGGTACATTGGTTGGCAAGTCGAAGGTGATGGAGAAGGCAACCTGGGGCTTACGTGACTCAGGCATCGCTCCAGTACATCAAGCACTCGGACTGGACTTTGCACTTTCTGTAAATGGCGGCAATATATGGTACTTGTGCATGTGTGATCTATGCAAAAAGAATGCCACTGTGCAGTGTACACATGACAACATAGCACCACGGAACCAAGGACATGTGCTTGGCCTACATGTACTCAGTCTGCAATGGTTTTTCTGTCCCTTCCCATCTGCTTAAACCACACGTCCTCAATTTATTTCTACTTGCTGCTTGTCACCACATTGGTCTAATGTTGTTTTTGCACAGAGCAAAATTGCACAGAGCATTTATTCACGGTTTGAACTTCTACTAGTGTTGAAGTGTTCATCTTCACGCGTTAATCTTTGTGTGACTCCGTCTTTTCCTGTCTTCATAGCTTCTCATGTTACAACAACCTCCTCTGGCAGGCGCCAAACGCTCTCTTCCTACTTGATTCGAACTTGGAGAATTACGGTAATAGCCATTCGTAGGTACTCGGGGCTATTTTTTCAACTCGTAGACATTTTTCAATGTTGAAGAAACGTCCTGACAAGGGCCTGTCCCACTGTACGAGTTTACCCAAGAGCTCTCCCAAGTTTAATAAAAATCAAACTCGTGGTAAGTACGTAGAATATACGAAGCGGGTACGTCGGAGCTCGGGACATCTCTTAGCGGCTTGTAACGCTAACGGCAGGTACTCGGGGAAACGCGGTAAAAGCCCTGTCCCACGGTACGAGTTCATTCCAGGAGCTCTCCCGAGTTTAAAAAAAATCGAACTCGTGTACCGACGAATGGCCATTACCGTAAATCTCCAAGTTCGAATCAGGGCAAACTCGGGAGAGCTCTTGAATTACCTCGTACAATGGGACAGGCCCGTTATTAAGGGCCTGTCCCACTTTCCCGAGTTACTCACGAACTCTCCTGAGTTTTCTCCTTGATTCAAACTCGGAGAATGTCTGTAGCGAGTCTGTAGATGTTTCGTAGCGGCTCGTAATGCCAGTCGTAGGAACTCGGGGCATCAGATCAGTTGGGACGTTTTTACAGCATGTTGAAAAATGCCCACGAGTTTAAAAAATAGCCCCGAAATCCTCCGAACGGCTATTACCATAATTCTCCAAGTTCGAATCAAGGGGAAAACTCGGGAGAGTTTGTGAGTAACTCGGGAAAGTGGGACATGGCCTTAAGACTTCTGGATTGTCTCTCCCACTCCTCTGCCTCTTCCATCCTTCTGGTGGAAATAATCTTATTCTGCAAACTAAAATTGCCTTGCATGCTATTGTTTCTGCCCCATGAGAGCGAGACACCAAATTCCACAATATATCACCTACAGTCTTCTTTCACAAAGCGACTGAAAGCAGTAGCTCATTCATTTATTAATACCGTCATTTATGTCAATACTCATGGAATTTGAATATTCATTATTGCATAAGCAACATAACTACAAGAACTCATTGGAATGTGAAAGGCCTGAATAGAGTAGATGTGGAGAGCATGTTTCCACCAGTGGGAGAATCTAGGACCAGAGGCCATTGCCCCAGAATTAAAGGACGCTCCTTTAGGAAGGAGATGAGGAGGAATTTCTTCAGTCAGAGGATGATGAATCTGTGGAATTCATTGCTACAGAAGGCTGTAGAGGCTGATGGATATCTTCAAGGCGGAGATAAATAGATAGATTCCGCCTGGTACGGGTGTTAGGGATTATGGGGAGAAGGCAAGAGAATGGGGTTAGGAGGGAGAGATAGATCAGTCATGATTGAACAGTGGAGTAGACTTGATGGGCCAAATAACCTAATTCTGCTCCATCTATATGAGAGGAATAGATCGGGTAGATGCACAGAATGTTTTGCCCAGAATAGGGGAATCGAGGAACCAAGGACATAAGTTTAAGGTGAAGGGGTAACGATTTAATAGGAAGGCGAGGGGTAACTGTTTCACACAAAGGGTGGTGGGTATATGGAACAAGCTGCCAGAGGCAATTAAGGTTGGGACTATCCCAACGTTTAAGAAACAGTTAGACAGGTGCATTGGTAGGACAAATTTGGAGGGATATGGACCAAGCGCAGGCAGGTGGGACTAGTGTAACTGGGACAGGTTGGCCCGAAGGGCCTGTTACCACAATGTATCACTCTATGACTCTATCCTATATCTGCTCGTGTCACTTATGAATTTATGATGACTGAACCCTGAATGACAACGAGGTTGCCGTTTAACATGGATATTTCACTCAACTGGGTTTGTGAGATGTTCGCTAATTGTACTGTTTCGCATGCACTGCCTCCAGCGATATATACAAAGTTGGCTAACGAATATATACTTCTTGCAGTGAGGCTATTCCACAGGATTCAATCTACATTTAACTCTGACAGATCCAAACTAATGAAACATTTAGTTTATTGATATTTCTGTAAATGGTAAAGGTCAAAATGTACAGAAAGCAGAATGTGTGAAATGAGCAAGATAATAACCTCATGAGCTTGCCAATAATTCCTTTTAAATGCACTATGGCAATTATACACTTAACATGATGTCCTTTTCCTCTGTGTCCAATTTAATGCATGGCAGGGGTTTTTACATGGAGAGGACTATTCCTGCAGGAACAGAGTTATTGATCATAGTAATGCCCAGCTGGGACATTCAGAGCTACTATATCAAGGAAACCTTGCAAAGGGCAGCTCGGAATTCAAACATGGAAATGTGATATCTCCATTCTGCACTCATGTGTATTCTCTTTAAAAATAAAGTTGCTAAAATATCTCTGTGTTCAATCTCTGGAAGATTGTGCAAGCTTTGTGAGTTCCTTTTGAAGTAATGACTACGTTATGCATTTGCTTTGAATTTTATTTTAGTTTAGTTTAGAGATACAGTGCGGAACCAGGCCTATTGGCCCATCGAGTCCGCACCGCCCAGTGACCAGCTAGGGACAATTTTTCCATTTACACCAAACCATACAAACCTGTACGTCTTTGGAATGTGGGAGGAAACTGAAGATCTCGGAGAAAACCCACGCAGGTCACGGTGAGAATGTACAAACTCCTCACAAACAAGCACTCGTAGTCAGGATCGAACCCGGTTCTCTGGCGCTGTAAGGCAGCAGCCACCGTGCCTTGAATTGGAACATTTGATTACAATGTATGCACATCCTACTTGAGCAGTGTGAGGAAAGCTGCATTGGCCGTTGCCATTCCTGAATCGGGTATCTGTGCACTAGCTTCTCCTCCCTGAACATCTGTAACTGTGACTTGCCTTTCAATTACACATCCATCCATCATAGAACGTGCTCATTTACCTCATGGGTTTAGGTTGGATCACAGGGGAGCAATCCATTAATCAAATTCCCCTCTCTTTATTTTTCTTTGTCCCTGCAACTTAATTTCTCTCACACATTTCCCACCAACTTCCCTTTGGTTCTTATTGCCATTAGCCTCCACTTGTGGGTGGCTGAAGGGACGTATTTAACCCCAGCTGCTTCCTATGAGATCTGAGAAGAAACAAGAGTACCGAATGGAAACCCACGTTGTTGCAAAAACAACTGGCGGGCGGCTTGGTGGCGCAGCGGTAGAGTTGCTGCCTTACAGCGCTTTCAGCGCCAGGCACCCGGTTTCGATCCCGAAAACGGGTGCTGTCTGTATGGAGTTTGTACGTTCTCCCCCTGATTTGCGTGGGTTTTCTCCGAGATATTTGGTTTCCTCCCGCATTCCAAAGATGTACAGGTTTGTAGGTTAATTGGCTTGGTATAAATGTAAATTTTTCCTTGTGTGTAGGGTAGTGTTAACGTGCGGGGATCGTGGTCGGTGCAGACTTGGTGGGCCGAAGGGCTTGTTTCCGTGCTGTATCGCTAAACTAAACTGGTAAACTCCATCACAGAGTTTTTGCGTATTTGGGGTCAGAATCAAAGCCAGGGGTCCCTGGAGCAGCAGCACAGCAGCACAAACTGCTGTTCATATCAGCTTCCAACTTTGCCTCTCGGGTTCTACATGCATCCAAACATAGTGCTTGAGTGGCTCTCAAAGCACAAGACAGGGTCATCATCTGCGGAACCTCGCCACATGGACATTAGATGCACAGATTCACTTGCTCAGAGTAGGTGAATCGATTTAAGGTAAAGGGGAAGAGATTTACTCGGAATCTGAGGGGTAACATTCACACAAAGGGTGGTGGGTGTATTGAACAAACTGCCAGAAGAGGTCATTGAGGCAGGGTCTATATCTTTGGTTTAACCCAGCATCTGCAGTTCCTTCCAACACAAGAGTACAGACAAGAATTACAAGGATGTTGCCAGGAATTGGGGCCCTGAGCAATAGGGAGAGGTTCGGCAGCTAGGACTTTATTCCTTGGAGCACAGGAGGATGAAGGGTGATCTTATATATAATCATGATGGGAATAGATAGGGTAGAATCTTTTACCCAGAGTAGGAGAATCAATAACTAGGGGACATAGGTTTAAGCTGAGATTAATCTACAGGTAGTGGGTCAATGGAAAGCTGTCAGAGAGGGTAGTCAAGGTAGCTACTATAACAACATTTCAAAGACTTTTGGACATGGGCATGGATAGGAGAGGTTTAGAGGGTTATGAGACAAACACAGACAGGTGGGGCTAGGGTAGATGGGGCGTCTTGGTTGGCAAGGGCAAGTTGGGTCGAGAGGCCTGTTTCCATACTCTATGGCTGTCTATCACCCTACCTGAGATGTCTTTGGCAGGAAGTTGTATTGATTGGGTAGATGCACAGAGGGTAGATGCACAGAGTCTCTTGCCCAAAGTAGGTGCATTGAGGACCAGAGGCCACATTCAAGGTGAAGGTGAATAGATTTAATAGGAATCTGAGGGGTAACATTTTCACAAAAAAGGGTGGTGGGTGTATGGAACAAGCTGCCAGAGGAGATAGTTGAACCTGGACTATCACAACGTTTAAGAAGCAGTTCGACGGGTACATGGATAGGACGGGTTTGGAGGGATATGGACAAACACAGGCAGGTTGGACTAGTGCAGCTGGGAGATGTTGGCCGGTATGGGCAAGTGAGGGCCTGTTTCCACACTCTATCACTCGATGACTCTGTGACAAAGAGGAAGATGACTGAACTTTATTGCCTTCCCTCACAGTGGGGAAATGTCGATTCCGCTGTGCGGGATGTTCATGTTAAATCCTATTGTGTGCTTTTATTTGTATGGCTGTATGGTAACCCAAATCTCACTGTACTAATTGGTGCATGTGACAATACATGGAACTTGAACTTGAACATGTAAGCATTTTGCCTAATATTGCAGGAGAGACGTGACCAACCTTTTAAATAAAATGTAGAGTCTTTGACATTATTAAAATCTGTTCTCTTGGTTGGAAGAAAAATGCAATTAGATTCACACTAACCTGGTTGAAACTCTCTCAGAAATGAACTGTGGGCACCCTACTACTATCAGTTGGCAGTCTGAACAACAGAGAAATGAAATGAAATTCTATGGATTTTATCTTTACTAACAACAAGCATGTACACTGTCAGAAACCTGCACTAAATTGGTTAATGCCACTTTCATGAGATATTTGGTGGGACACAACTGTATATTGATACATTGCACAGCTGTATTTCTGGGCCAGTGTATTCCAGCTGTGGCATAATCATAACAACATCTTATCAAATAAAACATTCAACAAACAACAGATGAGTTATCTTTACACCGTGAATTCTAGACGAGCTTGTTTAGTTTAGTTTAGTTTAGTTTAGAGATACAGCGTGGAAACAGGCCCTTTCGCCCACCGGGTCCGCACCGACCAGCGATCCCCGCACATTAACTCTATCCTAAACACGCTCGGGATAATTTACACTTACACCAAGCCAATTAACCTATAAACCTGTACATCTTTGGAGTGTGGAAGGAAACCGAAGATCTTTGAGAAAACCCACGCAGGTCACGGGTAGAACGTACAAACTTCGTAGAAACAGTACCCGTAGTCGAGATGGAACTCGTGTCTCCGGTGCTCCAAGCGCTGTAAGGCAGCAACTCTACCGCTGCGCCTCCGTGCCGCAAGCCTGTTATGCACTGGATTCAATTCCATCGACTTGCATAGCAAATATATCACGATGAAAAGTGTTTCTGTTGCTTGGGAGCCATTTGTCCTACAATTAAATCTACAATGGGCAGAGATTCACTCTGAAGAATGTAATAAATATTAATATTAATATCAATAGCTGCCAAAACGGCTGTACAAATGTCAGAATTGACCCTGGCTCCGTTAAAAACGCACTGGGATGTGAAGAGACCACAGTTCTGTGCCACCACTTGGGAATACTGAACTCGTACAGTTAAATTAATTTTTAACAGCAAGATGGTTTAATTAACCACAAACCCATCCATTAAGACTGAGCATATTTATATAAGCGGAACTCGTCCAGTCAGAGGTCGACAATATGACCCACTGTTTGCCAGCTGAAGGATTGTAGTGTGACAGCTGGAGTATTTCTGGAACCCAATTACAGCACAAATTGTTCCTTCTGTCTGCGATGATCCAAAATTGTCACTTGGAAAGTGCAAAGCTACTGAAATCTGGTCTGTTTATACTGTAGGTGACAGCCACGTCATTTCTTATTGCAACTGGGTCAATCCAATTCTGTTTGGCATTGCCCTGTGATGGTCAACAAATGCCGACCTGATTGTTATGCTCACATTCACATGGACATTTCAGTGATCAGCTAATTAGCCAACCTGGCTGACTGAATGCAAATTACCATACTTTTTAAATAGTTTTCACCTGACATCTATCTAATGAAAAGTTGGCTTTAAACTTATCTCAGTCGCAAGTTGGGCGGTTGGTTTTAGCGTGTCCTTGTCACAGTTGAAACAAGATACAATTTCAAATTCTTGCCAATACTACTGAATGCCAGCGTTTGATCACTTTGAAAGTAAATCATCTGGCATTGCCTTGGATCTCTTGATAGCCTTTGATAGGATTTGGCAGTTCTATAAAGGGTACGATGATGTAACCTCCCACACAAGGGATGTGTGCGTCCCTCTGCTTTCCTCTCCGATCATTCAGTCTGCTCTGTGTTTGCTGCCTCATTTTTTGACCCTCTGCGTAAAATCAAATAAATGACCAGAGTAATTCCTCTTGTTAGAAACATAGAAACATAGAAAATAGGTGCAGGAGAAGGCCATTCGGCTCTTAGAGCCAGCACCGCCATTCATTGTGATCATGGCTGATCGTCTCCAATCAATAACCCATGCCTGCCTTCTCCCCATATCCCTTGATTCAACTAGCCCCTAGAGCTCTATCTAACTCTTAAATCCATCCAGTGATTTGGCCTCCACTGCCCTCTGCGGCAGGGAATTCCACAAATTCACAAAGTTTTTTCTCACCTCAGTCTTAAATGGCCTCCCCTTTATTCTAAGACTGTGGCCTCTGGACTCCCCCAACAATAGGAACAGTTTTCCTTCATCTAGCTTGACCAGTCCTTTTATAATTTTATATGTTTCTATAAGATCCCTCATCATCCTTCTAAGCTACAGTGAATACAAGCCTAGTCTTTTCAATCTTTCCTCATATGATAGTCCTGCCATCCCAGGGATCAATCTCATAGAAACATAGAAAATCAATTCTCTTCTCCATTCATTAACCATTATTATTTCATTACAAAATAAATGTTCACATATGTTCAATGTTTTAGTTTAGTTTAATGATACAGCATGGAAATAGGTCCTTCAGCCCACCAAGTCAGTGCCGACCAGTGATCCCCGTACACCAGCTCTATCCAACACACGAGGAACAATTTACAATTATTGCAAAGCCAATTAACCTACAAACCTGTACGTCTTTGGAGTGTGGGAGGAAACAGGAGCATCCGGGGGCAACCCACGCAGGTTAGGGGGAGAATGTATAAACTCCATATCGTCAGCACCTGTAGTCAGGATCGAACCCGGGTCTCTGACGCTGTAAGGCAGCAACTCTACCTTTGCGTCGCTCTGCTGCCCATTTTGTAAATCATATATTTTTTAAACATGTTGCTGAAATCTGGGCACTGTTGGCCAGCCCAGGGCTTGTTGCCCATTGCCCTGGGGAAAGTGGAGGTGAATCCTTGCAGCCATTCAGGGAAAGGTGCTCCCACAGTGCTGTTACAAAGTCAATAATGATAAGTTGCGGAGCACAGCAACAGGCCGTTCAGCCCAACTCATCTGTACTAACCAAGATGTCTTCCTGTGGTAGTCCCATTTAGAAACATAGAAAATAGGTGCAGGAGTAGGCCATTCAGCCCTTCGAGCCAGCCCCACCATTCAATATAATCACGGCTGATCATCCAATATCAGTACCCTGTTCCTGTTTTCTCACCATATCCCTTGATTCCGTTAGCACGAAGATCTATTTCTAACTCTCTCTTGAAAACATCCAGTGAATTGGCTTCCACTACCTTCTGTGGCAGAGAATTCCACAGATTCACAACTCTCTTTATTAAAAGGTTTTGGACTCCCCCAACATGGGGAACATTTTCTCTGCATCTAGCCTGTCCAATTCTTTAAGAATTGTATATGGTTCTACAGTATAAGATCCCCTCTCATCCTTCTAAATTCCAATGAATATAAGCCCAGTTGATCCATTATATTTTACCTGCATTTGACCCATATTCGTCCAAACCTCTCCTTTCAGTGTATCTGTCATTTAAACATTATAATTGCATGCTCGTCTTTACTTAGTCTGCCAGCTTGTTCCATACACTCACTGCTGTCCACAACCTTTGTTCTCTTGCCACTCAGGTTCCCTTTAAATCCTTCCCCCACTCACCTTAAACCTATGTCCTCTAGTTGTATACTCCTCTGCCCTGGGAACAAGACTGTAGCAATCCACCATGGCTTCCCCCTCATGATTCTATTTACCTCTGTAAGGTCATCTTCAGTCTTTGGTCCCAGTTTATCCAGTCTTTCGTCATTACCTATTCCAGCACATTCTTCTGAGTTTCTTTCTGCACCCTCTCTAGCTGAATAACATCTTTCCTATAGTGCAGTCACTAGAAATGCACACAGTACTCCAGGTGGGGTCTGAGCAATGTCTTGTACACCTGTAGCATAATGTCTCCATTCTTGTATTCTGTTGATAGACACAAATGTTGGAGTAACTCAGTGGGACAGGCAACATCTCTCGATAGAAGGAATGGGTGACATTTTGGGTCGAGACCCTGCTTCAGGTTTGGAGAAGGTTCTCGACCCAAAACATCACCCTTTCCTTCAATCAGAGATGCTGTCTGTCCCACTGAGTTACTGCAACATGTAGTGTCTATCTTCGGTGTAAACCAGCATCTGCAATTCCTTCCTACACATCTTGTCTTCTGTTGTTCCAACTCCAGTGCCCCTTAGTTCCACTCTTAGACCCTTGGATGGCACATGGCAAATGCTGGTGTTCCCGTGGACAATTGAATTTTCCCTCTCCATTCTAATTATTCTTGCTTCTCTTGAATTTATCTCATTTCTTTTGTTTTTTTCTAGGGAATTGTTATACACTGTACACATATCTACAGCTCTGCATATTCCACTGCATTGAGGCTGCACTTTATTGGATATTCGTCTTTTCCATGGCAGGTGAACTGTGGGACCTTCCCCAATTCTTCATCCTTCCTGTATCTCAGCTTTTAAAATACAAGACTGCACTTCTCGATCACCATATCATCACTCTATCTTGGGTCACCAATCCATGTCCTCCAGAAATACTGCCTGACCCGATGAGGTACTCTAGCACTTTATATTAATCTTAATTTAATTCATCTTTTCAATCTGTTTAACTTTACCGGGGACATGAGATAACTAACATGACTTTCTTGTTGGTCTCATTGGGAAATCAGTGTGTTACAGGTTTCATTCCAAACTCTTAAATAAGAAGGTAAAACAAGCTTCAGAGCTTCAAGTTTGAACTCCATTCTCTAAGTATTTGAAACCTTCAATAAGATAACACTCCAATGTCATTCTTAAGAAAATTGACTGGCACCAAGCTAAGTTATGGCAGATGCTAAAAGCCAGGTCAAAAGCAGAAGATCCAGCAGTTGACCAAAGGAATTCCAAAGTAAGGGACTAGAGATGCAGAGATCTGTGCACCCAGCATACAAATGCAGATTAAATCTAAATATTAATAACTGGTTGAGTGCTGAATCTTAAGCATGCAAAATGACAAGTAGATCCAAAGCCTTCAAGGAATGACCTAGTTAGAACTTGGGTGAAATTATGGTCACAGAGTGCTGGCATGCACAGTTTGCATAAACATGTAGCCTAAAGTACTTGTGTTGAACTGACCCATTTAATATTTCCAGATAGCTCTTGGTGCAATAGTCAGCTGTTACATGTAAACACGAAAGTAAAAGTAGGCAAGAACGACCCGCTTCTCCATCACCGGTAGAACTGTTGCAACCAGGCACTTTGAACACCAGAATTTCCCACACACGGGCACCTATATTATTTTACTGAAGAGACACTAAAGAAATATTAATAGCACAGCAAGTTGGAAAACCAAACTAGGGTATTGCTCTCCTCCCATGCCATCTCTCCCCTCCCAAAAAAATCCAATCAAGGACAATTTTCAGAATGACGCAGCCATAATACCACTTCTGTTTTGTAATTTGGTATTATCATCGGCAGTCACTCGAAACGTGTACGACTGTCCTCTCATGGAAGACGCCTGTGCATGACTTTGTTTAACGTGGGGAGACTGGAGCACAGACAGCCACCACACGGTCCTTGACAGATCTGGGTCAGGATGCAGTGGCATGGAATCCAAGACGACCGGGGACCCTTTTCTGTGGAAGCCTTCATCCGCCTTCCCAGTCCTTGTGCTGCATCAGCCATCATCCTACGCCTGTTCCACCGTTGAGATCTTGGTGGGTTTGCTCTTTGTCAGATACCTCGCCTTCAATCTAATGCCCCTGTCCCACTTAGGAAACCTGAACTGGAACCTCTGGAGACTTTGCGCCCCACCCAAGGTTTCTGTGCGGTTCCTGGAGGTTTTTGTCATTCTCCCTAATGGTCGAAAATGGTTTCCGCTTCGTCTATGTTCCGGCGATTATTTCAAAAAATTGAAAAAACCTCCGTGAACCATGGGTGGGGCGCAAAGTCTCCAGAGGTTTCCGTTCAGGTTTCCTAAGTGGGACAGGGGCATTGCCGCAATGGGTGGCCCTACCAGGAGCATAACTCCAGATGGCATCGCTCTCAGGATCTCAGGACCACACAAGCTTCTCCACTACAATAAGGTGACAATCCATGGATAAGGTCAAAGGGTCATGTGATAGGAGCAGAATTAGGCCATTCGGCCCATCGTCAGATTTGTGCAGAAACCCAGGTTTCCAAATGTCTTGGACCAGGATTTCACTCCATGAAGACTAAGTGGTTAAGGATTCTGGTGCAGACATCTTCCAGAGCGGGAGTGGAAACAAGTCTTCCTCAACCTTGAAAGACTGCATTGATTGAAAAAACTGCAGCCGATGAACGCAAGCCACAGATTTAGCAGCAGGAGAACATTCTTATAGCACGGAAACAGGCCCTTCGGCCCACTGAGTCCACACCGTCTAGCAATCCTCGTACACTAACACTAACCTATACCAGAGACAATTTACATTTATACCAACCAATTACCCTACAAACCTCTATGTCTTTGGAGTGTGGGAGGAAACCAGAGATCCCGTAGAAAACCCACGTAGGCCACGGAGAGAATGTACAAACTCCATACAGACAGCACCCGCAGTCAGGATCAAACCTGGGTCTCTGGCGCTGTAAGGCAGCAACTCTACCGCTACACCACTATAGCGTCAACTTATTGCTAAGACGTTCAAAGTACTCAGCAATGTAAACAATAATACAATTGACAATAACTGGCACAAAGTCAAAGAGATTGCACCACATCAATATTACCCTACAGTGCTGTGAATTGCAAAGTATTTAGCTCCGGCATTTTACATGGATATAGAAAAGTAAAGGGCCTGTCCCACTTTCACGACCTAATTCACGACATTTTTTACTCATGGACATTTTTCATCAGGCTAGAAAAATCGCCCCGACCTACTTGATACCACGAGTAACTACGACTAACATCACAACCTGCTACGACTTACCTACGATCTCCTACAACCTCCTACAACCTTGTGATGACCATGCTGCGAAAATGAGTCAAGGGCAAACTCGGCAGAGTTCGTGAATTAGGTCGTGGAAGTGGGACAGGCCCTTTAATGATATATTTTTTAACCAAATATATCACTGGATTTCATTTGTCCAGCAGAATCTAAACTAACCTAGATTTACCTCGTGACAAAAAAGAATGGTGTAATGCAAGTTTAAAACTGAGAGGGCCGAAATGAAGAAGTGAGGGCGTTAAATAGGCAAAAATAGGAAGATCAAACGAGAACTTACCAGTTTGAAGATTGATCTTGATCTTGTTACAATGAGCGATTGCAATCTTCAAAGCAGCGTTGTGAAATCACAGATATGCAGGTAGTAAGATTTGGAGAACTAGAACTACCAGATGACCTGATAATATGAAGGTTGGGAGCTGTGGGCACGTAATCGCTCATCGTAACTCCTCATAAAAACAAGATCAAACTTCAAACTGGTAACCTCATTTAATGTTACTATTTTACTTCGGAGTCACGTGATTTCAAAGCTCTGTGATTTCATGCCAGTTTGGTCCAGGCGTCACACACGGAATGGATTGACCATGGATGAGTGAGAAAATTGATACGTGCAAACAACCCCGGTCCGACAATAGGTTTATTATAAAACCTGTAGAACATCCGTTCATTGGCCCATCCTGCAGCCGCTAGGATGTTGTCGAGGGGGACATCCATTGCCCTCGCTGCCGACGTAGATGCAGCCCTGGTGGAGTGAGATTTGTAAGCGTCAGTATTCACTCCTGCCCCTGCCAGTACCTCCTTTAACCATCTGGAAATGGTTTGTGTTGATACCCTCTGGTGTGGTTTCTTGTGGCTGATCAGGACAGCTAACTCAGAGCCTCTGAGGCTCCTCGTGACTTTTATGTACTGGTGTAAATGCGACACTACACATAATCGTGGATCCTCGGGGTATGCCAGGAACTCAAGCTTGTGCCCTGGTACCCCCGGCCTGCTCTGTTTGATTGTCATTAATGATGAAGGTTATGGTGTTTACATTGGTGGTCATGTTGTCCAGTCGTAGCTTGTGCAACGTCTGGACTCGTTGCGCCGTTACCAGCACCATCAGCATGACCACCTTGAGGGTGAGTTTGGCTAAAGATAAGGAGGTGGCTGGCGCCCACTAGTGAAGCAGTGTTAGCACCATACTCACATCCCAAATGTCTGTATACCGTGGCCTGGGTGGTATTGAATTGTATATTCATGAACCTGGTGATTAAGGGGTGTGTTCCTACCGGATGGTGCCCCGTTCGCAGCACTAAATATCAGGATAGTGCACTCCTGGCACTGTTGATGGTACTGCAGCCTAATTTATGGTCATAGTATAAAGTTGATAGGAACTCCAGAACATCCGTGATGCATACTGTATCATATGATATGTTGGAGACATGACAGTACATCTCCCACTTCTTGATGTGAGAGACATACTGCCTTTGTGTACTGTCCCTCCAGGCCGCTGTTATGACATCCACTGTCCGGTCAGCCAGTCCGAGTCCCAGGCATGGTCTCCTCAGAATCTGCAAATCAATAAATTGATTTGGTCATGTAGTGGGTGGTTGCCCCCCGTTACTGCGTGCACCAGCAGATCCCTGCTTTTGGGGACAGCCATGAAATGTTATTATTCCCAGGACCAGTGGGAACCAGGACTGTGTAGGCCAGTCTGGCACTACTAAAATGCCTGTGGCATTGTCTTGCTTTATTTTTACCTTGCTTTATCGGCTGATGAGGCAAAATGGAGGGAAAGCGTACAAGAACATTCCTCCCCAATGCAGTGTGAATGCATCTACTGCCACTGCCCCTGGGTCTGGCCCCCATGACACATATTTGGGTAACTAGTGATTCAATCTGGATGCAAACAAGAATATCTGGCACACCATACCGGGCGACAATGTCATTAAACATGATTCAAAATCTGTTCTCATTGAATTTCCGTGATCTAGTGTCCGCCACCATGTTGTGTCTACCTGGTAGGTAGATTGCTGTGACCCAAATGTTCCTTGCAATACACCAATGCCAAAGAAGGTTTGCCAATTTGCCACAAGATACAGACTTTATTCCACCCATATGATTGACCGCCACCGTGGTGTTGTCAATCTGTAGTTGAACATGCACACGATGCATATTGCTGCAATAAGCCTTTAGTCCATAGAGTGCTCCCAACAACTACTTATAGTTAATACCATGTTGCTGAAGAATTAAGGACTCCTGCACATTCCATCTACCTCCACAGCTGGAGATGGTGTCTGTTGCTCCCCAGCCCAGGCCACTTGCATCGGTTTGTAAGATTACCGATGATGTATCAATTAGAATTTTCTTAGAGCTGTGATGTATATTCGTTGCCACCAGTTTAATTCAGCAATGGCCTCTGCTGGCAATTGCATGGGTCTTCTGAATTGGCCTGCGTGGGATTTGAGTGCCTGTTCCTTTGCACGTTGTAAATTTTGATAGTGCAAAGGTCCGAAGCGTACAGCTGGAAAAGCTGCCACAAGTTTGCCAATTACAGTTGCTGCTTGTCTGATTGTTGGCTGCTGTTGAACAATTAGCTGATTGCAGGCTTTCATTAAATCTAATTGTTTGCCACTTGGCAGTGTCACCGACATATGAATTGAGTTAATTGTGAAACCCAGGTAATCAATTACCCTGGTAGGAGTCAATTTTGACTTAACTGGATGGATTAGAAACCCCAATCTCGCAAACATGAGTTTGGTCAGTGAAACAGATGATTCAGCTGATTCCTTGGTGTCCCCAATTATTAAAATGTCATCCAAATAAGCCATAGCTATGTGATTCTGATCTCTTAGTAGCCCCAGAACTGGTTTTAGTAATTTTGTAAATAGTCTGGGAGCTGAAGTCAGCCCATTAGGCAATGCTTTGAATTGCCACAGTTCTCCCGTCCAGTTAAATTTCAAATATCTCCTGTGCTCCCTGTGAATGGATACTGAGTAGTATGCATCTTTTAGATCAATGCATGCCAACTAACATCCTTTGGAAACCAGTTGGATGGCTGTGCCAAAGTAATCCATTTTAAAATGTTTATACTGCACGTAGGTATTGAGTTCTGTCAAGTCTAGGATGATACGACATCCTGCATCCCTTTTCCGCTTGGTGAATATGTTGGATACAAATTGGTGAGATTCCTGTTGCGACCTCTGAATCACTCCTTTTGTATGTAAAGCCTGATTTTCAGCATGTACCTCGAATTTTTCCTGTTGTGAGAACGCATATGTGCGGTTTGGTAAATTTTGTGTGGATGGTGATGAATCAAGATGGAACTTAATTTTGAAACTTTGTATTTTGTGCAGTATGAACAGGTCTGCTGTGATCCAATTCCATTCATTCAAGAATGTCGCAATCTCCACCCAACTTGTGAGTGTGTGATGTGTAAGTTGTTCCACAAGGAACTAGGTTCTCCTACCTTAGACGTTACTGGCGGTACGGTACTTCCGTCCTCATGCCTTGGGAAGGGGGGCTGATGGCGGGTGCCCCCCGTGCATCCGAGCCGTGGGCTGGCTGGGGTTTACCCCAAAAAAAGACCTCGGTGCCTCCAGCTCGAGTCTTCCTCCGGTCCCGGAGACCCTAGGCTGGTTTCACCTGGTGTTAAAGGAGGCATAGGGGTGAGCCCGGTGTGATGAGCCCCTGGGTATTGTTTGGGCTCGGCTCATGAGGTGAATGGTCTTGGCTTCATCATCCAGCTCGTGGACCTGCTTCGGCAGGTCTGCCCCAAATAGATAGTTGGCCAGCTGGACGTTGCTGGCCTTGCACAGCACAGCAAATTTAGGATTGAGTGCCAGATGCATTGCATTTTTACGCAGACAATTTATTTCCAGGTGGGCGTTACACAGAAGCCCCACTGCGCCCTGCTGTGTCTCCATCAGCAGCCCCCCATCTATGGACCTCGCAAAGGCCGTTATGCCTGAGGCCAATAATTTTAAAATAAATTTGGAGTTTGACTTCCTGGGCTCTTATCCCTGCTCCAATATGACCCCAGATGGAGTGGTTGATGGCCGGCACATTAAGGGAGGCACAGTTGGCAGGAGTATGGTATCTGTTGAGGTCTCCTCCATAGCCAGGTCTTTGAGCTGATGAGATGCCAGGTAGTTTATCGTGGTGGCCAGCTCTTCGTCCAGGGGTGCTCCTGTTGGTGTTGGGATGGCAAATCTGGATGCCAGAAGAGGCACTTCGGCCCCATGCCCCCGCGAGTGTTCTCCTGCTGTGACTCCGTGCTCTGAGTCAGGATAATACTGACTCTGTGTACTCCAGAGAGGGAGACACTTCGCAGCCCTGTGTACGGTGCTGCTGGCGTGGGCTCCTGTGGAGACCCGAGCTGATACTGCTCCCTCCTCTGGAGCATATCGGTCTGGAGCCACCTATCCAATAGGTGCTCCATCTGGGAAAGTCGGTCCGTAGACACTTCCCAGTGAAGGAGGGGATCCCTCCGGCCCGGACCCGTCTGAGTCTACGGGCCTGGCAGACTTGTGAGTGGCCTTGCGCCCCGGCGGGACTGCCACGGTGCTCTCCTCAGGCACCAGGTCTGCTGCCGCTGGTTCCACCGCCAGCGACATGGAAGGCGATTCAGACAGTCGCCCGCTTCCCGCCTCTCCGCGGTCTTCTGTAGCCGGCTTCCCCGCAGACCGTCTCCTCACCTTCGACATGGTAGGGTTCTACTTGCTAGAAAACAAGAAATAACGAACACGCCAACACCACCTCAGTTTTTGAAAACACTTACCTGAGTTTTTAAATACTTACTGCTGGAAGGACGCGGCGCGCCTGCCACTCAGTCGTTGGCGCATGCTTCAGACGTAATGACGCGCAAGCGGACTGACGGCCTTCTTCACGTAGTCACTCACGTGACTCCGAAGTAAAATCAAAGATCCTCCATTGTTTTTGTTGCATCATTATCGAAAGGTTGCAGGAGTAAGATGGAGACACGCAGAAGTCTCGACGTTCAACCTTTCTGCGGTATCATTTGTAATCTGCTGCCCATAAAACATGAGAAAATTCTGTTGTAACTCAAACCTCATGAAGGATGCTTTCCCATCTAAACCCAACCTGAGCCAAATATGAATTAAAATGTGTAGGAAGGAACTGCAGATGCTGGTTTGCTGGAATAGGCAACATCTCTGAAGAGAAGGAATGGGTGACGTTTCGGGTCAAAACCGTCTGCAAATTAAAATGTTTGGATTTGTTCAAATTAAATGTAAAAATCAGGTTAATTACCACCGCAACTGTTCAGACTTAAATGCATAGATACAACTACAGACACAGTCAATGCACAGTGAATGCAAATTAAATGTACAAAGCTGCTCTTTGGGTGGCATGGTGGCGCAGCAGTACAGTTGTTGCATTACAGCGATTGCAGCGCCAGAGACCTGGGTTCAATCCCGACTACGGGTGCTGTCTGTACGGAGTTTGTACGTTTTCCCTGTGGCCTGCGTGGGTTTTCTCCGAGATGTTCGGTTTCCTCCCACACTCCAAAGACTTACAGGCTTGCTGGCAAATTGGCTTTGTATAAATATAAATTGTCCCTAATTTGTAGGGCTGTGTTAACATGCAGGGACAGCTGGTCAGTGCAAACTCGGTGGGATGAAGCGCCTGTTTCCACGCTGTATCTCTGAACTAAACTAAACTTTGACATTTGAAATAAAGCCCAGCAAAGTAGCCTTTGAATGATTCAATCCAAAACTGTATTCTAGTGGGATCGGTGTGACCGCTCGCTGTATTACCTGACTGGTTTGCATTCCAACTCTTGCTCAGTCACTGAGAGAAACAGAGTCAGTGTTTTATCTGCATTAGTGAAGATCGAGATAAATGTGTTTTTAGATGTAGAGGAAGTGGAGAGAAGGGAGAAAAAGTGGGAGAGCAGAGATGGGCAGGTGATTCAATTAACTAAAGAGATTTTAGCTTGAGATAGCAAAAGAATGTAGTTGGAATGCAATTACGGGAATAAAAGTTGTCCAGGTAAAAGCGACAGATGCTGGGAAGTTGAGATACAAATCAAAATGCTGTAGGTACTCTGTGGTCAAAACATTTCAGATCAATAACGAAAGATCAGCAGTCTGAAATGTTAACTGTTTTTCTTCGCGTGAATGCTGCCTGAGCTGCTTATTTCTTCTGGAATTTTCTGTTTTAATTAAAAAAGTCCTGGAGGAAACGAAAATGGAGGAAGTAGAATCAGAATTGTGACCTAATGGAATGGTACTAGGAATGGTGAAAATCTGAAATAAAATATTGGCTATTATAACAACACCATTTAAAAGACATTTAGACAGGTACAAGGATAGGAAAGGCCCAGAGGCTTATGGAGCTAAAATGGGCAAAGTGTATACAGGCATCTTGGTCGGCATGGACAAGTTGGGCCAAAGGGCCCATTTATTGCCGCATGATTCTATGATACTACAGTATACACCGATTGTTCTGAAGTTGTTCAACTGAGTATTGGCTCCAGAAAGCCGCAATGTGTGTATTCAGCAAACGAGGTACCATGCTGCGGGTTTACATTGAACTTCAATGGAAAAAGATTTGGAAGAAAAGAGAGAGCAGATTGGGAATGGAAAAGATTCAAGCGTCAGGTAGCGAGAAGCTCAGGGTCACCCAGTGGACAGAACTGAAGAGTTCTGCAAAACCTGCCTTTAGTATCTGCAGTGTAGATCGCATCTTGAGAGGATGTTACACAGAAATAAATGCAAATAAATCGCTAACATGCTGAGCATTCTCAGACTTTCAAATATGCATATCCATCAGATTTCAAATATCTTCCGCTTTTAGCCTTTATATTCTGTAAACAGGAATTCATCTGCGTCTTTTCCAGATTTGTGCTCATAAGACCCAGCATGGCCTTATTCATCATAGTCATAGAGCGATACAGTGTGAAAACAAGCCCTTCAGCCCAACTCGCCCACACAGGCTAACAATGTCCTAGCTAAACTAGTCCCACTTGCCTGCGCTTGGTCCATATCCCTCCAAACCTGTCCTATCCATGTACCTGTCTAATTGTTTCTTAAACAATGGGATAGTCCCAGTCTCATCTACCTCCCCTGGCAGCTTGTTCCCTACACTCACCATCCTTTGTGTGAAAAAGTTACTCCTCGGATTCCTATTAAATCTTTTCCCCTTTACATTAAACCTACGTCCTCTGGTCCTCGATTCTCTTACTCTGGGCAAGAGACTGTGCATCTACCTGATCTATTCCTCTCATGATTTTGTATACTTCTATAAGATCTCCCATCATCCTCCTGCACTCCATGGAATAGAGACCAAGCCTACTCAACCTCTCCCTGTAGCTCACACCCTCTCGTCCCGGCAACATCCTTAAATTGAATGAGTCCCTTGCCAAATCTACTCCTACCATATCTGGCCATCTGTCTTATTGCTTCGTTGCTATTGGAAGAGCAGACACATCTCTTTGTCTTTAGGATAGTTCCATGTATAATGTGAAAGGCAGAATGTCGGTGTATTGAGTCTATCATACTAAACCTGCAAGGGAAGCTGTAGTTAGACACATCAGCTGCCAACATAAAGCATTGACATCTCTGTGCACTTCTGCTAGAAAATAAAATAGAAAAGCATTTGCATTTCCGTGCAATGTTGTATTTCTGGAATATGTGGAAGTGATTTACACGTTCTGGAGGGGCACATTGAATTGATAAATGACCATATACATGTTCCAGCAGCAACACGATGCTTATATATTCATCCTCATTGTGCTTATCCTGAATGCTGCGATCAATGTGATTGGGTCAGCAAAGCCTCAGCCTCAGCCAACGTGAGGGATATTAAGGATGCTTACAGATGTTGGAATGAACACAATGTACATCTGCTTAAAGTCCTCATTGCCCTCAGTGGTGGATGCCACTATCATGCTGGCCAAACCTTCCCCAACTCAAATGCAAAGCCCCTGTGACTTCTGAATGTAGTTAACTCTTCATATTGCTTTGGTGTCGTCACTGTTGCAATGCAAAAACGCTGAAGCAAGCTCCTTCCATTCGCCCCGTGATAAAGACTAAATAATACATGTTTAAATGTTGGTTGAAAGATACATTTGGTCTGAACACAGAGACAACTTCCCTGCTTTAATCCAATAGTGCAATGGAATATTTTACATCCCTGGTGGGAGCAATCCTGGCCTTAGTTAAACATCTCATCTGAAAGGCAGCATTTCAATAGTAGAAATGTATATCATTGCTGGATGGCAGTGTGAGTCTAGATTTTGTGCTCAAGTATCAAGAGTCTAGATTTTGTGCTCAAGTGGAACACAAACCTGCAACTTCCAAAGAATACAAAAATATTGTATTAATCCCACAATCCTCCATCGCTGAGCAAAACTCTGAATGTGGCTCCACAATCTGGTTGATAGTTTAATTTATTTTTTATTGTTTGTTTTTTAAGAAGTAATTGTTCTCTATATGGACAGTCACGAAAATTGGGCAGTCACGACGGCACAGCGGTAGAGTTGCTGCCTTACAGCGAATTGCAGCACCAGAGACCCGGGTTCCATCCCGATTACGGGTGCTGTCTGTATAGAGTTTGTACGTTCTCCCTGTGATCTGCGTGGGTTTTCTCCGAGATCTTCGGTTTCCTCCCACACTCCAAAGACGTACAGGTTTGTAGGTTAATTGGCTTGATTAATTGGCTTGTTAAAAAAATGTAAAAAAATTGTCCAAGTTGGCGATATGCAGAGTACTGCCCTGCCGACTAAAAATTCTGAAGGTACTGAAGGATTGGATCCATAAAGATAACACAAAGACACATTGATATCATTCTTCCTGTAACTGCACTTATATGTGTATGTGATGAATAAAACTGATTGATTGATTGAACAGGCCTGGGTTGAATCTTCCTCACCTTTCACACTGGCCTTGTGCCTTTGTGGTTTTGTGTAATGTGACTCACTCTCTTCCAAATAAATAGTCAGTCAGAACTAGGTCTAATTGTGATGAATCTATCTGCATTCAATAAAAAAAGGCTTCTAATGATACAGAGAGGAACCATTGAGATGGGGATACATAGCTCTTATTTTGACAGAGCCCTGAAGTGTTCCACAGAGTCAATTACAAATGGTCAGCCAATTCTTCATTAAGTGACTTACTTTATAAATGTGAGCCATGAAGCATAAGGATGCAGAAGGTCTTGGTATAAACACTGTCTATAATTAATTGCTGCTGTGTCGTGAATCCTACTCAAGAAAACAAACGGCCTTTAAGGCAGCCTTGTAAACGGCAATCCTTAACCCGCAGCTCACTCATCAGAGGAAAGATTGCGAGTTCTTGCCAGTGAAGAACGTCACACAAATACCGAGATTCAATCACTTTCTGTTGACACTGTAATGAATCGTTTCATTGCAAGGCTTCACAGTGATTCAAAGGGTTTAGAGGTGAACAGAATGAAGTTAGCCACTTTATTTAATTGAGAAATCCAGTTAAAGAAACACAACTCAATGAAAGATCAAAAAGAGTCATAGAAGAGGTTATATAGGTGCAAAGTCTGTATGAAGGATAAAATATGAATGTCTTTTTATGGAATCCCTTTGGCAAAAGTATATTCAGTTCAACGTCAAAGTTCAATTTCATTTTATAAGCTCAGAGTCAACTTATACGGTAGTGATGTGATTCCAGGGAAGAGAAACTGGGTTACAAGATGCAGTCATCATTTTTCTGGGATCCTCATCTGAATTGAGGAAATTCTGATGCCTGTGTCTAGTATAACTCCAGACCCACCAGAAAGCTGGGCAGCAATAGATGTGGGGGTGGGATGGGGTCAGCAGAACATGGAAACCACATCCTCAGTGAACGTGTAGGATAGTAAGGATGCTTGCGGATGCTGGAATGGACACAATGTACATCTGATTAAAGTCCACTCCCAGTAGCTCCATGAAAGTGGCGACACATGTGGGATGCTTGACTTCATCGGTCAGGGCATTGAAAATAAGAGTCATGAAGTCATGTTACAGATTTATAGGACTTTGGTTGGGCCGCATTTGGTGTATCAGTCAGGTACAGTTCTGGTTACAGTTCCCGCACAGCTACATCACAGGAAGGAAGTGGAGGCTTCGACTAAGGTGCAGAAGAGGTTTACCGGAATGTTGCCTGGATTAGAGGGTGGTACCTATGAGGAGAGGATGGACAAACCTGGATAGTTTTCTCTGGAATGCCAGAGGTTGTGGGGAGACTTGATAGAACTGTATACAATTATGAGGTTCAGATAAGGTAGACAGTCAAAACCTTAACCCTTAACGGAAATGTCAAAGACTGGAGGGCATTGCTTCAAGGTGAGATGAAGAACATTTAAAGGAGATGCGCTGGGCAAGTCTTTCTACACAAGGTGCGTTAGGTGCCTAGAATATGCTATCAGGGGTAGTAGTGGAGACTGATATGATGGTGGCATTTCAGAGCTTTTAGATAGGCACTTACAATGCTGGGATATGGGTCATGTGCAATCAGTGAAGATCTTTGTTGCTCGGTGTCATGTTTTGCACAGACTCTGTGAGCCGAAAGGTCTGTTCCTCCGTTGTCCAAAACTATGTTCTCTGTTCTATACAGATGGCCATTTTTAATTTTCTGCACGTTGCATTGATTGGTACTCATGTTCTGACTGGTGGCACGGGTTGAGATATGCTTGTTATCTTTCAGATGTACATTTTACATTGTAGAATTCCAGCATGGAGCAATTTAATGCTTCAATAGTGAAGCCTAGATCACCTGCAGCACATTCCAAAGCCACCAAACTACAAAATTACATCCACAACAAGCAGTGTGAGATGATGATACGAATGTTTTCAACAAACAAGTACTCTCAGCTAACAAGAGACGGTTCAGTAAACGTTGATGATCAGTCTTCCCATCTAGCTATTGTATCAGCAACAGCATGTTTGTCTTTAGATATCTAACGTGCACAACCCTGTTTTATTGGCAATTGCTAGGGATAAATGCTGCAGATTACTAGCAAGAAACAATCTAAAACCTATTTAATTATGCCAGCTACCTTTACTAATTGGAAGCATCCAAATGAAACTTTGACCCCTTATGGGGCACTTATATCTTCTGGACCAACAAGGATAAGTTGTTCTGGGATCTGGTCCATGTGCCAGGATCCACCTATCTGCCACTTCTTGTTATGTGTTGTGCTTTCTCCACACAGAAAAAATTCTCATGCGCAAACATCATCATTTGCATGAAGCAAATGCATTCACTTACTGGATAGCTGCTCTTTGGGGTGGAAGATTGCAACCCTCACGTGGTCTGCCCTGTTTCAACTAATGCAATCAACTCAACGAGCACAAACAGAAGATCAAATAGAACAAGTTGTCCTACAACTTTAGGCTGTGCACACCACACGAACGAAGAAGCTGCTCTTTACAGATTACTGATCTATTTTTTCAACTTACCAAATAACATGTTTTCTTTCTTTCCCAGTTGGATCAGGGGCCATTGATCTGACCAAACCTGCTGACCAAACCCAACATCTTCTGTTTCAACTCTACTTTTGAAACAAAATGTTCTGAGCTGTTTTTCCAAGTAAAAATAATAAATCTAGATTAATTCAAGTATAGTCCTCCAGAGAACAAATTGCACTACCATACACTTGTTGTCTAATTATGTTTTGCACTAATGTTTTGTTTTTGCACAATCTTTTTCTTTTCACTGACTTGTCGAATGTGTACTTTATGTATAATTGATATTATTGCTGTCTGTGTTCTGTGACACTGCTGCAAACAAGGTCCTTCCACAAGCTCGTGGTGCAGTGATATTTGAGTTGCCATGCAGCCATACAATTAAAAGAATGCAACAAAATTAAAAGAATGAAAGAACTTCACATAAACATCCACCACAGTGATCACTGGAAAGCAATAAAGTTCAGTCAGTCTTCTTCCTTTTGTTCGCCCGTGTTTGGGGCCTTGACCATCCACAGTCGCAGCTACGAACGGCCCGATGTGCAAGCCCTCGCGTTGGGATGAGCGAAGCTCCGACATCAGGATGGTTGAAACACGGGCTCGGAGTGCCCGAATCGTACCGGAGACTGCGGCTTCTCGACATTATAGGCCGCAGTATAGGCCGCAGGCAGGCCAGCGGTCGGTGCTCTTCTCTGGTGATCCCCGGCAAGGGATTCCTGGCTCTGGGAAAGTCCACTCCACGCCTGCTGCAAGAAGCTCCGCAGACTGCGGCTTCACGATGTTGAAGTCAGCAGGCTGGCGGTCAGACCCTTTCTTCTGGCTCCGTAATTCTGGCGCCTGCTGCTGAAGCTCTGGGCCGGTCTCCGGGAAAGGCCGCACCAATCCAAGTTGTTGGCCGGGGGGGCGAAAATGCGACTAGGAGAAAAGTCGCATCTCCGTCGAGGTAAGTGACTGTAAATGGTTTCCCCCCACCCCCCAGTAAAAACATACCGAGAGACATTAACACATACATTAACACATACTAATAAACAAAAAAAGTCGAAATGACAGACCCACAGCTGGAGAGGAAACAATAACACTACCTTCATCACTCTAATCATTTTTTCCTCTCTTTGCATCATTTGCTACCAATTTAATTGAAATACTTTGGAGTTTGGTGCTTTTCCGAAACCAGGAAGAACATGTGCTCGCATCTCCTCGAGAGCAAGTTTGCTACACTCAATGTCCACAAGGTGTGTCCTAAAACGTTTCCCTGAGAATTACCGTCACTTGACGAACATGCTGGTGTAGTTCCCAGAAGAGGTTATTTTTGGCGTATTGACTGGAAGTGACAAAGAATGTATTGCACTGTAAATGGCGATTGCTGCCTCCATCTCTTTAGGTCAAGTTATTTTGTTTCACCACTCCTCTCTTTGAGGTATGATGTGTTCCTATTTAATTTATTTTACAGTGGACCTTTGGCATCTTTGCAATGCCTCACTTGTCTTAACAACTTCAGTTGATAGCAATATTTTATTGGCTTCTCCCTCTTTTTCACTCATTTTTACTTTCCTTCTTCATAGTATTGAACTTCAGGTTATGTGATAACACAATTACCAGTGTGCTATTATCTCATGTGGTTGTTGTCGTCTCTCTGTGTTGCTTATTTTTATTTGCCTCGAGCATGGATTTTGCAGTAGGAATAATCGCGAGGTTATCAGCATTCCCCACCATTACAATGAAAATTGCATAATGGGTTCCTGTGTTCAAGTGTATCAAGTGTAGCAGGCAATCAGAAAATTGCAGTTTGATTTGCCTTGCACTTCCACCAGCTTCACTAGGCTGTTACCTCATGGAGACATTCACCAATAACACACAAAGTCATACAGCACTGAAACAGGGCTTTCAGTCCAATTAATTCATGCCTATAAGATGCCCATCTAGGCGAGTCTCATTTGTCCACATTAGGGCCATATCTCTCTAGTTCATGTCATAGGAGCAGAATTAGTCCATTCAACCCATCGAGTCTAGTCTGCCATTCAATCATGGCTAATCTAGTTTTCCCTCTCAGCCCCATTCTTCTGCCTTTGCCCCACCTTTGTTCTACCTTTGTTCTACCTTTGACAACCTTACTAATCGAGAATCTGTCTATCGCCACTTTCAAAACACCCAATGACTTGGACCCCACAGCCGTCTGTGGCAACAAAAAACATATATCTATTCCCCTATGATTTTAAAGACCGCCATAAGAGCACCCCTCAATCTCCTGTGCTCCAAGAAGTAATGGCGTAGTCTGCTCCACAGCTCCCTACAGCTCAGGCTCTCAGGTCTTGACAAGATTTTGGTAAATCCTTTCAGTACCTTTCCAGCTTAACTGTATCTTTCTTGTAGAAGGGTTCCGAGTACAACCTCGTCAATGTCTTGTACAACTGCATCATAATGCTCCAACTTCTACAGTTAATTTCGTGACCGATGAAGCGCCAAACGTGTCTTCACTTACCTATCTTATTTACCTGTGATGCTACCTTCACGAAACGATGTATTTGTACTGATAGATCCCTCTGGGCACTACCATTGACTGTGATGATCCTGACCTGGTTTCACTTTCCAAAATGCAACACCTCACATTTATCTGAATTAAATCAACCTGAATTAAACTTCCCACATAATCACCACATACACCACTGGTGAAATACACCACTGAGTTAATTTGTCTGCAAAGCACACATAAACACGGTCCTTGAAGATTGTCCTGAAGGTTGGGTGTACTAGAAGTGGCTGCCTCTATATCTACAGGAAAAAAGCATTGTATTGGTCTTCATATGAATATAGTTGGGCTCAGAGGTGAAAGAAGGATATGTAGGAAGGAACTGCAGATGCTGGTTTAAACCAAAGATAGACACAAAACGCTGGAGTAACTCAGCGGGACAGACAGTATCTCTGGTGAAAGGGAATAGGTGATGTTTCGGGTTGAGGTTTCTTCAGTCTTTTTCAGACTGAGTCGGGGAAAAGGGAAATGTGAGATACAGATGGCAATGTAGAGAGATACAGAACAAATGAATGAAAGGTATGCAAAAAAAGTAACGATGATAAAGGATACAGGCCATTGTTAGCTGTGTGAGGTGAAAACGAGTTACAGACAAGGAGACTCAACAAGACGACTTTGAAGCTGGTACGACTTGGGTGAAGGAGGGATGGAGAGAGGGGGGGAAGCAACGGTAACTTGAAGTTAGAGACATCAAGATTCATACCACTGGGTAGAAAGCTGCCCAAGCTTACCAAGGGTGATTCTTGCTGGTAACTGCGGCGGGTTCAGGCGTTCCGGCGGCCCGACTCGGAGGCCCGGTCGCGGGCCCAGTGGGCGACATCGTCGGGAGCTCGCAGGTCACAGGTTGGTGACCTGTTTTTCCGGAGCTCCCGCGGCAACAGCTGCGTCCGCTGGACTGGAGGGCGGCGGCCTCGGCAGCTTCGACCGCCCCGGGCCGCGGAGTTGAACCGGCCCGCTCGCGGAGCGCGGTTCACCCGCGGGACTTATTTACATCACCCGGTGCGGTCACAACATCGGAGGCCCGGGTCGCCTCAGCGCAGAGGAAGAGGAAGAGGAGGAAGGGAAGAGACAAAGACAAGATTTTTGCCTTCCATCACAGTGAGGAGGTGTCTGGTGAACTCACTGTGGTGGATGTTAAATATGCGTTTATTGTGTGTTTTTGGTATTTACTATATGTATGACTGCAGGCAATTAAATTTTGTTCAGACCGCAAGGTCTGAATGACAATAGAGTTTTCCAAGTTCCAAGTAACGCTCTCTCTTGCATTATCATGGTTCAAGAGTGGGTTTGTGCCTTCCAGCTACGGGAACATTATCCAAGTTCAGAATGAATGGGACCACGTGATATGGGGGTTCAGCAGTTAAGGCAAAGTTCAATTAACATCTCACTTCTTAGAGGCTGCCTTGGAAATTGAGAAAAAAGAGCTTCTTGCCATATCAAAGATAAACATCCTCCGTGCATGCATGGGTTTCTCCAAAGTGATTAGATACCACCCTCATTTCACAGACTTGCAAATTAGGAGGCAAGTTGGCTGCTGTGGATGGTCCCGAGTGTGCAGGGTCGGGGAAGAGCTGACGAGAGTATGGGGAGAATAAAAAAATGTATTAATATTGTATTAGTGTAAATGGGTGGCTGTAGTCAGCATGAACCTGTTGGGCCAAAGGGCCTGCCTCCATGCTGTATCTCTCCATGACGGTATAACTATACAAACACACTTAACATTTAGAAAATGCAGCTATCGGGGGAGTGATGGGAATTGGCTGTAAATAGAAGACTGGAGGCTTGAAGAATTTTACAGAGATAATGAGGGGGTTAAAAACAAGAATGGCAATTCCAATTAAACAGCGAAAACTGCAGGGACAAGAAATCTGAAACACAATAAGGACATGTTGGAGATATTCACCAGGTCAGGCAGCATCTGTGGTGAGACAAACATAATTCAGGGCAATGGCCTTTAGTTATATTAGAATTAATAAGGAGACATTGGGTATTAATATAGAAGCAAGGTCAAGATGCGAGTGAGGAAAATCAAAAATCTGCAGATGCTGGAAATCTGAGATAAAAATAGAAGATGCTGGAAACACTCAGCGAGTTGGACAACATCTGTGGAAAGGAAAAGGATAAATGTTTCAGGCCGAAGATATGTCAGGTGAATTAGGGTGTAGGTAGTAAGATTTCAGATGAAATCAGACCCTATTTAAAGTGTATGAATGGTGGTCTCGCTGAGGCTGCAACAGAGTGCAGGGAGATAAGGCTCTGTGATATCTGTGGCAGAGTTTACATTCACAACACCATTAGCGCTCAAATGTACCCACCGTGACAAAAGCAAAATATGACTGATTTCATTTTGAAATGACAGGAGCTTTCCAATCATCTCTCAGCTTTGAATGCAGTAATCAGCTTACAATAGAAATCACAGAAATGTAATTGCCACTGTTCTTTCAAATGTCCTCTAAGCACATACGGTCTTCTTGCAGGGTTTCTTCTTTACTCAAGGATCATACGGACCAATCTTTCAAGAAAGCTGTCAAATATAGAAACAAAATAGTATATTTGGAGCACGTTGATGTCCCTGGAGATCCCAAAGTGCCTCACTGACAGTAAATCACTTTGGGGATGTGATTTGTGTCCTTGTTAGTTATTCCTTTCCTCGTTCTGATAATGGTGGTGACTTGTAGATTGATTTAACTTTCCCATCGGGTTGCTTAAACTGCGAAACAAATGGAACTTTAGGAGCAATTCTTGCTCTGTGGCTTTGTGTGATACCACTGAGCTAATTAGTCAACGGCATCCTTTGATAATCCAGCTGTACCTCACTTAGCCAAGCAGCCTGTTGTTAAATGATAATGTTTCTAAATAGTATGGACACTGGTTGCTATGCTGATAATATTCTCCCTCCTGCTGCTAAGGCAACATTGTTGTTGAAGACTCCCACGTTAAACCTGTAGTGAAGAGGCAGCAACAGCAAGTCTTATTATAAAAAATCCTAAGCAGTCCTTCGGAAACAAGAATGGCTTACTTCCCCTCCGACACATAAAACAAAATATTATTAATTGAACGCAATCACCTCCCAAATACCAGTTGTGAGACTGACACATAAGGCTGGAGTAACTCAGCAGAATAGGCAGCATGTATGGATAGAAGGAATGTGTGGCGTTACAGGTCGAGACCCTTCTTCAGACTGTTGGTGACTTGTACAACATTTATCAAAACTCCTTACACATTGACTATAGACACAAAAAGCTGGAGTAACTCAATGGGACGGACAGAGAAGGAATGGGTGACGATTCTGGTCGAGACCCTTCTTCAGACTAAGCATTGGATAACTCAGTTCTTACAAGCTCAAGAACACTCATGTTCACACTTCATGGCTAAATGCCTCTTCCTTAATCTGCAATGTCCTCGTGAGTTGGCTGTTCCCATTGCTGCTCAGTATTTGTCTGCAGGGTTAGACAATAAACAATAGGTGCAGGAGTAGGTTATTCGGCCCTTCGAGCCAGCACTGCCATTCAATATGATCATGGCTGATCATCCACAATCAGTACCCCGTTCCTGCCTCCTCCCCACATCCCCTGACTCCGCTATATTTAAGAGCCCTATCTAGCTCTTTCTTGAAAGTATCCAGAGAACCGGCCTCCACCACCCTCTTTGGCAGAGAATTCCACACTCACAACTCTCTGTGTGAAAAAGGTTTAGTTTAGTTTAGTTTTAGTTTAGAGATACATCACGGAAACAGACACTTTGGCCCACCGAGTCCATATCAAACAACGATCCCCGCACAATAACATATCCTACACACACTAGGGACAATTTAGATTTATACCAAGCCAATTAACCTACAAACCTCCATGTCTTTGGAGCGTGGGATGAAACTGAAGATCTTGGAGAAAACCCACGCAGGCCATGAGGATGAATGTACAAACTCCATACAGACAGCACCCGTAGCCACGATCAAACCCGGGTCTGTGGAGCTGCAAGGCACTAGCTCTACTGCTGCACCACCATGCGCACTGGTTCTCCTGATCCTCTGTAGCTACCAGTCACCCATCTCACACTCTGCATCCCCCATGATTGGCTCCCACGCAGGTCTCAAACTCCAAGGGAACCACCATTCAACTCAGGTGACTTTCCCACATCTGTTCCACACACAATTCATGTCTCTAAGAATTGTTGAGCACCTTTAAGGGCCTGTCCCACTTTCCCGAGGTATTCACAAATTCTCCTGAGTTTTCCCCTAGATTCAAACTCGCAGAATGTTCGTAACGAGTCTGTAGGAGGCCAAAGGATGTAACGTAGCGGCTCGTTATGCCAGCCGTAGATACACGGGGCTATTTATTTACTCGTGGATAATTTTCATAAGGCTGGAAAAAACGTCCAGACTTACCTGATGTCCCGAGTACCTACAGCTAACATAATGAGCCGCTACAATATATCTACGGACTCCTACGGACTCGTTACAAACATTCTGCGAGTTTGGATCAAGGGGAAAACTCGGGAGAATTCGTGAATAACTCGGGAAAGTGGGACAGACCCTTTAATTATCCGGGCCCCTGGGGACGCTGGTATTACATGACCAATGATAAACTGTTCTAGCCATTCAGTATATTCACTCTCTGCTCACACACGCCCGGCACGGCGTAGAGTTGCTGCCTTACACTGCCACAGACCGGGTTCGATCCTGACTATTGGTGTTCTCTGTAAGGTGTTTTTCTCCGGGATGCTCCAGTTTCCACCCACAATCCAAAGACGTACAGGTTTGTAGGCTAATTGGCTTGGTAAAACTGTAATTTGTCCCTGGTATGTGTAGCATAAAGTCCGTGTGCGGGGATCGATGGTCAGCACGGACTCGGTGGGCCGAAGGGCCTGTTTCTGCTCTGTATCTCCAAACTAAACTAAACTAAACTAAACTACAAGCACTTGACATTGGCTACACATTGGACATTCTATGTATTATAAAAGCCCACAACACAAAGTGGGTCAGCGGATTTAAGGCATAAGGTGTCTTATATTACTTTTGATGACAATGCTCTCTGAAATTTGACCTTGCTTTTCTTTTCATCAGTTAAGTAGATTGTCATTCTCAGTGACAAACGCAGGCAATTGAATCAGAGTCCCATTGTGCAAAGGTTACACAAAAAGCTGGAGAAACTCAGCAGGTGCAGCAGCATCTAAGGATAGGCGACGTTTCGGGTCGAGACCCTTCTTCAGACTGGTCAGGGATCAGGGAAACGAGAGATATAGACGGTGATGTGGAGAGATAAAGAACAATGAGTGAAAGATGTGCAAAAAAGTATCGATGATAAAGGGAACAAGCCATTGTAAGCTGTTTGTGGTGTGAAAATGAGAAGCTAGTGCGACTAGGGTGGGGGAGGGAGATAGAGATAGAGGGAATGCCAGGGCCCGAGGGCTGAGGGAGAGGTGGGAGGGGGAGGAGACTGTGTAATCCCATTGTGCAAACACTGCAGCTTTTGTTGAAACATTCATTCGAATGCTTACCCTTTATTTGTCCACACAGTGAGGAAGCCACACCTTGCTTACCTGCTGCAGCTGAAGGCCTTTGTGCGATGAAATAAAGCTTGAGTCACCAAGCCTGAAGTTATGGGGCATCGCATCTCCCTGCCTCCAGCTGCAGAATAATGATTTCTCTAGCTTCAACAAAAGTCGGCATGGTGGCACAACGGTCGAGTTGCTTCCTTACAGCGCCGGACACCCTGGTTGAATCCCGACTAGGGGTGCTGTCTGTACGAAGTTTGTACGTTCTCCCTGTGACCACGTGGGTTTCCTCCGAGATCTTTGGTTTCCTCCCACACTCAAAAGATGTACATGTTTGTAGGCTAATTAGCTTGGTATAAGTGTAAATTGTCCCTGGTGTGTGTAGGATAGTGTTAATTAGCGGGGATTGCTGGTTGGTGTGAACTCGGTGGGCGAAAGGCCTGTATCTCTAAACTAAACTAAACTAAACCTTGCATCACCCCTCTCTCTCCATCCCTGCCCCACCGCAGTCATTGTGTTAGTTTTACTGTCATCCTGCCGAGTTTCATTGTCTATATAACTCGTTAGCACCTAACCCACAGCCAACACTGGCCCATTTCCTTGATCATCATTACTCTTTCAGCATATCTTTCATTTATTTGTTCTATATCTCTCTCTGTCACCATCTACCAATCTCTCCTTTCCCTTGCCCTTGAATCTCAGTCGGAAGAAGGGTCTCAACCCAAAACGTCACCTATGCCTTTTCTCCAGAGATGCTGCCTGACCCGCTGAGTGACTCCAGCATTTTGTGTGTATCTCCAGGTGTTTGACACTCTCTGAGCTTGATATGATGGGCCCAGTAATCTCTTCAGCCGGTTATCTGCAGCTTGCACAGCTGCTGCTTCGCTTTCTGCTCTCCTGTTTTTGTGTTTATCCGTCTGGCAGCGGTCTGTACTTCCCCACTGTGTTAATGAAGAGCTGGGTTGCTGACTTTTATTTGGGAGGGGAGGGAGTTGGGAGATCATGCACACTATAAACAAAGCCTTATCTGAGCTGCTGGCAGGGTTATTGATCGCTTTCGGAAGTACACAGCAGGAGGCCACAAGCGATCACACTTACTGCACTGATGTCCGCCCTCTAACATTTTTACACAGTCCATTCTCATCTATCAAGACTGGGCAGCCTCCAAAATGAAATTCACTGGCCTACTGTGATTATGAGCAATGATTCCAGGATGTTATTGCAGAACCACAATATGTAATTAAAACCAGACTTTCTTTGCATTATATCAATCTCCTTCAAGCATAGCTAGTGCTGTTTGCATCGAGTGCCAGCTGCTGGATCTTTCCCCAATTTGTCCATCATGTTATGGGTTTTAGAGAGTGGCTGGTAATGCAAACTTCATGGCGGGTTACAATGTCTAGCAAGACCCTGCGGCTTATATGCCTGTGCTAGCCATGTGAAGGAAATACAATTTACTCTCTGGAATTTAGGAGATTAAGAGGGGATCTTATAGAAACTTACAAAATTCTTAAGGGGTTGGACAGGCTAGATGCAGGAAGATTGTTCCCGATGTTGGGGAAGTCCAGGACAAGGGGTCACAGCTTAAGGATAAGGGGGAAATCCTTTAAGACCGAGATGAGAAAGACTTTCTTCACACAGAGAGTGGTGAGTCTCTGGAACTCTCTGCCACAGAGGGTAGTTGAGGCCAGTTCATTGGCTATATTTAAGAGTGAGTTGGATGTGGCCCTTGTGGCTAAGGGGATCAGGGGTATGGAGAGAAGGCAGGTACGGGATACTGAGTTGGATGATCAGCCATGATCATATTGAATGGCGGTGCAGGCTCGAAGGGCTGAATGGCCTACTCCTGCACCTAATTTCTATGTCTATGTGAAGGAAGTACCTACAAAGTCCCATTTCACATTGTATATATTTTTTGTTTTAGTTTTAGTTTGCGAGACTGCGCGGAAACAGGCCCTTCGGCCCACCGGGTCTGTGCCGACTAGCGATCCCCGTACATTAACACACACTAGGAACAGCTGCAAGTGCTGTAAGGCAGCAACTCTACTGCCGCGCCACTGTGCCACCCTATTTATTTTAATTTTTCTATTTGTTAATGTGCAGGGATCGTTGGTCGGTGCTGACTCGGTGGGCAGATGGGACCGTTTCTGCACTGTATGTCTATATTAAACTAAAAAAGTAAACTAAACAGTCTTTTCCGGTGCACAAGAAGAGCAAGGTGACGTGCCTCAACGACTATCGACTAGTGGCACTCACGCCTGTGGTGATGAAGTGCTTTGAGAGGTTGATCGTGGCGCAAATCAACTCCTACCTCGACAAAAACCTGGACCCACTGCAGTTCGCTTACCGCCACAACAGATCAACGGTGGACGCGATCTCGCTGGCCCTCCACTCCGCTCTGGACCACTTGGACAACTAAAACTCATATGTCAGGCTGTTATTCATCGATTACAGCTCGGCATTTAACACAATCATCCTCTCCAAGCTAGTTATCAAACTCGCAGAACTGGGTCTCTGCGCAACCCTCTGCAATTGGATCCTCGACTTCCTCATTCACAGACCACAGTCTGTTCGTATTGGTGGTAATGTGTCAGACTCGATAACAATCAACACGGGAGCACCTCAAGGCTGCGTGCTCAGCCCCCTGCTGTACTCACTCTATACTCATGACTGCGTAGCCGGTCATAGTGTGAACTCCATCATCAAGTTCGCTGGCGACACCACTGTTGTGGGACGTATCACTGATGGAAATGAGTCAGAAGAGTATAGAAGAGAGATCGAGCAACTGTCCATATGGTGCCAGCACAATAACCTGGCCCTCAACACCAGCAAAACCAAGGAACTGATTGTGGACTTTGGAAGGAGTAGGATGGGGACCCACAGTCCTGTTTATATCAACATGATATCAACATGATGGTTGAAAGGGTCAAGAGCTTCAAATTCATGGGCGTGCACATCTCTGAAGATCTCTCCTGGTCCGAGAACACAGATGCAATAATTAAGAAAGCTCATCAGCGCCTCTACTTCCTGAGAAGATTACGGAGAGTCGGTATGTCAAGGAGGACTCTCTCTAACTTCTACAGGTGCACAGTAGAGAGCATGCTGACCGGTTGCATCGTGGCTTGGTTCGGCAACTTGAGCGCCCTGGAGAGGAAAATACTTCAAAAAGTAGTAAACACTGCCCAGTCCATCATCGGCTCTGACCTCCCTAACATCGAGGGGATCTATTACAGTCGCTGCCTCAATAAGGCTGGCAGCATCATCAAAGACCCACACCACCCTGGCCACACACTCATCTCCCTGCTACCTTCAGGTAGAAGGTACAGGAGCCTGAGAACTGCAACGACCAGGTTCAGGAATAGCTACTTCCCCACAGCCATCAGGCTATTAAACCTGGCTTGGACAAAACTCTGAACATTAATACCCCTTTATCTGTTTATTCATTCATGTGTGTATTTACGTATATAATGGTATATGGACACACTGGTCTGTTTTGTAGTCAATGCCTACTATGTTCTCTGTGCTAAGCAAAGAAAGGATTTCATTGACCTATCAGGGACGCATGATAATAAACTCTTTTGACTTTTTGACTGACTTTATTGTTCTTGGTCATTTCAGCATTAAGGTGAGGTCAAATAATGACTTCTGGATAATTTGAATCTGTGTGATCGATTTTGAACAATCATTTCAACTCTTCAATTATTAAGACAAATCATTATTTATAGTATGACACTGAGATTGCAGTGCAGCTTTGAAATATTTGACTCATTTATATTTTTGTGGTTCCACTGTAGGAAATCTGAAGCAACACGTGTGATTTTTTCCACAATACATTCATATAATACAGGAGTTGCTGCGTAATGAATCAGCTGCTGCCTGAAAGATGGCAAAGCAGAGTTGTTAAATATGTTCTCGACTGTGGCTGACAGATATTTACATCATAAGGTGGACAAAAATGCTGGAGAAACTTAGCGGGTGAGGCAGCATCTATGGAGCGAAGGAATGGATCGAAGGATTTTTTCAGCATCTGCAGTTCTTTCTTAAATCCTTTACATTATAAGGGATCATTGGGTATCAGGAGAGTGGAAAAGTAATGTTAAGGCCAAGTGCGGCACGGTGGCGCAGTGGAGAGTTGCTGCCTTACAGCGCTTACAGCGCCAGAAACACGGGTTCGATCCCGACTACGGGTGCTGTCTGTACGGAGTTTGTACATTCTCCCCGTGACCTGCGTGGGTTTTCTCCGAGATCTTCGGTTTCATCCCACACTCCAAAGACGTACAGGTTTGTAGGTTAATTGGCTTGGTAAATGTAAAAATTGTCCCAAGTGGGTGTAGGATAGTGTTAGTGTGCGGGGATCGCTGGTCGGTGCGGACCCGGTGGGCCGAAGGGCCTGTTTCTGCGCTGTATCTCAAAACTAAACTAAACTGAACTGGTTCAGCTTGCATCTCAGCAATGGCAGAACAAATTCAAGGAGTCAAAGATAGACACAAAAAGCTGCAGTAACTCAACCGGTCAGACGCATCGCTGGAAAAAATGAATAGGTGACGTTTCGGGTCAAGACCCTTCTTCAGATGAAACGTCACCTATTCCTTTTCTTCAGAGATGCTCCCTGACCCGCTGAGTTACTCCAGCATTTTGTGTCTACCTTCGGTTTAAACCAGCATCTGCATTTCCTTCCAATATAAAATTCAAGGAGTCAATTGGTCTACACCTGCTGCTGTTTCTAATGTTCTAATGCTATCAAATCTATTCTTCTTTGTATTTTATTTTTAGCAAATTACTTTATTTCGCTGACACACTTTCCTCGCTACAATGTAGAATTTTCTACTTCTACTCAAATCTAAAGAGAGCGGAGAAAATTGCCAAATTATTCAACCATTTTCTGAATATACCAATTCTGCTGTAATCCGAGCAAAACAACTCGTTAGCAAGCACTTCGGTTCCACAACAAAATGCCAGTCAGTTTAGTTATTCAGGAGTGATTGCCACAGAGGTAATTGCACCTTATATGCCACTAAGGAACAGGTTAGTGGAATAAAAGGCTTCTTGAAATATTCTTCAGCGACTGTAATTGAAGCAGGCAAAGCCACAGCCCTGAACTCAACATTTTGAATCTTAATGCTGCATTTTCATTTACCGCACAGGAGAGAAAGGTCCAATGATTATCTTCTGTTTATTTGTTTATGCAGTTTAGCCATGGAGGTTATTGCTCTCTAATTATTGGACAGGTGATGGATTTTATATTGCAGAGTATTCATAAACTCAAGTCCCCTTGCAAAGAAATAGCTGATTCATTGATCCCAATCTTATCTAAGTCCTTCAGCAGAACAATAAAAAACGTATTTATTTTACTTGCTCAGTGATATGGATTCGCCATGGCTCTTGTGTGACAAACAACTATCAGCAGGTTCATATGTTATTGTTTGCTCCAAGTGAAATGGAATCTTCAGTAGCTAAAACTGCCAAAGCAATGCTCCCCCATGGGGCAAACATATACCACAAATCTTATAGAGGTGTATAAAATCATGAGAGGAATAAAATGGGTAAGATGCACAGAATCTCTTGCCCAGAGTAGGTGAATCGATGACCAGAAGACACAGGTTTAAGGTGAAGGGGAAAAGATTTAATAGGAATCTGAGGGGTATCTTTTTCACACAAAGGGTGGTGGGTGTATGGAACAAGCTGCCAGAGGAGGTATTTAAGAAGGAACTGCAGATGCTGGAAAATCGAAGGTAGACAAAAGTGCTGGAAAAACTCAGCAGGTGCAGCAGCATCTATGGATCGAAGGAAATAGACAACGTTTCGGGCTGAAACATTGCCTATGTCCTTCGCTCCATAGATGCTGCTGCACCCGCTGAGTTTCTCCAGCACTTTTGTCTGCCAGTGGAGGTAGTTGAGGCAGGGAATATTTAAGAGACAGTTAGACAGGTACATGGATATAGTTGAGATATAGTTGCATTCTCATTTTAAGGTTTAGACTTGAAATAAAAGGGTTGGGGCGGTCACTTTGCAGTTGCATAAGACCTTGGTGAGACATTTAGAGCTTTGTGTTCAGTTCTGGGCACCGTGTTATAGAAAAGTTGTTGTTGAGCTGGAAAGGGTGCAGAGAAGATTTACAAGGATGTTGCCAGGACTAGAGGGTCTGGGCTATAGCGAGAGGTTGAATAGTCTGGGACTCTATTCCTTGGGGCGCAGGAGGATGAGGGATGATCTTATAAAGGTGTATCAAATCATGAGAGGAATAGATTGGGTAGATGCACAGAGTCTCTTGCCCAGAGTAGGGGAATTGAGGACCAGAGGACATACAGTAGGTTTAAGGTGAAGGGGAAAAGATTTAATAGGAATCTAAGGGGTAGCTTTTTCACAAAAAGGGTGGTGGATGCATGGAACAAGCTGACGGAGGAGGTAGTTGAGTCAGGGACTATCCCATCGTTTAATAAACAGTTAGACTGGTACATGGATAGGACAGGTTTGGAGGGATATGGACCAAACGCGAACAGGTGGGACTAGTGCAGCTGGGACATGTTGGCCGGTGTGGGCAAGTTGGGCCGAAGGGCCTGTTTCCACACTGTATCACTATGGATAGGACAAGTTTGGAGGGATATGGACCAAACGCAGGCAGGTGGGACTAGTGTACCTGGGATATTTTGGCCAGTGTGGGCAAGTTGGGCCGAAGGGCCTGTTTCCACACTGTATCACTCTACGACTCAAAGTATTTTCATTAAGTACAAAGATTAAGGGAGCACTATAATTTAAATTTTACTTCAGAGTCACGTGAGTGACTACGTGAAGACCCCGCCAGCACGCATGCGCGACATATCGTCAAACGCATTGCGAAGCGACAGGCAGGAGGAGCGCCGCTCCTCCAGCGTAAGTTTAAAAATGGCCCGCAGGTAAGTACTTACCATTCTGAGGTCGTTTGTTGGCTCTGTGTGCTGTTGTTTTACAGAGCGCACCATGGAGTCCAGAAAATCAAGAAGAGCCGCTACTAAAGTTGCTGCTGAGGAAGGAGGCAGCCAGCGGCGTCCGAGTTCTCCTGAGCTGCTGGTTCAAACCGCAGCCCCCGACTTCACGCTGCTACAGGCCACAGGTGCTCCTCGGACTGGCAGCAAATCCACCCGGAAGTCGGGCAGGTCCGCTGACTCGGCTGAGTCCGGACCGGAGGACACCCCGCTCGCGGGAAGCGACGGCGATCGACTGTCCCGCATGGAGCGGATGGTGGAGCAGTTGCTCCAGCGTGACCTGCTACAGCAGGGGCAGAGTCACAGTGGGTCTCCTAGCAGACCCACGGCAGCATCCTTTTCAGGACTGCCAAATGTCTCACCCTCTTCACAGGGGAGCATTAGGAGTCAGAACTGGGCTGACTCTGAAGATGGGGACATGGTTGAAGATATGACAATGCTAGGGGTGCCAGAAGAGGAGCTTTTGGGTATGGTCACTAAATTTGCATTGCCATCCCAAAAAGGGCTGCCGTTACATCCTAAGTTGGCAGCCAGTATAAATTACATGGCGACAAACCAACTACAAGAACAAGCCATCAATGATACGGCAGCAAAGTACCTAGCTCCGGAGAATTGCATCTCCCTCAATGTGCCTGCTGCTAACAACCCCATTTGGGGTAACATGAGCCCTGGGATCAGGAGCCAAGAAGTCAAACTCCAAAAAATCCTTAAACTGCTGGCTGCTGGGATTACGGCCGTTGCCAGAACAGTGGATGGAGTTGAAATGCCGGAGGAGCTGCAGGACGCGCTAGCTCTCCTGTGTAACACTCAATATGAGATCAACAGTTACAGGAAGAGCGTCATCCGGCCTGTACTCAACCCCAAGTTTGCGGGGTTGTGCAGACCCAGCAGTGCACAGCCGCCAACATTGCTATTTAACCATATAACCATATAACAATTACAGCACGGAAACAGGCCCTCTCGGCCCTTCCAGTCCGTGCCGACCATTTGTTTTCCCCTAGTCCCATCTACCTGCACTCAGACCATACCCCTCCATTCCCTTCACGTCCATATACCTATCCACTTTACTTTTAAATGTTAAAATCGATCCTGCCTGCACCACTTCTGCTGGAAGCTCATTCCACACAGCCACCACCCTCTGAGTAAAGAAGTTCCCCCTCACGTTACCCCTAAACTTCTGTCCCTTAATTCTCATGTCATGCCCTCTTGTTTGAATCTTCCCTACCCTCAATGGGAAAAACGTATCCACGTCAACTCTGTCTATCCCTTTCATCATTTTAAAGACCTCAATCAAGTCCCCCCTTAACCTTCTGCGCTCCAAAGAATAAAGACCTAACTTGTTCAACCTTTCTCTGTAACATAGTTGCTGGAACCCAGGCAACATTCTAGTAAATCTCCTCTGTACTCTCTCTATTTTGTTGACATCCTTCCTATAATTAGGCGACCAAAATTGTACACCATATTCCAGAATTGGTCTTACCAATGCCTTGTACAATTTTAACATTACTTCCCTACTCCTATATTCAATGCTCTGATTTATAAAGGCCAGCACACCAAAGGCTTTCTTTACCACCCTATCTACATGCGATTCCACCTTCAGGGAACTATGCACAGTTATTCCTACTGTGCATATTCCTATTTGGGGACAACCTGCCGACAAAGACCTCGTCGAGGAGGCGAAAGCTATTGGAATGATTAAGGTGCCGGCTGCCACCAAGTTCCCATACCAGCAGCGGCAGCACCCCTATGCATCCACCTATGGAAGATGCGCCACCCCCACACCACAGCGACTCCACATCACAAGAAACAAGGACAGAGGCAACCAACGCAGTACCGCCGGTAACCATGGAGGTAGGTGGGTCTGGTTGCCTCATGAACATCGCATGTCTAGCCTCCTCACAGGTTGGTGGACGGTTGCACTTGTTTCGGGATGCCGATGCAAATGCGCGCGACGATATGCTGCGCATGCGTGCTGGCGGGGTCTTCACGAAGTCACTCACGTGACTCCGAAGTAAAATTGAATTTGTTCACAAACTCCCTTCCCCTGTTCAGCATACGCCTAGTCGGAAATTTGTACTTTCACAGAAAGAAAAGACAGAAGGTCATGCTGAACTTCTAAGACTAAATTCAAAAGGGGTAATTGAGAAAACTAAAAGAGAGTCTCATGAGTTCGTATCGAACATTTTCACTAAAAATAAAAAAGACGGTGGATGCCGCATCATCATAGATTTGACTGAACTGAATACTTTCGTGCAGTATGCCCATTTCAAAATGGAAACCTTTCTCATGGCCAAACAACTAATTTCCAAAAGGTACTTCATGGCTTGCATCAACCTAAAGGATGCATACTATTCAGTACCAATAGAAAAGGATCATCACAGATATTTGAAATTTGTCTGGATGGGGCAGCTCTGGCAGTACAAAGCACTACCTAATGGATTGTCATCAGCGCCCAGACTGTTTACCAAATTATTAAAACCAGCTTTAGCATGTCTCAGGAAACAAAATCATACTGTTATGGCTTACCTCGATGATATTTTAATCATGGGAAAAACTTTGGAGTTGGCCAAACTGGCCGTCTCAGCCACCGAGCACCCATTTCAAATGCTGGGATTTGTTATTCATCCAGATAAATCAAAATTGATGCCTTCTACTACTATGGACTATTTGGGTTTCACAATTGATTCTGTTCATATGTCTGTCATTTTGCCACCGGACAAAGCGTCAGACTTGATAGAAGCATGCAACAGTCTTACTGGCATCAGGAAACCATCTATTCGGCAAGTAGCCAGAGTGATTGGGAAGTTAGTGGCTACCTTTCCAGCCACACAATTTGGCCCACTACATTACCAAAACTTACAAAGGGCAAAAATAGCAGCTCTCAAGCACCATGCGGGCCATTTTGACAGGCCAATGCAATTACCAGGGAAAGCAAAATTAGAATTTCAATGGTGGATAGACAATGCACGACATTGCTCTAACCCCAGCACTATCACAAATCCCTCGGTTATACTACAAACTGATGCCAGCGCAAAAGGTTGGGGAGCAACTAATACCACCTCCAGTTGTGGTGGTAGATGGAGTGCACATGAATTAACTCTACTTCCGGCACTAGGAATTAATTATCTAGAAATGCTGGGAGCATTTCATGGACTGCGGGCTTACTGTTCGGACATGCACCATCTGCACGTACGTTTACAGGTTGACAATACCACTGTGGTGGCTTATATCAATCATATGGGTGGAATAAAGTCGATATCCTGTGACGAATTGGTCAATACAATCTGGCACTGGTGCCTAGAAAGGAACATTTGGATATCAGCCACTTACCTTCCAGGTAGGCTAAATACAGTGGCGGACACCAGGTCACGCAAGTTTAATGACAACACCGAATGAATGTTGGACCGAAAAGTGTTTGCCGACATTGTAGATCAGTATGGAACACCAGATATCGACCTTTTTGCATCCAGACTCAATCACCTAATATCAACATATGTTGCAAGGGAACCAGACCCTGGGGCAGTAGCGATGGACGCTTTCTCGCTACACTGGGGGATTTGTTTTTCTATGCATTTCCCCCCTTCTGCCTCATCAGTCGGGTCTTGCAAAAAATTAGACATCGGGCATTCTGGTTGTTCCCGACTGGCCTACTCAACCATGGTTCCCTGTGGTACAAGACATGGCCACAGAACCTTGCATCCCAATAAATAAACGTCTGAGTCTATTGGTGCACCCTGTGACAGGGGGGAGTCACTCGTGCCATGACCGGATAAACCTGTTGGTTTGCAGGATTTGAAAAGGCCACTTCTGGATTATGGACTCTCCGACCGAACAATCAATGTCATCACAGCATCGTGCAGGGAGTCCACCAGAAGACAATACCTCACATACGTGAAGAAATGGGAGGTGTTTTGCTCAAAAATGAACACCACATATGGCACAGCCACCATCACGGAAGTGCTGGAGTTCCTGGCAAGCCTTCATTTCGATGAGGGTTTGAGCTATAGTGCCATCAACTGTGCCAGGAGTGCCCTATCTAACTATCTTGGGCGAGGGTGCGATCACCTTGCAGTGGGATCTCACCCTTTGGTGTCAAAATTAATGAGGGGTATATTTAATTCAAATCCCCCCAGGCCCAGATATTCCCAGACTTGGGATATCAGCATTGTGTTAACCATGCTCCGAGGGTGGACACTAATAACGGGCCTTTCATTGGATAAACTGACCTACAAAATGGTCATGCTGATGGCACTCGAGACGGCGCAACGGGTCCAGTCCCTACACAAGCTAAGGATGGACGCCATGAACATATCCAATAGCAAGGTAACTTTCTTTATACAGGGGTTACTCAAGCAAGACAGGCCTGGATCATCTGGCCAAAAATTGGATTTCCTGGCCTATCCCGTAGATTGACGTCTATGTATCGCCACCCACATTTTACGCTACATAGAGGTCACTAAGAGTCTCGGGCACGGAGAGGGCTTTGCTCATTAGCCACAAACGTCCTCATCATAGAGTCACCGTGCAAACCATTTCCAGATGGTTAAGGGTGGTATTGGGTGCAGCGGGGGTGGACACTAACGTGTTTAAATCTCACTCCACCAGGGCTGCATCCACATCAGCGGCAAGGATGATGGAAGTTCCAATGGACCACATCCTTGCAACAGCAGGTTGGAGTAATGAAAAAACCTTTCAGCGGTTTTACAATAAACCCGTGGCCGCACCTGAGACGTTTGCAGAAAAAATATTAAGTTCTGTTTTATAATTTCCCCGATGTAGAGGCATTATTGTTTGGTATTATGGAATAAATACCTTTTGTTTTTCAGCATAGTTTCATATCTGAAATACTTTAACATACTCCTCCATTTCTTGTAATGGCAGTGTGTGAGCATGGACTCGTTCCAGGGCATGAAATCACAGAACTTTGAAATCTTCACGTAGTAGCTCACGTGACTCCGAAGTAAAATAGTAAGATTAAATGAGAACTTACCAGTTTGAAGTTTGATCTTTATTTTATGAGCAGTTATGATGAGGGATTACATGCCCTCTGCTCCCAAACCCTCTATTATAAAGGTCAACTGGTATGCTAGTTCTCTTATCTTACTATGTTAGTCAACTCTGGTATCTGTGATTTCACCCCGAGTCTCCGACGCTGTAAGGCAGCAACTCCACCGCTGCGCCACCGTGCTGTCCTGTGCCCCGTGCTGAAGGAACAGGAAGGTGGTGAATCTGTGGCATAGAAGGCTGCCACAGAAGGCTGTGGTGGCCAAGTCAATGGATATTTTTAAGGCAGAGATAGATAGATTCTTGATTAGTATGAGAGAGTTAAGATTGTATCTTGTTTCAACTGTGACAGGGACACGCTAAAACCAACCACACAACCTGATTTTCCATTCTTGCGACTGAGATAAGTTTAAAGCCAACTTTTCATTAGATAGATGTCAGGTGATAACTATTTAAAAAATATGGTAATTTGCATTCAGCTGACTTGGACTAATCCTTTTACTGCTATCCAAATGCCCCATTATTACCTCTTTAATAATTGACTCCAGCATCTTTTCCACCACCGAAGTCAGGCTAACTGGCCTGTAATTCCCCGTTTTCTCTCTCGCTCCTTTCTTGAAAAGTGGGATAACGTTAGCTATCCTCCAATCCATTGGAACTGATCCTGAATCGATCGAACATTGGAAAATAATCACCAATGCATCCACTATTTCAAGAGCCACCTCCCTGAGGACCCTGGGATGCAGACCATCTGGTCCAGGGGATTTATTATACCTCAGTCCCATTAGCCTACCCAATACTATTTCTCACCTAATGAAAATTTCTTTCAGTTCCTCTACCCCATTAGATCCTCTCTCCTCCAGTACATCTTGGAGATTGTATGTGTCTTCCTTAGTGAAGACATATCCGAAGTACCTGTTCAACCTGCCATTTCATTGTTCCCCATAATAATTTTGCCCGTGTCTACCTTCAAGGGACCCACATGTGACTTTGCTACTCTTTTTCCCTTAACATATCTAAAGAAGCTTTTACTGTCCTTCTTTATATTCCTGGCCAGCTTCCCTTCGTACTTCATCTTTTCAGCCCGTATTGCCCGTTTTGTTTCCTTCTGTTGTCCTATGAAAGTTTCGCAATCCTCTGGCTTCCGGCTAATCTTTGCTGTGTTATACATCTTTTCTTTTAGTTTTATTCTATCCCTAACTTATCTTGCCAGCCACGGATGCCTCCCACTTCCCTTAGAATCTTTCTTCCTTTTGAAATGAAATGATCCTGCGTCTTCCGGATTATGCCCAGAAATTCCTGCCATTGCTGTTCCACCGTCATTCCTGCTAGGATCGCTTCCCAGTCTACCTTGGCCAGCTCCTCTCCCATGCCTTCATAGTCCCCTTTGTTCAACTGCATCACTGACACTTCCGATTTAACCTTCTCCTTCTCAAATGGCAGATTAAAACTAATCGTTTTGTGATCACTACCTCCAAGCGGTCCCTTTACCTCGAGTTCTCTTATCATATCTGGTTCATTGGACAACACTAAATCCAGAATTGCCTTTTCTCTGGTCGGCTCCATTACAAGCTGCTCTAAGAAGGCACTCTACAAACTTTCTTTCTTGGGGTCCTGAACCAACCTGATTTTCCCAGTCTACCTGCACATTGAAATCCCCCATCACCACAGTGGCATTACCTTTGTCACATGCCAGTTTTAACTCCTGCTGCAACTTACACCCTACAGAACCAGCCCATTGGAACGGGCTTTGTGTGAGTCCCTTACTGCTGTAAGTCTTTATCCACAAGGTGGCTTCCGTGACCCCTTTCACATTGATCTTGACATATCCATCCCAACCATGGAGTGCTACCCAAACCATCCACTCAAACATTGATCATAACACACACACCATGACTTGCATTGATTCTATCCGCAGTGAAATGATCCACTGTATCTCCAATATCTTTCCCTGATCAATCTCCAAAATGATTTCTAATCTTTTTCTTTTACTGACGTGTTTATTACATGTTTTGAATTTTTTTCATTGAATATGCTTTTAAAACATAAAAATGTTTCATCCAACAGATTCTAATTATGTTACGCAAGCTTAACAATGTACAATGGTGTACCATTAAACTGACTGATTACTTAAATGCTCTAATTATTTTTATAATAGATAAAGACTTTATAGAAACATAGAAACATAGAAACATAGAAATTAGGTGCAGGAGCAGGCCATTCGGCCCTTCGAGCCTGCACCGCCATTCAATATGATCATGGCTGATCATCCAACTCAGTATCCTGTACCTGCCTTCTCTCCATATCCCCTGATCCCTTCAGCCACAAGGGCCACATCCAACTCCCTCTTAAATATGGCCAACGAACTGGCCTCAACTAGATGTGAGATCGACTGACTGACCAAATGGTGCCAGCACAATAACCTGTCTTTCAACACCAGCAAAACTAAGGAACTGATTGTGGACTCCGGGAAGGGTTAGAATGAGGTCCCACAGTCCTGTTAATATCAACGGGTCAATGGTGGAAAGGGTCAAGAACTTCAAATTCCTGGACGTGCATATTTCCGAAGATCTCTCCTGGTCCCAGAACACTGATGCAATCAAAAAGAAAGCACGTCAGCGCCTCTACTTCCTGGGAAGATTACGGAGAGTCGGTATGTCAAGGAGGACTCACTCGAACTTCTACAGGTGCACAGTAGAGAGCATGCTGACCGGTTGCATCGGTGGCGTGGTTCGGCAACCTGAGCGTCCAGGAACAGAAAAGGCTGCAAAAAGTCATGACCACTGCCCAGTCCATCATTGGTTCTGACCTTCCTACCATCGAGGAGATCTATCACTGTCGCTGCCTCAAAAAGGCTGGCAGCATCATCAAGGACCCACACTATCCTGGCCACACAATCGTCTCTCCGCTGCCATCAGGTATAAGGTACAGGAACATGAAATCTGCAACATCCAGATTCAGGGACAGCTACTTCCCCACGCCATCAGACTATTAAACACAACTTCAAACAAATTATGAACTATAACAACCTATTGCACTTTATCTGTTTACTGATGTGTATATATATATATATATATATATATATATATATATATATATATATTGGTATACGGACACACTGATCTGATCTGTATTTATGACTACAATGTCCTGTTGTGCTGCAGCAAATGTAAGAATTTCATTGTCCTATCTGGGACACATGACAATAAACTCCTTTGACTCTTGACTCTTCTATTCTGGTAGCTTTTCTTTCTTGTTCAACAGATATTGGCCAATGTATGTTTGAGGTCTCCGCATTGAGTTATCCAGCCTTTACTATTGATAAAAACAATGTTAAGAGTACAAATTACACATTTTTCTACAATGCCTGCAGCATATTTATTGACACAGTAATGCACAATGCGACAATCTTCTCTACAAATTAAATTAACATCCAGAAAATCATAACAGGATTGATCGCGGAAGGAGATAATTGGAGAGTGAAGATAGACACAAAGAGCTGGAATAACTCAGCGGGATAGGCAGCATCTCTGGAGAGAAGGAATGGGGGACGTTTCGAGTCAAGACCGTTTTTCATTCCTTCCCTCCAGAGATGCTGCCTGCCCCGCTGAGTTACTCCAGCTTTTTGTGTCTATCTTCGGTTTACGATATGATACGATAGAACTTTATTTATCCCAGGAGGGAAATTGATCTGCCAACAGTCATAACAACACAAAAATACAAAATACATGAAACATGAAATTAAAGTAATGAGTGGAAAGGATTGGGGATGTGCAAAGATTGGGGATGGGGGTTGTCAGTCTCAGTCTCAGTCTACCCCAGAACAGAAGGAGGGGGGAGTTTAAACCAGCATCTGCAGTTCCTTCCTACACATTGAATTTACTGAGTTTCCCCACTGGATCAATGACCTTTTCCCACTCTTGCAAACCCCTCGTTGGCCACGACTTGATGCCCAAGGATCTATGAGACATTTCACGCATGTGACTTTCTTGCTTTGCCATTAACCGATTAATTAACATTATTGAATCTATTGTTGCAAAGGAAACACCCCAGAGATCCACATAAGAGTTAGAATCTTTCAGATAATCTGTAACACACCTTTGTCACCCTCGAGTCATTTTATTTGGCTACCACGGTTTAAAGAGATATCCCATTCTGGTCAGACCCCATCTGTGTTTATCCCCTGTCTCTTGTTTGAGTTGTAGCAGCTAGTAAACAACAGATGAGCCAGCACTGTGGGTTATTTCCAGCAGAGCCATAGATCTGGGTACAGATTATTTATGGATCTGTTGGTACCTCTGTTGGAAATATCGACTATATAACAAAAGCTACTATTCCCTGCAATGAATAGTAAATAGCTCTGGCCACTGTGGTGCTTGTCAAAGGGGGCATCAGTTATATTGCCATTTGTTTTATTATGCATTAATTTTGTCTGTTCAATGTTTCATCGGCTAGAGTGCAATTTTAGAATGAAGTTGTCGACCTGACAGTCCAGATGTTTTGCAGGAAGTGTGTAGAGTTGACAATCCTGCACTTATTTTTTGTCATTCCGCTTACTGCAGTAGAACTTCAACGCAGTGTCAATCAATCTGCAAAAATGCTCAGTCATCTGTTGTGTAGCTGAGATTGGACAGATCTGTATTTCAATCACTTTGTTGCCAGAGTGGAACATTTCAACTGAGATGATCACAGAAAGCATTTAGTGATAGGATTACTCACTCATCTTTGTGTAGCATGTAACAACTAAATGGATATCACACATTATACAGACACTCTATCTGAGCCTCTGAGCCTAGCATCCACAGTGTACAGTGAACATCCATAATGTTCAACCTCACTTGCTCAGGTAACGTGACCGACAATATTACCACAGTGCCTATCGTCACACCCACTCTACTTCACTTTACCAGCAGGCAAATCACATCAACGTGTCCTGTAAAACTGCCTCTCAAATTAACACCAGTTTTCTTTGTATCAAGGAACTAATTTTTTCTGTTAGGAACATTTTCTCTGTTACATTATCTGACAAAGTAGCTACATTTTTTCACACAAAGGGTGGCGGGCGTATGGAACGGGCTGCCAAAAGAGGTAGCTGAAGCAGGGACTCATTCTTTAAGAAACAATTGGACAGGAAATGGATAGGACAGTTTGGAAGGATATGGGCCAAATGCAGGCAGGTGGGACTAGTTTAGCTGGGACATGTTAGCTGGTGTGGGCAGGTTCGACCGAAGGGCCTGTTTCCACACTGTATCACTCAGACTCAGACTCCGTTTTAGTTGATTTTTGATGCAGTTCATTTAGAAACATAGAAAATAAGAGCAGGAGTAGGCCATTCGGCCCTTCAAACCAGCACCGCCATTCAATATGATCATGGCAGAGCATCCATAATCAGTACTCTGTTCCTGTTTTCTCCCCATATCCCTTGATTCTGTTAGCCCTAAGAGCTATATCTAACTCGCTCTTGAAAACATCCAGTGAATTGTCCTCCACTGCCTTCTGTGGCAGAGAATTCCACAGATTCACAACTCTGGCAGAAAAAGTTTCCTCATCTCAGTCCTCAATGGCCTACCCCTTATTCTTAAACTGTGGCCCCTGGTTCTGGACTCCCCCAACATCAGGACATTTTTCCTGCACCTAGCCTGTCCAATCCCTTAAGAATGTATATGTTCCTATAAGATCCCCTCTTACCCTAAATTCCAGTGAATATAAGCCCAGTCGATCCATTCTCTCAGCATATGACAGTCCCGCCATCCTGGGAATTAATCTGGTAAACCTACGCTGCACTCCCTCAATAGCAATAATGTCCTTCCTCAAATTAGGAGACCAAAACTGCACAAAATACAGAGGCAGAGCCTCACCTGTCATACTCCAATGGAAATAGCTGTTACGAAAAGTAAAGAAGAAAAAAAAACTTAAATAAACATAAAGATTTTTCCACTGATCTGTTTTATAATTGTCATTTCTATATGAATCTAATCATTTTTTATAGTCAAAGTCGCCAAATACGCGGAGCTTCGCTGCAAATACAGGGAGAAACGAGTGGTGAGGCAGCGACAAGCTGAGCCTCCCCTCTGATTGCACAACCCCTCAGAAATTGTATGGAGCGCGGGCAATAAGCGTGTGCCTGTTACTATGTCTCTGTATGTTACCAATGTAATGTTTGTAATCCCCTTCATTACCTGTCCTCGCCTTCCATAGTCCTGGTAACTTATTTCACGTATAAAGATGTTAAATTTAGGCTCGCTGGTCTCGTCATAAAACTGCAATGAAAAAGCACCAGGGGAGGCAGCTATCACATCTGCCTCACTGTGGGGGCGTGTCTTGAGCCCAAGTTCGCGAATGGACTTAATTTACAAGTAAAGGTATGACCATGTAACATTTATTTTCATTCGTGTTGAATGAGTATGAATAGTGGAACTGCATTAGCCTATAAAACGTGATTCAAATACGTAACCTACCTGTATGCGTGTGTTGTAAAGAATGCTGATGTGAAATATGAAACATACAGTCACCTAACCAATAGTCATTGTGCAACCTGCCAATTGAATGGTGAATTTAAGCTACCTCTATCAGGTTCATATGTGTGTAAATCTGGCTCTGATACTAGCAAATGCCTCCCCTGCCATTGACCTCACCGCACGTCACTGCATTATACTGCATCTGCCATGCATCTGCCCACTCACCCAACCTATCAAAGTCACACTGCAGCCTCATAGCATCTTCCTCGCCTCACACTTCCACCCAGCTTTGTGTCATCCGCAAACGTGGAGATGATACGTTTAATTCCTTCATCTAAATCGTATCATTGTATCGTGATATCAGTGACTGTGACCAATTAGTCAGCGATCAAATAGTGCATATATATATCCACTGGACTTGCTTTACTCCACTGACAATTACTGGTTTCAGAATTCAGACAAAAATGCTGGAGAAACTCAGCGGGTGAGGCAAAATCTATGGAGCAAAGGAAATAGGCGACGTTTCGGGTAGAGACCCTTCTTCAGCCCCTTGTTCTAATCTGTACTCACTTTTATAACTGACAGGTTGCATGTTGCCAATGCCAACGCAGAAGAACACAAGAGGCTGCAGAGAGTAGTTGACTCAGCCTGGTCCATAGCAGACCCAGTCCACCCCACCTATGATAACCTCTACATATGGCAGCTGCCCCAGGAAGCTGACATCTATCACCAAGGATGCCCACCGTCTCCCATGCCCTCTTGTCATTGCTATTGTTGGGCAGAAGCTACAGAAAACCACCATGTTCAGGAACAGCTACTTTCCTACTATTATCAGGTTCTTCAACTGACCTGCTCAACTCTATTCCTACTCCGGCAACAGAAGACAACGGCCCACCTCTTAGACTACAATGGACCTATTTTCTAATTGTTTATTTTTGTGTCTGGGTCATGTTCTATAGTCAATCTCTTTACATTTCTTGTAGAAATGTATAATTTATGTTTAATTCATGTATGAGCAATTGACCTCCAGATGTTTAAAAAGTGGAAGAAACAAAAGGAGATGGTTGGTGGCTGAGAGGAAAGGATAATCCTGAATTGGGATAAACTCTCTAGTTTAGTGATCTTCACCAAAGAGATTCAAGAGATAAGTAGGAGGCAAGGGTTTGAGGAAGGGAATTTTAAGAGTGGGAGAGGATTACAGAGATAGAGAGATGGTGAGGATTATGGACAAACAAAGAGGGACTGCAAGGACTGTAAGGGAAGGGGAAAAGATTTAATAGGAATCTGAGGGGTAACTTTTTCACACATAGGGTGGTGGGTGTATGGAGCAAGTTGCCGGAGGAGGTAGTTGAGGCTAGGACCATACCAACATTTTAGAAACAGGTACATGGATAGGGCAGGTTTGGAGGGATATAGACCAAATGCAGGCAGGTGAGACTAGTGTAGCTGGGACATGTTGGCCAACGTTTCCACGCTGTATCACTCTATTACTCTATGACTCTCTGTCTGGTGCGGTTCCAAAGTCAAGGAGGAAGACACTGATCAACCAGTCCTCTGCTGCAACCCATGTAATACAAATACAAATCATATTCTTGAATGAAGACACAGGAAGTTATCAGTTATGGTGCATTGGGCATAGCAAATCTGCCCTGCTATGTTGAATAATTTGGGAACCACAGGTTTAGATTAAAGCTAGTAGACACAAGAGATGGCTGGTGCTGGAATCTGGAGCAACAAACAATCTGCCTGGGGAACTCAACGGGTCACACAGCATCTGTGGACTGAAGGCTGAGTCGTGCCATTGAGTCATAGAGTCATATAATCATTCAGAGTGGAAAGAGGCCCTTCGGCCCAACTTGCCCATACCAGCCAACATGTCCCAGCTACACTACTCCCACCTGCCTGCATTTGGCCCATATCCCTCCAAACCTGTCCTATCCATGTACCTGTCTAACTGTTTCTTAAACGTTGGGATAGTCCCAGCCTCAACTACCTCCTGTGGCAACTTGTTCCATACACCCACCACTATTTGTGTGAAAATTCTATCAACAAATGTTGCTTAACTCCCAGCAGATTATTTTTCAGTATAAGTAGATTAATTTTTAACATTGAGAAGTTTAACATTGGGAGATTCAGCAAAAAGACTACGTGGCCAATATTACTGAAGGTTGAGACAATTTCTTAAGGAGAACAACAGCAATTTAATAAAAATAGAAAGTATAACACTTCCTAATCGATAAGGTATCTGCCAGAAAGCCTTTTGATCATTCCTTATGTTTTAAAATTTACCACACCAGTAACCCAGCTGACCTTTTATCTAGCTGCAGAACTGATAAATAAGTTATCTCAGTCATAGCAGCTGCCTGAAAATTTTCTGAAACACCGGATTTAATTGTTAGTTATCATCTTGCCCGACACTGAAAATAATCACCTTGCGTAACCCAGCAGAGATATAATGTGACACCAGAATAATCAAGGGAGCTTCTCTGTTCATATCACAGTATTAATCTCCACACATCTTGAAGGTTGGAATCCTGATTATTTAGGTTTGCCTCACAGAGTCTGCCCTTATCTGTGATTCGATCTCTGTGCACAGCAATTTTGCATTAATATTTTGTTGGTTGCAAAAATGCCGATATGTGCGAACAACATCGGACTATATTTCAGCAGATCACCGATTATAATCAATTGACTGGAGCAGAGGTATTGAACTTCATTTTGTGGCGGAGAAATACGGTGGCAGAGGCAGGATTACAAAGGTTTTGTTGAAAAAGAAGACTATGGAAAATGAGTACATTTGCTCAGCTGGTAATGTACAGTTCTTAAGAGATAATGCAAATGCTGGTTGCGATCAGCCCAGTCCAGCTCCAAATCAAGTTCTGCAGATGGAATCAAGTGCACAACCTCTTGGATAGATTGAAATTTGCACACATTTCTACATGTGTCTTCGAAAATATCAAATATATTCAGAAAGAAGTAGATGTTCTTCAGGATCAAGGAGAAAGCTAGAAGGGGGGACTGAATTTAGGCAGAGAATGCCATCAAGTTCAAAATTACAATGCAACCAAGTGTAAATGCAGAAATACAGTGAGCTGTGGACCAGCAATCATCAGACAATGGTGTGCCACTCCCCCACCATAGTCACACCAGCTTCTTGTTCTCACCTAGCAAACAACTGACAATGGCCAGTTCACTTTATCATCGTTACATTTTTGCATTTCTTTCATTCATTGGTTCTATATCTTTCTGCATCACCGTCTATGCCTCTCGTTTCCCTTTCCCCTGACTCTCAGTCTGAAGAAGGGTCTCGACCTGAAACGTCATCCATTCCTTCTCTCCAGAGGTGCTGCCTGTCCCGTTGAGTTACTCCAGCATTTTGTGTCTATCTTCGGTTTAAACCGGCATCTGCAGTTCCTTCCTACACACGCGTGGAACACTGATGTTCAACTTCCCAATAATACGTTCAACAAGTTTTAGTCTAGATCCAAGCCATTGTATGCCTCATTTACAGCAAACTCTGTGAATTTGCTGCAATTTTCCAACTCTGGGTAGTCAGCGATGATAAGTTTGAGCATGCACCGGGAGTTCTCTTCCATTGTGTCAACGGGGGCCATGGCCACAGAGTCCGAGGTCTAAGGACAAGATCATAGGCCTTTTATCCAATTGTTTGAGACTAGTTGAATGTTTTTAAACTTTGATATGTTTTTTATTTGTTTATTTATTATCGTCTATAATTGTCTAAACTGTTTGGAAGTTTGATCACCTTTAAAGTCAAAAATCTTTAAAGACAATTTAATGGTGTGACAGTTGGCTAAGCTGGGGTAATGGCCTTGCCAGCTGTCAATGCTCATTTCTGCAACATTGTGATTGGGCGTGCCCTACTGCCAGTACCTTCATAGGATGGGGTGTATGCCTGATGGGCTCTGCATCACCACCGAGGCCGGAGCCAGTGCTTACAATAAACTCTCAATAAGTGAAGTGAGGCAGGGGGTAAAAAGGAAGATAGTCCAGAGATTGGCCATTGCCTTCCTGCATGATGCAATGTGCTTCTTGGGATATCCTGTTACTGGTTGCCCTCAGTGTAATTTCCACAACAGCTCCATGTTATTGCCACCCGGAATAATGAAGAAGATGGAACAAAAATGCTAAACCTCCAATCCATAAACTAATTCCCTAGCCCAATTAAGAAACCTAGAGTTGGAGATTGATAAATTCCAAAACAATTTTTACCCATTCCTGGAAGTCATATTCAGCAGATTTTCAAGCAAACCAAAACTGATTTTATTAGCAAGGGTTGCAGAGAGTTTGTATGTTCTGTTTGTCTTCAGTATCTGTTTGCATGGCCCAGCGAGTCTATGTATAAGGTTCTCTTTGCTTGTGGTGCAGCGAAAATCTCTTCAGTAACCTTGAACTGTGATTATTTGAATTTAAATTAGAACTGTTTGAATTTTTGCTGCTTCCAAATTGATTGCAATTCTCACCCCTCAATGAGCTAGTGAAGTGTGAATCATTTTAAAATATCTTTTGCTTCAGGTCTGAAACTGAGGGCAGCAATGTAAAACAATAGAACGTGTTTCTTTTTACTTTGAAGAAAGAAGGTGTTTGCCTTGGTGTAATATCCCAAAGCACTTTAAAGCTATTTGTAAAATTTTGGAATATAATTAACATTGTATTGAAAGTAAAGCCAGCAGCTAATTTGAGCACAGTAACCAATGAATGAGTTATGTCATAATTTCTACAGCACCAGAGGTGGCCACTTGGTTCATCAAGTCCATACTAACTCCCAAGAGAGTAACCCTAGCAGTCCCTTTCCTCCTCTTACTTCCCTATATTCTGTTTGCCCACACACACCCATCAATCCTCCTTTTGATTATTTTTCTACTTAAGTTTCATGAGGGTTAATTTATAGTGGGCAACTAACTAAACTAAAATTGAGATTTTAGATAGCTTCGAGATACCAACCAGCGATCCCCGCACATTAACACTATCCTACACAGACTAGGGACAATGTACATTTATACCAATTAATGTATACATTCATACCAAGTCAATTAGCCTCCAAACCTGTAAGTCCTCGAAGTGTGGAAAGAGTGGCAGAAAAATGTTCCCATTGTTGGGCGAGTCCAGAGCCAGGGGCCACAGTCTTAGAATAAAGGGGAAGCCATTTAAGACTGAGTTGAGAAAAGACATTTTCACACAGAGAGTTGTGAATTTGTGGAGTTCCCTGCCACAGAGGGCAGTGGAGGCCAAGTCACTGGATGGATTTAAGAGAGAGTTAGATAGAGCTCCAGGGGCTAGAGGAAAAAGGATATGCGGAGAATACGGGTATCCGTACGGGTTATTGATTGGGGACAATCAGCTATGATCACAATGAATGGCGGTGCTGGCTCAAAGGGCCGAATGGCCTCCTCCTTCACCTATTTTCTATGTTTCTATGTGTGGAAGGAAACCGGAGATCCCGGAGAAAACCCACGCAGGTCATTGGGAGAACATACAAACTCTGCACAGACAACACCCGTAGTCGGGATCGAACGCAGGTCCCTGGTGCTGCAAGGCACCAACTCTACTGCTGCACCAAATGATGTGGGAAGATTTGGGAAGATTTGGGAAACTGATACATTGGCAGAAGCCTTTCCCATCATCAGGAGAATGTATAAAATCCACATGTGTTTGGGTCTCTGGTGCTATGACACACAAGGCTCCACAAATAGTTGTTATTGGTGCTCCTCACTGGCAGATAAATAGTATCTTTGTTCGGCAGTCGATGAGGGCGTGGAGGGACCGCCGTGAGGGAGGGGGAGGGAGAATGAACGGAGGAGCTGGCATATTTTGTAACTTTGTCAGCGTCGTAGGTGAGTGCCATTTGTATACATTGTGTATGCAAGCAAAGAATCTCACTGTGCCCAGTCACATGTGACAATAAAGTACTCCGTTCCAGAGTTCAGCCCTCCTGCCTTTGGTATAACGCTTGGCAGATTCAGGGTAAAACGTGCTCCATTCTATCTCAAACCTATACGGTGGCCAAATTGCAGAGAACTCCAACTAGCTTTGTACCATCTCTGTTTCCTATACCAAACATTTTCCATGAGCTGGAACTCTTGCAGCATTTTCCACACCTCTCAGGGTTTGTTGCCAAATAGCAGTAGGTTTACTGGTTTGGGTTTCAGCAATCGGTTGGATGCAAGGATCCACGTTTTGGTCTTCGATGAGATTTCCAGCTATCCCAGGTGAGGTTTGCATTGTCAGTTCACTGATGAAATGACATAGCCCCAAATCACTGAGACTTCGACTTGAAAAGAAAAGAAACATATCATTCTGTATTGAATAAAATCCTTGTTGGCCAGATTGCGTGATAATTGTTAGCAAAATAATTACTGCTTGGTAAATTATGAATGTTCAATTAAATCTTCCTTGGACATTGATGTCAGTAAAGGTCGGACCTTGGACAATCCCACTAAATTATTGTGTTAAAAGGAACTGCAGATGTTGCTTTAAACCAAAGATAGACACAAGAAGCTGGAGTAACTTGGTGTGTCATGCAGCATCTGAATCAGGTCTTGACCCGAAATGTCACCCATTCATTCTCTCCAGAGATGCTGCCTGTCCCACTGAGTTACTCCAGCATTTGGTGTCTATTCCCACTAAATTCATGATACACTTCCTGACAACCATTATAAACCAACTAAATGTTTTCACTGTGCTTTCTGTCCTTTACATTCCTCATTCAGCCTTTGACTTGGCAACCAATTATTGGGTTATAACAGGGACAGTTTTTCAAGGATGAGCATTATCAATGAGAGCCTTCTGAGTTTTTTAGGTGTTAACTTGAATGAGGTCACTCCGTTGATGCTGATAAACCTCCTTGATCCACATCATTAGAATACAATCCGTTTAGTCTGATTACATTCAATCACGTTCAACGGCTCATGTGATCAACTACATAATGAAAACTGGCGATTATATTTAAATTGCCATGCAATGTAGCTTATTAGCATGTAAAATATAACTTTGCCTGCATTTACCCAAAATATGGTGCCACTTTGCCTTTCCACACTTTTAATAGATTATTCCTTTTGTCTATTCTTAAAATGTTCGGAAGTAAGTTTCTCAAGCAGAAATGCTGTGGGCATCATTTGCGTATTTGGATTCTGATGGGACTGGTGTTGACAGCAGTTTTGTATTTTAGGTCCAATTATTCCAAGCTGTTTTATCTTTGTTATTGCCGAAAAGGATCTGTCATATCTGCCTATTGTTTCTGTTGAGCATTGGATGCTGACAAATGCACTTTAATAGTAAGATTAAATGAGAACTTACCTGTTCGAAGTTTGATCTTTATTTTATGAGGAGTTACGATGAGGGATTACGTGAAGAAGCCCTGCCAGGCGCATGCTCGGCATACTTCAAAGCAGCGGCGTGAAAAACAGAACCAATAGCCGGAATAAGATAGTAAGGCTCACAAAGACTAGAACTACCAGATGATCATTTAGATTATGAGGGTCGGGAGGGCACGTAATCCATTTCCATTAAGAAAACTGCATCTGGAAACATATACTCAGAGCAGACTATATTTTACAATTAGAGGGTATTTGGAGCCGGCATTTAGCACAGCCTTATCTCCAAACCTGATCTCCTGATCCGATCTAAATCAGAACCTGCGGTTCCAGCGCGTTCTATTCAATTACTGCCATTTAAAATACTTTCACTCTTGCTGGCTCTGTATTTTGAGCCAGAGTTACAGAGTTTAAAAACCCTAGCAAGAAAGTACAACAGTGACTTGCCTGCGGGTTAAACTTACCGCTGGTGGGAGCTGCGCTCTCCACCCTGTCAGTGCCACATGCGTCGACGTAATGCCACGCATGCGCCTGGTGGGGCTTCTTCATGTAGTCACTCACGTGACTCCGAAGTAAAATCTGTTAATGTTACTCTGTTTCTATTTGTACTCACGCTGCCTGAGCTGCTGAGTGCTTCCAGTAATTATTGCTCATGTAAAGTTACAGGGTGCTTACATTTCACTGTGTGGCACGGTGGCGCAGCAGTAGAGTTGCTGCCTTGCAGCTTCACCAACCAGGTTCGATCCTGACTATGGTGGTGAAACATGGCGTTTGTACGTTCTCCCTGTGACCGTGTGGGTTTTCTCCGGGTGCTCCAGTTTCATGAGAATTAAGGGACAGAAGTTTAGGGGTAACGTGAGGGGGAACTTCTTTACTCAGAGGGTGGTGGCTGTGTGGAATGAGCTTCCAGCAGAAGTGGTGGAGGCAGGATCGATTTTAACATTTAAAAGTAAAGTGAATAGGTATATGGACGGGAAGGGAATGGAGGGGTATGGTCTGAGTGCAGGTAGATGGGACTAGGGGAAAATAAATGGTCAGCACGGACTGGAAGGGCCGAGAGGGCCTGTTTCCGTGCTGTAATTGTTATATGGTTATATGGTTATATGGTTTCCTCCCACGTTCCAGAGATGTGCAGGTTTGTGGATTAATTGGCTTAGTAAATTGTCCCTAGAGCGTAAGATAGAACTAGTGTATGGGTGATTATTCTTTGGGGCGTACCCAGTGGGCCAAAAGGCCTGTTTCCACACACTATCTCTAAAATAAACTAAAAGCTGCAGGAAAAGAACTTGAGTGTGTATAAGTATCAAGCAAATAACAAAAAAAAATTATTTGAAGCTCAAATGCCGATCTGGAGAAAGATAGCCGTTTGTCCTGTTGCAATCGATACTTGGATTGGTTTAGCTCCTAATTTACACAAATGTCTTTGATTTGAAACCAAATGTAGGTGTCAGGTTGAGAGACATCAGTGAAGCTAGGATGCAAAAGCATTGCAGAAAACATAGAGACTGAATTGGAAAAGATGTACAACTATGTCCTGCGCTGTTGGAAATCCCAAATTGCAAGTGAAAGTTATCTGATCATAGAAACATAGAAACATAGAAAATAGGTGCAGGAGTAGGCCATTCGGCCCTTCGAGCCTGCACCGCAATTCAATATGATCATGGCTGATCATCCAACTCAGTATCCTGTACCTGCCTTCTCTCCATACCCCCTAATCCCTTTAGCCACAAGGGCCACATGTAACTCCCTCTTAAATATAGCCAATGAACTATTGGCCTCAACTACCTTCTGTGGCAGATAATTCCAAGGACTCACCACTCTCTGTGTGAAAAATGTTTTCCTCATCTCAGTCCTAAAGGAATTCCCCCTTATCCTTAGACTGTGACCCCTTGTTCTGGACCTCCCCAACATCGGGAACAATCTTCCTGCATCTAGCCTATCCAACCTCTTAAGAATTTTGTAAGTTTCTATAAGATCCCCCCTCAGTCCTCTAAATTCTAGCAAGTACAAGCCAAGTCTATCCAGTCTTTCCTCATATGAAAGTCCTGACATCCCAGGAATCAGTCTGGTGAACCTTCTCTGTACCCCCTCTATGGCAAGAATGTATTTTCTCAGATGAGGAGACCAAAACTGTACGCAATACTCCAGGTGTGGTCTCACCAAAACCCTGTGCAACTGCAGTAGAACCTCCCTGCTCCTATACTCAAATCCTTTTGCTAGTAATTTGCTTTGTAACAACGTTATACATAGATGGTGATTGGAGGTTTTGATTAATTGGGCAGAGAGAAATTGTTTCCTCTAACTGGGGTATGGATAATTGGCAAAATATCCAAGGGAATAGTAGAGGAATGTATTTTATATGGAACAGTACGCAATTATGATCTGAATTGCAGCGGCTGAAGTATTTGTAGAAACAGATTTGAGGTCATCTGTAAAAGTGTGTCGAGTAAATATTTTATCATTTGCATGGCTCTGCAGAAATGTCAACATAGTGAAGCTCTTTAAAAGAGACGGGGCAAGCAAATGGTCCGCAGTTTGCAGCTGATGCTGTGTAAGTCTACTAATTAAGCTGAGAAAGGAAATTTTTGAAAGGATATTTTCAAAATCCAAACAATAGATGGTATGCAATAAGCAGTTTTGTGTTTGCCATCAGGCCACTCAGTCACCAGTGCCCAACCTGTAAGATCCCATCAGCACGTTTGGAGAATTTGTTCTGTTTTATTTAAAGTATTCCTGGAAAGCAAGCGAGCACGCTGGAGAAAGTGCAGAAAATAATAACCAAGTGTGAATGAGTAAATGAATGAATATGTTTATTGCCCAAGTATTCACATACAAGGTATTTGCCTTGGTGCTCCACCCACAAGTGACAACATGACATACAATGACAGTTAAGAAAGACACATAAAACATTAGACATTAATCATTTAAGTAGACACTAAGTGCAACTAGAGGGTCAACAAAGAAGAATGAGAACACTCACGGTGCGGCACGATGGCGCAGTGGTAGAGTTGCTGGCTCACAGCGGGTTAGATCCCGGCCACGGGTGCTGTCTGTCGGGATCGCTGGTCGGTGAGGATTCAGTGGGGCGAAGGGCCTGTTTCCGTGCTGTATCTCTCAACTACACTGAACTGAGCACTGGGATTATATCATCAGGCAAGAACTCTTTGAGGACAGAGCCTCGCAGAAATGAAGCGTAATAAATGGTACATAGGTTCATAATTTCGAGGAGCATATTAAGTCCATTTGGCCCATCAAGTCTACTCCACCATTCAACCATGGCTGATCTAACTCTCCCTCCAAACCCCATTTTCCTGCCTTCTCCCCATTATAGTTGACACCCATACTAAACAACAGATGGTTCACCCAGAATATGTATTACTTCAGGTTACCTCAGTTGCATTGAAATTGGTTGGCACCACTATGGTGAGCCACTGAGCCTTATTGCATATTGCCCTACCTTTGGAAGAAGCTATAAGGTGCGAGACTGAGGCATTGTATGTCACTGGACTTGGACTCAAAAGCCCTTTCCATCATGTACCTGAGAATCACTGACTATTAAGGGGAATCAGGTGAATCTGGAACCTGGATTGCAGAAGCCCAATGGGTTGGGGATGATAAGGGGAAATTGATGGGGAGAGCTTTCTACATCAAGAGATGTCTATCATAGAGGTGAATTTACTGAGTATGGACTGATCTGTGCGTAGGATGGGAAGTAGAATATGTAAACTATGGGAATATGGGAGTAGGTTGGTAATGTGAATTGTTAGTTGGTAAAGCAGCAGTATTGGTAGATGGCAAAGCAGCCTTATAGTGGTTAGATCACTGGACTATCGGCCAGATTTCTGAAACATTGATTCAAATATATCAATTCCAATCCTATCATCGCAGCTGGAGAATACAAGTCCATGCTAACCTTGGTAACAGTAAGCACAAAATTACAGCATTTTCCAAAAAAGTCCCCATCACATGTGGCCTTCAAGGGTAGAAACCTACCACACTGACCCAGTCTTGGCTCTACGTGATGCCACGTCTGAATCCCCAACCCTCATCTCCTGTGCAATTGAGAAGTAGGGATGAACAATAAATGCCAGTGTTGTCAGAGACATTCAAGAGTCAAGAATCAAGAGTGTTTCATTGTCATATGTCCCAGATAAAACAATGAAATTCTTACTTGCAGCAGCACAACAGAATATGTAAACATAGTACACTGTACACAAAATAACAGACATGAAAAAAAACACAGTGTGTGTGTATATACACATACTTCATATCACACACACACACACACGCACGCACGCACGCACGCACGCACGCACGCACGCACACACACACACACACACACACACACACACACACACACACACACACACAAAAGCAAACAACAATAATAATAGCAATAATAGTCTATGTAGTTCTGAGCTCAATGGAGGTTGTAGTGACTAATGGCCTGATGGCCGTAGGGAAGAAGCTGTTTCTGAACCTGGATGTTACAGTTTTCAGGCTCGTGTATCTTCTTCCCGATGGCAGGGGTGAAATGAGAGTGTGGCCAGGGTGGTGTGGGTCTTCACAACAGGGTATTAAGAATTTTTTTTTAAACTTGCAGAAGGGAACGTGGTGGTTAGGGCAGGATGTCTCTTTGGTGGTAAGAGTCATGAACTTGGAGATGGATGGTGATTGTTCTTGATGCGGGAGACTCGGGTGGTCAAAAGAGAGATGAATAAGCAACTACCTTAATGGAGAGACAACACAGGGAACTTCCCTGACATGACCTTGTGACCTTGTGACCTGCTTTAGTCGTGAATGCAACTTCCTTTGGGCATTGGCATGTTAGGCACACAATGAAAATAATTTACCAAATGTGACTCGAGTGAAGTCCCGACTTCAATTAAAGCTTATTTTTTATGATTGGATTGTGTACCAGAGATCCATTTGTAATTGAGTGAAGGAGGCTGGTGAACAGTAAATGTAATGCAGAGATGAAAAAATCACGATGCACAAACCTTTTGAACACACATCTCAAAGATGAAGGCTATTTAACATAATCTGCCTGGTGGCATCACAGAGACAAGCGACACAAACACATTCAAGATGCAGCTGCATGTATAAGCAACCAAGACTTCAGGCTAAAATGCTCTGCGGATCAGATTTGTAGAAATAACACTAGGAAAGGCAGCTTGGTTCTGCTATTCTTCAATGAGAAAACATAATGCATGCAAGTGCTTCGTTACAGAACTTATTGTCTTGGCCTGTTTCAGGCAGCCAGCCTTAATATTCCACCTTAACATTCTGACAGGCAGAACCCCCAAAATGAAATGAAGAAATAAATTAAACTATGAAATCCATCGAAATATAATAAAGTGCTGAGCTGAATACGTTGAATGATGTATCAATGAAGCTGCCACACACCTACCTCCACAGAAATGCATTATATATTTCAACCCCAATGCAATCTTTTGGAATTAAATCTAGGCACGACATTAAATTTGCAAGAGATATTGAGCTTTCACTTCTGGCAACATATAATAATCCAGTGAGAAGTTTATACAGTGGCTTGCAAAAGTATTCATACCCTTTGAACTTTTCCACATTTTGTCGCGTTACAACCACAAACGTAAATGTAGTTTATTGGGATTTTATGTGATAGCCCAACACAAAGTGGCGCATAATTGTGAAGTGGAAGGAACATGATACACGGTTTTAATTTTTTTTTACAAATAAAAAATGAAAAGTGTGGCGTGCAAAAGTATTCAGCCCCCTTTACTCTGATATCCCTAAATAAAATCCAGTGCAACCAATTGCCTTCAGAAGTCACCTAATTAGTAAATAGAGTCCACTTGTGTGTAATCTAATCTCAGTATAAATACAGCTGTTCTGTGAAGGCCTCAGAGGTTTGTTAGAGAACATTAATGAACAAATAGCATCATGAAGCCCAAGGAACACACCAGACTGGTCAGGGATAAAGTTGTGGAGAAGTTTAAAGCAGGGTTAGGTTATAAAAAATATCCCAAGCTTTGAACATCTCTCACGGAGCACTGTTCAATCCATCATCCGAAAATGGAAAGAGTATGGCACAACTGCAAACCTACCAAGACATGGCCGTCCACCTAAACTGACAGGCCGGGCAAGGAGAGCATTGATCAGAGAAGCAGCCAAGAGGCCCATGGTAACTCTGGAGGAGCTGGCAAGAAGAAAGTCATTGTTGAAACAAAGCCATAAGAAGTCCCATTTGCAGTTTGCCACAAGCCATGTGGGGGACACAGCAAACATGTGGAGGAAGGTGCTCTGGTCTGATGAGACCAAAATTGAAGTTTTTGGCCTAAATGCAAAACGCTATGTGTGGCGGAAAACTAACACTGCACATCACTCTGAACACACCATCCCCACTGTGAAACATGGTGGTGGCAGCATCATGCAGTGGGGATACTTTTCTTCAGCAGGGACAGGGAAGCTGGTCAGAGTTGATGGGAAGATGGATGGAGCCAAATACAGGCAATCTTGGAAGAAAACCTGTGGGAGTCTGCAAAAGACTTGAGACTGGGGCGGAGGTTCACCTTCCAGCAGGACAACGACCCTAAACATACAGCCAGAGCTACAATGGAATGGTTTAGATCAAAGCATATTCACGTGTTAGAATGGCCCAGTCAAAGTCCAGACCTAAATCTAATTGAGAATCTCTGGCAAGACTTGAGAATTGCTGTTCACAGATGCTCTCCATCCAATCTGACTGAGCTTGAGCTGTTTTGCAAAGAAGAATGGGCAAACATTTCAGTCTCTAGATGTGCAAAGCTGGGAGAGAGATACCCCAAAAGACTTGCATCTGTAATTGCAGCAAAAGGTGGTTCTACAAAGTATTGATTCAGGGGGGCAGAATACTTTTGCACGCCACACTTTTCAGTTTTTTATTTGTAAAAAAAATTGAAAACCATGTATCATTTTCCTTCCACTTCACAATTATGTGCCACTTTGTGTTGGTCTATCACATAAAATCCCAATAAAATACATTTATGTTTGTGGTTGTAACATGACAAAATGTGGAAAAGGTCAAGGGGTATGAATACTTTTGCAAGCCACTGTATACTGTATATTTTAATCCCAGCACTGATTGACGAGTCTAATAGATTACAGTCCGCACACCACTACTAGATTAGTGCATGCATCAGCATGAGATGCTATTTGTTCCCAGTTCATGTTTCAGTATCGCATGGAATTGATGGCAAAGTGACAATAATTGCACTCATTAATACTCCAGTGCAACACTTAAAAGGATTTGCCGAGGTAATACAGAGAGGGATCGCTCTTAAAGTAGCAATAAGGGATACATCTAACGCAAAAAATAATCTCTGCCATTTAAGGTTGTGGAGAGTTGTGCATGTCATGTCATGCATTTCTTTGCATAGAGCTGATAAAGCATTTGCATGAAGTGGATTACAAATGTTCGCACTCTAAACTCGTCCAGGATTTCAACACAGACATTTAGGATTTCTGGTTCCTGAAATTTTTGAGAACTGAACATTCCCAAATATATTTCCACCTCATTTGTGATGTTTATTTCACAATAGATCATTCAAAATTCATTTCTATTTATTTCTGTAACTTTTAAGAAAATATCTTGATTCTGCTACAGACTAAGCACCTAACCTGCTGCTTGTTTTTTACACCAGAAGTAAAATTAGGGATTCTAACACAAATCTGGGGTGCCTGTCAGTGTGCCCTGTGAGAGAATCTGTAGGAAACTTGACCCGCTCAGTTACTCCAGCTTTTTGTGTCCATCTTCATTTTAAACCAGCATCTGCAGTTCCTCCCAACACCCTGACAACAGAGGTGTCCAAGACTAGAACACACAAGGGGATGAGTAAGAAAGAACTGCAAATGCTGGATGGATCAAAGGTAGACACAAGATGCTGGAGTAACTCAACGGGTGAGGCAGCATCTTTGGAGAGAAGGAATGGGTGACGTTTCAGGTCGAGACCCTTCGTCAGATTGATGTCGGGGGGGGGGGGGGGGGGGCGGGACCAAGATAGAAATTAGGCGGAGACAGTTGGACTAGCGGGAGGTAGACAAAAGTGCTGGAGAAACTCAGCGGGTGCGGCAGCATCTATGGAGCTAAGGAAATGTTTCGGGCCAAAACCTTTCTTCAGGTGAACTAGTGAGAGTACTGGGAAGGGGGAGGGAAAGGCGAGAGACAGCCGGGGCTATCTGAAGTTAGAATAGTCAACTACTGTGGTGTAAACTACCCAAGCAAAATATGGTGCATAAGGCGTGAGAGGTTTCAAGGATTCTGTGACGGAATTTCATCTCTCAGGTGGTGATTGGTTTCTGGAACAGGCAGCCTCAGGGGCAGATACTCACAACATTTAAGAGATGTCAGACAAGCATTTGAATTGCCAAGGTATGGAAGGTTAGGGAACGAGTAGGATTGGTGTAAATAATACTTGGTGGATAGCATGGATATGGTGGGTTAAAAGACCTGTTTCCAGATCATGTAACACTGAAGAAGGGTGTCGACCCAAAACGTCACCCATTCCTTCTCTCCAGAGATGCTGCCTGTTCCGCTGAGTTACTCCAGGTTTTTGTGTCTATCTTCGGTTTAAACCAGCATCTGCAGTTCCTTCCTACATTAAGATTCCATATCTCCTATCTTCTTAACCCACATGAATAATAATGTGGACAGATTTTTAATTGAAATGGAGAGGAAAGCTTCTTGTGAGGTAATCAAGAAGAGTATGTTTCTTGGAAGGTACTTGGAACTCTAGCCATGTACAGGTAAACTTTGTGCTTTATGCCGGGAGGGCGTGGCAAGGCAGATAATGGGTGAAAGTGGGGAGATTTAAGATAGACCTCAGGGGCAACTTATTCATTCCCATATCTGGAATGAGCTATCAGAGGATGCAATTACGATTTTTAAAGGATGTTTGGACAGATATATGGGGAGCAAGGGTTTGGAGGGCCGTGGGCCATATGTAGACTAATGGGACTATCTTGGTCAGCATGGTTGTTAGGTGCACATGTTACAGTGCAATGAATCCATATGGTCCAGAATTTCTGGGTAAGACATAGAACTGTGCAGCTCAAGGACAGGCCCTTCGGACCCACAATGTCTGTGCCACATATGATGCCAAGAAGAACAATTATCTACCTGCACATAATTCAAATCCCTCCATTCCCCACATGTCCATATACCCATCTACAAGTCTCTTCAATGTCACTATTATATCTGCCTCAACTACCACCCCCAGTTGCCTGCTCCAGGCTCTCACCACCCTCTCTGTGAAAAACATGTCCCACACATCCCCGTTAAACTTTGCCCACCTGACCATAAAGCTGTGCACTCAAGTATTAGATTGTTTCTATCCTGAGGGAGAGGTTTTAACTGTCGATCCTATCAATGCCTCTCATAATTTTATATATTTCTATCAGGTCTCTCCGTAAATTCCAGCGTTCCAGAGAAAACAATCCAAGCTTGTCCATCCTGCCCGATTGTTCCATAACTCTGCAACATTGAAATCCATGTCTCAGATAAAATGAGCCAGTGTGTAGGAAAGAACTGCAGATGCTGGTAAAATCGAAGATAAGCACGCAAAACTGGAGTAACTCAGTGGGACAGGCAGCATCTCTGGTGAGAAGAAATGGGTGATGTTTCACGTCGAGACCCTTAGTCAAACTGATAAAATGAGCCAGACAATAAATAACTCAAATGCCACCAAATAAATAACTCAAATGCCACCAAATTATCCTTGTTTCAGTGTGGGCAGCACAGTGGTACAACCAGTAGGGTCACTGCCTCACAGCCCCAGAGACCACAGCTCAATCCTGGTCTCAGGTGCAAATCCAAGGTTAAGTCCTTCAAAGTCAACAAAAGCAGAAAAGTGCAGTTGAACGAAGTGATGATCAGGATACAGAAGAGGGCAATGATACCAAGAGCGTTATGAATAAATTATAAACTGGGTCCGCTCCAGATTTCTCAGCTATTGATCTGTTTGTGAACCGTCAAAACTGTTAATATTCCGCAATATTCTCCTCTGTGTCCTTGTTCATTTCAACCTAATGTGGGGGGAAATTGTCTGTTCACATTAGGAACTGCAAAAATCAGCGCGAGCTCTAATAGCAGCTCCTTTGCAATGTCACCAATGCCGTGTTGAAAATAATTGGTGATCGGGGAGTTTGCTGTGTGAAAAGTATTGTAATGTCAGCGGCTGCTAAGGGATTGCTTTTTCTTATCACTCTGGCAATAGAGTATCGATCTATGTATTTAGCCTGGCGATGGTAAGTCAGTGGACTGAAATGAACAATTAATTGGTAAACTGCATGGCTGTGCAATAAATTAGAGCAGTGAGCCGTCAATTTCAAATATTTCCCTTTCAAAAGATTGACTGAAAAAAGTACAAATTCAAAGTTGCACTGGGTAAAGAGTGTGACTGGGAAAAGACCGGGAAAAGAGCACTGCTCATTTGTGGAGCAAAGGGGATTCATCTTAAGGAAATTTCATGCCCTCTGACCATGTTTGGAAAACAGACATTCCGACGTTTTCAAGACATTCGCTTTATTTTAAGACGTCACCAACCTGCTTTCCGCCTGTTGGAATGAACCGTTTTGGACCACTCTAAAAGCTGCTATTATGAAGGACTGAAATTTAGCTGTGGGCAATTCTACCTACGTCCTTCCACTGAACAACAGGGCCACTGCCTTCACTGAAATTTTAGGTGAATGCATTCAGCTTTCATACATTAAACACTATAGTTTTGAAGGAGTGCAGCCTTAATGGAAACAGAATCAATCCCGAGGCTTGAACCATGGTTCTGAACACTGAGAAACGTTTGGAAAATTATCCCAGGTTCTTGTACGTGAAACGATGTTTGCTGTCCTTTAAATGACATGCCCAATATGAAACATGCTATTCAAATAACCTCAGGACTGTGCTGTTCTAACCGTGTCTGCCATCTCCTATGATTTTCCCGCAGCTTTGTTTGAAAGTCCTTTAAACGGCCTTCATGCTCACAACATGGAAGATGAAGTCAAACGTATTGTTGCCTTTGAGCCATGCATGGTTGGGATCCTGCTGAGGTCTGATTATGAGCTGTACCAAGGTAGATGTGAATGTAAAAATATCAGAGTTTGGAGTTTAGATGCTTATAAATTCTTACTGCAGGCTTTCAAATACAGGTAGACAGACACAAAATGCTGGAGTAACTCAGCGGGACAGGCAGCATCTCTGGAGAGGAATGGGTGATGTTTCAGGTTGAGAAGTACAAGTGTTAGACTTCACTCATATTCTTCAATGCATTCATCTTCTCAAAGTTGTCCAGAGATTGTAATTGTTTATCACTGTTGACTGTCATCGTGTCCATTGTTGACTCTCTGTTGAAGCCTAGAATTGACTGCATGGTATAATGATGGAAGGTAATGGTTATGTTTTATATCTGTATGTTATATCAAAGATGACCCATAACCTGAATGAAGCTGCAGCACTGCTATGAACCTTGACCTCTGAACCTCTTTGAGGAGCCAATGTGATACACCCTGGTCAGGATGAGCGTTGGAGACAGGGAAAGAGATTTTCATGTGTTCTTTCTGGTTCTGTTGCCTTCTCCTCCATCCATATCCTGCGCCTATTTTTTTCTGTATGTTACGAGAGGATCTTCTTCAGCTTCTCTTCCTCTTTTTCCCCATTTGGTCTTTGTGGAGAAAATACCCGAGTGTTTGCTTCTGCTGTCCCACTATGAATCTATTTGAGCTTCTCCTCAGGCTTTCTGTTTCAAAGACACTTCACTCTCAGAATTTGACAGTGAGCCAGGGTGTAGCTAAAGACTAGAGAATTTAGCCCTCTGGCCAACAGTGTTGCAGCTTGTAGAACTGCTGCCTCTCAGCCTTGTGACCTGGGTTCAGTCCTGACCTCCAGTGCTGTCTGTGCTGTTTGCTTGTCCTCCCTGTGACAACATGGGTTTCCTCCTGGCATTCTGATTCCCTCCCACATCCCAAAGACACGCTGGCCGGGAGGTAAATTCCCCCAGGTGTGCGAGTGAGTGGCAGAATCTTGGAAGAGTGGACTCAACGTGGGGGGAATAAGATGAGATTAATATCCGATCAATGGTGCTTTCGAGCCCGCACGGATTCAGTGAGCTGAAGGGCCTGTTTCCATGCTGAATAACTATGTGAAAGTAACTTCCCTCAGTGATAGACACAACATGCTGGAGTAACTCAGCGGGACAGGCAGCATCACCGGACGTCACCCATTCCTTCTCTCCAGAGATGCTGCCTGTCCCGCTGAGTTACTCCAGCATTTTGTGTCTATCTTCGGTTTAAACCAGCATCTGCAGTTCTTCCAACACATTCTGTCAGTGATACTTGGTAAACCTTATACGCCTGAGGCTGGGTAAATAAAACAGGATATTGGCCATAGCACTCAAACTACTGGAAACTTGTGCTGTACTGTGGGAAGTTTGGTGCAAGTACGGAAATATTTTTTTTAAAGTAGGGAAAAAATGCAAATTTAATAAAAGGTAGTAACGTAATATCTCATGAAATAGATCTGCCTGCGACCGCCCTTAGCCTTTAATCAGATCAGTGAAGGCTTTTCCATTTTACATGTGTTCTCTCTTTTGGCTCTCTGCTCTCATTTTAATGTTCTTTAATTATTTATCTAGGCGCTCCTTAGCAATGACTGAAGAAGAGCAACTAAGAGATACTAAGTGCCCTATTCATACAATTATCCCAACACTCTGTAAAGAGCAATTTAATCTCTGTGATATTACATTTACATACATTTCACATGATCAATAAAATATAACGTAATCTTGTAGACTGCACGAAAACTGGATTCAAAAGCATTTATATCCTTTCCACATCAGGCTAAGCAGACAATTAAGTCACAAAACTTTTAAAATCTTTTTCCCTGTACAGAGTACCCGACCTTTTCTCTGTCGGGTCTCCATTGCCATTGGGGCCTAGCACCGTGGAGCAGCCTCCAACCGGAACGACCTGGGCCTCCAGTCGCGGAGCCTGCGGACTACTCACCACCGTGGGGCTGGCCGAGTTAGGAACGGGAGGAGCTGTGGTGGCGCGCTGCTGCGGCCGACCCCGGAGATTCGGAGGCTCCAGCTGCAGGCCGGTGGACGGTAACACCGGGAGCTCGTGGGTCCCTGGTGGGAGACCGTTTTTCGGAGCTCCTGCGGCAGCAACTTCTCCTGCCCGAGTTGCGGTGTTGAGAATGACCTGGAGCGGGGCCTTACATCGCCCGGCGCGACTTTAATGGTCGCGGGACTTGCCAGCGCCCGCCGGGGGCTTTAACATCAAGACCCGGAGTGCGGCCTTGCATCGCCCCGCGCAGCCTGAATGGCTGTGGGACTTAATTAACATCGCCCGCCGGGGGCTTTGACTTTGACATTGGGAGGAGAATGGGGAGTGCAGGGGAGAGATAAGACCATCACAGTGAGGAGGAGATTCACTGTGATGGATGTTTGTGTAAATTGTGTTGTATTCTTGGTTCTTTTCTTGTGTGTATGACTGCAGAAACCAAATTTCGTTTGAACCTCAATGAGGTTCAAATAACAATAAACGGTATTGTATTGTATTGTATTGTAGAGTGGGTGCATTAATCTCTATCAGACTATCACCAGACTCAGAGGGTGGTGGGTATGTACAATGTGCTGACAGAGGAGGTAATTGAGGCAGGTACAATACCAACATTTAAGAGGCATCAGACAGGTTCACGGACAGGAAGGATTTAGAGAGATATGGGCCAAATGCAGGTAAATGGGACTAGCTTAGACGGGGCACCTTGATGGGCATGAAGGGGCTGTTTCCGCACTGTATGACTAGGAGCTGGAGGTGAGTGGTTGAAGGGGTCCCTTCACTGTTGAGGCCAAAGGAAGTTCTGGAGATGGACATTTGCCAGTGTGCGTTTTTCGCCTGATAAGAACAACTTTACAACCTTTATCTGCTCAAGGAGTAAGCATGCAGAATCCATGATATTTGAAGGCAGCGATGAGAGGTGCCATTTTCTGCAGTCAGGGCTCTAGCTATCCATATGTTCCTTAATGGCGCTGCCTGCAGAGTTTCTTTGCCATTGTTTCTCTCAGCCCTGTCAGCTTCGAACCACACTGAATGTTGATTTGTTGCACACTGCTGGATGTTACAGATGTGCTTTAAGCAAGAGGACAATTAATTTCATGAAACTTGTAGGTTTCCATTTCTTCCCCAGTTCCGACAAAGGGGTCATAACCTGCGGCATTATGTCTGTAGACCGACATACAATGCTGGAGTAACTCAGCAGGACAGGCAGCATCTCTGGAGAGAAGGAATGGCATTATCTCAGTTTCACTTTGTACACACACTGCCTGACCGGCGGCCTAGTTCCAGTATTTTCAGTTCCTATTTCAGATTTCCAGCATCTGTAGTTTATATTTCATTCCCACGTCATTACTGTGGCTGCAAAATGGTGTCAGAGGTTGAATAAGCTCCAAAGAGACTTTCAAATCTTTCGTCTCCAAGCTCTTCTAAAGTCAGGTTAGCAAGAGAAGATATTTTTCAGTGATCTTTTAATATCCCTTGCGAGTAAAGGTTCAAGGACACTGAAGACGGCCGATCATGCTCGTGTACCTGCAGCACTAACCACAACACTACACTGTCGATACTGTGAATAAACCCGAACATTCACTGCAGGCAACAACGGCATGATGCTTGCAGTGTGCATCACGTATACTGCGGCAGCCCGCAACTAACAGAGTCCACAACCACAGCACAAAAATAGCCTTGGCTATTTAATGTCTGCACGGTAGACTCCAAGTCTTGCAACACTTGGAAACCTGGCTTGTTGCATTAATTATATTGGAGCCAAGTCTATTACGGCAAGGTTAGTAGCACAGGTACAGCAGCATGTTCAGCAGATTGTGCAGGAAGGAACTGCAGATGCTGGTTTAAACTGAAGATTGACTCAAAAAGCTGCACCGACTCAGCGGACAGGCAGCGTCTCTGGAGAAAAGCAGTAGGTGACATTTTGGGTCGAGACCTTGCTTCAGACCCTGCACTTTTCCTACACATTATCTGTCCATGTCCCTTCACAGATGCTGCCCGACCTGCTGAGTTCCTCCAGCAGCTTCTCTTTTATGCCCCAGATTCCAGATGCTGCAGTCTCTTGTGCCTGTAGCTCCATTATTGCTACCCATCAGTGGCCAATGGACAGATTGGATTGTCTATCCAGTGTAAATTCCACCATTGGACTCCAGAAGAGGCTAATTTGGAAACATCCCAGCAAAACCTAGGTCTTCCATAATCAGTTCAGTTCAGTTTATTGTCACATGTACTGAGGTACAATGAACAATGTTTGTTGCGCACTATCCAATCAGCAAAAAGACAAAACATGATTACATGATAAGGAAATAACATTTTGTGTAAGGTAAAGCCAGCAAAGTCCAATCAAGGATAGTCTGAGGGTCATCCAAGAGGTAGATAGTAGTTCAGGACTGCTCTCTGGTTGTGGTAGGATGATTCAATTGCCTGATAACAGCTGGGAAGAAACTGTCCCTGAATCTGGAGGTGTGCGGTTTCACACTTCTATACGTTTTGCCTGATGGGAGAGGGGAGAAGAGGGAGTGGCCAGTGTGAGACTCATCATTAATATTGCTGCTGGCCTTGCCGAGGCTGCGTGAGGTATAAATGGAGTTAATGGAAGGGAGGCTGGTTCGTGCGATGGTCTGGGCTGCGTCCACAAATCGCTGCAATTTCTTACGGTCTTGGATGGAGCCGTTCCCCAACCAAGATGTGATGCATCCTGATAAAATGCTTCCTATGGTGCATCTGTAGAAGTTGGTGAGAGTTGTAGGGGACATGCCAAACTTCCTGAGCCTTCTAAGGAAGTAGAGACATTGGGACTCCAAAACTTCTTGTTGGTTATACCAGGAATGACCAACGTTCCAAATGAAACTGGCAACACATCTTATGAAGGAACTGTTCCTATTATTAGCGTTTGTCAATGACAGGGGCACATTTTAACGACTGTGCTGCAGCTTATGATAGTAATGACCTGCACTTGAATGATATTGCATTTTTTTTATTACTTTAACTAAATTACTTCTTTTTCTAAAGGCTCATTGAATGTTTTATTTACGTTATGTCTATAAACTTAATATTCAATTGAGCACAACAGTAACCGAAAACAATTTCATACTGGTCAATTATTTAGTCTTTTATTCACTGACTCGAAATAATGATCAAAATGCAAATGAATTTCTATAATTTGAAGTGGGCTCAGCAATGAACCAAACACACAGAGCAACACTAGCCATGCATTAACACTAATGACCTGGCACTGAGGGTGGCACAGTGGCGCAGCGGTAGAGTTGCTGCCTTACACCACTTGCAGCGCCGGAGACCCAGGTTCGATCCCAATTACGGGTGCTGTCTGTACGGAGTTTGTACGTTCTTCCCCGTGACCCGTGTGTATCTTTGGTTTCCTCCCACACTCCAACGAGTAAAGGTTTGCAGGTTAATTGTTTGTAGTTTCATTGGATTGGTAAATGTAAAAAATTGTCCCTAGTGTGTGTAGGATAGTGTTAATGTGCGGGGATCGATGATCGACCTGGACTTGGTTCTGCACTATAACTAGAAAAATGAAGCTAAAACAAATGGCTCAGTTTTAATGAGAGAGCCAGTTAAGATGATTAGTGTGAGGAATGGTAATATGTTTTGGAGTGCGATCGCGTTTTAAATTTCGGTGGAACATATCTACAGAGCATTCTCCTCTGTCAGAGGCTATCTGGTAAAGAAATGGATTAATGGAAACTTTTTGTGCTTTCCCATGTATTTTACCCAAGGTTAACCTATTTGTTAGAATATGGGATCAGTGTTGATTGGTCTAAAAAGTCAGCATGTATGTGATGGGCCGAGTGGCTCATTAACAGTCTGAAGAAGGGTTACGACCCGAAACGTCACCCATTCCTTCTCTGCAGAGATGCTGCCTGTCTTGCTGAGTTGCTCCAGCATTTTGTGTCTATCTTCGGTTTAAACCAGCATCCGCAGTTCCTTCCTACATGCGGCTCATTGCAATGTTGAACGATTCTATGACTCTATTCCATTAGAAATATAAGATGTATTTTCATAGGAATTGCCAATAGAGCTTACAATGAGTTTCACAGTGTAACCGTTTTAATGACTCGACCCAAAATGCTGGAGTAACTCAGCGGGACAGGCAGCATCTCTGGAGAGAAGGAATGGGTGACATTTTGGGTTGAGACCCTTCTTCAATCTTAATGACTATATGATTTAACGACACATCAGGAGATCAGGTTTTCCCGTCTCCAACGTCTGGTGTTTTCCGAAACTCTGGCACGTGGGTGCAGAGGTCTGGAACCATCAACTAACCAGAAGCGCAGAGAGGTCCACTGCTATTAGACTTTCTAATATTGTGTAAGTGATAACATATGACTGACGTTTAATGTGGAAGGGAAAAGGCATGTAGATAAGTGACAGATAAACGGGAGGGAGGTGCAGCTGGTAGAGCTCCAGTTACTTGGGTTCCATCCTGAACTCGGGTGCTATCTGCATGGGGTTTGCGCATTCTCCCGCGATAGCAAAGGCTTCTCCTCTGTGCTTTGGTTTCCTCCCACATGGGGTGGTAAATTAATGTGGTCCGATCGGTGTGGATTTGGCAGGCTGAAGGATGTGCTTCTATGTTGTATGACTCTGTAACGACCTGTGAACGTACGTACAAACTCCTTACAGACAGCACCAGTAGTCAGGATCGAACCCGGGTCTCTGGCGCTGTTAGCGTTGTATTGTAAGGCAGTAACTGTACTGTTGCGCCACCGTGCCCCCCCCTCCCCCGTGTCCTGGTTAATGAAGGATAGATGGTCATAGTGTGCCACGATAGCTCTGCATAACCAATCTTAGGGTAACAATGACATAGAGGAGGCTTTTCACAAAGGTTGTGCTGGGGCAGGGTTGGAGACCAGCAATGTTATGTAAATGGTACTGGTCCTGCACAAACATCTGGTCACACTGAACCGTGATGTGGCCCTTGTGGCTAAGGGATCAGGGGGTATGGAGAGAAGGCAGGTACGGGATACTGAGTTGGATGATCTGCCATGATCATATTGAATGGCGGTGCAGGCTCGAAGGGCTGAATGGCCTACTCCTGCACTAATTTCTATGTTTCTATGTTTCTATTATGTAGAAAATCACCCAAAACGATAGGTTTCCCAGAGTTTGAAGGCAGAAAGCTCTAAGCCATTTTGCATAAAGAATAACACTTAAAGGAACTTACAGGCAAGGCAAGGCCATTTATAATTGAAAGTCATCATGCTTACCAGCTGCTCACTCATGGCAATGAGATGCACAAAGCAATTTTCTCTTCTGATGCTTTCTGTAATTTACCGAATGACACCTCAGAATCAAAACAGATTTAGCCTCAAAACATGCCATTTTCTCTTATGTTGCATCATTTCAAAAACTTAAATGCTGAAAGCCACCTCAGCTTTTTCTCATGGTCTCCTGCACCAACAACAGCTCAGTCAACGCTACAAGCCCTTTTTGCAAATTCTTCTGCTTTAATCTCAATAATCAGAGCTGACTAGCTGCAATGAAATACATTGGAGGAGACGGACACCAAAGGAAATTATTTCATGTGATATTTCTATGTAGGTTGGTTGAATTGTTAACTTGGTGATTGTGATTTTTTTTAATTAATAGGAACAAATCAAGATGCTATTAGGAGAGTCAGGAATTTTAGGATACAGTCTCCAATGCATTTTCAAGTAAAATATACATGGACTGTGGCCTGTGCATTCTTTAGATACATGAAGGATGCAAACTGGGGAAAACAACAGACAACCAAGCCCAATGTAACGTTGACCATAATCCACAGCCACCACATGTGTGGGTTGCGGGACTACCATCTTATGTAGGAATGTGTTGCATTAGATTAACCTCTGATGAGCGTATTTGTCCACACTGGGCCTGTACTTGCTAGAGTTTAGAAGAATGAGAGGGACCCCATTGAAACATACAGAATAGTGAAAGGCTTGGATAGAGTGGATGTGCAGAGGATGATTCCTCTAGTGGGATAGTCCAGGACTAGAGGAGATAGCCTCAGAATTAAAGGACGGTCTTTTAGGAAGGAGATGAGGAGAAATGTCTTTAGTCAGACGGTGGTGAATCTGTGGAATTCTTCGCCACAGAAGGCTGTGGAGGCCAAGTCAGTGGATATTTTAAAGGCAGAGATAGATCAATTCTTGATTAGTACAGGTGTCAGAGGTTGTGGGGAGAAGGCAGGAGAATGGGGTTAGGAGGGAGAGATAGATCAGCCATGATTGAATGACGGAGCAGACTTGATGGGCCGAATGGCCTGATTCTTCTCCTATCATTTACGACTTTATGATCTTAAGTAGAGATTGAATGATAATTATGGGGAAAGCTATTAAAATGTAACATGTTGGCTCCATCTATTGGCTGCGCACATCATCGTTTATTTTGCATCACTGAGGTCTGGTGCTTAGATGTTGGGTCCATTGACGAACTGCAGTTGAGATCCTTTTCATTCATTTGTTCTCAAGCTACTTCTTGCTCTGGCAGTCCGCTGCTATATTTTGTTTCCACAGTTAGATAGACTGTATACCTAACTCTGCCATGCCAACTACATTCCATAGAAACATAGAAACATAGAAAATAGGTGCAGGACTAGGTCATTCATCCTTCGAGCCAGCATCGCCATTCAATATGATCGTGGCTGATCATCCAAAAGCAGTATCCAGTTTCTGCTTTCTTCCCATATCCCTTAATTCCATTAGCCCCATTAGAGCTTTATCTAAAGGGCCTGTCCCACTTGCCGATTTTGACATCATTGACTGACGTATCAGGTCACCGAAAATGTCGCGGTGTGATGCGGCGTGACGATGTATTGACGCACGGTGTCTCCTCAAGTGTCGCAACATTATTTTTATTGCCGCTGGATTTTGAAATGTTCAAAATCTTTCGGCGACCCTGATCAGTCAATGGCGCCGGCAGTGGCCGAGAAAATCGCCAAGTGTGACAAGCCCTTCGCTCTCTCTTGAAAACATCCAGTGAATTGGCCTCCACTGCCATCTGTGGCGGAGAATTCCACATTACTTGGGATGGGTTCCTTAATAAAACCCATGTGCCAATTGAAGCATTCGATAATAATTGCACACAAACAGGCTATTCAGACCCAATCATCACATCTACTTTTTGGTCAACTTTACTTTCTTCCCATCTTTCTTCATCTAGCCTGAAGAAGGATCCTAACCCGAAACATCGCCTGTCCATTCCCTCTACAGATGCTGCCTGGCCGTTGAGTTCCTCTGACACTTTGTGTTTTCCTCATCTCAATCTGTCTTTGCAACCCACTACTACCTTCTCCCTCACTTGCTTGCCTAACATCATCTTAAATGTATCTATTCAATTAACTTCAAACACGCCTTCTGTCAGAGTTGCCATTCTCACCGCACTGAGTAAGTTCCTTCTCAATTTCCAATCGATATTTCTTGGTGTGTAGGAAGGAACTGCAGATGCTGGTTTAAATCGAAGATAGACACAAAATGCTGGAGTAAGTCAGCAGGACAGCCAACATCTCTGGAGAGAAGGAAGGCCTGACGTTTCAGGTCGAGTCCCTTCTTCAGACATGTTCTATATTCAAAATCAGTTCCTTTCTCACAAAAGACCCAGCTTCTCAATGGCCACATAGGAGAGAAGCCTGAAGTTAGCTTGTCAACCGTTAGTATATATCCTGGTGTGCTGTGTTAAAGAAGGTACTGCAGATGCTGGAGAATCGAGGGTACACAAAAGGCTGGAGAAACTCAGCGGGTGCAGCAGCATCTAAGGAACGAAGGAGATAGGCAACGTTTTGGGTCGAGACCCTTCTTCAGACTGGTCATGGATCAGGGAAACGAGAGATATAGACGGTGATGTGGAGAGATATGCAAAAAAGGATCGATGATAAAGGGAACAAGACATTGTAAGCTGTTTGTAGTGTGAAAATGAGAAGCTAGTGAGACTAGGGTGGGGGAGAGATAGAGAGAGGTCACAGGGAGAACGTACAAACTCCGTACAGATAAGCAACTCTGCTGCTATGCTACTGTGCTGTGCTACTGTGCTGCCCATTATGTCAAAGATTAATATTCCTGATATTTCTGTAAAGTGAATGGGTTAACTTATCTCCAAAGGAAAATCACACTTTAATGTAGAAATATATTTTAAATGTGTACTTTAGAGAATGGTAGGGCTCTGGGGGGGTGTTGCAGAGCAGAAGGATCTAGGAGTGCAGGTACATAGGTCCTTAAAAGTGGAGTCACAACTATATAGGGTGGGCAAGAAGATTTTTGCACATTGACCTTTATCAGTCAGGGTCTCGAGAAGAGAAGGTGGGACGTCATGTTACTGTTGTACAAGCCACTGGTGACACCACATTTGGTGCATTCAGTTCAGTTCTGGTCACCCTGACAAGGGAAGGATGTTAAGATGAAAAGAGTGCAGAGAAGATATACTAGGATGTTGCCAGGGCCCGAAGGCCTGAAATATAGGACAAGGTTGGGCAGACCAGGATTGTATTCCTTGGAACTCAGGAGTATGAGGCTTATCTTATATAGGTACATGAGATCGTGAGGGGGATAGAGAGCGTGAATGCACAGAGTCTTTAACCCAGAGTAGGACATCAAGATGTCACCCATTTGCCAATACGTCCCCCATTCCTTCTCTCCAGAGATGCTGCCTGTCCCGCTGAGTTACTCCAGCATTTTGTGTCTATCTTCAGTTTAAATCAGCACCTGCAGTTCCTTCCTAAACATGGGGAATCAAGACTCAGAGGACATAGGTTTAAGTTGGGAGGGGAAAGATTTAATAAGAACCTGAGGGGTAACTCTTTCACACTGAGGGTGGTGTGTATATGGAGCGAACTCCCAGAGGAGGTAGTTGAGGCAGGGACTGTAAATTAATGACATTTGGACAAGTACATAGATAAGAAAGGTTTAGAACGATGTGAGCCAATGCAGGCTGGTGGGACTAGTATAGATGGGGAATCCTTGCCGGCATGGGCAAGTTTAGGCCGAAAGGCCTGTTTCCATACTCTATGACTGTGTGATTTAATTGTAAATCCAACAGTCAGGGCCAGAACTGATCTTTCATGATCTAAGAGACACAGCATGGAAACAGGCCCTTCGGCCCACACACATTAACGCTACCCTACACACACTGGGGACAATTTATACTCCCGACCAAATTAACCCACAAACCTGTACGGCTTTGGAGTGTGGGAGGAAACCGGAGATCTCGGAGAAAACCCACGCAGGTCACGGGGAGAACATTCAAACTGCATACAGACAGCACCCGTAGTCGGGACTGAACCCAGGTCTCTGGTGCCGCAAGCGCTGTGAGGCAGCGACTCTACCACTGCGCCACCGTGTTGCCCGAATCATCGAAGACCTCATCCTGGACAGCATCGGGCATTTCCACAGTGAGTCCGGGAGACCTGAAACCATGCCATCTAAATTTACAACTTAAACTGCAAACTCGTTCAAAGAGAAAAAAAATGTCACCAACACAAGGGATCACTGCCTCCATCTAACTTAGACACAGCTCAAAGTATTGCCCCACAGTATGGCACAACCATCTAGCCAACTTCCAACAGCAATTGTATTCCACATGTGCCTCTATGCTGTGGCTGAGCCAGTTTATGGTGCCTCTTTGATCTAAGGCATGAGTAATTATATTTAATCATTAATTTGTGTTTAAGAGCTGAATTAAAAAATAAATGAGTATATAATTAGTTCTTTCAGAGGAATAATACATGCAATTGTAAAGTATTGGCTCTCCCAGAAAAGTCAAGGTCTATCATTTCATAGGTGTTTCTTTATACTAAAGAAAAGGTTTCGTTCTTACAGCTAGTCACCTTTCTATCTGAACACTACAGCTCGAGGAATTGAAAGGGACTGTTCAGAAGTCTTTCACTCCTGTCATCATTTTATCCTGTAAACGTGCCATTTTTTGACCAGATGAGACTTTACATTCTTGAAAACCTTGACCAAGGGCTTTGTTCATCTCAGTTTAATTGCTGCTCAAATACTGTGATATAAATGTATGTGGAAAGTGAAGTTGTCTGCTTTTATCAACATTAACATTCACTTGTGCTAGCGATATTGCTTTCTGAAGCTTTTCCAACCACAATGACTTCAGCCTGTTCAAGAACAACCTTGAGTTTGTTTGAGCAGGCTCATGACCTCACTGAGACTCACACAATATTGTCAGGCAGAGAAGTGAAGGCCAGTGACTGAATAGCACATAAACAAAGTAATGCATCACATTGTGGCCCATCCACAAATTGTCAATGTCAGCCACAACCAACAGAAACTGCCCACTAATTATATTTTGCTGATCTTTAGCAGATATTTTCGTGTCTCGGAGGTGTCAAATCAACACCAATAACGTTCAAATGGTGGTGGGTGTAAGGATCTGACTGCCAGAGGAGGTTTAAGAGACAGTTACTCAGGTACATGGATAGGACAGGTTTGGAGGGATATGGACCAAACGCAGGCAGCTGGGACGTGTAGATGGGATATGTTGGCTGATGTGGGCAAGTTGGACCGAAGGGCCTGTTTCCATGCTGTGACTATGTGTGGCACGATGGCGCTTGCAGTGCTGGAGACCCGGGTTCGATCCAGTCTACGGGTTTGTACATTCTCCCCGTGACTTGCGTTGGTTTTCTCCGAGATCTCCGGTTTCCTCCCACACTCCAAAGACGTGCAGATTTGTAAATTAATTGGCTTGGTGTATGTGTAAATTGTCCCTAGTTTGTGTAGGATAGTGTTAATGTGCGGGGATTGCTGGTCTGCATGGCCTCGGTGGGCCGAAGGTCCTGTTTCCGCACTGTATCTCGAAAACAATAGACGATAGACAATAGGTGCAGGTGTAGGCCATTTGGCCCTTCGAGCCAGCACCGCCATTCAATGTGATCATGGCTGATCATCCCCAATCAGTACCCCGTTCCTGCCTTCTCCCCATCCTGCCTTCTCCTCCTGACTCCGCTATTTTTAAGAGCCCTATCTAGCTCTTTCTTGAAAGCATCCAGAGAACCTGCCTCCACCACACTCTGAGGCAGAGAATTCCATAAACTAAAAAAAAACTAAAACTAAAGTCTCTATACAGTTTGATGTGTAATTTCAGTCGATTCTATTCAAAGTGGCATTGAATGGTTGTTTATCCTAGCTCTACAAATAGGAACTAATTATGGATTAATAGCAAATGTACACAAAACACCATTCATTTTAGATGATCTGGGTGCACACTGCTGGGATATGCACACTCTTTCCAAATAAATGTCCCTTGTCGTGCAGCAGGGTGACCAACACCCACCACAATTCTCCAAGTTCAGCCTCACAAATGTCTTGTGTAATTGTAACATTACATTCAAACTTCTAAACTCAATTGTCTGATTACTCTTCTTGTTTTGCGTCCTTTTGCTATATAGTGGCTCGCCACAGCTGTAGCCATCGTTGCGCTGTTGGAGTGTTAAGTGCAAGGTGTGCAGTGGTACAGGGATTATCCAGCAATGTGCATTGCAGTAGGTGTTGCATTGTCTGGGTCTGTGTGCCACAGTCACAGGTTGTTGTACCCGCGATGTAGCCTCATTTGTGCATTGTCACCTTGGACCGGTTCGCAGTCCTATCTACCTGTGACTTCTGGAGACAATGTTCCATCCCTCTGCTCCACTGACTGCGAACCGGTAATGGAAGGTAAGACCTCTCTGGTGGAATAAAACTGGGTGAAAAAAAGGTCTTACCTTCCACTACCTGCAAACTCCGGCAACCACCTTCAACTAGCATCGCAACTGGCTTCGACTAAAAAAGGACCGATTTTTAAAACGGCACCCTATTTTTAGTCGCGGCCGGTTTTGAATTTTTTTGAAATAATCGCCGGAACATAGAAGAAGTGGAAACCACTTTCGACCATTAGAGAGACTGATAAAAACCTCCGAGAACCACACGAAAACCTTAGTGGGGCACAAAGTCTCCAGACGTTTCCGTTCAGGTTTCCCAAGTGGGACAGGGGCATTACAGCACCAGAGACCTGGGTTCAACCCTGACTACAGATGCTGTCTGTACGGAGTTTGTACGTTCTCCTCGTGACATGCGTGGGCTTTCTCCAGGATCTCCGGTTTCCTCCCACACTCCCACACAGAAATTCCTCCCGTTCTCCTTCCTAAAAAAATTCTGTGGCTATGACCTCTAGTCCTAGACTTTCCCACTAGTGGAAACATCCTCTTCACATCCAGCCTATCCAAGCCTGTCAATATTTTGTATGTTTCAATGAGGTTGCTCCTTATTCTTCTAAAACAAGTTAAGATGGTGGCCATTAGGATCCTTGGATGGGGCAATCAACTCCCAAAACCTGAGTGCATCTCTTGGGAAGTTGAATAATCTGCGGCACTTACTATCACCTCGAAACACTCTGTTCCACAGAAGATAGAACAGAGAACAGTACAGGAACAGGCCCTTTGGCCCACAATGTTGACCCACGAACATGATGCCGTTATGCTGATCTCATCTGCCTGTGCCTTACCCTCATCCCTCTATTCCCTGCATTTCCATGTGCCTATCCAAAAGCATCTTAAACGTCACTTTAATATCTGCCTTCACCACACTCCCCCCCCCCGGCATTGCTTTCCAAGCCCCCACCAATCTCTGTGTAAAAAACTTGCCCCATTAAATTTTCCGCCTCACACCTTATAATCATAATCATAATCATATTTTGTCCTCCAGTGTTTGGGGGGCCTCTAACCCTCCATTGACGGGACAATCTTATCCCATAGCTGGCGGCGGGCGTTCCTCGTCGGGGCGATCAATCTCGTGCATTGGGGGGGGGGGAATCTCAGCTCTCCAGTGCCAGGCGATCTACCCTGGCTCATGGCTAGTCGAACGTCATGCGGCCTTTGGAGCTCACAACGTCAGTCTCAACCCGAGTCTGCGAGCTCTCAATGGTAAAATCCACAGGCCACGGCAAGGGATCAGCCCCGATGGTAAGTCCACGTCCCCACAGTGGGGCTCATAGTCAGTCCCGAGCAAGGCCCCCAGCTCCACGATGTTAGGCCGCAGAGCGACTGGAGATACGATCCGGAAAACAATCGCATCTCCGGCAAGGTTAGAGATTGAAAAAACGTTTCCCCCGACCCCCGCCCACTCCCCACATAAAACAAACCAGAGAACATTAACACAAACTTTTAAAACACACTAAAAATAATAAATAAAAGACGAAATGGACAGACAGGCTGTAGGCGAGGCTGCCATCAAAGCGTCACCTGGTGGTACTTATGCTCTCTAGTGTTGTCCCCTGGGATGCAGGTTCTAACTGTCTACCTTATCTATGCCCCGCATAATTTTATATTCTAAGTCTCCCCTCAACCTCTGATTTTCTAATGATGTATTCAAGAATTAGATTTAGCTCTTAGGGCTAACAGAATCAAGGGATATGGGAAGAAAGCAGAAACTGGATACTGATTTTGGATGATCAGACATGATCATAGTGAATGGGCTCAAAGGTTCGAATGGTCTACTCCTGCACCTATTTTCTATGTTTCTATCGAAAACTGATCTCTTCCTGTATCTGAAACCCTCTAATGCAGGCAGAGTTCTGGTAAACCTGCTTTGCACCCTCTCCAATGTGAAGGTGACGGAACACAACTCTCCCTGTAACATCCCCGGCACATCACACTTATTTCTCAAACGCTTGAAGAGGTTGCCAAGGTGACTGTCTGGCTATCCAGACGCCCATTCTGCCTATCCGCCACTTTCTCTATGCAGAGGATCTAAATGATACCAGTCCTCCTTACATGTCAAAAAATAATAAAGAAAATAAAAATGCTACACACTAGCAATGCTTGGGCAGCAATGGTGGCGCAATGGTGGAGTTGCTGCCTTACAGCGCTTGCAGCGGGTTCGATCCCGACTACGGGTGCTGTCTGTACGGAGTTTGTACGTTCTCCCCATGACCTGCGTGGGTGTTCTCCAAGATCTTCGGTTTCCTTCCACACTCCAAAGATGTACAGGTTTGTAGGGTAATTGGCTTGGTATGTGGGTAACTTGTTCCTAGTGCGTGTAGGACAGTGTTATTGTGCGGGGGTCGCTGGTCGGTGCGAACTCGGAGGCGGTGGGGGGGGGGCGAAGGGCCTGTTTCCGCGCTGTATCTCTGAACTAAACTAAACTAAACGAAACATGGTTTACAAATCAGGAAGCTGTGAGTGGAGAGAGAGAATTAATGTCTCACACAAAGGATCGTTCATCAGAATTGGGAGATGTTAATGAAGTGCGGATTTTAAACAGACATAACAACAGGGGTGCACTGAGAAGGAGTGAAAGGTTGTAAACTTTATAGGCTGGAAGGCAAGTTAAATTAAATGTGCCTGTTTTACACCTGCCCCTGGTCTGGTCGTAAAGTAGCTTAGATTGAAGAATAGATAATGAGCATTCTGATTCTGTTGGGAAATCAGTCAGTGTTCAACACTTTAATATTAAAATCTCGTTTTAGAACAGAAAATATGGGAAAAGTTTCTTACATGTGAGTTGCAAGTTAAACATAAAACTCCTCTGAGTGTAATTCCAATTTTAGGTTATTAGCCTAGATATTGTTAATAAAAGATAAATGCTGAAGTGGAGACATTCACCTTTGATAGCTGGTTCTAAGTGCATGTGAGCACATCTGTTGTTAGTTGTACATGTCCCTGCCTTGGACCTCTTCACATCAATTAAGCCAAATATTCAGAAGAAAAGACAACCAGCATCCCATGTGTGTTGGAAGGAACTGCAGATGCAGCCTTATACTGAAGATAGACACAAAATGTTGGAGTAAATCAGCGGAACAGGCAGAATCTCTGGATAGCAGGAATGAGTGACGTTTCAGGTCGAGACCTTTCTTCAGACTCGGAGTCAGGGTAGAGGAAGACATAGAGATAAGGAAGTGTAAGATGTGAGAAGGAGAGATGAAAGAGGTGTGTAGCACTGGTGTTCATAGATAAATTATTTATCATGTTCCTCTACCCAACATTTGTCTTCATCTACTTTGTGAAATATAAAAAAGTAGTGCAATAGGTCATGCTGCTTCCTCACAGCTTAATTTGTTTTATTTTTAGAGACACAGGGCGAAAATGGGCCCTTCGGCCCAGCAGGTCCGCGCCAACCAGCAATCCCCGCACATTATGACTGTTCTACACACACTAGGGACAATTCACACTGATACCAAGCCAATTATCCTACAAACCTGTATGTCTTTGGAGTGTGCGAGCTTAACCAAAGTTGTCGGAGAATGTCACGGGGAGAACGTACAAACTGCGTACAGACGGCACCCGCAGTCGGGATCGAACCCGGGTCTCCACCGTGCCGCCTGCTCGATCATCCCTGGTGTGATCCTGACCTTGGGGTTTCCTGAGTGGAGTACGCCCGTTCTCCCTGTGAACCTTTGTGGTTCACCTGAATGCTTCAGTTTCCTTAGATGTTCTGTTGTTCTACCGTCCTTAGAGTATTTGGAGGTAGGGGGAGCAGAATTGGGACTGTGGGCGGTTCAGAGGATCACATGACATAGACACAGGCCTCCCAGCAAACAATCATTTACAATTACCCCATTCTATTCTCCCCACATGCCCCTTACACCCCCCAACACTTACACACTGAGGGCAGTTTACAGTGACCAATTAACCTACCATCTGGGTTAATGGCTATACGGGGGAGAATAGGCAGCAAGAAGATGAATGGGAGTTCCGGACTTAAACTACAGACTTGAAAGAACACGTGACTGTAGATGTTGGTTTCTGGAGAAAAAAACAAACCGTGGGAAGAACTCAATGGGTCAAGAGGCATCTGTGGAGGTAAAGGGATGTGTCCATGTTTTTGTTCCAGATCCTGCAACAAGATTGGGGGGGGGGGGGGGGGGGGGGGGGGGGGGGGGGGGGGGGGGGGGGGGGGGGGGGGGGGGGGGGGGGGGGAGAGGAAATATGATCAGTGGATCGGAGTGTGGTGGAGGGGTTTAGTTTAGTTTATAGTTACATGTACTGAGGTGCAATAAAAAGCTTCAGTTGCATGCGATCCAGTCAGTGAGACAATACATGGTGGACAGGAACTGGTAGGTGATCGGTAGAGCCAGATAAGGAGGGGAAACAGAAGGAGTCTGGAGGGGGAAAGGGGTGGGATGGGAACGATGAATGAAGGGAGTGAGAACATATGTGGACTGGTGGAAGTGGGAAAAAGCAAAAGGAATGTGGGTTACATGACGTTGTAAATTTCAATGTTCATACCATTGGGCAGCACTTTACTGAAACAGAATATGAGGTGTTTCTTTCTTTGCTTGTGTTTGACCTCCCTGTGGCAGAGCAGAAGGCCAAGGATTGAGAGGTAGAATGGGAAAGGTAATGGGTTAATCGCAAGCTCAAGATAGTCATTGTGGTTAGAGGGCAGGTGGTCTGATAGTCTACGCTTGGCCAGACCGACATTAAGCAGGTCATATTATAAGTACCAAATGTAGTGGGCCGGGATTGAAGAGGCACATATGAATCTCTGCTTCACCTGGATTGCCTGTTGAGGTTCCCGGATGAAGTTTAGGGAGGAGGTGACTGGGGGCAGGAGGGGCTGCTAGAACCAGGGAGTCACAGAGTGGTCAGTAGAAACCAGAAAGGGGTGGAGAGGGAAAGACATGCCTGGTGGGATCTCGTCGTAGCTGGTGGAAACGGTGAGGGATAAGGTGGAAGAGGAGGCAAGTAGTGTGGAAGGCAAAGGCCAGGTGAACTCTATCTCCGTTCTGTCTGGGAGAAAGGGGGTTGGGAACTGAAGGGAAGGCAAAGGGGAACTGTGTTTGAGGACTCGTTACCTCATTGAAATGTACCGAATAGTGAAAGGTTTGGATCAAGTGGGTGTGGAGAGGATATTTCCGCTAGTGGGAGAGTCTAGGACTAGAGTTCATAGCCTAGAACTTTAGGAAGAAGATGAGGAGGAATTTCTTCAGTCAGAGGTTGTGAATTTGTGGAATTATTTGCCACAGATGGCTCTGAAGGCCAAGTCAATGGATGTTTTTAAGGCAGAGATAGATAGATTCTTGATTAGTACGGGTGTCCAGGGTTATGGGGAGAAGGCAGAAGAATGGGGTTAGGTGGGAGAGGCAGATCAGCCATGATTGAATGGCGGAGTCGACTTGATGGCCTGAATTGTCTAATTCTGCTCCTATCACTTATGTCCTTATGACCTTATGACCTTAAGAAAGGCAGTGGAGATGTCCCAATTCCAGCAAAAGGGGGACATTTCTGAACTCCTCGCAGAAAGCATCATGTTGAGGATAAACATGGTGGGAATGGAGATATTGAGAAAGAGAGATGGTATTCTTCAAGGAGGCAGGATGCGTGGAGATATAGTAGAGGCAGCTGCAGGGGTAAGTAGGTTTGTGGAGATCAGGAATGGCATTCCTTGTGTGTTTTTAAAAATATTAAATATAATATTTATATAGTGGGGAATCTGTGGAATTCTTTGCCACAGAATGCGGTGGAGGCCACGTCAGTGGATATTGTTAAGGCAGAGATAGGTAGATTCTTGATTCGTACAGGTGTTAGAGGTTATGGGGAGAAGGCAGGAGAATGGGGTTAGGAGGGAGAGATAGATCAGCCATAATTGAATGGTAGAGTAGACTTGATGGGCCAAATGGCCTAATTCTGCTCCTATCACTTATGACCTTAAATGTCTGACACCACTGAATCAGCCAATGATTTAGAGCAGTGCGGTTACAATAGCAACACAATAGCGATGTATTATATGGTGAAAATAATTCCATTATTCAAAAATGTGTTTAAACAGCGCAGCATACCGTTTGCAGTCTATTCAGTAAAATTTCTGCATACCGAATTCACAATGCAAGTTGCAACAAAAGCTCCCATTACCAGCACATTATCGTGAGGAAAAATGAATAGAGTGGGGGAACAATGGTATACACAGAGCGAGTGTAATATCAACCTCAGTTGTCTTCACCAATATAGTCTCTACATCAAGGTGATGGGTGTCACAAAGAGAGATTACCAAGAGTGATCAAAGCTTAGTTCCTCATCATCATCATCGTTGAAAACATCAACGGGCACGGATGCCTTACAATGCGATGTACGACAGCGATCGCAACGTCTACTGAAGTGTGGATGGCCGTTGGCTCGCTTGGAGCTCATCCGCCCTTTGACAGGTCTTGTTTTTGGTCCTGCTGGGGGTCCACAGCCCCTCCTCACCTGGCAAACCAGGTGGGGGAGACGGTTTAGTCACTGACTATCCGACCATGGAGCAGGTAGCACGGGGTTACATGGTGCCCGTAGCAGGGGAAACTCCTCCCCCCCCCACCCCCCCCCCCCCCCCCCCCCCCCCCCCCCCCCCCCCGTCCTGACTACAATAAAATTGCAAAGAAAATGTATGTAAAAGTAATGAGGGAGGTGTGAGTTATTTTAAATTTTGAGTTGAGTAGAATTTCTACCACAACTGTTTAAAATCCTTATTTGCTTAAAATTACATCCCCTAGACTGCAGCTGCCTAAGTGGACAACTAGAACTTTCCAATTGTTGTTCCTTAACAAGTGTTCAACAATCTCAGAATAAAGTTAATGTAATAATCCTATCAAGTTGCTAGGCAACACATAGATTCTGGACAAAATGCAAATAAAACCCTAAATGGTCCCACGGTTGGGCCATTTGACAAGTTATTAAAGATGAAATCTCTGAAGTATTTGGGCTAATATTTAATTGGTGGATGATAAAAGCAATAATGGTTCATTATCAGAGACATTCTGAAGAAAGGGAAAGTGTATTTTTCATATTGAGGAATTTTTTTGCACTCTGACATATGTTCTATTTCACTGAATAATCTGAATGGAGCAGTTTGGCGTTGTTCATTTTAGCTGCAAACGTCCTTAATGGCTTCACTAATAAAGTCACCATCTGCTGACACCGAGCCATTTGGACAAAAACCCATCTGCTTTGATCACTGTTCAGCTGATGCAAATTAAGAAGGGGCTGGCCACAATTGACCTCATTGCCACCGAGCTGGAGAAGGGGAATCTGCAGTGACAGCCCTGTTTACGATCGATACACAATGATGCTTGACAGACAGACAGTGTGTGGCAGTGACCTGAGTATCAGAGCGGGACTGATCCCATCACATCCTAAAGATGTGCGGGGTGGGAGGTTAATTGGCCGTTGTAAATTGCTCCTGGGGCATAGGTGAGTGGTAGAATCTGGGAGAATGGATGTGAGAGTGAGAAGAAGAAAATGGCATCAATGTTGAGTTGACGATTGCTGGATGGAATGGCCGCAGCACCAAATGGCCAGTCTCTGTGTTGTGAATCTCTATGATATCCCCACAGAGTTGAACAGGTTGCCCGCACGTTTTGTTGTCAACTCTCACTTGTGGGATGATGCATCAGATGATCATCAGTTTCCAAAATGAGTGAACATTATCCTGGGTCTCCTCCATTGTCAGACTGAGGAAAATTGGAGGAACAGAGCCTCATATTTTGTTTGGGCAGCTTACCACCCTGTATTGATTTATCTAACTTCAAGTCTCCCTTGTATCCCCTCTCTCTCCGTCCCACCCCTACCCTAATCATTGTCCTAGTTTCACTGGTGCCCTGGTGAGTTTCATTGTCTGTAACTAATTTTCACCTAGCCCACAGTTAACAATAGTCTGATTCCTGATTGTTCCTTTTTTGCATATCTTTCATTTTGTTGTTCTATATCTCGCTATACCACCATCTATATCTCTTGTTTCCCTTTCCCCTGACTCTCAATCTGAAGAAGGGTCTCGACCCATTACTTCTCCACAGAGATGCTGCCTGTCCCGCTGAGTCACCAGCATTTTGTGTCCATCTACGGTGTAAACCAGCAGTTCCTTCCAACTCATTATTTATATCCTTTCAAGATCACAACAAATCCCAAGGAGCTTTACAGATAATGAACTAGTTTTAGCCTTTTATTGCAGGAAGTTGTATTGGAACAGACGTCAATACATTCAGGGTAATACTGGGAAGAAGGAGGAGGAAAATATTCAGATTTCATTCACGGTACAAGCTTTCTCCTCATTGATCTCTGATGTATCAGCCTGCAATCACAATTTACAAAATATGTGAGAAATTAGAAAAACCTAGTAAAATAGGATGCAAGTATTTTCTGCTACTATTTATATCCCAGAAGTTTTATTACCAGAATCTTACACAGACATTTTGTTTTAGCAAATGGCTTCAACTAAAATTCTTATTTTTAATTTAATTTAGTTTAGTTTAGAGATATAGCATGGAAACAGGCCATTCGGCCCGCCGACCAGCGATTCCCTATGCACACTAGGGGCAATGTTACATTTCTAACAATCCAATTAACCTACAAACCTGTACGTCTTTGGAGTGTGGGAGGAGACCGAAGATCTCGGAGAAAACCAACGCAGGTCACGGGGAGAACGTACAAACTCCGTACAGACAGCACCTGTAGTCCTGATCGAACCCGGGACCGGCACTGTAAGGCAGTAGCTTTACCGCTACGCCACCTTGCTGCCCACTGTCCTCTTCTGTCCTCTTAGACAGGTGTGAAAAAATACAACAGCACGATATGAAGAGCAGGAAAATCTATTTGGCCAACATTTTATAGACTAAAGCAACATCACAAAATTAGATCATCTTTTTATTATAATGTGGCTGTTTGCAAAATTTACTTTGAGCAATTGGATACTGTACCTCCAACATCACAACAGTGACAACACCTCATACTTTGATTGTAAAGTACTTGTGGAACTACCCAGATCACTAAAGTTGCTAAGTGAATGCAAGAGTTCCTACAACCACTGATTACTGACTGGAATATAAAGGAGCAGCAGATTATCATCCTGTAACAATGCAATATGCATCTCTTTATCGGCTATTTTAGTCAAAATGCATATTAAATTAGTCTGCTTTTGATTATGGTTGCTGAAGATTTGATTAACTGCCTCCTTCACTTCGTATTGGGATACTGGTCTCTTACTATTCACAAATTTACAAAAAAAAAGCTGCTTGCTGCATTAGCATTGCATATTATTCCCCATATTAATTTGCACACAATTTACATCAAATAAGGGTGGCACGGTGATGAAGTGGTAGACTCGCTGCCCAACAGCGTCAGAGACCCAGGTTCAATCCCGACCACGGGTGCTGCCTGTAATTGTAATTTGTCACTAGTGTGTGTAGGAGCGTGTTAGTGTGCAGGGATCGCTAGTTGGCGTGGACTTGGTGGGCCACATGGCATGTTTCCGTGCTGTATCTCTAAACTAAACTAAACTAATTCCATCATTTTTAGAACAACAATGTTTCTCAAAGACCAGGTCTGGTAATGGCCACACAGGAGGACAACCTGAGATTAGTTTAGCACCTGTTGATGTTGGTGTGAATAAGCCTAACTTGTCCAATCTACTTTCCGTGTGTGATATTACCGTAAAAATAATGAGGTAATTTTTCTCTTAAAGTAAATCACACTGCAATGTAGATATGTATTCTAAATGTGCATTTACTTGTAAGTTCAACTCTCAGAGCTCGAATGGAACTTTTGTGGCCAAGTATTTGACATGATCTAAGTGATGGTCTGCACAATTCAATCAGAGAGCATTCGAAAATACATTCATGAAGCAGGCATGTTGCTGCTTGATATCAGGCAGCTCCACAGTGGATCGGGGCGACTTGAAACTCTGTCATCTACACTTATAGCGTAAATTGCACACTCGTTCAAAGAGAAAGGTTAAACATAAATTTAAAATAAAAAAGAAAGAGGAATGATTAGTGCGGGTGACAGGGGTTATGGGGAGAAGGCAGGAGAATGGCGCTGAGAGGGGAAGATAGATCAGCCATCATTGAATGGTGGAGTAGACCTGATGGGCTGAATGGCCTAATTCTGCTCCTAGAACTATTGAACGTATGAGAAATGGTAAACACCACAAGGGATTCTTGCCTCCATCTAACTTAGAAACAGTTATATTTTGTTAGGATATAGTAGTTTGTCAAGGTGGTCCACTGAGCAACCTGAGTCCTTTGCCAATTGTTCCCATCATCTATTCTCCCCATCAACATCTCCTGGTTCTACCAGCACCCTCCCATTAGGGACAACATAGTCTTTGGAATGAATAAATGAATGAATTAATGCTTTATTGTCACGTATCAAGTCACAGTAAAATTCTTTGCTTGCGTACCCAATGTATGCAAATAGTCGCCACTAAAAGGGCACATACAAAGTTACAAAGTACCCCCGTGCCAGGTCCCCATTTGTTCTACCCCCCTCCCTCCCCCTCCTCATGGCAGTCCCCTCACGTCTGGTCAGCACCCAGGAGAGAGTCGTGAAGGGCTGAGGATGTCCTGGTTGGGTTGCTCCTGGGCCTGGCCAAGCTGGCCATGCGCGAGTCATGGCGCCAGGCGGAAGAGGGCTCTGCCTGATCCGGCTGCCTGCCCCTTTTCCGGGATTACGTCTGTGTCCGGATGGTGTTAGAGAGGGACGACGCTGGCCACGGGCGCCCTGGGGGATTTCAGGGTCTGCTGGGCACCGCGGGGGGAGTTGAATGCACCCTTGCCAAGGATTGTAAGATAGTTGTATAATAGTTTATCGTTTGTCTTGTATTATTGTGGTGGGTTCTGTTTTGTTTATTGCTGCACTGTATATATTATTTTAGTATTTAATTAAATATTTTTAATTTTTAAAAGAGAATCATGCATTTACAGGCAATTTTTACACAAAAATACCTAAGGTCAGTAGTGACTCAGGTGACTTGAGCTCTGAGATAACAGCCAACTGGATATGAATACCATCTCTGGATATGAATTTTCACCAATCCAAAAAAATCATATGATTATCAAATGTTATCCACTATCACTGTAGACTCATATGTGGAATTTACATTAGCTGCCTTTATGAAATGATGAATAATCAGGTTATTCAGTAGTTTAAGATATGCCTCAAATAAATAGGTTTATGATTCCTGTATAAATTCTTAAACTTTCATGCATGGCAATGCATTAATCACAAGAAAGGCCGCATTACGTGGCTCAAACTAACTGCTACATATTCTTCGAGAAAAATACTTCTATAATTTATGGGTTAGTAAGTCATTTGTGAATGTTGCCTGGCGACAACCTTAATTTAGCTCGTGGATATCTTTTCTTCCTCTTCAGTATGCTTCTGCAAAGCAGCAACTATCCTCAGAGGAGGGAGAGAGAAGGAACAATGTGACCTAATTTTCTCCCTGAAGCTCTCAGTCTCTTGGCTATCTTTTCTTCCTGTAAGTCACTCTATAAAGCCAACCCTCCTCATTATGCTCTGGATTGCCTGACCTGATGTGTTGGATCCTGCCGCACGATCGCTGATAACCCTGCATTCTGGTTCTGGTGGGAATCGCTGTCCATCAGCTGGCTATGGCTCAAGGCTATTTTCCTGAACTAGCCCACACCCCTCGATTCACAATGTTCAGAAATCTGTCAATCTCTAGTGAATGGCGGCAATAGCAATAGTGACAGCGGTAGAGTTGCTGCCTTACAGCGCCAGAGACCCGGGTTTGATCCTGACTACGGGTGCTGTCTGCGCAGAGTATGTATGTTCTCCCCATGATGACGTGAGTTTTCTCCCGGTGCTCCGGTTTCCTCCCACACTCCAAAGACGGCAGGTTTGTAGGTTAAATGGCTTTGGTTGTACATTGTCCCTAGTGTGTGTAGGGTAGTGTGTAGTGTGTGTATTAATGGGTGATCGCTGCTCGCAGCAGACTCGGGCTGTACCTCTAAACTAAACTAAACTAAAGAATGATCATGACAGCAAACCTTACATTACCCTCTGCCGTTGAAAATTCCAAAGGTTCACCACCCTGCCAGAACCAAAAAGATGCAATCAGTAATCAACGGACCTAGCAGTAACGCACATTTCATGGCCTCAGAAGTAAAGGGCATTTCTTTAAGAAGGAGATGAGGAGGAATTTCTTTAGTCAGAGGGTGGTGAATCTGTGGAATTCATTACCACAGAAGGCTGTGGCGGCCATCAATGGATCTTTTTAAGGCAAAGACACTGTAGATAGATTCTTGATTAGTACAGGTGTCAGTGGTTATGGGGAGAAGGCAGGAGAATGGAGTTAGGAGCGAGAGATAGTTCGGCCATGATTGAATGGCAGAGTAGACTTGATGGGCCGAATGGCTCATTCTGCTATTACTTATGGCCTTATGACCTTTTTTGAGTGAAGACATTTCTCATGATCTTATTCCCAAATGACCTCTCCCTTAGTCTTAATCCAATCCACGTTGTGTTGGGATTTTACAAACATCGTTCCCTGCTTTCAACCTTCACGTTAACTACAAAAACATTCTTGGGTTATTCTGCATGGAGGTTTTTAGTTATTTTTACAGCATTTAAAAATAATTGTAACTATACTTTGTAATTTTGTACGCACTTCTTATTTATTTTTCAAAAAATATAAGATGCGAGTTGAAGTTGTTAAATGCCGTTGAGTATCAAAGACAATGAAAACAATGTCAATAGCCAAGGACAGACATCGAGCTACCAGAAGCAGTCAAGGCATTTCAAGGGTAGGGCCACAAGACAAGCGAATGGGAACCCATTATACCTCACTCTCTTGGCCATGGATCAGCGTCAGGAAAATGTTTGAGCAATGTTTGAGAGTTTCTGCCTTTCAGCGCCAGAGTCCTGGGTTCCATCCTGACTATGGGTGCTGTCTCTTCGTAGTTTGTACATTCTCCCAGTCACCTGCATGGGTTTTCCCTGGGTACACTGGTTTCCTCCCACACTCCAAAGACGTACAGGTTTGGCCTGATGAAGGGTCTTGACCCGAAACATCACCCATTCCTTCTCTCCAGAAACGCTGCCTGGCTCGCTGAGTTACCCGAGCATTTTGTGTCCATCTTGGGGTTGAACCAGCATCTGCAGTTCCTTCCTACATGGTTTGTCGGTGAATTAGCTTGGTATAATTGTAAAATTGCCCTCAGTGTGAGTAGAATAGTGTTAATGTGCAGGGATTGGTGGTCAGTGCAGACCGAGGGCCTGTTTCTGCGCTGTATCTCTAAACTCAACTAAACTAAACACACCGCTACACTTGATTCTTTCAAAACTATCGGTCTATTATCTCGTTATGTCGTTGAATATCAATATTTGTTTGGCTGTGCTCTTGCAGAGTGAACTGGAATTGTTACGTTTGAAGACGCACTTAATGGTAATTCTTGTCAGAACCAGGTGAACTTATGGGAAGAAAAAAGCTGCATTACTGAACAAAATGTTCTGCTGCTTTCATTTGAAAAGCCTTTAATCAACACGACATGCATAATCAATGCTGATTGAATGCAGTGCTCCTGATGCATTGTGCTGCATCTTTTGTATTCATGCCATTTTATTTCCAGCTATGTGAAAGACACTTCAAGAGCCCTGTAAGCGCAATAGAAAATGTTTCACTTTGACTGTAATTCAATAAATACTGTTTCTACAACAAATGGGCATAAACCCATGAAGAATATTATTAATTTAAAAAATACAAAGAACGATAGAAGCTGTGCAGATGATAATAAGTGAAGAAGTATGTTACTGGAGGATACCTAAGCAGCCATCTTAGTACTACATGTTTTTGTTTCAGTTTAGTTTATTGTCACGTGTACCGAGGTTCAGTGAAAAGCTTTTGTTGCGTGCTAACCAGTCAGCAGAAAGACAATGATTGCAATTGAGCCATTTGCAGTGTATGGATACATGATAAGGGAATAACATTCAGTGCAAGGTAAAGCATGCAAAGTCCGATCAAGGATAGTCCGAAGGTCACCAATGAGGTAGATAGTTCAGCACTGCTCTCTAGTGTGGTAGGATGATTCAATTGCTTGATAACAGCTGGGAAGAAACTGTTCCTGAATCTGGAGTTGTGCGTTTTCGCACTTCTATACATTTTGCCCGATGGGAGAGGGGAGAAGAGTGGCCAGGGTGCGACTCGTCCTTGATTATGCTGCTGGCCTTGCTCTAAATACACAACCTATCATGGGTACCAAGGCTGGGAGATTCACCCATTGCCCTTGTTCAGCCATCACTAACAGCCCTGTCCCACGGTGCGAGTTCATTCCAAGAGCTCTCCTGAGTTTAAAAAAAATCAAACTCGAGGTAAGCACGGAGAATGAACGTGTCGGGTACGTCAGAGCTCAGGGACGTCTCTTAGCGCTAACGGCAGGTACTCGGGAAGACTCGCTAACGGCAGGTAAGCACGGGAAGACTCGTGAAGATTTTTCAACATGATGAAAAATGTCCACGAGAGCCCCGAGTACCGACGAGTAGCCGTTACTGTAAATATCCGAGTTCAAATCAGGGGAAACTCGGGAGTATTCTTGGAATGAACTCGTACCGTGGGACAGGGGTTTTAGTAATCAGTGAACAGAAGTTATCAGCAGCGACCCAGCAGAAAACTCTCAGCTGGCCTTGGCGTCTGCCCAGAGACCAAGAAAGTGGAAGGAAATAGAGAACATGTATGAAATGACAGGCAAATTAATTTAAGATAAGCATCTTATATGTAAGAATGAACTGCAGATGCAGGTTTAAACTGAAGATAGGCATCTTATGTGCTCCTGTAATAACATTGCATAAGATAATTTCAAAGGCTCGAAGTTCATTAGCGAAGTAGCTGATGAATTTTATTAATGATTACACATCACAAAGGGCTAATACGATTTTACAGATCTTTCTGGAGCTTTTCTAAGGAAACATTAAAGTTAATTAAAAGTGAAATCTCAATGCTCTGTTGCAGCATAATAGAAATGTTACTTTACAAAATGTGCTGGGATTTCTGCAAAATGTCAGGGTGTTATCTAAGAAAGTGACATCCTTAATTTAACAATGTAACCTGTGAGACTGTGTTGCAATCAATTGCTCTGTGAATGTATGAAGCATGGACCTACGGATAACAAACTTCACAATGCATGTCATTTCCTAAGTAACACCCCCAGGGATATTTCAATCAGTTTTCTATCCATTGGCAGCAACCACCTTTCTATTTGTATAAAGCAGATTTTCTTTATGAAATGTAAAGAACATTTTAAAGTACAAGACGGCGCCCACCTCAGGCGACTATTTGCATGCTAGCCATTGAATCACATATTACTATCTCTCCAAGCTCTTATATCTCTATTCCTACAGTGACATTTCTTACTTTAACTATGACTACTAAACGTTATTCCCTTATCATGTATCTATACACTCGATTGTAATCATGGATTGTCTTTCCGCTGACTGGATAGCACACAACAAAAGCTTTTTCACCGTACCTCGGTACACGTGACAATAAACTCAACTGAAACTGAAAAAGTAATCTATATTGGCATGAAAGGTACAATGTAATAGCCAAGGGCATCTTGTATGAAATCACAATGATAATCGATGAAATCTCTTTCATCTAGGGATATGGGGAGAAGGCAGGAATGGGGTACTGATTGTGGATCATCAGCCGTGATAGTGAATGGCGGTGCTGGCTCAAAGGGCCGAAAGGCCTATTCCTGCACCTATTGTCTATTGTCCATCTTGGGGGGAATTCTTCTTATGTGTCCAGATTTTTTTAGAGATACAGCGCAGAAAACAGGCCCGTCGGCCCACTGAGTCCACACCGGCCAGCGGTCCCCACACATTAACATTATCCTACACACTAGGGACATTTTACACACTCACCAAGCCAATTAACCTACAAACCTGTACGTCTTTAGAGTGTGGGAGGAAACCGAAGATCTCGGAGAAAACCCACGCAGGTCACGGGGATAACGTGCAAACTCCATACAGACAGCACCCGCAGTCGGGATCAAATCCGGGTCTCCGGTGATGCAAGCGCTGTAAGGCAGCAACTCTACCGCTACACCACCGTGGCAGATTATTGAAAATTATATGCCATGACAACTAATAAAGTTTAAAATATGGCTGGAGAAGCAGCATTTATCTGCATATGTATGTTATAAATATGCAAGCCTCCAATGATTTTTCACTTGCCATCATATTGCAATGTGGCTTAGCTGTAATCATTCCTCTCTGTCCCATCCATTGCGACGTTTCAGAGCCTATGCTATGCATCTCTTTGAGTAATGCAGAGCCATTTACTCAAAATGTATTTGTAATGCAAGATGGTCGAGGAGAAGATACATTAAATAATGAGATGGATTTCTAATGTTCTGTTGTTATTACAAAAGAGCAATCAGACAAATATATTGGTCATATAAATCCAACATCTAAATGTAGGAACAAAGAACTGCAGATGCCGACTTATACCAAAGATGGACACAAAGTGCTGGAGTAACTCAGCAGGTCAGGCAGCATCTCTGGAGAACAATAGGAATAGATGACGCTTTGGGGCAGGTCCCTTCTTCAGACTGAAAGTAGGGTGAAGGGGGGGGGGGGGGGGGGGTGGGGGTGGTGGAGGGGTTGAAGACCTGGAGACAAGACACAAATAACCAGGGAAGATGGTTTACTAGTAGTCCATAGTTGGCTGGGGAGGGTGTGAACTCAACAGGGATGCAATGTGGGAAATGAGGTACTGGTTAATAGACTAGGTAGGAGGAAGGGGCTAAGGGGGGAGAGAGGAGGGGAGGGGAGTGTAGGTGGAAAGTTACTTAAAATCAGAGAATTCCAAGTCCATACCACAGTGTTGTAGGTTACCCAGGCAAAATATAAGGTGCTGTTCCTCCAATTTGCGTGTACATTAACCCCCCAAACCACCAAGAAAAATAAACTAATCAGCATTTTTTGTTTGTTATGCATGGGAGATGCATTGTAGGCTATTTGAAGCCCACTCCTGGAGGGTCCCTGCTCACAGCAAAATACACAGCTTAATTTTTAGTTGAGAGATACAGCGCAGAAACAGGCCCTTCAACCCACCGAGTCCGCACCGACCAGTACACAACGCTACACACGCCAGCGGCAATTTACAATGTGTACTGAAGTCAAAGTAATCTCCATACCTGTATGTCTTTGGAGTGTGGGAGGAAACAGGAGTGCCCAGGGAAAACCCACGGGGTTACGTGGACCATCTACAAACTCCATACAGACAGCATCTGGAGTCAGGATTGGCCCCGGGTCTGTGGCGTGGTAAGGCAGCAACTCTACCGCTGCACCACCAGTCATAACCTGCCAAGTCACTGCTAAAATAGGCAGCACCAAATAATAAAATGACTTAAAATTGTCGATCCTTGCCCAGATTCAGGACAGTGGAATTAACCTGCATTGCCATGTTCAGCTCATACAATGGCAGAGCCATGCTCACAAGGTGATCTCTTAAACATCGTGATGGGATCTGATGTCACCACCTCCTCCAGCTGCAGGTTCCAGGGTTCACATTTCCTACACATCTCCTTTAAAACTTCTTTCTCTTACTTTAAACCTACGCCCTCATGTTTGCTATACCCTCACATTGGGAAAAAGATTGTGATTATCTAGCCCTCTGTGCTTTTTATAATCTTACATACGTTAATCAGGTCACCCCTCCACCTCCTGTCATCCAGTGAAAACAAGTCCAGTCGATTTGTTCCCTCCCACAAATAAGGTCCTCCAAACCGGACAATATCCTGGTGAAGGTACACAAAAGGCTGGAGAAACTCAGCGGGTGCAGCAGCATCTAAGGAGCGAAGGAGATAGGCGACGTTTCGGGTTGAGACCCTTCTTCAGACTGGTGAAGGTAGACCAGAAATGCTGGAATAACTCAGCGGGACAGGCAGCATCTCTGGAGAGAAGGAATGGGGGACTTTTCCGTCCGAAACCCTCTTTCAGAATGTCTGTCCCGTTGAGTTGCTCCAACATGCAGTCTGCAGTTCCTTCCTACAAATATCCTGGTGAATCTCCTCTGCACTCGCTTATTGCGATCATATCTTCAAATAGAGTGGTGACCAGAACTGCGCACAATACTCCAAGTGTGGTCTAATCAGTGTTTTGTAAGGTTGTAAAATAACATCCCAACTTTAATATTCTACGCCCAGCCTGTGAATGCAAGCATGCGTTCTTCATCAATCTATCTACCTGCTATGGCAATTTCAGGGAACCTTGAACTTGAACCCCAACATACTATAACCTTCGTCCTTATTTCTTAGCATCCTACATTTTACTGTACACGTCGTTTCAAAATGCATCACCTTGTACATAACAGTCCTGAGTTGTCATTGATATTGGGGACTCAGCAGAAAATCTTCAGCATTGCGAGATGTAGGGGAATCTGTGTCTAAAGTCCCCTAGAGGGTGGGTTAGATTGTCAGATCCACAGCCTCCTTCATACCACTCTGCATCAGTCAGCAACAAAATAAAACTGAAATGCAATGACATCGAGCTGATTCTGAATCGATGAAACTGGCCTGATTGAGAATGAGATTAGAGGAGCTTGAGCAACAGTAAGCTGTTAATTGGAACCTTTTGCTGATCAGTGCAATTATTTCAATGTTATTATCCCTCAGTCAATCGGAATGATAATGCAGAGCCAGACAAAAATAAATGGTGGCACGATGTCAAGGTCCAGGAAACTGGGCTCGGCTAAAAACGCAAAAGAACAAATGCGTGGTTCTATTTATGACCTCAGTAAAATTAGAAGCAAAATCCAATTTTCAGAAATGATGAGACCATTTTTGCATCCTCCCCCATAACCAACCCTTCATCCGCCATACCGTCACCAAGCCCAAACACCCGCCCAGTGGAAGCGGAGCCAGGAAGGTTTGAGTTCATATTTTACCATTAATGGCACAGACCGTTCGTCCAGGGTGTGTCCCGGAGCAGCAACCCCAGTGGTCTAATCCCCTAGATGGTGGCGCAGTGGCACACCGGGTAGAGCTGCTGCCTCACAGCGCCAGAGACCTGGGTTCAATCCTGACCTCGAATGCCATCTGAGTGGAGTTTGCACGTCCCCCTGCGACCACATGGGTTTCTTCTGGATGCTCTGGTATCCTTCGACATCCCAAAAACGTGCGGGCTTGCAGGTTAATTGTCCTTTATACGTTGCATGGGGTATGGGAAGTAGATGGGAAAGTGAGATAACATAGAACCAGTGTGAATGATTGGCCGATAGTCCCCGTGGACACGGTGAGCCAATGAACCCGTTTCCGCGCTTTATCTCTCAACTTAACTGAACTCTGATTATTTCCTGGTTCTCCGGCAACCCTCCCTCTCTCACCACAGTGGTGCAGCAATAGAGTTGCGGCCTTGAGCGTCAGGTTCAATGCTGCCAACAGATGTCGTCTGCACAGAGTTTGCAGTTCTCCCTGTGACTGCGTGGGTTATCTCCGAGTGCTTCCGTTTCCCCCCACATTCCAAAGACATGCATTCAATAGGTTCATTGATTTCTGTAAATTGTCCCGAGTGTGCTGGATACAAAACCGAGATAATTTAAAATTGGTGTACGGGTGATCATTGGTCGGTGGGGACTCAGTGAGACGAAGGACCTGGCTCCAGGCTAACTTAAAAACAACTAAAACTAAAACATCGTTCACCAACTCTACGTAAACAAGTTGTATTTAGAAAGCACTATTACATCTGCCAGTGGACAAGTGAGTCTCTGTAACTAAATGTTAACTTCTAGTTATTGAGGGCATCCAGCCCATGTACGAAGATGGGGCTTTGGAGACATCAGTATTGGGGCAGAGGCAAACTCTTCACAGCACCGTCCGAGAGCTGCAGTCATGCCCAAACATGGTCCAGTAACCTGATAAGCGATGCTCTGTTAGTTCTCACAGGGAAATTTTGTGCTGCCCAGGAACAAAATTCCCTTCAATCACTTAGCTCAGGCGAACAACTTTTCCTGGGAGATCCCTGACAATATCCTCTGAGTCCCTTATACCTCACGCTGCCTCGGCAAGGCCAGCAGCATAATCAAGGATAAGTCACACCCTGAATAAGTCTTCACATAATCAAGGATAAGTCCACACATAAGTCTTCTCCCCTCTCCCATCGAGCAAAAGGTATAGAAGTGTGAAAACACACACCTCCAGATTCAGGGACAGTTTCTTCCCAGCTGTTATCAGGCAACTGAACCATCCTACCACAACCAGAGGGCAGTGCTAAACTACTATCTGCCTCTTTGGTGACTCTCGGAGTATCCTTGATCGGACTTTGCTGGCTCTACCTTGCACTAAACGTTATTCCCTTATCATGTATCTATACCCTGTAAGTGGCTTGATTGTAATCATGTATTGTCTTTACGCTAACCGGATAGCACGCAACAAAAGCTTTTCACTGTGCCTTGGTACACATGACAACAAACTGAATGGTTCAACTGAATAAAAGCCCTGTCCCACGGTACGAGTTCATTCCAAGAGCTCTCCTGAGTAAAAAAAATCGAACTCATGGTAAGCACGGAGAATGAACGTAGCAGGTACGTCGGAGCTCGGAGACGTCTCTTATCGCTAACGGCAGGTACTCGGGAAGACTCGCTAACGGCAAGTAAGCACAGGAAGACTCGTGAAGAAAATTTTTCAACATGATGAAAAATGTCCACGAGAGCCCCGAGTACCGACGAGTGGCCATTACCGTAAATCTCCGAGTTCGAAACAGGGCAAACTCGGGAGAGCTCTTGGAATGAACTTGTACCGTGGGACAGGGCTTTTAACAGGGAGGTAATTGCTTCCTGATCTACTAGTCCTGAAGCAGTACATACAGTAGGAGACCTATGATAGACACAAAATGCTGGAGTAACTCAGCGGGGCAGGCAGCATCTCTGGGAATGGGTGACATTTCGGGTCGTAATCCACCTTCAGTCAGGAGAGAAGGAGACATGGCGAAATGAAAGAGCAGGTGTGAAAACGCCAGATCATAGGATCACTGTTGGCTGAGGGGAAGGGGGCAAGGATGCATACATACTATCAGTAAAACTATTCAGGACAGACGTCGCACTCGAGAGGGGGAGGGACGGAGAGAGAGAGGGAGGGAAAGCAAGGGTTACTTGAAGTTCAAGGTTAAGGCTACTGTTTGGTGATGAAGTATGTTCAGGAACTAAATGTCTAAAATTAAAGAAAAAATACTAATTTCACAATGTCATTGATGATGTCAGGCAATTTTGCACTTACACCAAGAATACAAACCCAAGCCAATTAGCTGACAAACTGTACGTCTTTTGAGTGTGGGAGGAAACCGAAAATCTCGGAGAAAACGGGGTCACGGAGAGAATGTACAAACTCCGAACAGATGGCATCCTTAGTCGAAATCGAACTCTGGTCTTTTGGGCGTCAAGTGCTGTAAGGCACACAAAAATGCTGGAGAAACTCAGCGGGTGCAACTGCATCTATGGAGCGAAGGAAATAGGCAATGTTTCGGGCCGAAATCCTTCTTCAGACTGATAGGGGGTGGGGGGAGTCGGGGAGAAGAAAGGAAAAAGGAGGAGGAGCCGAGGGCTGAGGTAGAGGTAGGAAGGGGAGGAGACAGCAAGGGTTAACAGAATTGTGAAAAATCGATGTCACCAGGATGCAGACTCCCCAAGCGGAATATGAGGTGCTGTTCCTCCAATTTGCGGTGGTGCTCACTCTGGCCGTGGAGGAGGCCCAGGACCGAGAGGTCGGATACGGAATGGGAGGGGGAGTTGAAGTGCTGAGCCACCGGGAGGTTGGGTTGGTTAATGACGGACCGAGCGGAGGTGTTCGGCGAAACGATCGCCAAGCCTACGTTTGGTCTCACCGATGTAGATCAGTTGACATCTAGAGCAGCGGATGCAATAGATGAGGTTGGAGGAGGTGCAGGTGAACCTCTGTCGCACCTGGAACAACTGCTTGGGTCCTTGAATGGAGTAGTGGGGGGAGGTAAAGCGACAAGTATAGCATCTCTTGCGGTTGCAAGGGAAAGTGCCCGGGGAGGGGGTGGTGCGGGAGGGAAGGGAAGAATTGACAAGGGAGTTCCGGAGGGAGCGGTCTTTGTGGAAAGCAGACGGTGGGGGAGATGGGAAGATGTGGCGAGTTGAGGGGTCACGTTGGAGGTGGCAAAACTAATGGAGTACTATTTGTCGTATGTGCCGGCTGGTGGGGTGAAAGGTGAGGGCCAGGGGGACTCTGCCCTTGTTGCGAGTGGGGGAATGGGGAGAGAGGGCAGTGTTGCGGGGTATGGAGGAGACCCTGGTGCGAGCCTCATCTATAGTAGAGGAGGGGAATCCCCGTTCTCTGAAGAATGTGGACATTTGCGATGCCCTGGTGTGAAACACCTCATCCTGGGAGCAGATGCGGCGTAGACGGAGGAATTGGGAATAGGGGAATGGAGTCCTTACAGGAAGCAGGGTGGGAGGAAGAGTAGTCAAGATAGCCGTTGGAGTCAGTGGGTTTGTATTTGCGAGTGGGGGGGATGGGGAATGAGAGCAGTGTTACGGTTGCAAGTGGGGATGGTGCTGTAAGGCAGCAACTCTACCGCTGCGCCACCGGGCCACCACGGGCAGCTCATTGTTCAGTACTTGACACGTTTGACACAAGCTCTGTAATTTTGATGGTGTGTGACAAGAGGTTGCAAATGGGAACTCACAAGAGGCCTCATATGTTTTAACTTCATTGCTGGGGTCTTGGCTCTTAATGAGACAGACAATTTTCACTCATTGTGTAGTGTGAAAGGGTAGACAGTCAGACAACCTGGGCCTTGGGTCAAAGTCATCTGCTTCAAACCATTACTCAGTTATTCGTGAGCAATAAATAAATGACAGAGTTATTGTTCCATGAGGTCTTCTGCTGCTGTGAATGAAGTTGTTAAATCTGAAGAAAACTCTCTCGGAAAGAAAAAGCCTGTTAATCACCAGCCTCTTATATTTGAGTTGTTGTTGAAGATTAGCAGATCAGACCATCATTTATAGTCTGCATACACTGCCCATATTATTTCTTAGGAACAAATTTCAAGGTTTAGGGAGGAAAATAATGGTCCTCAATCAATATCAATTTGAAAAAGAATTTGTGAGCAAATAAAAATCAATACAGTGAAAAAAATGCCCGTCAAGTTGCCAAATATACCCGCTTTTCTCTCCGTTTGAGGTGGAAAAGTTATCTGTATAATTTAATTTAACCAGTATTGTGTGGTCTATTTGTCCAGACGTATTGGCAAGTTCACAGCCACTTCACGACAAGAAGTGCATTCCGGTCAGTAATCCATGCATGTCCACTCATGATAGGCATTGTGAAACCAAGCAGACGTCTCATTTCCTATGTGTCTACATCTGGTAATTATCCTCTCAAACAGTAGAGAAGCTGCACACAAAATGCTGGAGTAACTCAGCTGGAACGGCAGCATCTCTGGAGAGAAGGAATGGGTGATGTTTCAGGTCTGCAGGGTCTCAAGAAGGGTTTCAGCCCAAAACGTCACACATTCCTTCTCTCCAGAGATGCTGCCTGGCCCGCTGAGTTACCCCAGCATTTTGTGTGTATCTTCAGTGTAAACCAGCATCTGCAGTAATAGAAGTGACATCTCCACACAGTGGAGAAGCCACTTCTGTTAAAATTCACTTGCCAATCACTCACATTGTGGATTAATGTTAAACATTAATATCTGGAAACCTACTGTGTGTTTGTTACAAATCAAACTTCTTCTCTGTGCAGCTGAGACCAAGCAACTGTCCACCGATCAGCAAAAATCACTCATGCTGGAGGAACTCAATGGGTCAGGCAACATCTGTGAAGGGAAATGGATGGGCGACTAACTACCCAATTATCCAGCCAGGGGTGACGTTTATTGTATGTGAGCTTTGGTCATTGGGTGAGTACCCCCGCTCTCTATTCTGCAACAATTGGAGCTCATGAAATTTGAGCCAGAGGGGATTACATACTCACACCGAGCTCACCTGCTCGCGTTCATTCTTTTATATTAAGTAAAGTCTCCAAATGATGTGCCACCTTCTTCCTGGCCAATTTTCCTGACTAACTTTTACTTAGTCTCAAGCACTCATAACTTGCCCCATCTAGTAATGAAGAGTGTTGGATGATGGGGCTCCTGGAGCAGCTGGAGAGTTGGCTGGTGCACCAAGATGCAGCGCAGAACGCCACAGGAGATCCTTCTTCCCTGTGGCTATCAAACTGTACAACTCCTCCCCCTTCTGTCATGGGGTAGACTGAGACGGTTTCCCCTCCACCCCTCATCCCTCCCAATCTTTGCACATCCTCCAATCCTTGCCACTCATCACTTTATTTTCCTGTTTCATGTAATTTGTGTTTTATGTATTGGCAGACCAATTTCCCTCCTGGGATAAATAAACTTGTATTGTTTGCTATCGCATCGTGTGATGCAGATGGAACTTCATCCAGACAGGTTTAAGATAATGCACTTCGGGTGGTCAAACTCTTACAATATATAGAGTAAATGGAAGGAACTTTAGCAGCGTAGATCTACAGAGTATTCCTGGGGTGCAAGTCCACAGCTGCCTGAAAATAATGACACAGGTGGATAAGATTGTGATGAAGGCATTCAGTATGTTTGCCTTCACAGGCCGAGGCATTGAGAATAAGACGAGACGTCATGATGCAATTGTAGAAAACATTGGATAGACACCATTTGGAATCTTGTGTACAGTTTTGGCTGCTACAGGGAGAGGTTGGACAGTTTTGGACTGTTTTCTCTGGAATGCTGGAGGTTAGAAACATAGAAATATAGAAAATAGGTGCAGGAGGAGGAATTAGGCCCTTCGAGCCAGCACCGTCATTCATTGTGATCATGGCTGATCGTCCCCTATCAATAACCCGTGCCTGCCTTCTCCCCATATCCCTTGACTCCACTAGCCCCTCGAGCTCTGTCTAACTCTCTCTTAAATCCATCCAGTGATTTGACCTCCACGGCCCTCTTTGGAAGGGAATTCCATGAATTCACAACTCTGGGTGAAAAGGTTTTTTCTCACCTCGGTCTTAAATGACCTTCCCTTTATTCTAAGACTGTGGCCCCTGGTTCTGAACTCGCCCAACATTGGGAACATTTTTCCTGCATCTAGCTTGTCCAGTCCTTTTATAATTTTATATGTTTCTATAAGATCCCCCCTCATCCTTCTAAACTCCAGTGAATACAAGCCTAGTCTTTTCAATCTTTCCTCGTATGACAGTCCCGCCATCCCAGGGATCAATCTCGTGAACCTACGGTGTACTGCCTCAATCACAAGGATGTCCTTCTTCAAATTAGGAGACCAAAACTGTACACAATACTCCAGATGTGGTCTCACCAGAGCCCTATACAACTGTTACCAGAGCCCTATACAACAAGGTTGTGGGGAGTCCTGATAAAATTACATAAAATTATTCGAGACATAGATACGGTAGTCACAACCTTTTCCCAGGATGGAAAGAAGCATATACTGGAGGGCATACATTAAGCTGATAGTTAAAAGGAGATTTGTGAGCAAGGTTTTTTGACAGAAGGTGGTGCATGACTGCAGGTGGTGGTTAAGACAGATAAGATAGTGGATTTGAAGAGATATTAGGATAGACACATGGCTATGGAAGGAATGGAGGGGTATGGATTCTATGCAAGCATATAAGATAGTCCTGGTATCATGTTCAGCACCGACATTGTGGGTCGGAGGGCCTGTTCTTGTGCTGTACAGTTCTATGTCTTACCCAGAAATTCTGGACCATATGGATTTGTGCACAAAGTGTGCACCACCAAAGAAACATAGAAAATAGGTGCAGAAGGAGGCCATTCGGCCCTTCGAGCCAGCAACGCCATTCATTATGATCAGGCTGATCATCCCAAATCAATAACCCGTGCCTGCCTTTTTCCCATATCCCTTGATTCCACTAGCCCCTAGAGCTCAATTTAACTCTCTCTTAAATCCATCCAGTGACTTGACCTCCACTGCCCTCTGTGGCAGGGAATTCCACAAATTCACAACTCTGGGTGAAAACGTTTTTTCTCACCACAGTCTTAAGTGGCCTCCCCTTTATTCTGAGACTGTGGCTCCTGGTTCTGGACCCGCCCAACATTGGGAACATTTTTCCTGCATCTAGCTTGTCCAGTCCTTTTATAATTTTATATGTTTCTATAAGATCCCCCCTCACCAGACTCAGGAACAGCGTCATCCCTCTGTTATCAGGCTTCTGAACGGTTCTTCCACAGGCTGGGCTGCAGTCTGAATCACCTCACCCCATAGTGGGCCTTGGACTTTGTCTGGACCTGGTGTGCTATCTTGCTGAGAACTATCCCCTGCCCACTGTGTCTTTTGCTTTGCTCCACCTATTGTACGAGCTTGGCATGGTTGTATTTATGTATAGTATTAACTGATTTGATTGGATAGAATGCAATACAAAGCTTCTCTCTGTAGCTCCGTACACGGGACAATAACAAACTGAGACCTAAACGTAAACGTCTGGTCTACCATGACCATATGGACCATTGTACCTATACCAATGCTTGCATAGGTCTGCATTCTTCTATGCCTTGCGTATTCACGAGCCTGCCCAAATGCCTCTTAAACACTGTACATGCCTCCACAAATAATGGTAATACTGTAGTAGTAATCAATTTGGGATCACACTCCTGGGATCGTATCGAATCGTATTTAGGTCGGCCTTAATTTTGAGCAATGCAGGTAAATGCCCAAACATCACTGAATGTAGAAAAGCATTGAGTGTGTGCTTCAAGGCCATTGAAGACTGTTGTTGAAGGTTTGGGTTTGAATGGGTGACAACGTGATAAATACAAAATGCTGGAGTAACTCAGCGGGACAGGCAGCATCTCTGGAGAGAAGGAATGGGTGACGTTTCAGGTCGAGACCCTTCGTCTCGTTTTCACCCAACAAACAGCTAACAACGGCCTGTTTCCTTTATCATCGTTACTTTTTTGCATATCTTGTATTCATTGTTCTATATCTCTCTACATCATCTTCTAAATCTCTTGTTTCCATTTCCCATGGCTTTCAGTCTGAAGGAGGGTCTCGACCAGATACATCACCCGTTCCTTCTCTCCAGAGATTCTGCCTGTCCTGCTGAGTTACTCCAGATTTCTGCCACTATCTTCGGTTTAAACCAGCATCTGCAGTTCCTGCACACACAAAGTGATAAATGGTGACCACCTTAATGCCATTCTATAAAGGAGAAACCTATGTCTGTAGCTGAGGAAGATGAGTGAGGAAATCTCACAGGCACCATAAAACAAAATCAATTAACTAGAGAGTGATGCCAAAGATTATAAAATAATGAATCATAGTTGTAGTTTAAACCCAAAAGAAAGAAAGGAAGCTTTTTATTCCTGTTGTGTGAAAACATTCTCCCAAGCAATCTAATATGAATAACTGAAAATTATTCTCCTGTGACCTAATTAAATTAAATAAATGACAGAGAAAAATCATGTCTGTGATTAGAAAATTGGAGCATGAAGTAATATGAATTACTTTCATTCAAAAGGTCAAAATGGTTTTCAATGTCTTGACTGAGTAGAAGGAAAAATTGAAGTATAAAGTCTCTGCTCTGGATATAAAGGTTTATCGTCTGAAATTTGTGTTCCTAGAGGATTTTACATTGTAAAACTGTTGGGTAAATATTCATGCCATCACATGTACCAATTATGTTATTCCTGAGTGACAATTTATTGAAACTACGGCAGCAGAAAACAATAAGTGATTTGATAAGACCAGAAAATAGGCAGGGAACTGGAATGGAAGGATGCAAGATTTGCTGACAATGGGGGAGGCCCAGGACAGAAAGGCCAATGGGGGAATGGGAGGGGGAGTTAAAGTGTTCAGCAACCGGAAGCTCATGCTGGTCTAGGCGGACTGAGCGGAGGTGTTCAGCGAAATGATCGCCGAGACTGTGCATGGTCTAGCTGATATACAGGAGTCCACACCTTCCTTCCTACTCAAATCACCAATGTTGTTGCTCCTGTATTGTAGCCACCATGATAGACAGCCACACAACAAGTCCACCATACCTGCAACTGTTGTCAAACTTTTACCTGTTCAGTTTAGTTTCGTATAGTTTACTTTAGAGATACAGCGCAGTAACTGGCCCTCCGGCTCACCACGTGTATGCACCGATTAGTGATCCTCGAACATAACACCATCCTACACACATTAGGGAAAATTACATTTATACCGAGCCAATTAACCTACAAACCTGTACATCTTTGGAGCGTGGGAGGAAACCAAAGAACCCAGAGAAAGCCTATGCGGTCACGGGGAGAACGTACAGACACCGTACAGACAGTGGCCGTAGTCAGGATCGAACCCAAGTCTCCTTCGCTACAAGTGCTGTAAGTCAGCAACTCTATCGCTGCGCCACCGTGCCCCCCTTGTTCTTTACGGTTTTTAGTTGCATTTGATTCGCATTAATGGACTTTAAAATAATTCAAAATAAAACCATGGACATTGGCGATAGAAATGTTCTGACTGGTACTGAAATAATTATCTGAAATGTGAAAACTTGTCTTTTTGCTTTTGTCAATATATGTGTAATTGTGTACATGAGCATTTGTGTAATTGGAACTGCTGCTCAGTGCTGATACACAGCCAGAGCGAAAAGGCCACTCTGCCCTTTCATCTCTAAATGGTAATCGTAAACCCAGGTACAAAAGGCTTCACAGAATACGAAGAAACAAAAACACTAATAACCAAAGGCAGGTAAAATGCAACAACTATGTTGGGGACAAACAATTATTTAGTTATTATTTTTAAGAAATAACTGCAGATGCTGGTAAAATCTAAGGGAGACACAAAATGCTGGAGAAACCCTGCGGGTGAGGCAGCATCTGCGGAGAGAAGGAATTGGCGACGTTTTGGGTCGAGACCCTTCTTCAGATGTCAGTTATCACAGTAAAATTAAGAATGATGAGCGAACTACAAAGATATTTGCGTTACGCAAGATCAAAAGAAAAGTGGCCAAAATGTAAGCTGTTAAAAATGACAGATCTTTGCATGTCTTAAGCCATTGGAAGAAAGTGTCTTATCACTTCTTAACAATCATTTACAAAGTACAGGTGAGCACGAATGAATGTATTATTGATATAGAAAAAAATGATATTATATGCTTTGAACAAATAATCAGAAGATTTGCTTTTGGAAAGCAAGCCCAGTAAAAAAAATGTTAGCTCTGCCACTGGGAGAACATGTTGTTCTCTCATTCTCTAACCAAAGAAGTGTTTTGGCCACCTTGACATTGACTGGACATCTTGATTGAGAATCCACGACTGAATTGCCAGCCTCTGCAACATCTTAATTCTATTTTGGGGCTTGAAGTCACAAACCTCTGACTCAGGAGCAAGCAGCTGCCAGCTCAGTGACATTTGTCAACAGGGAAGTGCTTAGAGTGTGTGTGAAAGCGTGAGAGGGAGGTAAAATTATATTGCAACCTCACGATTCTCGATGCTGAAGGATTATTTAAAGAAGTACTCTATTGATGCAATAAACACGTGGACCAATTTATCTGAAGTAAATTCCTACAAAGAGCCACGGCAATAATAATGAGATGACATATTTTGGCGATTAGCTTGGATACTTAGGGGAATTTCTCTACTTTTACTCAATACAGACCATGCAATCTTGAACTTCCACCTGAGAGAGCGGAAAGGACTTTGGTTTCACTTTTCATCCAAATGACATCATCTCAGATAGTCACAAGATAGACACAAAAAAAAGACCCTTCTTCAGTCGACCCGAAACGTCACCTATTCACTTTCTCCAGAGATGCTGTCTGACCCGTTGAGTTACTCCAGAATTTTGTGTCTACCTAAGATCATTAAAAATGTAGTCAAAATTAAATTGGAAGAAGCCTTGCTTTCTTATCTAGCTTTCAATTATTTGGGAGGCACATACCAATTATATGGTCATGTCCTATTGGAGTTTTCATGTGTTGCTACACTGAATGAAGGAAGTTCACCCTCATAGACATATTAATGAGGGCCCCTCAGATGGTTTGAGACTGTCAGAGCAGCCTGGCATTCAGTGAGAGCAGTTCACTGCCTGCACTGAGACCACCTCTGTAGATGTATTTACACCATGCAAAGCACTGGGGACCTGGCCACCTCCCATCATCTGCCACCTTCTGCGCCTTCCCTACCTCCAGATTTCTGCTCCCTGACTCCTAGTCTGAAGAACAGTCTCGACCCAAAGCATCACCCATTCCTTCTCTCCAGAAATGCTGGCTGACCTGTTGAGTTACTCCAGCATTTTGTGTCTATCTTCGGTATAAACCAGCATCTGCAGTTCCTTCTTACTCATCTGCCACCAAGATGGACAAGAGCTGCAAGCACATGGAACACCACCACAGCTTTCTCTCCAAGTTTAGTTTAGTTTAGTTTAGAGATACAGCGAGGAAACAGGCCCTTACGGCCCACCGGGTCCGTGTCGACCAGTGATCCCCACACATTAACACTATCCTATACCCTCTAGGGACAATTTCTTTCTTACATTTACCAAGCAAATTGACCTACAAACCTGTACGGCTTTGGAGTGTGGGGGGAAACCGAAGATCTCTGAGAAAACCCACGCAGGTCACAGGGAGAACGTACAAACTCCGTACAGACAGTACCGGTGGTCAGGATCGAACCAAGGTCTCCGACGCTGTATTCGCTGTAAAGCAGCAACTCTACCGCTGGGCCAACTATCTTGATGTGGAAATATAGCATCACTGGCGACCACGCCTTTGCGGTTGCAGTGCCTAGACTGTGGAACAGCTTCCCTCTTCCCATCAGAACTGCCCCCTCCATCAACTCTTTATTTTTAATCAAAATCTTTTAATTTGGTTTTCAAGACATAACAAAGTGCAAAGTTGTCCATTTGTTACAGACAGAGAGTATGAAAAGAATAGATAAAAAAACAACTTATGCCAACATATAACGAGACAACAACAATGAAAAAAAAAACGAGATACCAAAAATAACCCCTCCCCAGTCACTGCCAGTGAACAAATGCAAATATCAGCCCGTCACACCACTAATCCACGGTAAGTGAATGGGTAGACTGTTAAGCTGTTAAACTGTACTTGATGATCAAGCATTTACAAAACCTGGAATGCAATAAAAAAAGGTCCCCACGCTCTCTGAAACCTTCCATTTGAATGTTGAAGTGAGTACCTGATTTTCTCGAGCTTTAGGCAGGACATAATATCTATCAGCCATTGTGTATGAGTGGGGGGGTAGGTTCCGCCCACCTGAGCAGGATTGTTCGCCGAGCCAGAAGAGAAGCAAAAGATATAGTGCGGCATTTATCTGCAGTTAATCTAACCTCTTTTAAGTTAGTTTAAGTCGAGACTTAAAACTCATCTTTACTCTCAAGCCTTTATTGACGTCCTCTGAGGGAGGGCTATATGGATGTATTTATGTATGTACCCTCTATGAACCACTGTTGTATAAAGTTAATACCTCCACCAATGTAAAGCACTTTGGTCAATGAGAGTTGGTTTTTAAATGTGCTATATAAATAAAAGTGACTTGACTTGACTTGACACTGCTGAGATTAAATGTTGGAACTCCCTACCTAACAGCACTGGAGGAACATTCTCAGTCGTTCAAGAACAGTCTCACCACCATCTTCTCAAAGGCAATTAGATATGGGTGAAAATTGCGTGCGATGCGATGCAAGCAATATCATTATCCCAAACAATTAGAATTTTTAAAAAAATCTCAGGGCATGGAAGATTTGCCTCAATGAATTCGCTATGAAATGATGACATTTTAAATGAACAGCAATACAGCAGTTATTTTCCAAAGATTATTTTACAAAGATCATTAAGTTTATAAGTTTAAAAAGGAAAATTCTGGAGAGCAACAGTGAATAAGAACTTTTTTTATCCATGGAGTAATTACCGGAGAAATAGAACGTGTGTTTTGAAGCTAGATGATTTAAGAGAACTCAAATAATCATTACTCTTTTGCAAACATTATTTTGTGCATTTCATTTCATTATTTAACCTACGCACATTTTAGCTTATTTCATGTGAATGTATATTAGTTCAACATCTGATCGCTCCGACACAGCATTCTGTTGTTTCTCACGTTGGATTACAGTTTGCTCTGTTTTTGTGCCACTTCACTTTTCACCTCTGTGCATCATTAAAAATAATTGGATAGAAATATACCAGTGAGTTCATTTCAATGTTTGTCCTCTACAAAGGGAAAGTCACCCGTTCTTGCCACGCCACTTTGTTCCTCTTTCTTTCAGGCATCTGTCGGACCCATTCCTCATGCAGAGAGCACTTGATCTTCTATCCCTTCTTATTCTGGGCTCCCTTGCTTTAATTCATTATTTCCTGGGCTTTATAAGCAAGGTAACCTTTCACACTCTACAGTTCTAGTTTACTGTTGTAACTTTACAAGGTGTCTAAACTCCGGCAGACTGTCAGCCAATTCCTTGATGATTTACCTTTTGTTTTCTCTGTATACTTTAACTGAGCTCAAACGTAATGGAGTTTAGCTAATAGCTACCAAAAATAATAGACAGTGGATACTTATTAGCAGCATGTACCACCCCAAGCCCAGTATATGCATGGAAAAGGTCAGGTTAAAGTCTTTGCAACCATCTTCATTAATCATCTACCTCGAACTTTTCTTCAGGCCCACAGACAATTGTCAAAAAACAGCACAGAATATGGTAAAGGGCAAGGGCCCTGATAAATTAAACCTGCCCCAAGTCTATGTAGCTCCGAGCTTATTTGGTGGTTGTAGTGTTTAGCAGGCTGATGGTTGTAGAGAAGAAGCTGCTCCTGAACCTGGGCATACGGTTTTCAGTAACTTCCTCCCAATTTCAGAAATTAAATGAGTGTGTGGCCAGAGTGGTGTGGGTCTCCGATGATGCCGGCTGCCTTTATGAGGCAGCGATTCTTCAATGGTGGGGAGGTCAGTTCTCGTGATGGCCTGGGCAGTGTTCACCACTATTTGCAATCTTCATTGCTGGACGTTCAAATTGCTGAACTAGGCCGTGATGCAACCAGTCAATATTGAACATTTGACGGCACTGAGCTTCTACTCGCTGGAGTTGAGAAAGATGAGGGGGGACCTCATTGAAATGTACCAAATAGTGAAAGGCTTGGATAGAGTGGATGTGGAGAGGATGTTTCCACTAGTGGGAGAGTCTAGGACTAGAGGTCTTAGCCTCAGAATTAAAGGGTGTTCCTTTAGGAAAGAGATGAGGAGGAATTTATTTAGTCAGAGGGTGGTGATTGTATGGAATCCTTTGCCACAGAAGGCTGTGGAGGCCAAGTCATTGGATACAGGCATATTTAAGGCAGAGAGAGACAGATTCTTAATTAGTATGGGTGTCAAGAGTTATGGAGAGAATGTAGGGGAATGGGGTTAGGAGGGAGAGATAGATCAGTGGAGTAGACGATGCACCGAATGGCTTAATTCTGCTGCAATCATTTATGACCTAATATGCTCTCTACTAAACACCTGTAGAAGGCCATGAGAGTATTCGTTGACACACCAAACCTCTGTAATCCTCTAAGGAAGTGGAGGTATTGGTGGGCTTTCTTCATGATTGCATCAATGTGCAGGGTCCAGGACAGACCTGCAGGGATATCCACGGGCAGGCATTTGAAGTTTATGACGCTCTCCAACACCACCCCGTCGATGAAGAGAGGTTTGTGGATCCTCTTCCTTCCTCTTCCAAAGTCAACAGTCAGTTCCTTCATCACTGCCTTCATCAGTCAGAGTATTGAGTATAGAAGTTGGGAGGTCATGTTGCAGTTGTATAAGACGTCGGTGAGACCGCATTTAGAACATTGTGTTCAGTTCTGGGCACCATGTTATAGGAAAGATATTGTCAAGCTTGAAAGGGTTCAGAAAAGATTTACAAGGATGTTGCCAGGACTAGAGGGTGTGAGCTACAGGGGGAGATTGAGGAGGCTGGGTCTCTATTCCTTGGAGCGCATGAGGTTGAGGGATGATATTATAGAGGTGTATAAAATCATGAGGAATAGATTGATAGAAGCACAGTCTCTTGCCCAGAGTAGGGAAATTGAGGACCAGAGGAATAGGTTTAAGGTGAAGGGGAAACTTAACAGGAATCTGAGGGGTAACTTTTGCACAGAGGTTAGTGGGTGAATTAATCAAACTTCCAGAGGAGGTAGTTGAGGCATGGACTATCCCGACATTTAAGACATTGTTAGACAGGTGCATGGAGAGGAAAGTTTTGGAGGGATACGAGTCAAACGCAGGCAGGTGGGACTAGTGCAGCTGGGACATTTTGGTTGGTGTGGGCAAGTTGGGCCGAAGGGCCTGTTTCCTCACTGTATGACTCTATGACTTTAATGAAATAGATTCTGTAAATTTGACTGAAATGCACTAGGGTTTCATCGTATTACACACATGTTGTCCTGGACCCCACTGCTGAATATGTTATGCAGATTGAAGTAATTAAATTCAATGGTTGCTTTTCGCAAATGATTTATTACAATGGTATTCACTTAGGATTGTTTCCAAATGTAGACCATTGGCAGGTAATCAGGGATCCCTGGATCTCTGTTTGGCTTTGAGCAAGGAGTCCATACACCACATTCTCTCAGTGTGATTCTCTCCTGCAGCAGTGGCTCAAAATGTTTACCATGTTGAATCATGGAGATTAGTGCAGCACTGAGGATACAGATTAGGCAGAGCCTGACTTAGATCCTCATCTAGACATCTGCCCACCAGTCTTTCACCTGGTTCTTTTCACATTTAATGTTTCCGTTCACATTGGATAATGGTTTCATCTCCAATCGGTAATTGACAAACTTTGGCATTCCTCTTCAACAATACATTTTTTTTCTAATCCAGGCAAAGAGAAATATTTTTTTCCCAGAGGAAATGTAATCATGAAACTTCCTAGAGATTGCAACACTCCAGATATTGGACTGGGCTCCTCTAACCACACAACATGGAAACAGGCCCTTCAGCCCAACTTGACCAACATGCCCAATCTATACCAGTCTCACCTGCCTGCGTTTGGCCCATATCCCTCTAACCCTGTCCTATGCATTACCCACACTGGGCCCACTCCACTGCCCACACTGGGACCACTCCATCCCCACACTGGGCCCACTCCATCCCCACACTGGGCCCACTCCATCCCCACACTGGGCCCACTCCATCCCCACACTGGGCCCACTCCATCCCCACACTGGGCCCACTCCATCCCCACACTGGGCCCACTCCATCCCCACACTGGGCCCACTCCATCCCCACACTGGGCCCACTCCATCCCCACACTGGGCCCACTCCATCCCCACACTGGGCCCACTCCATCCCCACACTGGGCCCACTCCATCCCCACACTGGCCCACTCCATCCCCACACTGGGCCCACTCCATCCCCACACTGGGCCCACTCCATCCCCACACTGGGCCCACTCCATCCCCACACTGGGCCCACTCCATCCCCACACTGGGCCCACTCCATCCCCACACTGGGCCCACTCCATCCCCACACTGGGCCCACTCCATCCCCACACTGGGCCCACTCCATCCCCACACTGGGCCCACTCCATCCCCACACTGGGCCCACTCCATCCCCACACTGGGCCCACTCCATCCCCACACTGGGCCCACTCCATCCCCACACTGGGCCCACTCCATCCCCACACTGGGCCCACTCCATCCCCACACTGGGCCCACTCCATCCCCACACTGGGCCCACTCCACTGCCCACACTGGGACCCTTCATCCCCCACACTGGGCCCACTCCATCCCCACACTGGGCCCACTCCATCCCCACACTGGGCCCACTCCATCCCCACACTGGGCCCATTCCACTGCCCACACTGGGCCCACTCCATCCCCACACTGGGCCCACTCCATCCCCACACTGGGCCCACTCCATCCCCACACTGGGCCCATTCCACTGCCCACACTGGGCCCACTCCATCCCCACACTGGGCCCACTCCATCCCCACACTGGGCCCACTCCATCCCCACACTGGGCCCATTCCACTGCCCACACTGGGACCCTTCATCCCCCACACTGGGACCCTTCATCCCCACACTGGGTCCACTCCACTCCCACACTGGGCCCACTCCACTCCCACACTGGGTCCACTCCACTCCCACACTGGGCCCACTCCACTCCCACACTGGGTCCACTCCACTCCCACACTGGGCCCGATCTACTGCCCACACTGGGACCCTTCATCCCCCTTACTGGGCCCACACGACTGCCCACACTGGGCCCACTCCATCCCCCACACTGGGCCCACACTGGGCCCACTCCATCCCCACACTGGGCCCACACTGGGCCCACTCCATCCCCCACACTGGGCCCACACTGGGCCCACTCCATCCCCACACTGGGCCCATCCATCCCCAAGATAATGACTTCTCTTTCCATGCATTGCCTCAAATCCTTGGTTTCACGTGTATGATAAATAAATAAATTATCATTCATTGCACATTCTTAATTATACAACAACAATGAAATGATATGTTAACATATATATTAGAATGAGTTAGTATAGCAGTTACAGGTCCATTGCTTTGTAATGACATTATTAATGCCATATAAAGTTTTATTGAATCAGATGGGTATGCATTTCTTGATGTGAAAATGGGCAGTATACTAATAGTTTCCTTGCAAATAAATGTTGATGACTCAGCAGCTAAAAAATAATAATCAGCAGTTACGATTAGTTAAATTTAAAAAAATCTGAGGCATTTGTGTCTTTTTGTAATTTTTTTTCCTTTGTTAGAATGGGTCAGTGAATGCCGGATATCAAAGTTATGTTCTCCTCAATTTTACAGTTCTTTGCATTAAATGGAGCTCAAAGTGTCCACAACTACACCAGCATAAGCCTTGACCCATTGTCTCCCAGGAATTCAGGTTAACATCACTGCATTCAATGATATTGACATTGGACAAAGTGTATAGGTACGAAATAGTTTCAGTTTATCAACCATGGGGACTGATACCATGATAAACTTTGACTTGGATCCACGATCAAGGTATTACAAAGCTGAGTGGTACTCCTGCTATTTTTAATGCACCGTAGTTTTAAACGAGATTAGCAGATCTTAAATGGCATTGAAATTGTGTTGGAAGGAACTGCAGATGCTGGTTTAAACTGAAAATGACATAAAATGATGGAGTAACTCAGCGGGACAGGCAGCTACTGTCTGTCCCGAGAGAAGGAAAGGGGGACGTTTCGGGTCGAGACCCTTCTTCAGACTCAAGTAGTTGTGCCAGACACTGACTGCAATATTTAGCTGGTAAGATAAAGTGATTACAATGGGCGATCCTCTTAAGAGCGTTTTTTGAACCTATTCGGTAGTGGTATAAATATACAAAGCTTGCGGTTAGCATTATGTCAGGTGTTGTTGTAAAGAGGGAGTCTCAGGAGTGGGAGCACAAGCACCACTGGAGGAGAGCTCAGTTAGATAACAATTAGGGAACATCATAGACTTTCTGTCCTACCTTGACTTCAAATTGTGCATTGGTACCATCTTTATGAACTTGGCATTTAAGGCAATCTGGTGTAACAGCGATGTACTTGGTACATCTGTCCAAGGGTGACATTTTCAGGAACTGAGTGCAGACACTGTGTTTAGAATTTATAGTTAATGAAGTCAATATATTCCAGCTGTATGAATATAACGCATCTGTGCCTTTATATATGCCATTTGCAAAGGGTCAGATAATGAGAAAAATAACCTCCCTGATCTGTCAGGGTAAATGGGGATGAGCATTCAACTGAGATTATGGCATGTAGAGTGTTCACGCCTAACAGCCCTTATTAATATTTTGGGAATACTGCAGCAGCACGCCAAAGGCCCCTTGCACTCTGATTTCTGAATTCACTCCCCATTTAGAAAATAGTCTATGCTTTAATTCCAACTAACATATCCGACTATATTCGTCAGTAATTATAGCCAAGACGGTTATGACCCCTGTCCCACGGTACAAGTTCATTCCAAGACTTCTCTCAAGTTTGCCCTGATTCGAACTCGGAGATTTACGGTAATGGCCACTCCTCGGTACTCGGGGCTCTCGTGGACATTTTTCATCATGTTGAAAAATCTTCACGAGTCTTCCCATGCTTACCTGCCATTAGCAAGTCTTCCCAGGTACCTGCCGTTAGCGCTAAGAAACATCTCCGAGCTCCGGCGTACCCGCTATGTTCATTCTCCGTGCTTACCACAAGTTTGATTTTTTTTTAACTCGGGAGAGCTCTTGGAATAAACTCGCACCATGGGACAGGACTATTAAATTTCAGTGATTACATTGTTCAGCATTGATCTACTTGAGTGGTGTCAAATGTCTGAAGGGACAAATAACTATATTTTACTCTTGTGTACCTGTTCAGTCCTCGTTGGTTGACCATTGCACAGTGGCAGAGGTAGTAAAGCTGCTGCCTCACAGCTCCCGAGACCCAGATTCAATCCTGACCTCAAATGTAGCCTGTGTGGGGTTTGCACATTCTCCTTGGGAAAATTGTGGTTATTGTGTAGATGAGTGGTAAAATCTGGGAGGGGAGGGAAGTTGATAAAATTTGTAGAGGATAAAATGGGGTTAGGATAAGATTTATGTGAACAGGGTCTTACATTTAAATGGGGGACAGGCCATTTGGCCCATCACAAGAGGGCAGATGAGACAGACCAAATGGCTTGTTTCCTTGCTCTTTATGAATCTATATCAATGGCATTCAGTAAAACTAGAGTCCAGAAAGTAACTGTCCAGGAAGGAACTACAGATGCTGGTTTAATCCGAAGATAAACACAAAGTGCTAGAGTAACTCAGCGGGTCAGACATCAAGGACATGGCAGACCAATTGAACAACTACTTTGATTCTGTCTTCACTAAGTTGTTTGTTGTTTATTGTTGTTTATTTATTTGCACCATGTTTTAAAATAAGACAAACGATCAATTTATAATACCATACAGTGATGGGAGGGAAGGGAAGCCCAAAGGGTTTATACAAAGTCCGCTCCCATCTGAAAATGAGCGTTAATGGCAAATCAGGGGGTAGGAGAAATAAAAAAGACAATAATAAACAATAATACAGTTTAAGAATGAAAATTAAAAATATGAAATTAAAAATATGAAAATAAATAAAATAATAAGGTATAGTATGAGATAAGAGTCAAAAGAAGTAGTTTGAGCTCATAAATAGCATTACAAAAAGCTGGAGGTCAGAACTCAGGACATGATGAGAAACCTTTTAAGCTCAATCTTAAAGGTGGCTAAGGAGGTGTGAGACTTTAATGACAGAGGCAGGAAGACATAAATAATCTGCCGAAAATAGCAGGGGACTGGGAGTAAAATGAAATGGAACTGAGTGAAATCCAGGTTAGCTGGGAAGTGGTGTTAGGTAAATTGAATGGATTAAAGGTCGATAAATCCCCAAGGCCAGATAGGCTACATCCCAGAGTACTTAAAGAAGTAGCCCCGGAAATAGTGGATGCATTAATTTCAAAACTCATTAGACTCTGTAGTTCCTGAGGATTGGAGGGTAGCTAATGTAACCCCACTTTTTAAAAAGGGAGGGAGAGAGAAAACGGGGAATTGCAGACCAGTTAGTCTAACATCGGTAGTGGGGAAACTGCTAAAGTCAGTTATTAAAGATGGAATTGCAGCACATTTGGAAAGTGGTGAAATCATTGGACAAAGTCAGCATGGATTTACATTCATCATGTCTGACGAATCTTATAGAATTTTTCGAGGATGTAGCTAGTAGAGTGGATAAGGGAGAACCAGTGGATATGATATATCTGGACTTTCAGAAGGCTTTCGACAAGGTCCCACATAAAAGATTAGTATGCAAACTTAAAGCACATGGTATTGAGGATTCAGTATTGATGTGGATAGAGAACTGGCTGGCAGGCAGGAAGTAAAGGGTAGGAGTAAACGGGTCCTTTTCAGGATGGCAGGCAGTGACTAATTGGGTGCCGCGAGGCTCGGTGCGGGGACCCCAGCTATTTACAATATATATTAATGAATTGAGTGCAACATCTCCAAGTTTGCGGATGACACAAAGCTGGGGGGCAGTGTTAGCTGTGAGGAGGATGCTAGGAGGCTGCAAGATGACTTGGATAGGTTGGGTGAGTGGGCAAATTCATGGCAGATGCAGTATAATGTGGATAAATGTGAGGTTATCCGCTTTGGTGGCAAAAACAGGAAAGTAGACTATTATTTGAATGGTGGCCGATTAGGAAAAGGGGAGATGCAACGAGACCTGGGTGTCATGGAACACCAGTCATTGAAAGTAGGCATGCAGGTGCAGCAGGCAGTGAAGAAAGTGAATGGTATGTTAGCATTCATAGCAAAAGGATTTAAGTATTGGAGCAGGGAGGTTCTGCTGCACTTGTACAGGGTCTTGGTGAGACCACACCTGGAGTATTGCGTACAGTTTTGGTCTCCTAATCTGAGGAAAGACATTCTTGCCATAGAGAGAAGGTTCACCAGACTGATTCCTGGGATGTCAGGACTTTCATATGAAGAAAGACTGGATAGACTTGGCATGTACTCGCTAGAATTTAGAATATTGAGGGGGATCTTATAGAAACTTCCAAAATTCTTAAGGGGTTGGACAGGCTAGATGCAGGAAGATTGTTCCCGACGTTGGGGAACACCAGAACAAGGGATCACAAGTTAAAGATAAGGGGGATGTCTTGTAGGACGAGATGAGAAAAACATTTTTCACACAGAGAGTAGTGAATCTCTGGAATTCTCTGGAAGGTAGTTGAGGCCAGTTCATTGGCTATATTTAAGAGGGAGTTAGATGTGGCCCTTGTGGCTAAGGGGATCAGGGGGTATGGAGAGAAGGCAGGTACGGGATACTTAGTTGGATGATTAGCCATGATCATATTGAATGGCGGTGCAGGCTCAAAGGGCCGAATGGCCTACTCCTGCACCTATTTTCTATGTTTCTATGTTTCTATCTCCAGAGAAAAGGAATAGATAACGTTTCAGGTTGAGACCGTTCTTCAGACTGCTTTAAAGGGGAGGGAGGTGGCGGAGATGGTCGAAGTGAATTTGAGTGCAGGATAGAAGTTGGTGGTGAAGTTAATGACGTCCATGCGTTCTGCACGGGTGCAGGAGGTAGCACTGATTGGAACGGTGATAGAGTTCAGGGATAGGGCCAGTGTATGCCTAGAACAGGGATTGTTCAACGTACCCTACAAAGAGGCAGGCATAGCTGGGGCACATGCACGTGCGCATAGCTACGACTTGGACCCGGGAGGAATCGAAGGAGAAGTTGATAAGAGTGAGGACCGGCTCCGCTTGGCGGAGGAGAGTGTTAGTAGATTTTTCAGATTCTCCAGTCTGAAGAAGGGTCTCAACCTCACCTATTCCTTTTCCCTAGAGATGCTGTCTGACCTGCTGAGTTACTCCAGTTTTTTGTGTCTATCTCCAGAATGTAACTATTTGCCAAGTTTAACGCAAATCTTTACCTGTAAAACTCTAAACTGTGTATGAACAGTGAAATGTTTTGCTGCAGTTGTCACAATCTGTCATTAGAGGAATTAGCCATGGGGAGACATGTAGCTTCCTGTTCCACTGCTAAAGAACATTTACCGTTGCAGCATGTTCCCAGCTAATGTTCTTTTAGATAACTCCCCTGTTGGCCATTTATATATTTCTCTTCAACTTGCAACGATAGTTTCAAGATTACCATAAGTAAAATAAGGAAGTAGAAAATGTTTTAATGACATATTTACAGCAACAAATTGAAAATGTCCTTTAAACCAGGACAACAGATGATATCAATATTTTGATGTATTTTGGTATCACGGATGAACTAATTGATTGATTTAAGAAGCTCTTAATGGTGTTCAGCTTTCTAAAGCAGATGCTGAATGTAGGCTGAAAACTCTCGTCTACTGCGAGATGTGAAGATAATTTTCTATAATACGAGAATCATAAAGGGTGCGTACCTCACAAGTGTACTGGTGCGTCAGACAATGGCTAGCAGTGAGGAGGCAAGCTTCAGACCAGGAATATATAGAGGATCTTGAATTGAATTGAATTGAATTAAGTGGAACTGAATACTTTATTGTCACATGTGGAAAGTCACAGTGAAATTCTTTGCTTGCGTACCCAATGTATGTCAATCGTCACCACAGTAAGGGCGCTCACAACGTTACAAAGTACCCTCCCCCCTCATGGCAGTCCCCCCACTCCGGGTCATCCTCTTTTCCCGCAACCTCCAATTCCGTTCGACACAGCTTCAGCTGCAGGCTCTGTCTGCTTATTTGGACAGGAAAATAGCAAATAGTATGTAATCCACAGTAGTGTACACTGACGCATTTAGGAAGGTACAGTTGGATAAAGGGTTGTAAAATAAATGGGATAATATTGAGTGGTGTGAAGGAAGAGAACAACCTTGGTCAATGTCCATTGATTATTAAATGGAGCAGGACAGGTCAATAAAGTAGTTAAAGGTTCAAACAGGATACTATCCTTTAGTAACCAAAGCAGGGAATGGAAGAACAGGAAGATTTGCTATGACTGTCCACCACCCGAGTTACACCACAATATAAGTACTGTTAAGATGTTCTGTTCATCACATAACATAAAAGGCGTGATTGCATTGGGGAGGATGCAGAGATAATTCACTGAGATATTGCCTGGATTGGAAAATTGAGAATTTCAGAAAAGACTGAATAAATTCAGGTTGTTTTTTTTGTTGAGCAAAAGAGGTTGAGAGAAGACTGAGGTGCGTACAATTATGAGTAACTTCGACAGGTTACATTTCCTTCCAAGAAGGGCCAAAAAGCAAGAAGCTTAGGTTTAAGGACATAGATTTACAGGGCAACATAGTGGCATAGCAGTAGAGCTACTGCCTGACAGCGCCAGAGACGTGGGTTGGAGCCTGACTACGGGTGCTGTCTGCACGGAGTTTGCACGTTCTCCCCGTGACCTGTATGGGTTTTCTCTGAGATCTTCGGTTTCCTCCCACATTCCAAAGACGTACAGGTTTTTAAGGTTAATTGGCTTGGTGCAAGTGTAAATTGTCCCTAGTATGTGTGGAATAGTGTTAATGCGCGGGAATCACTAGTCGGTGCAGACTCGGTGGGCTGAAGGGCTAAACTAAACTAAACTAAATTAAACATGAGTGAACGCAGTGCACTATTCTCATCCATCACAACCATGAGCCGACCAGATTAGAGTATCAAGTAAATGAATTGTGAGATCAACCTTGAAGTACGGTTGCAGGTCTAGCCACCCAGGTATGGGAGGATGTTACTAAGTTGGAAGGAGTGCAGAGTATATTTGCCATGATGTTGCCTGGTGTTGCAGACTTGGACAAAGGAAAGGCTGTATCAGCTAAGAGTTACTTGGTTGGAGCGAGGAATAAGGGGCAACTCTGTTGATGTATCCAAAATCATGAGGGGTGTGGATAAGGTAAATGCTCACAATCCATTTTCCAGAGTATAGGGATATTAAAGGTCCTTTTTATAGAGTATATGGATACTAAAACTAGAGGGCATGGGATTAAGGTGAGAGGAACGAGATTTGAGAAGGATATCAGTGGCAACATTTACGCTCAGGACTCTGAAGAAGGGTCTCGACCCGATACGTCACCTATTCCATCGCTCCATAGATGCTGCCTGACCTGCTGAGTTTCACCAGCACTTTTGTCTACACTTAGATGGTAGTCGGTATCTGGAACAAATCTCCAGAGGATGCTATAGAAATGGATACAATGATGACTTCCAAAAGACAGCTGGACATACGGAGAGGAAGAATTCAGAAGGATAGGAGCCAAATGGGACTAGCCCAGAATGCCAACTTGATCAACATATGATAAATTAGGCCAACAAGCCTGTTTCCATGCTGTATAGCTCTGTGCCTCTATGGCGCTATTCACTGTAAATATAATTTAACCACCTGCTAATCAGCTAAGTGCCCTGATATTAAACAAATTGCCTGTATGCAACATTGAATTGTATTGACATTTTGGACCTTCTGTAACATTCCTTTATGCACAAATAATTTCTGATTTCATCCCTTCTCTATGCAATACAATTGGAATTCTCTCTGAGCCCACCTTGCAATAGTTATCTAGTTGTAACATGAGGTTATAATGTTTAATGAAAGCCCTGAGGGTGGAGACTGTCTGCATATAAATAATCAATGAGCCCATACAGGCCATTGAGACCAACAATAGGTACCTGAAACTGAAGTGAAGTGAGATATACCATGAAATAAAGCAGTCCTGCTAGAAATATCTCAGTCTTTCCCAATAATGGCAAAGACTTAAAGGAGAGGTTTAGTTTAGTTTTGAGATACAGCGCTGAAACAGGCTCTTCGGCTCACCGAGTCTGCGCTGACAAGCGATCCCCGCACATTAACACTACCCTACACACACTAGGTACAATTTACATTCATACCAAGCCAATTAACCTACAAACCTGTACTTCTTTGGAGTGGGAGATCTCGGAGAAAACCCACGAGGTCACGGGGAGAATGTACAAATTCTGTACAGACAGCGCTCGTAGTCGGGATCGAACCCGGGTCTCCGGCGCTGCTAGCACCGTAAGGCAGTAACTCTACCGCTGTGCCACCGAGCCAAGTGGTGATTCATAATGATTCTTCACATAAAACTAAACCAGATTTAATGAAAACATAAATGGCTTTGATGAGAACAAGAGAAAAGGAAAAAGCTAGACTACAAATCAGCTGCAGTTTGAAAGCAAAGATATACGGCTTGTTTCAACATTGAATCCAGCAGATGAATTCAATATCTCTAAATCCAAAGATTGACGAGTGGGATAAAGTTATTTGAGAGTTCAAATTACTTCAGACTCAGATATGATAAATGGCCGGAATCTGATTAGCACATTTATTGTATTCGATGAAAAGGAGTCTGAGGATAATTTGTATTCTATTCAGAGAAGTAACCATCAGAATTATTAGACAGCAAACGACCAGGTAGGATAGCGTTCTGCACAGGTTCTTCAGTGAATTGAAACAGTTGGAAAGGGTGCAGAGAAGATTTACGAGGATGTTGCCGAGATTCGAGGGCCCAAGCTCTAAGCAGAGGTTGGGAAGGCGGGATTCTATTCCTTGGAGCACAGGAGGCTGAGGTTTATATAATAGAGGTTTATAAAATCGTGAGCTGAATATATTAGATGAATGCACAGAATCTTTTTTCAAAGATCGGGAAAACAAGAACTAGGGCCACAGGCATAAGGTGGGAAGGAAACATTTAAAATAAACCTGAGGGTCACCTACAATGAGTATATGGAATGAGCTGGCAGAGGAAGTAGTTGTGGCAGGCACAATAGCGTTTGGACAAATGCCTGTGTTGGAAAACTTGAAAGGGATATGGGCCAAATGTGGGTAAATTGGATATCTTGGTCAGCATGAATGAGTTGGCCAAAGAGCCACACCGCCCTGGCCACACACGCATTTCACCCATTGCCATCGGGAAGAAGGTACAGGAGCCTGAAAACTGCAGCGTCCAGGTTCAGGAACAGTTTCTTCCCTACAGCCATTAGGCTATTAAACAAGACAACCTCAAATACACTCTGAACTACATAGATTATTCTGTTATAATTGCACTATTATAGTTTTTTTTTTGCGTCCATATCTGTGTGTGTGTGTTTATAACTAGACTAAGTGGGACCTGTAGATTAACGCTTATTAATTCATGCCATTTATAATCTCCACTACATATATATATGCATGCCACCCTTTACATGGTATTACGGTACTACACAAGGTCAGCTAACTCGCTCTCTCTCTCTCACAAGTCAGCGGAGCTAGATGCGAGCAGCTGGCTGTTTGAATGTTCCTATTTGCCTATGTCATAAAGATTGTTCTTCACCATGTTGCTGTGGATCATTCATAAACAGGCCCGTTGGGTCCCAGTCAAAGTGGAGGCCTGGTCCCCCAACGCAACCCATTCCCCAACGTAATATTCCACCACTCGCCCATAGCCCCGAACTGCGCAAGCGCGGCTCAATTCCCCTCATCCACGAGCACTCCCTCCCCCTCCTCTTCATGTGTGGGAGGGGAGGGGCGGAGGGAAGTGGGGTGTGTGGCGAAGGGGGGGTGTGGGGTGGGAGGGAAAGAGGAGTGTGTGGGAGAGGGGTGTGTGGGCGGGGGGGTGAGAGCTTGGAGAAAAGATGGGGAGAGGGGGGCATAACAGGGGAGGAGAGGAGGAACTAACGAGGGGGACCAGAGGGGTAGTGACTGGAATTGGCGGTGCGATGGGGACTCACAGCGGGCGCTGGTTGCTGGTTGCTCTCCTCCGCCGGGATCAGCGCCTCCGCTTTCCGTTTGGCGACATCTCTGACTCCGGGCTGGGCTGGGTCTCCCACGCTGGGCTGCTGCTTGGGGCGGGGCTGCTTCGGGCCCCTCCGAAAGTCCGGTTGGAAACCTCCGCCGGCCACCCTCAGCTCCAGTAACGCCGCGATGGCGCAGGAAGGGGTGGTCCGTCTCAGGGAGTGACAGGGGAAGAGACTAATCCACGCGGCGCTGACTGGCAGAAGAGGTCGATCTGCGCACGGGCGGATATTAAGATTTTTAAATCTCACTAACATTTACGACATTCAACCGATTGGAACGCAACTTGGCGCACTCGTAGCAAGGAGAACGGTGAGTGAACTGGCCAAAAATCGTAGCGCTACCGCGAACCGTTTTTGTGCAAATAGGAAGACTGTCAAACCGGAAGATAACAAGATCATAGTTTTAGTTATGTATAGATATATGTATATGTGAGTATGTGTATCTCCTTTATTATATTGCTACAAGTAAAAATGTCATTGTTCTATTTGGGACATGAGACAATAAAACACTCTGGACTTGACTTGAGCCGGTTTCTGTTTTGTATCATTCTATCACTATGACTCGAACGGAAAGAGTGGGGAACATCAAATAATGAATAAAATGCAGCAAAATCTTGTTCCTGTTGTCTCCTGTTGAGCATAATCTCCCAAAATAATCCCCAATCGGAAGGCAAAATCTCACAAGCATTTTACAGAGCTGGGCATGTGAAGTCAAATCCTTTCCAGTATCAGCCCTTGCCTGATAAATTCATTCCACTAAAAATGACATCAAGATTAATGCGGAAAATTGGAAAGCAAAAAATCTGAAATGAAGATCAGAGAATGTAGTTCAAACATGAATTGCCAGTAGATTAGGTGGTCTCTGTAAAGCAGGATGCTGAGTTATTGTGTCGGAAAGAACGGTAGATGTTGGTTTAAATCGAAGGTGGACACAAAAAGCTGGAGTAACTCAGCGGGACAGGCAGCATCTCTGGAGAGAAGGAACGGGTGACGTTTTGGGTCGAGATCCTTCTTCAGACGGGTCCCGACCCGAAACATCACCCATTCCTTCTCTCCATTGATGCTGCTTGGCTCGCTGAGTTACTCCAGCATTTTGTGTCTACCTGCAGAGTTATTGTTTCAGGTTGGTAAAGTTTCATGGCATGAAAGTTTCTGATGAAAGGTCAATGGCCTGAAACGTTATCCTGTATCGCTCTTCATAGATGCTGCCAAACCTTCCAGCTTTGGAGGTTGTTACAAGTTTCATGATGCTCTCCAGTCTTGGAGGGCAGCTACTACACACGGTGCCTCAGGAAGGCCGTCAGCATTCACAAAGACTCCTCACACCCTTGCAATAGTCTGTTCGAACTTCTACCTTCCGGCAGACGTTACAAGGCCTTCTACGCTCGCACCTTCAGACTGCGGAACAGCTTCATCCCCAGGGCTATAGCTGCTCAGAACCAGCTCTGCTGAATGCCCCCCCTCCCCCACCCACCATGAACTGTCTCCTTCGGATGGTCACGTCGCACATCAACCCGGCACAGACATATTTGCACTTTATACTGTTTTACTGTTGTCGAGGCCTATGAGCGTAAGAAGCTGCGCTACACAGAGCTTGCAGCAGAGGCAAGGCAGCGTGGCTGGAACATCAACGTTTATCCAGTTGAAGTGGGATGCAGAGGATTTGTTGCGTCATCTACCATCAGACTGCTGAAGGAGCTTGGAATCCACGGTCAGGCTCTGCAGAAGACCATAAGATCACTCTCAGACGCGGCTGAAAGAAGCAGCTGTTGGATTTGGCTCAAGCGGAAAGACCCATGCTGGGCCCCAAATACGTCATGGTGAATCTTTGAGGCAGTTTGACACGGGACACACGCTGAGGGCTGATCATCCTGCAGCGGGCCGCCCTTGTGGAGGGTGTATAGTGTTAAAAGGCCGAAACACCCAGTGATGCAAGGGTACACTACTGATGATGTGTCCTGTGCCCAGCTGTCCTGAAGGTTACCCAGGCCAAGATATACGTATACGTACCCCCCCCCCCCCCCCCCCCCCCCCGATGTTGAGCGTCTACCACTCTCAGCAATCAATGATTGTCGTGAAATGCACCCCACCTACTGGCACAAGGGACTTCTTAACATCTAGTCCTGTGTATTTGATTCTGGGTTTTTTTCATCTTGTTTCCTAGGGTGTCTAAATTTTTAGTTAATTAAGTTATTACATCGGATGGAAGCTGCATACCAAATCTCGTAGTACCTCTGTGCAATGACAATAAAATATATTATTATTATGTGGTTACAAATGTGTACATCTTAATAGTTCTAGTTACAAACCACCCATGTTATAATTACTATGAATTTGATGGATTTCCGTCAGAATGTACTAGAGACCCTTAGTTAATTCGTTCAGTTGGAACTAATGTAGACAAAATCTATGGGGCGAAGGAATAGGCGATGTTTCGGGTCGAGATCCTTCTTCAGACTAAGAAACAAAGAATGTTTTCATTCACAGTAACTAGTAATTTCAGATAGAAACATTGAAACATAGAAACATAGAAAATAGGTGCAGGAGGAGGCCATTCGGTCCTTCAAGCCAGCACCGCCATTCATGGCTGATCGTCCCCAATCAATAACCCGTGCATGCCTTCTCCTCATATCCCTTGATTCCACTAGCCTCTAAATCCATCCAGTGATTTGTCCTCCACTGCCCTCTGTATAGAAACAAGAAACATAGGTCTTGGAGAATCGGGATGCATTACAGGTTGGTTATGCAATAGCTCCATCCAAGACCGCAAGAGAAATTGCAGCGAATTGTCGATGCAGCCGAGACCATCACACAAACCAACCTCCCTTCTAGTGACTCAATTTACATAGACATGGACATCCGGTGGCGCTGTTGCTAGCTGCCTCCGCCTTCAGTCCGGTATCTTTTTGTTTTTTTGTTATGTTTGAAGAAGTTTTTTGTGTTTTTTTTAATGTCTTTATGTGAGGGGAAGAGGGTATGGTATGGGGGATACCGTCCTCCAGTTGCTTCCTGGAGAGGATGCGACTATTATTCGAGTCGTGTCCTCGCCCCCCGCCCCCCCTGCGGCCTACCTACGGGATTGGCGCAGCCTTTCCTGCCGGGACCGACCAGAGCTCCAGCAGCAGCGACACAGCGTTGGAAACATCGAGGGGCAGGCGATGCCTCACCGGGGATCGCCGTCTGGAGCTCCGGAGTGCTGGGCCTGTTGCACCGACATCGCGGAGCTGCGGTTCGCGGAGCTCCCAACGCGGGCGGCGCCGACCAACATCGCGGAGTCCTGCGACTCAGTCCGGCTCGGCCTGTGGACTTTGGGTGCCGCGGACTCCGGTGGGAGGTGGCTGATCTGGAGGTCCGGGCCGCTGAGGATGTTCTCCGTCGGGGTTCCATAGTTCCCAGCGAGAGGGCCTGAGCATCGTTCCCGGCGAAAGGGCCTGCGGGTGCTCGGGAGGCCCCGACCACGGGTGAACATCTGGGAAGATCGGCAGGGAGGCTGGCTGGACCTTCCTTAACTCTGGTGCCGCTGAGGGGTTATGTGTGTGTGGACTTCTGTGTTTGTGCTTTAAAAAAAAAATGTTTATTTATTTATTATTTACTTTTATGTTACTGACTGTAAGGAAAATCCATTTTGTTGTCTCTAAAATGAGATAACGACAATAAATTGAATACAAAAAAGAAAATAATTTATACCTCTTGCTGCCTCAGCAAGGCCAGCAGCATAATCAAGGACGGGTCTCACCCCGGCCACTCCCTCTACTCCCCTCTCCCAATGGCCAAAAGGTATAGAAGTGTGAAAACGCACACCTCCAGATTCAGGGAAAGTTTTTACCCCGCTGTTATCGGGCAACTGAACCATCCTACCACAACTAGAGAGCAGTTCTGAACTACTATCTAACTCATTGGTGACCCTCGGTCTATCTTTGATCAGACTTTACTTGCTTTACCTTGCACTAAACATTTTTCCCTTATCATGTATCTGTACACTGTAAATGGCTCGATTTTGTAATTATGTATAGTCTTTGCGCTGACTGGTTGGCACGCAAAAAAAGCTTTGTACTGTACCACGGTACACGTGACAATAAAAAATCGGAACTAAAGAATCACTGCCATGAAACATAGAAACATAGAAATTAGGTGCAGGAGTAGGCCATTCAGCCCTTCGAGCCTGCACCGCCATTCAATATGATCATGGCTGATCATCCAACTCAGTATCCCGTACCTGCCTTCTCTCCATACCCTCTGATCCCCTTAGCCACAAGGGCCATATCCAACTCACTCTTAAATATAGCCAATGAACTGGCCTCAACTACCCTCTGTGGCAGAGAGTTCCAGAGACTCACCACTCTCTGTGTGAAAAAAGTCTTTCTCATCTCGGTCTTAAAGGATTTCCCCCTTATCCTTAAGCTGTGACCCCTTGTCCTGGACTTCCCCAACATCGGGAACAATCTTCCTGCATCTAGCCTGTCCAACCCCTTAAGAATTTTATAAGTTTCTATAAGATCCCCTCTCAATCTCCTAAATTCCAGAGAGTATAAACCGAGTCTATCCAGTCTTTCTTCATAAGACAGTCCTGACATCCCAGGAATCAGTCTGGTGAACCTTCTCTGCACTCCCTCTATGGCAATAATGTCCTTCTCTGCACTGCAGAGGAACCGCACTGTTTCAGCCGTTGTCTACAATGTGACCTGCAATGTCCATGGGCGTTCAATGGTGGAGCCCAGTGATGCTGGATTTCCTTGCATGACACTGGGGAATCCACCACTCTGTAGATCGGGAAGGATCAGAGGTCTCATTTACTTAAAGGGCACTTTCTTAGTCAATGGAATAGGTATTTTTGTTTAATTTTTTTAAGGATATTAAGTCCTTTCATATTTACAGAAAAAAAAAGTTTGAAATATCTCAGAATGTGTCATATGTCCGGTGATTATGTATCTGTACACTGTGATTGGCTTGATTGTAACCATACATTGTCTTTCCACTAGCTGGCTAGCACACAACAAAAGCTTTTCACTGTACCTCAATACACGTGACAATAAACTAAACGGATTATTATTGTGTTTAAATGCTGTTCAGTTCTTGACAGCTTTGACGTGAGATAAGGCTCTGTTTCCAGCTGAGCTTTCTAACAATGGTTGCCTGGAGCAGTGGCCAAGGCAGAGTACTCACTGAGACCTCACTGTGCCACACTGCATGCTTCCAGGCCCCGTGGCCCCGGGGTTTCCATCAAAGCAGCCAGAACATGTTGGTAAAGGTATGGAGAAAGCGCACATTGTGAATCCACGCTGCGGGCTGGATCCTGCAGGATATAGTCCTTTGGATCTATCTACTCCTATCTCTATCCACTGGGTGTGTAGGAAAGAACTGCAGGTGCTGCTTTAAATCAAAGATAGGTACAAAATGCTGGAGTGACTCAGCGGGACAGGCAGCATCTCTGGAGAGAAGGAACACCCGTGGCTTTTCGGGACAAGTGTGAAGAAGTGTCTCGACCCGAAACATCACCTGTTCCTTCTCTCCAGAGATGCTGCCTGTCCCGCTGAGTTCCTCCAGCATTTTGTGTCTATCCTCCCACTAGGGATCTGTTCCGGTCCAGGATATTTCTGGCTGGCTTTCCAGAGCGTTGTGGTGTTACTTTTCCAAGAGAACTCTCTTAGATATTATGGTTATTTTCAAGAATTCTTTCAATTAAAACCCTAAAGGAAACAAAATATAAACCTCAGCTTCAGCTGAACAGACAAGATCCCACTCAAAAGGTCACTTGAAGAACCTTTGGTAACGGAAAGGAGAAAGCTTCCTCAGAAAAGTAAACGTTATTGTGAGTTTACCTCAGACTTATAAAAAAATTGTCTCACAAGCAGTATGGAAAGGTAAATGAATATCTTGAGTACTTCCTCAGCAGACTCAAAATGCAGATATCAAGTAATTCCCATCAGAAAGAAAGCTGGCATCGAGGAGGAGCAGGACAGAGCCTGGTAATAGATTGATACAGGTGAGGAGGGCTTTTATTTAACAGAGGGGGAGAGCAGCAGGAATCACGATCACAAGTGATAGGATAGATTAGGCCATTCGGCCCATTGAGTCCACTCTGCCATGGCTGATCTCTGCCTCCTAATCCCATTTTCCTGCCCTCCCCATAACCCTTGACACCCGTTCTAATCAAGGAATTTATCTATCTCTGCCTTAAAACTATCCATTGACTTGGCCTCCACAGCCCTCTGTGGCAATGAGTTCCACAGATTAACTACCCTTTGACTAAAGTTCCTCCTCACCTCCTTTCTAAAAGAGCACCCTTTAATTCTGAGGCTGTGGCCTCTGGTCCTAGACTCTCCCATGAGTGGAAACATCCTTTCCACATCCACTCTATCTATGCTTTTCATCATTCTGTAAGTTTCAATGAGGCCCCTCACAGAGGGGGAGCAGTGAGGGAGGGTCTCCCATTGGAGAGAGGGGAATTTCTTCCAAGTAGGCACACCTTGTGGAGATTTCGCAATGGTGCAGTGAAATGTATAAACAAGAAACTGCAGATGCTGGTTTGCAAAAGAAGACACCAAGTGCGAGGGTCAGACAGCATTACTGGAAGTTGGTTTCTCATTCATATGTCAAAAAAGATCTCACTTTCAATCCCTAGGATAGGATAGTGTTAAAGCCCTGTCGCACGGTATGAGTTCATTCAAGTGCTCTCCCGAGTAAAAAAAAAACGTACTCGTGGTAAGCACGTAGAATGACCGTATCGGGTACGTCGGAGCTCAGGGACGTCTCTTAGCGGCTCGTAATGCTAACGGCAGATACTCGGGAAGACTCGCTAATGGCAGGTAAGCACGGGAAGATTCGTGAAGATTTTTCAACATGTTGAAAAATGTCCACGAGAGCCCCGAGTACCTGCGAACGGCCATTACCGTAAATCTCCAACTTCGAATCGGGCAAACTCGGGAGAACTCTTTGAATGAACTGGTATTAGTGTGTGGGATCGCCGGTCAGCGCGGACTTGGTGGGCGAAAGGGCTTGTGTCCATGCTGTATCTCTACGTGACTTCGGAAGGTACAAAATGTAGTTGAACAACAAATGGTGTCAATAGGCAGAGGAAGGTGGAAAGTAGACTGATACTTCAAAGAATGGCCGCGCAATTATGGAAGAATAGAATTTGAAAAGAAATTTAAGGCAGACATTTGCCTCATATTCGCTACATCAATGCGCTCTGAGAGATTGGACCACATATTTTCAAGGCATGAGGATACAACAATGGCTTAGGAATACACTTTATAGTGTGGCTTCTTGCAAACAGGATTCTCATTCGCATGAGAGATTTCATCAAGAAAGCATTCAATCTTTTCTGATAGAATATAAAGCCTGTTTGAAATAAACAGAGGAATATAGATTCTCCCTGTAGGTAATTTTTCACAATAAATAAATAATTCAAACAACTAACATGACATCATGCCAGTGCCAAAGTGCATATCTGCCTCCAATAAAAGGCTAGGTTTCAACTAAAAACATAATTCTCCATAGAAGAATTTACGTTCAATGGGTAAAGATTCTTAACTGAATAACTTAACCGTAAAAGCCAACAAAGTGAAGGGGGAAATATTTCCATGGTGCCGACTGTAACAGATAAAACGTGGCAACGCTGGTGGGCAAGGTGGTGAAGAAGGTGTATGGTATGCTTGTCTTCGTTGAATGTGGCTTTGAGTGAAAGAGTCGGGATTAAACCAGCATCTGCAGTTCCTTCTTATACATTTTGTCCGTTCCACTGCAAAATCTCCTCAAGGAATGTCTACTTTGAAGAAATTCTCCTCCTCTCTCCGACAGGAATTCTGCAACATCCTCTCTCACTGCTCCCCCTCTGTGATTCCTCCTACCCTCCGACTTTGAAGAAGGGTCTCGATCAGAAACATCACCCATTCCTTCTCTCCAGAGATGCTGCCTGACCCGTTGAGTTATTCCAGTATTTTGTGTCCACCTTCGACTTAACGAGCATCTGCACTTCTCCCCTTCAAAGTTGGGATGTCATGTTGTAGCTGTACAAGATGGTGGTGAAAGCACACCAGGAGTATTATGTATAGTCCTGTCCCTCTAATACAGAGGACATGACTAACCGATAGAGTAGAGTTAGAAGAAAAGACTGGATAGGCTGGAACTGATTAACCAGGAGCAAAGGAGGTTTAGGGGTGAGCTTAGAGATGCATATATAAGATCATGAGAGGCATAGATAAGATCACAGTCTTTTTCGCTGAATAGCAGAGTCTAAACAAGTAGGCATAGGTATATGGTCAGAGGGGAAAGATTTAAAGGGGAAAGATTTAAAGGGGACGAGGGATAGGTTGTTCACACAGAGGGTGGTGAGTATATGTACTGAGTTGTCAGAGGGAGTGTAGTTGGGAACAAATGCAAAGTTTAAAGATGAAAGAATGGGTCGACTGGGCTTGTAGTCACTGGAATTTAGGATGAGAGGAGATCTTATAGAAACATCTAAAATTCTTAAGGGATTGAACAGGCTAGATGCAGGAAAAATGGTCCCCATGTTGGGGGAGTCCAGAACCAGTGGTCACAGTTTAAGAATAAGGGGTATGCCATTTAGGGCTGAGGTGAGGAAATATGCTTCACCCAGAGTGTTGTGAATCTGTGGAATTCTCTGCCATAGAAGGTAGTGGAGCCCAATTCACGGGATGTTTTCAAGAGAGAGTTAGATTTAGCTCTTAGTGCTAATGGAATCAAGGGATATGGGGAGAAAGTGGGAATGGGGTTCTGATTAGGATGATCAGCCATGGTCATATTGAATGGCAGTGCTGGCCCGAAGGGCGGAATGGCCTACTCCTGCACCTATTTTCTATGTTACTATCTTTCTAAATTAGCTTCTGTAGGTTAATTGTCCCTGGTGGTAACTAAACAAAAGTAGATTTTATGCTTCACAATCATTCGCAATAAGTCTATGAAAATCCACCATAAGCCACCACAGGCCAGATGCTGGGAATATTGTGCAGGGTTTCATCATCTCTATTTAATGAACACACGATGGTAATACCACTGAGAATGTAGCCATTGGATTGTTTGTTATTTTGTCAGTTGTCTGGGACTGGGGGAGAGTCAAAAAAAATGATAACCCTTCAGATTTGATATCAGAAGATCACAACTTGTGTGGGCCTTGACACTGAAACCATGGAAACAAATCTCAGTGTTGCCATATAGGATTATGACAGAAAATATTTATACTCCTGTAAGCACTGGACTTCACAGAAGCTCAGCAATGCTCATTCATCCAAGATATTTTGTTGAACAAACTCTCGCATCTAACGTCAAAGTATCTCACCAAGAAATTAGCATTGTTTAATTTATTTTTTAAGTTTAGTTTAGAGATACATCGCGTCCTGCGGCCCACTGAGTCCATACCGACCAGCGATCCCTGTAACACGAGGGACAATTTACACTTAAACCAAGCCAATTAACCTAGAAACCTGTACGTCTTTGATGTGTGGGAGGAAACTGAAGATCTCGAAGAAAACCCACGTGGGAACGGGGAGAACATGCAAACTCCGTACAGACAGTACCCGTAGCCAGGATCGAACCCGTGTCTCTGGCACTGTAAGTGCTGTACGACAGCAGCTCTACTGCTGCCCGTTGTCTATCTCATTTACCTCATTCAGTGATTAAAATAACATTGGCGGAAACACTTTTCCCTTTGATTAGTTTTCCCTAAGTCTTAATGGGAAGGCCCCAGCTGTGGTTGCCGTCGCTATTCCAAGTTGCTTCCGGATGCTGTTACCATGGTACTCCTCCTTGCAAGACAAGTTAGAAGTACAATATGAAGTGAGGAAGATATTAGCATTCCACGAGGATGTACTGGACTGATACAAGGCTCAACAAGGCCATCGGGTCACTGACTGCATCTATTATCACAAATTAATAATTTCAGCTTAGAATTTAATAAAACTGGAACGTGCTTTGCAAAAGGTAACATCTATTGAACAGAAACCTTTGTATGAGGAGAGGGCTGAGTAGGCCAATAACCACATTGAAATTCTATTTTAAATGTTATTGCAAAGGTTATTTATCCAAAACCCTTTATTCTTCCATTAAAATAACTGATTGTGATTTTGTACTGGATTTGGCCGAGTTTGTAAGATGCTTCCCGAATGGTTAACGCAGTAAATGTCCCCCACTCCCGCACTTGTGACAAGCATGTCAGTGTTGTTCCTGTCAAATTCCTGGTAACAATTTCGATTCCATTATCAAACACTGCCAATTGGTCTCTCAGCCTTCCCGAGAAAATATTAGGCTTCTTTGTTTTGGTTGCCAGTGTAACGAGGATTATTGATTTGAGGGTCACTCCTGACACATTGGTGATATGAATGGGGCGATACCAGCTCGCTTCATGGAATAGCCCCATCCATGTGGCAGACATCTGTAGCCTGAACACAGATGCTCCAGTGTAGAGGGACCACAATGTGAACACTGACTGTTTAATTAGTACAATAAGTCGAAAGTGCCAAATTGCAGCTTCACATGGAACGCCTGTTTCATTTTCTGGATGGTGGGAAGGATGGAGGTGGAAGAAGGATAGGAGGTACATTCCTTATGGATGCATGGGAACATGCCATAAAATGGGGAGTGCTTATAAGGCCATAAGGTCATAAGCGATAGGAATAGAATTAGGCCATTCGGCCCATCAGGTCTACTCTGCCATTCAATCATGGCTGATCTATCTCTCTCTCTTAAAGCTATTCTCCTGCCTTCTCCCCATAACCTCTGACACCCGTACTAATCAAGAATCTTTCTCTGCCTTAAAAATATCCACTGACGGCCTCCACAGCCTTCTGTGGCAAATAATTCCACAGATTCACCACCCTCTGACTAAAGATAATTCTCCTCATCTCCTTCCTAAAAGAACGTCCTTTAATTCTGAGTCTCTGACCTCCAGTATTAGTTTCTCCCACTGGTGGAAACACCCTCTCCACATCCACTCTATCCAAGCGGAAATGTGAGGGGAACGCTCCCCTTGGAATGTTGATAGGGAAGGGGAGAGGAAGATATGTTGGTGGTGAAATCTTTGTGGGAAAAACTGGTGGAAATCATGAAGGATGATTAGATGGGCGTGGAGTTTGAAGGTGTGGAATGTGTCATTGCACTGGAGATGGAAGAAATGGAAGAATTCACTTCAGCTTAGATTATTGTCATGTGTACCGAGGTTCAGTGACATGATTTTTGTTGCGTGCTAACCAGTGAGCAGAAAGGCAATACATAATTACAATCAATCCATTTACAATGTATAGATACATGATAAAGGGCCTGTCCCACTTTCGCAGCCTTCACAGGTGACTGCCGGCACCCGTGATAGGTCGCCAACATTTTCAACATGTTGAAAATTCAGCGGTGACCAGAAAGATGCTAGGACTCTTTGGAGATCTCTCACGACCATAGGAGACCTCTCACGATCATACTGGCGACCCCTGGCGACATGTCGCAGGTGACCTCTCACGCCCATAGGAGACCTCTCATGACCATGGTCGTGAGAGGTCTCCAAAGAGTCGTAGCTTCTTTCTGGTCACCGTGTGCCAGCAGTCGCCTGTAAAGGTCGCGTAAGTGGGACAGGCCCTTTAGGGAACAATGTTTAATGCAAGGTAAAGCCAACCAAGTCCGGTCAAGGATAGTCTGAGGGACATCAGAGGTGGATAGTAGTTTTGTGGTAGGATGATTCAGTTGCCTGATAACAGCTGGGAAGAAACTGTCCCTGAATCTGGTGGTGTGCCTTTTCAAACTTCTATACCTTTGTCAGATGGGAGAGGGGAGAATTACACAGAGTCCTGACAGGGTGAGGGGAAGTGGAGCCAAATATCTGGTTAGTCACTGGCTTGTGGCTAGACTATTCCCTGAGAAGATGGAGAGAACAAGGAAGGTTGACACAAAATGCATTCCTTCTCTCCAGAGATGCTGCCTGTCCCGCTGAGTTACTCCAGCATTTTGTGTCTATCTCCTGTTTAAAGCAGCATCTGCAGTTCCTTCCTACACAAGGGAAGGGAAGAGTCAGAGTAACATTTGAAGGTGTGAACAGAGAGGAATTTGCAGAGAATTTGATGAATCTTCAATACAAATGCAAGAAGCAGCAAAAATACAATCGTAATGTACCCGAAAGAGAATTGAGAGGGGAGCTTGAGACTGAAACAAAGACCGATTCAGATGGCCAGCAGAATTTGGGCCGTCCCATGTCACGTTTTTTTACAAGCACAGGAGATGTGGCATCTTTATTTTTTCCCATTGCACCATCTAGGAAATTAAACAGTCTTTCCAAGTGAACCAGTGATTCGCTTTCACTTCTAATCTAGCGCAATGCGATCAGCGTTTCCAATGTGGACACGTCTACACTGGAAAAACCAAACACAGGTTTGAGGAGCACCTGTCTGTGGGAGTGATCCCGAGCTTTTTGGTTGCCTGTCACTTTCAGTTTCCATCCCACACTCTGTCACTGGCCTCCTACCCACACTGTCAGTATAAGACCTGATCAAAGCTGGAGGAACAACACTTCACCATCCTTCTGCAGTGTTGATTGTCGACTCATTATCAAATTCTGCATCTTTAGTTACCCTTTTCCCCACATCCATCTGTAATTTTGGCTCAGTATTTCTCTAATGTTATAGTCGTGCTGCTGAGCTCCACTCTTAGCAGCGCTTAACATAAAGAGGTTATTACATCATATAACATGAAGAAATGCTTTTTCCCTTCCCCTCAATGTGGAAAATCTGACCAGATAATTGTGTCTCTTCTTGTGTATAGGCAGTCTGAAGAGCATGTGCCAACTGAGGTCCTTGGTCTCCTCCATTGAGACTAAACGCAAATTGGAGAAAAAGCATCTCATACTTTGCTTGGGCAGCTTACAGCCAAGTGGTATGATTATTGATTTCTCTAACTTCAAGTAACCCCTGCATTTCTCTCTCCATCCCTCGCCCACCCAAGTCACATCAGCCTTTCATTCACACCTCACTACAGCTAACAATGACCTGTTCCTTTATCATCGTAACTTTTTTGCACATCTTTGGTTCATTTGTTCCACATCTCTCTACATCATCTTCTGTACAGCTCTCGTTTCCCTTTCCCACGACTCTCAGTCTGAAGGTGGGTCTCGACCCAAAATGTCACCCATTCATTCTCTCCAGAGATGCTGCCTGTCCCGTTGAGTTGCTCCAGCTTGTTGAGTTTAACATTGCCTACACTCCAGTCCTCTGGGACCACACCTGTGGCTCGAGAATATCCATCAACATGTCACCTTCATCACCAGAGCAGCCAACACACTCGGCCACTGCTGTGGAAGCAACAGTTCCTCTTGCTGTACCACCAATAGGAAGGTTTACTGCGTCCCCCCCCCCCCCCGGCCCTCAACGTGGAGAATCTGACCGGTTAATTGTGCCTCTTCTTGTGTACAGGCAGAGTCTGAAGAGCATGTGCCAATGAAGAGGACTACAAAGAACTGGTCAGGGAGGCAGGAGAGTGGTCACTGGAGTCTTTGAATCTGTGGACGGGCCATGTTTAAGGATTCGTCAATGGGCCTAGATGAATATGACGGTTGTCACCAACTTTATGAAGGGATGCTTTGGCGAGTGGTGTACCTACAACAATATTCTGCCTTTCCCGGCCAGAAGGCTTGGATGAACCAGAAGGCTCATAATGTGCTGAATGCTAGATCTGTGGTGTTTAGGTCTGGCAAACTAAAGTCATACCAGAAGGCCATACAACACCTCCACAACATCTTGGGACTGTAGCTGGTTATACAATAAGAACCAGGTTGTCACTGAGGATGATGAAAAGGAGCACAGTCAGAGCACTGCCAGCTTGCTGCTACCCTTTTTGTGGAACTGACAAAAGTGGATTCTCTAACCTGGGGTTCTACAATATGTGGGAAAATGATTGGGTGTTCTGTAATGGAGGACAGCGAGCAGATCACATATTGTCTTTTTAACTGTATCATGAATTAAGCTCTCGTTCTCCACATTTGAAAATGCCAGAGAAATGGACATGCTCAGATTTTCCTTCACCTTTTGTAATGAGTGTGTCTCTTGTGTTAGAAATAAAGAGGAAATTACAACTGCAGATCTGTCGCCCATTGATCTGGTTACGACCAACTGGGGAACTCAGAGCTCCTCTCTTAATGAAAGATGGGAGAATGCCAGTTTTAGTTTCCATCCTAATTATAACAAAAGCACACACCTTCATGATATGCACAGTTTATTGAAATCCAATTTTATTTTTGTTAATTGCCAACACTGTCCTATTTTATTTTAGCGGATCTTCACCCGTGTAAGTGTGATAACCTTGTCAACTGAGAAGACATGCTTGAATGCAGTATTGAGAAAAAGCTGCTGGTGATGTTCACACACAGATGCTTATGCATTCTTATTGGATATCCCTTGGCTATTTTAACAGAAGTTTTAATGCAAATTGAGTAATGCTTCCGTTGAAATGGCAGCAAGAATAATTTGATATGTGTATGAAGCATCTGTGCGATAAGTTTGCAAACAGCTTTTTCTATCCCATTAGCCTTTAACTACGGGTTCCCTATTTCCATTGCTAGGATGTAAAAGATCTAATTTTACCAAGGTGCCAGTAAACATATTAAAGGTGTACACAATCCCTTTCAGAGGAGGCTTGATAAATACATGAGAGGGGAAGGAATAGAGGGGAGAGAAAACCATGTAAGATTGTAAGATCATAAGTGATAGGAACAGAATTAAACCCCTGTCTCACGGTGCGCGTTGGCCCACAAGTGACCCCGAGTTTTCACTCGTGGTGATCACGTACGATGGTTTCCAACGGCAGGTACTCGGGAAACTTGTTAACTCGTGAAAAAAATCAAACATGTTTGATTTTTTTCACGAGTCAAATTAGCTGTTCAAGTTAAAAATGGAAACATTTAAACTCGTTGTAATAACGTAGTGGCCCGTGCGTTTATCTTAGTGTCTCGTGAGTCTACCGTGGGAACTTTCTTATAATCTGTTCGTTTGCTCGAGTAAAGACTGAACCAAAGATAGACACAAAATGCTGGAGTAATTACATGTGGTTAAGTTACATGTGGCTCCGGGAGGTAAAGAGGCTTGAGAAATATAAATGCTGAAATACGCGCGGATCAACGCGGGGTATCCAGAGCTGAAAGTTGCAATGAAATGAGATTGAACAAGACGACTTTGACACAAAAAGCTGGAGTAACTCAGCGGGACAGGCGGCAGGAGAGAAGGAAAAATGCAAAAAAAGTGAAACTATCGCCAGGGAAAATCGAGAACTTCTTGGCTCCCTTCGCCTCAGACCTAAATGCAGCAATCCCCCCTTCTCTGTGTTATGTGTGTCAACATGCATTCATTCCTGAATTCAGAGAAAAAGGCGAATGTATTCCCCCCCTCGCCCCCCGAAAACAAACCTAATCCACGTTTCCCAAACACCAGTCCGAAGAAGGGTCGTTAGAATCAACACTTTATGTATGAGAACCATCTCCACTTCCAGGTTTTTTCTAGAGGGATTAAAACTAATTAAATGTGTGGAACAAACTAAAAATGCAAAACTGGAAATAAAATTAAGTTTGTCTAAATATCAAACGCGTATGCATTGCAATTTGCAGCGGAGACACTGGATAGAAAGTATTCAGTAGCGCGCACACCACACACACATATGTCCTACTTCCCGCTGTTAAGTTACTATTTGCTTTCAGTGTTTTTGTTTTATCTCTTCTTATATTCCAGCTGGAGCTGTATTTTCACCGACTCGCCAAACCCCCCCCCCACCCGGCTCCCCAAACTCGAGAACTTGGAATTCGCGAGAACTATTTTGTTTTGGTTTTAAAATGAACAACATTTTTCAGTTAATCGGTCGAAGGCTGTGGATTGGCGAGAGTATTATATTTGAAATGCAGGGGGATGATATTTCGCGGAGTTACCCAGCAGTAGGCAACCCAGGAACCACGTAAAGTATATATACAGCACATGGACATGTCTATATGTGTGTGTGTGTGTGTGTGTGTGTGTGTGTGTGTGTGTGTGTGTGTGTGTGTGTCTGTGTGTGTGTGTGTGTCTGTCTGTGTGTCTGTGTCTGTGTCTGTGTGTCTGTGTGTGTGTGTGTGTGTGTGTGTGTGTGTGTGTGTGTGTGTGTGTGTGTCTGTGTGTGTCTCTCTCTCTGTCTGTCTGTGTGTATCTGTGTGTGTGTGTGTGTCTGCTGTCGTTTCCCGGCGGCCGCTCAAAGTCAGTCACCCGTGCTGCTTCCTTCCTCGGAAGTGGCGGCCAGTTCTGCTGTCCGTGCCCGGAGCGCTGCGGCAGCCACCCAAGCTAATTCACTCCCCGGCCACAATAAAAACATACACAGTGACAGCACGGAAACAGGCCATCTCGGCCCTTTTACTCCGTGCCGAACACTACTCACCTAGTCCCATCTACCTGCACTCAGACCGGAGCGTGGCAAGTGGGTTACTGACCCCAATCACCTCCTTCACAACGCCAGACTCCCCAAATACTATGAACTGAGCTCTCCCCCCACCCCGGGAAATACAGTATTTAAAAACATAAAGCACCAAGAAATGCACTTACCACGTTATTGGTTGCTGGAGGGTGCGCATTTTCCCTTTGTAGGTCACATCAATAGATGCAGCCGCGCTGAAATAACTCAAAGCCACGGGATGGAGATGTCTTCTTTAACATTGTTGCTTTATTAAAACATACGGTTGGCTCAAGAGTAACGGGAGAGAACTTGGTAACTCGGGAGAGGAAGTTGGAGCATCGCAGCAATGACATACCCGCGGGAACTCGGTTAAACACTTGATCATAAACTTGAAGTCTCGTACACAACCACGAGTCTTTCACTCGGGGCACCTCGTGGGTCAACTCGCACCGTGAGACAGGGCCATTAGGCCATTTGGCCCATCAAGTCTGCTCCGCCTTTCAATCATGGCTGATCTATCCCTCCCTGCCTTCTCCCCATAACCCCTGACACCCGTATACCAGAGATGTCAAGATGGCGACTATTTGCGTGCAGGCTACAGAAGCAGACCTACGAACTCATATTACAATCGCTCCATACTCTTAAATCTCTCTTCCTACAGCAACATTTCTTACTTTAACTATGATCTTCTTAAACTCGTCTCAGATCTGTCCTTACTTCAACTCCTGGCACCCGAAAACCAGCTACATGGACCCTGGGACTATCTTTGATCAAACTTTGCTGGCGTTACCTTGCACTAAAAGTTATTCCCTTATAATGTATTATTACACTGTAAATGGATCGATTGTAATCATGTACTGTCTTTCTGCTGACTGGTTAGCGAGCAACAAAAGTTTTTCACTGTACACGTGACAATAAACTACACAGAACTGAACAGAATAGCAGCATGTACAGTGCGGCTTGGATTGATAAGGGCCGGAGGAAACTGATAGGGAGAAGTATAGATACAGTGCAATGCAGCACAGTTGGATCAAAGGCTTGCTTCTGTCCTACAGTTTCCATTTAATTCCTCATGAATTTCCATCTGGAAGATTTTTGTGAACAACATTTTCAGCCATATCAGCTTTGGGCTGCAAGAAACAATGTCCTTTTAACAGAGCAGGAGACAAAAAAAGAGGGAGGTGTCTTCCAGTTCCTGGAGGACAAATGTGAATCATTGATTAATTTTTGAACACAAGTGCTTGGATCCCCAAGCATTTGCCCTTAATGATTAAAGAAGAAAGCTCAAAAATCCTACACGCTTTTTCAGATTAGCCGTAAAACTGCTTTGGTCTTCTGAATATTTAAACATTTATCTGCGCAGTGCGCGATTCCAGAGAGACTGGAGATAAACCCAATTTGATTTGCTGCCTGGATCGTTATTTTTTTAATATAATCATACAAGAAAGGATGGGAAAGCAGTAAAGTGTGATAGTCCTGATGTTACAGATTACATAAGAAACCCATTGAATGATCAGTGGTTGATTAACGCATTCTGCAAATTGTTTTCAAACTTCTTGCCATTCGGCATTGACGGACAAGGTTATTGTGGTTATTAATAAACTGCTGTGGACTTTAATTCAGGTGCAGGAGAAGGCCATTCGGCCCTTCAAGTTTTCGATATGATCATGGCTGATCATCCAGAATCAGTACCCCGTTCTGGCTTTTCCCACATATCCCTTCATTCCGTGAGCCCTAAGAGCAAAATCTAACTCTCTCTCGAAAACATCCAATGAATTGACCCCCACTGCCTTCTGTGGCAGAGAATTCCGCAGAAACACAACTCTCTGGGTGAAAAGGTTTCTTCTCATCTCAGTCCTAAACGGCCTTACCCTTATTCTTAACCTGTGACCCCCTGGTTCTGGACTCCCCCAACATCGGGAACATTTTTCCTGCATCTAGCCTGTCCAATCCCTTAAGGATTTTATATGTTTCTATAAGATATCCTCTCATCCTTCCAAATTCCAGTGAATTTTTGACCAGACTGGAAACAAATATTTAAGTTGTACAAGAAAGAGGATAAATCATTGTCGCTGCAGATATTTGTGATAGTTATGAACTCATTCAGCTGGACTCAGCAGTCAAACTCAGTGGCCAGACAAATGTCAGTGCCTTAATCACTTGAGGCTGTTCTGATACACACTAACCATGTATCATTCCTGTACATAATCACACAGCATCAATTGGATGTTAGACACAAAATGCTGGAGTAACTCAGCGGGACAGGCAGCATCTCTGGAGTGAAAGAATGGGTGACGTTTCGGGTCGAGACCCTTCTTTAGACTGAGAGTCAAGGGAGTGGGAGATACAAAAATTAAAATGTAGAATAGATCATTGTTAGCTAGGAGAAGGTGAAAACAAAGCAAACAGAGGGCGCACAGTGGCACAGCGGTGGAGTTGCTGCCTTACAGCACTTGCAGCACCGGGGACCTGGGTTCGATCCTGACTACGGGTGCTGTCTGTACTGAGTTTGTACATTCTCCCCGTGACCTGCGTGGGTTTTCTGTGAAATCATCGGTTTCCTCCCACAGTCCAAAGACGTAGAGGTTTGCAGGTTAATTGGCTTGATGTATGTGTAAAATTGCCCCTATTGTGTGTAGGATAATGTTAATGTGTGGAGATCGCGGGTCAGCATGGACTCGGAGGGCCGAAAGGCCTGTTTCCGCACTCTATCTCTAATCTAAAAGAGATAAAATATAATCAGGGGGTCAGTCAGGCTGGTCGGAGATCTGAGAAGTGGGATGGACAGAGAGGGAAAGCAAGGGTTCCTTGAAGTCAGTATTCATACCACTGAGGTGTAAGCTACCCAGGCAAACTACACACATCAATTTGTTCTTCAATGTGGCTGTTACCTGCATTTCTGAGTTAGTTAAGAGGTTGGAGGGAAATCTCTTCACATGTCTACAACTTATTTGTGGACGTCTATAGCTTCTTCTGCCATTTGTGGTCTCAGCCACGTGCAAGACCTTTGAATCATCGCTTCCGATAGGTGTTGTAAGAATCGCAAATGTTCTGGTGGGCAGGAGGGGTGGGGCAATGGTGGACAATCACTTTCACGTTTGAACAGTGGATAATGCGTCTATAATGTAATTAAAATGATGGCTTATTTTGTGGAGATTGTGGTCAAAGAAATTGGGACACGGATCTTTCAGTCCCAGTTCTTGAAGTATCCTGAAGATCATCAAACTTAGCGGGCAAGTGTTGTATTTGCATGTTACAATGCGTGGTAAGAGGCAAGAATTAAAGCGCTCCTGATAAATCAGTAGAATCGGTCAAAATGGGGTCATCTCAACCTCACTAAGGAAGACTACAAGGATCCAGTGCGTGAACATTACACATTTGTGAGGTGTTCTGATGTAAGTTTTACTACCGACGATGCCATCCACATTGGTGTCATCTGCAAAAGAACTAATCATGCCTTCCACATTCTCATTCAAATCCTTAATTGTAACGCTGCATGGTAAATTACATTTCACTGCATCTTATACTGCATATGACAAATAAATTTGAACTTTGAACAAATACATTTGAACTTTGAACTTTGATATAAACCGAAAACTGCAATGAGCCCTGCACTGGCCCCCAAGGAACACCACAACAAACAGCTAACAATGGCCTGGTTCCTTTACCATTGTTCCTTTACCATTTTTTGCATATCTTTCATTCATTGTTCTATATCTCTCTACATCATCGTCTGTATCCCTCGTTTCTCTTTCCCTTGACTTTGAGCCTGAAGAAGGATCTTGACCCTAAGCGTCACCTATTCCTTCCCTGCAGAGATGCTGCTGTTCCGCTGAGTCACTCCAGCTATCTGTGTTACTTCACTGGCTCTGAAGAAGGGTTACTTCTTCCTCCCACACTCGTACTTGGTTAATGTCAAAATTATCCCTCGTGTGTGTAGGATAGTATTAATATGCGGGGATCGCTGGTCGGCGCAGGCCCGGTGGGCCGAAGGGCCTGTTTCCATGCTGTATCTCTGATCTAAACTAAATTAAGCTAAACACTATCTCCGACATACAAATCTATGCTTACTATCCCAATCAGCCCCTGACTATCCAAATGCATATATATCTTATCCCTCAGAATCCTCTCCAGTAACCTGCCTACCACATATATTAGGCTCACTGGTCTTTAGTTCCCTGGCTTTTCTTGCAGCCCTTCTGAAATGTAGTCACAACATTAGCCTCCCTCCAGTCTTTCAACTTCCAGCACCTCAAGCGACTAATAATAATTTATACATCTCAGCCAGGCCGCCTGCAATTCCTTCTCTAGCTTCCCACAGTGTACGTACATAAATTTGATTACGCCCAGATTTATCTACCTTCAAATGCTTTAGGACATCCAGCACCTCCTCGATCATAATATGAAGTAATAAATATGTTACTTCAAAAACAATCCAGATTTAATGTTATTACTTTATTTAACTTCTCATTTGCTATAAAGCGATTTGAACCTATTGGCTCCCTATCAATGATCCAAACCTCCAGCTGTTTACTAAGTCCAGTAACGTGCCATCCTAATCTGAAGATAGACACAAAAAAACTAGAGTAACCCAGTGGGTTAGGCAACATCTCTGGGGAAAAGGAAAAGGTGATGTTTTGGGTCTCAAACCGAAAAGTCAACTATTCCTTTTCTCCAGAGATGCGGTCTGACTCGCTGAGTTACTCCAGCTTTTTGTGTCTATCTTTGGTTTAAACCAGCATCTGCAGTTCCATCCAACATGTGCCATCCTAATCTGTTCTGGCCAAATTGTGCCTTCAAACCCAATCTAGTTGACTTTTACCTGCCTTCTCAGTCGAGGGGATATACTATATACTGTAAATGCTAGCAACATAAGAAAAAACTGCACCAATTTGATTAGCTTCCAGTACAAATATGTGACAAGCTAAATCCTACCGCTCTCGACAGTGACAAGTACATGTGTTCTCATTCAGCAACAGTATTCATTTTATCCCTGTTTTATTCACAAGGAACAAAATGAGTAAGAATTAACGATTTGTAATTCTATGACCCAAAGCATTTCTTTTTTCAATTCCAGCAGTCAGCAGATCCTCAGAATTAAATCCCACTTTAATTGAAATTGGAAGAATGTCTGTCTTTCCCTCTGTAATCGAGAATAAGAAAACACATGTTCTGTAATTGCCTGCTCCCCTGAACAGTAATTGCTCAGAAAAATCGGAGATGTCCTTATTTGCTGCTGTGGGTGGCAGTGGGCTGCAGACAGGAAGGAATATTTCAGTCTTGTGTTTGGCCACTGATATGTGGTAGAATAGTAAGATTAAACGAGAACTTACCAGTTTGAAGTTTGATCTTTATTTTATGAGGAATCGAGTTGAGGGACTACGTGAATAGAAGCCCGTACAGCCGTTGGTGCGTCAATCTTCAAAGCAGCGGAATGAATTCACAGCTAACAATGACTGAAGTATAATGGTAAGATGATAAAACTAGAACTACCAGATGAGATCTATGAGGGTGGGAGCGGAGGGCACGTAGTCCCTCAACTCGACTCCTCATAAAATAAAGATCAAACTTCAAACTGGTAAGTTCTCGTTTAATCTTACTATTTTACTTCGGAGTCACGTGAGTGACTACGTGAAGACTTCAAAGCACTGTGAATTCACGCCGCAGACCCAAATCCGACGTTCACACTGCCTGGATTGACTCAAAAGTCGTTAACAATCAATCATGCATCAGTAATACATTTGTTAAATGAAATAACAGTTTATTTACAAACAAATCATAACAAACCCCTCTAACTCAGGGGAAAAGTGTAACAGTACTGAAACTAGAATCAGCAAACACCCCGAGCCTTGAAATCGGCTTGTGATAAAACCTCTGAAAAGTTAGCTCACTGGACCATCCTGCGGCCGCGAGGATATGGTCTATTGGCAAGTCCATCGCCCTTGCCGCGGAAGTTGATGCCGCCCTGGTGGAATGAGATTTGAATTTATCAGTATCAATTCCAGTACTTGCCAGGACCTGCTTTAGCCACCTTGAAATCGTTTGCACCGACACCTTACTGTGTGGTTTTTTGTGACTAATAAACAAAGCCAACTCTGTTCCTCTCAGAGGTTTAGTAATCTCAATGTAACGACATAAATGTGAGACTACACACAAGCGATCATCTGCGGGGTATGCTGAAAACACAATCTTACATCCTGTCATGCCTCTTCTGTTATGTTTAAGCAAATCATAGACATAAAATATAATAGCGTCAGCTGACACATGCATTCTATCTAGCCGTAGCTTTTGCAACATTTGTACACGTTGAGCTGAAACCAACGCCATAAGCATGACCACCTTCATAGATAATTTGGCTACTGATAGGCTTGTAACCGGAGCCCACTGGCAAAGAACCATAAAAACCTCACTCACATTCCAAATACCGGCATACCATGGTTTAGGAGGATTAGAATTGAAAAAACTCCCTTCATGAATCGTGAAAATAACGGATGTGTCCCTACTGTATGCAATTCTGCATTCATAGGGAAATAAGAAGACAGAGCACTTCTGGCTGAATTAATCGCACTGTAACTTAATTTTTTGGTGAAATAAAGAGTTGACAAACTCCAATACGTCCGTGATCCCTGCAGTGTGATATACAATATTCTGCTGTAGGCAGAATTGCTCCCACTTCCTTATATAGGTGATATATTGCTGCTGTGTACTATCCCTGCAGGCCGACGTGAGAACATCCACAGTCCTGATGAGACAGTCCTCTCCCCAGGTATGGCCTCCTTAAAATCTGCAAATTAACAGATCAATACGATCATATAAAGGATGTTGATCCCCAGTGACTGGATTTACCAGTAGATTTTTTATTCTTGGGCATAAGCATGTAAGGCTCCCTAGCCATTTGTAATACAGCACGGGAAACCATGCTTGTGTAGGCCAATCTGGCACTACCAATACCCCTGAAGCGGAGTCCTCCTTGATCTTTTGCAAACATCTGCTGATGAGACAGAATGGAGGAAATACATACACAAACATTCCTCCGCAATGCAGCGAAAAATGCATCCACTGCTACTGCCCCAAGATCTGGTTCCCATGAAACATATCTAGGTAACTGATGATTTAATCGAGATGCAAACAAGTCAATATCTGGTAATCCATACTGATCAATCATTTGGTTAAATACATCCTGATTTAACATCCATTCAATGTTGTCATTAAACTGACGTGACCTCTTCCTGGCAAATAAAGTGCTGAAAGCCAGATATTTTGGTCAATACACCAGCTCCAAATCTGGTTAGCCAGTCTATCACAAGAATGTGACTTAACTCCACCCATGTGGTTTACATATGCCACTGCTGTGGTGTTGTCAATCTGACCTGCACATGCAGATCCCTCCTTTGTAGAACAATAAGCTTTGAGCCCAACCAGGTGCCCAACAACTCTAAATAATTAATCCCTCTTAATTGAGGAAGCGATGTCTCATCCACATTCCATCTGCCTCCACAACTAGAAGACATATCTGTTGCACCCCAACCCAGTGCACTTACATCAGTCTGTAATATCAGTGACGGTGATTCCACCAAAACCTTCCTTAAACTTTTTGAAACTATACATTGTCCACCATGTCAGCAATCGCCCCAGCTGACAACTGCATAGGCCTATCAAAAATGGCCCCTTTGTATTCTCATGCCTGTTCCTTTGATCGTTGTAATTGTTGATAATGCAGAGAACCATACTGCACAGCTGGAAAGGCTGCAACAAACTTCCCAATTAAACTGGCTACTTGTCTAATCGAAGGCCGTTGTTCTCCAACGAGATTAACACAGTCCTCAATTAACTGATTCAATTTATCCCTGGGCAAAGTTACCAACATGTGATTGGAATTAATGGTAAATCCCAGATAATCAATAATTTGGACTGGTGATAATTTAGATTTTATCTGGGTGAATAACAAATCCCATTTGTTCAAAAGTGATTTTAAACAACTGAAACTGATGATTGAGTTTCAGCATGAGTCTTTCCAACAATCAGAATATCATCTAAATAGGCCATTACCACATGCCCCTGAGCTCTAAGTAATGCTAACACAGGTTTTACCAATTTAGTAAATAATCTAGGAGCTGAAGTTAATCCATTCGGCAATGCCCTGAATTGCCACAGCTCAGTCATCCAAATAAATTTCAAATATCTTCTATCATCACCATGAATAGACACTGCGTAATACGCATTCTTTAAATCAATGGTTGCCATATAATACCCTTTGGACACTAGATGTTTGCCCGTGGTAAAGGTCTCCATTTTGAAATGCCTATAACAAACAAATTTGTTCAAATTCGATAAATCCAGAATAATTCTACATCCCCGAGTCTTTTTAGATCTGGGAAATATACTTGACAGAAATTGTTGACTTTGATAGACAGAAGGCTCAATTACCCCTTTCTTATGTAACGACTGAATCTCTGCTTGAATAAGCACATTTTCCTCATCTGAAAAAATAAGTTTACTAGGAAAATGTTGATTAGGTAGACTGTCCTTAGAGTAAAATTCAATTTTTCACCCCTTCAATGCACTAAGTATGAACAAATCTGATGTCAACTGCTGCCATTGTTTGAGAAACAATTTTTACCTTCCCCCAATTTGAACAGGAACATCAGTTAATTCATCGTCTGTCAATGTTATATTCGTTACCTGCATCTTTCCTTGCGGACCTTGTTGTCCTCGACTTCTTGTAGAGAACCTTTTTTGCCTTGCTTGCCAGCTGGCTTAATGAGGGCCATGGTTTTAACAACCTCATGACAGTCTTTGACCCATTTTTGCAAGGTTACCACCAAACAACAGATTTTGTGGTGGTACACTGGTCGGTTTGCACAAACTCGCCAAATTCGGTTAGCACTGGCCTAATAGCGGCCCCTCCCGATATTATTAATTTCAAAATGCATTACAAAGGAATCCCAGTTCATCCTGGTGTGCTTCAACCATATCGCTTGTATCAATAACTTTCACCACAGCTGTAATACCTGCTGACAACAGTTTAAGCACTTTTTTAAACTTCATCTCCTGGGCCCTAGCAGGCATACCCATCTATGACCAAATTTGGTGATTAACCACCGGTACCTTCAGGAGATCACAATTAACAGGAGCTTTATAGTTTTTTGCTACTTCATCCATAGCTAGCTCCTGTAACTGGTGGGAGAGCATATACTGAATTGCTTCGGCCAATTCTACATCAATCGCCTTTCCTGCCTCTCTACGCTCAGCAAACTTCCCAGCAATGTTCGGAATTACCTCCAACCGAACTCCTTTACTGCTCTCCCCCAGCATAGAAACAGTGTCAGCAAACTGCACTGATAGAACATCCTCCTCACAGGCAGGATAGTTCTGCAGCCCTGAAACAGGTGCTGCTAGCACAAGCTCTCCATCAGCCTGGCTTGGGCACCACTCCTCCTCACGGAGCTGGTCCCTGTCGAGCATTCTTTTGTAATAGAATCTCGACGTGGGAGAGCCGTGAGCAAACGGACTCTCCTATGGAGGGTATAACCTCCAGGCCCGACTCATCTACGGGCCACAGAGACTTGCCAGTGGCCGCCCGCCCTACTGACAAGCCTCCACTGCCCCCCGGCAGTGGGTCCGCAACCACTGGCTGTGTAGCCAGCACCGGACCAGGTGTACCAGACGGGCCTCCATCCTCAACACTCTCCTGGCCACTTTTCCTTTCTAACCCCGGAGCGCCTCACCGACACCTTCTTCACTTTCTGCAACATATCTACCAGAACTCCAAACCGTCGCAGAAAATGACCTGTGGTCAAATTTTTTTAAAAACCTTACCTCCGTTTAAACTTGTTAACGAAGAACTGCAGATGCTGGAGAATCGAGGGTGAAGTCTGAAGAAGGGTCTCGACCCGAAACGTCGCCCATCTCCTTCGCTCCTTAGATGCTGCTGCACCCGCTGAATTCTCCAGCTTTTCGTGTAACCCTCCGTTTAAACTTACCGCTCGGAGGAGCGCTGCTGCTCCAACCGGCCGACTGCACCAGCGTCTGACGTCATGACGCACCAACGGCTGTACGGGCTTCTATTCACGTAGTCACTCACGTGACTCCGAAGTAAAATATCAGCCACTTGTTATTATACAGCCCCCACAAAACTAACGTCAATGGAACCAAATGCATAGGGATGAATATGATTGGTGCACAATAGTCTGAGCTACAGTTTCGATTTAGTTTGGAAATACAGCACGGAAACCGGCCCTTCGGCCCACCGTGTCCGCACTGACCAGCGACCCCCGCACACACTAGGGACATTTTGTTTTAAATTTACACCAAAGTCAAGTCAAGTCAAAAGTCAAAAGAGTTTATTGCCATGTGCCCCTGACAGGACAATGAAATTATTTCTTTGCATAGCACAACAGAACATAGTAGGCATTGACTACAATTTTACTTCGGAGTTACGTGAGTGACTTTGTAAAGACCCCGCCAGGCACGCGTGCGCGACATATGTGAGCGACCGGCAGTGAGGAGCGTTGCTCCTCTACTGCAGGGACCTGCAGGTAAGGAAAACTAACCTGCCATCCTTCTTTCATTTCAGGGACTCTGTTTCACAGAGTACTCCAGGCCGCTTTGGCACTGACTGCGGACCGTGGGATGCGGGCAGTCAGCGGCGGCTCTTACAGAATGGAGTCGGGAAGAGCCCGTTGACCCAGGTGGGTCCAGGTTCTCACTCGCCGGTGAAGGACGGCAGAGCAGCCCGACTCTACACCGCAGCCCGCAGGACACCGCGGGCTGACGGCATTAACAAAGGAGTGGGGGCTAGCCCCAACTCAACTGTATTCCACAGCCAGCAGGATCCCTGTCTGTATTAACATGCTTGCAGGCAACGGCTGTGGGCTAATGGCTTTACTTACGCCTTTGCCCCGACTTTATTTTTACACCGGGGACCCGGTAGGGGCCGGGCTCACACTCGCCGTTCGCAGGCAGCGACGGCAGAGCGGCAGCCCGAATCTACACCGCAGCCCGCAGGATCACCACGGGCTGACGGCTACGCTACCCGGAAGTGGACCAGGAGGGTCCGGGCTCGGAGGCTGTCATTCGCGGGCAGCAAAGGCAGAGCAGGAGCTCCGGCTCAACGTCGCAGGCCGCAGGAATTCCGCGGGCTAACGGCTATGCTACCCTATAGAGGTAGTAGACAGAGCCGGGGTCCCACTCACACACAGGCGGGAGCCTTGCCGTTAGCGGCAGTCTATGTCCCGCATGTAATTCTGGTCACCATTGGAGCTGGGGGGGGAGAGAATGCGCTCCTCCACCAGAAGCTCATAAAGACCCTCAGGTAAGATACTAACCTTGAGTTGTTAGCTTCTGTACTAGACTTTGCTTACAGAAACAATGATGGGAGACCAGAATGAAGGCATTGATGTCTGCCTCCCAGGGCCATGGGACTTCGGATGGGAGTCAGCGCTCACTATTCCCGAAGCTGCCCGCAACGCCAGCAGCGCCGGCAGCGCCCACTCTGTGGGCCGAGATAAGAAAGTGGAAACCGGGGAGCCCTGCAGCAGCCAGGACCCGATTCTCCACCACGGCTGGCCATGGAGCCGTAAAGTGGTAGGAGCACCGGGCAGGAGCAGGGTAGGCAAGACCCTGACTCCCTACCACTGTCACCTAAGCATAGGGACAGTGGAGCTAAGGTGCGTAAACGTGTAATTCGCCTGGCGGCACGTTCTCTCTCCCCAACTATGCAGGTCACCAGAGAGAGGACCAGGGGAAGAATCGCACGACAGTCGGTGAAGCCCCACTGTAGGAGCCGGGGTTGACTTTCCACCGGAGCAGCCGCCAGTTCACGGACCGGTGAAAGATTGAGGCCTGGGTCTGCAAGCCCGCTGTGCGGCCGGCACAGACTCACCGCCGGGGGAGCCTGCCAGAACGCGGGCCGGTGTAGTCTCATCTCGGTCACCGCACCCGCCTTTAGCGGCAGGATGTGAACGAACGTCGGGACTGGCGGCAAAGCCCGCGCGGACGTCGGGGTATCACGCTTTGGCGGCCGGACCGACTCATCACCGCTCATGTCTTACCAGACTAGCGGGCCGCCTCCGTCCGGAAGACGGCGGACCAGCAGCAGGTTCGCGCGGGCAGTCGCTTAGCCACGCAGAAAGCGGCAGGCAGCGACATCCTGTCTAGGCACCCTTGTCGAAGTGCGGGGCGATGACGGAAGCCTCAGGGATTCTCCAGAACCTGAGGAAGTCGACTTGTCATCCGCAGATGTGGCGGCGGTCGCGTGGCTCGGATGGAGCGTTATCCTAGAGCACAATCTCTGCACCTGGACCAGATGTCCGCCAGTCCAGGAGACATGCGGCTGGGCCCACCAGCATGTCCACGTCATCGGTGGGGATGCCACGGATCAAGCAGCTGGCGGACACGTAAGATGGGCTGGAGCTGGAACCTACAGTACCTGAGAAAACCCAGGAGGAACTGCTGAATGTGGTCTCCAAGTTCGCCCCGACGAAGCACACAGGGGCCCAGCATAGACTACCTCAGCTGCAGGAACAGGTCTTTACCGAGGGCGGATCAAAATTACCCAACTGCATATCAGTACCCAGTCAAACACCATCTGGGGCAACATCAGTCCGGGGATAGGGCACAGGAGCTGAAGTTCTAAAACCTCACGTCGGGGAATATCTTTGCCAGGTCGGTTGACAGCATGGAAATGACGGCAGAACAGGAGGATGCTCTTGCAATGTTAGTCATGAAGTTAACACTTCCCGGAGTATCGCCATCAAACCGACTTCTAAAACACCCATATTTGCGGGTTGTACTGGGCATCTGCGACGCCACCACCGAGACAGCTGTTCAGTGAGGACCTGCCTAAACAGGTCTAGGACCTGGAAAAAAAATTTAGGAGGCGAAGGCAGACGGGTTGATGAACCCACCTCCCTCCAGCAGGCTGGCAGTGCGCAGACAAACACCATATGGCAAGACCTCGGGGGCACCTGAAGACCAGTAAGGACCTACACGCCGGCAGCACCTCAACACAATTCAACGGAACACCAGGAACCAGAACGTCAGGCCCGCCGGTAACCATGGAGGTAAGGGGGTCTGGTTCTCTTGGAAGTGCTGCATGTTTAACCTCACAAGTAGGAGAGCGGTTACATACATTCTGGGATGCAAGGGAGCTGATTGTCACTATCCCAGGGAACAAAACTATAGACATAATAGAGGCATGTAACAGCCTTGCTTGCGCCAGGAAACCGACTATTAGACATACTGCTAAAATAATTGCTAAACTTGTAGCTACATTCTAGCTACATAATTGGGCCGTTACACTATCTAAGCTTACAAAGAGCAAAATCTCGGCATTAAAAGCGAATGCTGGACATTTTTACGGGCCTATGCAGCCGCCAATCAAGGCATAAATTGAGCTACAATAGTGGATTAGCTATGTTTGTGGTTATTAAATCCCATCATTACATCAAACCCATTAGTCGTGTTACAAAACCGACGCAATGCACCAAGGCTGGGGAGCTACCGACACCTTTCCAGTTGGGGTGGTAGATGGAATTTGCACGAGTCTACTTTTCTTCAATCACAAGGTAATAACTATTTAGAATGCCTGGGAGCATGTCACGGGCTACGGGCTTAATGCACTAATCTGCAGCATATGCATTCCGTCTTCATATACCACTGTGGTGGGCGTATTTAAACCTTATGGGTGGTATCAAGTCAATATCTTGTGATGAATTGGAAAAATTAATTTGCTCTAGTGGATTGAAAGAAATATTTGGATATCAGCTACGTACCTTCCGGTTAAGCACTCAATACAGCATACAATACGGCGGACACCAGGTCACAAGTATTTAATATGACATCAAGTGGATGTTGAACCTCCAAATATTTGCTAAAAAACTATAGCCTAATATGGGATCACCAGATATTGACCTCCTGCACCCAGGTTGAACCATTGGATACCAACATATGTGTCTTGAGAACCAGATCCTGGGGCAGTGACGAATGGACGAGTTCTCGCTACATTGGGGGAAATGGGTTTTCTATGCTTTCCCCCATTCTGCTTCATCAGATAGATGTTGCAGAAAACGCAACCAGATCTGCAACAGAAAGGACCATGGACATCATACAGCAGCGTGCAGAGAGAGTCCACCAGTAAGCAGTACCTTACCCACATAAGGATATGTGAGGTTACCATTAGTCGGACCTAGACACCTACATATCTACTACGATCTCCAATGTGCTGGAAATCCTCACGGCCTGCATTATGATGAGTCCCTCAGTTACAGTGCCATATACAGTGCCAGGAGTGCACTGTCATCCTATCTCAACATTGGAGTGGGATCTCACCAGCTGGTATCCACTCTGAAGGGTATGTCTATCCTTCACGACCTCGATATATTACCAGAGATATAGGGGGTGGTGTTGACCCTACTCAGGAGCTGATCGCCTTTGGCGGATTTACCACTGGACTTATTCACCTTCAAAGTGGTGATGGTACTGGCACTGATGACAGCACAACGGGTCCAAACTTTACAGGAATTGCCTGGATAAAATGGTTTTGACCCACAATAAAGTCACTGCGTTATAGAAGAGTTGCTTAAACTGCACAGACCTGCGACTACAGGTCTGAAAATGGGCATCAGGAGATGGCTCAAGGTGGTATTCGGTGCAGCAGGTAAGATACTAACATTTTAAAAATGTCATTCTACCAGGGCTGCATCCACATCAGCGGCGAGGACCATGGAGGTGTTCATGGATTATGTCCTCACAATAGCGGGCTTGGGCCAGTGAAACTACATTTCAGCGGTTTTATAACAGAACGTGTGGCCGCTCCCCGCAATGTTGGCGGATTCAGTTTTAAGTGCTGTTCCCTAAACGTTTGTCCCCGAGTTCAGGGGTTTTATTGTTGTATTAACAAATGTCATTATTTTTCAGCTTATTCAAGTCTGAAATACGTTAACATACTTCCGCCATCAGTATTACAGCAGTGTGTGAGCATGGACGTGGTGCAGGGCATGGAATCACAGAGCTTTGAAATCTTCACAAAGTCACTCACGTGACTCCGAAGTAAAATAGTAAGATTAAATGAGAACTTACCAGTTTGAAGTTTGATCTATATTTTATGAGGAGTTGCGAAGAGGGATTTTGTGCCCTCCGCTCCCAACCCTCTACTATAAGGTCAACTGGTATATTCGAGTTCTTTAATCTTACTATCTTCAGTCATTGTTGTTATCTGTGATTCCACACCGCTGCTTTGAAGAATGTCGCGCATGCGTGCCTGGAGTGTCTTCACGAAATCCCTCATCGCAACTCCTCATAAAATAAAGATCAAACTTCAAACTGGTAAGTTCTCATTTAATCTTACTATTATATACGTTTCCCAAGCCAATTATATACACCAAGCCAATTAACCTACAAACCTGTACGTCTTTGGAGTGTGGGAGGAAACCGAAGATCTCGGTGAAAACCCACGCGGTCACGGGGAGAATGTACAAACTCCGTTCAGACAGCACCCGTAGTCGGGATCGAACCGGGGTCACTTCAGCTGTAAGCCAGCTACTCTACCTCTACGCCACCGTGCCATCAGCGAGCAGAGATTATTCCCCTTTCCATATTCCTCAATGTATTTATCACTTTAAATGATATTCCAGTTTCTTGGATTGTTCATGACATGATTTGATTTGTCCATTGACAGCATTCGTTCTTCGAGGACAGTGGAAAAATACAAATGTGACCTTGAGTGCGAACGGTGAAAGTACATGAGGCTGAAAATTCAATTACAAAATGTGGATTATTTTTGCATCCTGCAATAGAAAATCAATTCTTCCACGAATGGTAATGACCGGGTCACTTGACATAATTCTGAAAACTCAGTTGAGCAGTTTCAGTTTCAGTTTAGTTTATTGGCACGTGTACCAAGGCACAGTGTGGCTTTTGTTCTGTACTATCCAGTCAGCAGAAAGACAAGACATGATTACAATTGAGCCGTCCACAGTATACAGATTCATGATAAGGGAATAACGTTTAGTGCAAGATAGAGCCAGAAAAGCCCAAGCAAAGATAGTCAGAGGGTCACCAATGAGGTAGATGGTAGTTTAGCACCGCTCTCTGGTTGTGGTGGGATGGTTCAGTTGCCTGATAACAGCTGGGAAGAAACTGTCCCTGAATCTGGAGGTGTGCGTTTTCACACTTCTATACCTTTTACCTGATGGGAGAGGGGAGAAGAAGGAGTGGCCAGGGTGAGACACGTCCTTGATTATGCTGCTGGCCTTGCCGCGGCAGCCTGAGGTATAAATGGAGTCAATGGAAGGGAGGTTGGTTTGTGTAATGGTCTGGGTTGCGTCCACAATTCCTGCAATTTCTTGCGGTCTTGGTTGCAAGCACCTCCTGTCACAAGTCACACTGACAATGTGATGCTCAGGATGTTGTCATGACCCTTGTGTACCCCTTTGCGAGGATGGCCAATTTGCTGGGGCCACACCTCCCCGGAGGCACCTGCTGAAGGACACCCTCTGCTCTGTGTTAACCTGAGAAGATTTTGAATAAGATAAATACCTGCCAAAATTTTCACATCCACTCCCCACTACCACTGCAGCCCCTCTGTTCCAAAGCTACTCTTCTCCAGGAGGCCATCCTTAACCCCTTTATCTATATTTTTTCTCTCCTCTTTTCAATGCCCGCTCACTCCCCACTAACCAGCACCTAGCCCCAGCATCTGTTTAAGGTCCCACTTTTCCAATGCCCCCGTTGGGGTACGCTGGAATTCCTAAGCCATGCTTAAATCTTTTTTATACATTGCATGAACTTGAATCATAGGTCAACTGTAACAGATCTGAATGGAGTTGCTCTCAAAATGTAACCCACCTCTAATGCAATAAATTATTCTTTCCAGAAGTAATCTTTGGACATCACATTTCCCTCTCTCACTTTCTCTGGCCCCGCTGTGTCAGTTGTCAAGATCACTCTTCCGGTCACTCTTCAGTTCGCTCATTCCTCCTGACTCACCCCTTCCTTTCCATGGGCACTTCCCCTTGCTACTGCAACAGGAGTAACACCTGTCCTGACATCTCTATTCTCACCACCATCCAGGGACTCGAACAACCTTCCAGCATTGTGGGTGATAAAAATGGTAGTGCTGCCTTCAAACATGGAACAGCAGAGCACAAGTAAAATCCCCTTTGGCACAATATTCATGTCAAACAGAGTCATATAGTCATAGAATCATACTGCATGGAATCAGGCCCTTCGGCCCTTCTGCCCAACTTACCCATCTACACCATCCAACATGTCCCATCTACCCTAGTCCCACCTGCCTGCGTTTGGCTCATATCCCTCTAAACCTATCCTATCCATGTACCTGTCTCGATGTTTCTTAAACGTTGCGATAATATCAGCCTCGCCTCGCTCAGCATCATGTTCAGTACACCCACCACCCTTTGTGTTTCAAAATCCACTTCCTTACATCCTGACAAACTGTAATGGGCCCAGCACCGAACCCTGAGGCACATCATTAGACACACGCCGCCGCTCTGAAAAGCACCCTCTGCTTCCTTCCGTGAAACCAATTTTTTATCTATTCATCCATATCTCCTTGGATTCCATGGATGATGCTAACATCACATATCCACCTGCACATAATATGCTACTTTTGCAGGGATTGGTCCAGGTCAGCATGGATTTATGCAGAGGAAATCATGCTTGACTAATCTTTTGGAATTTTTTGAGGATGTAACAACTAGAATGGATAAGGGGGAGCCAGTTGACGTGGTGTATCTGGGCTTTCACAAAGCCTTTGACAAGGTCCCACACAAGAGATTAATGCGTAAAATTAGAGCACATGTTATTGGGGGTAGGGTATTGACATGGATAGAGAACTAGTTGGTAGACAGGAAGCAACAAGTAGGAATTAACGGGTCCTTTTCAGAATGACAAGCAATAGCGGGGTATTGCAAGGTTCAGTGCTGGGATCCCAGTTATTTACAATGTATATTAACGATTTAGACGAGGGGATTAAATAAAACACGATTTGCGATGACACAAAGCTGGGTGGCAGTGTGAGCTGCGAGGAGGATGCTATGATGCTGCTGGGTGACTTGGATAGATTGGGTGAGTGGACAGAAGCAGTATAATGTGGATAAATGTGAGGTTATCCACTTTGGTGGCAAGAACAAGAAGGCAGATTATTATCTGAATGATAGACACAAAATGCTGGAGTAACTCAGCGGGACAGGCAGCATCTCTGGAGAGAAAGAATGGGCGACGATTCGGTTCGAGACCCTCCTTCAGAATGATGTCAGGGGAGTGGGCGGAACTGAGATAGAATGTAGTTGGAGACAGTATGGTGGGAGAACTGGAAATGGGGAGTGGATGGAGAGAGAGAGAGAGCAAGCAAGGTCAATTTCAAGTTAAGGGCCTGTCCCACTTGAGCATCATCTGCGCATAATTTACGCAACATCATTTATGCGTCACGCATTACCCGCGCATGGTGTGCATTACCCGCGCATGGTGTGCATTACTCGCGCACGGTGTGCGTTACCCGCGCACGGTGTGCATTACCCGCGCATGGTGTGCATACCCGCGCATGGTGTGCATTACCCGCGCATGGTGTGCATTACCCCGCGCATGGTGTGCATTCCCACGCATGGTGTGCATTACCCGCGCATGGTGTGCGTTAACCGCGCATGGTGTGCAATTACCGCGCCACGGTGTGCATTACCCGTGCATGGTGTGCATTACCCGCGCACGGTGTGCGTTACCCGCGCACGGTGTGCATTACCCGTGCATGGTGTGCATTACCCGCGCATGGTGTGCATTACCCGCGCACGGTGTGCATTACCCGCGCATGGTGTGCATTACTCGCGCACGGTGTGCGTTACCCGCGCAACGGTGTGCGTTACCCGCGCACGGTGTGCGTTACCCGCGCACGGTGTGCATTACCCGCGCATGGTGTGCATTACCCGCGCATGGTGTGCATTACTCGCGCATGTGTGCTTTACTCGCGCATGGTGTGCATTACTTCGCGCATGGTGTGCATTACTCGCGCATGGTGTGCATTTACCCGCGCATGGTGTGCATTACCCGCGCATGGTGTGCATTACCCGCGCATGGTGTGCATTACTCGCGCATGGTGTGCATTACCCGCGCACGGTGTGCGTTACCCGCGCACGGTGTGCGTTACCCGCGCATGGTGTGCATACATGGTGTGCTCGCGCATGGTGTGCATTACCCGGCCATGGTGGCATTTACCCGCGCATGGGTGCGTTACCCGCGCGTAGCGATACCCGCGCATGGTGTGCATTACTCGCGCATGGTGTGCATTACCCGCGCATGGTGTGCATTACTCGCGCATGGTGTGCATTACCCGCGCATGGTGTGCATTACTCGCGCATGGTGTGCATTACTCGTGCATGGTGTGCATTACTCGCGCACTGTGTGCATTACCCGCGCACGGTGTGCGTTACCCGCGCACGGTGTGCATTACTCGCGCACGGTGTGCATTACCCGCGCACGGTGTGCATTACCCGCGCACGGTGTGCATTACCCGCGCATGGTGTGCATTACCCGCGCATGGTGCCTGGTGATGTAGGCAGTGACACGCAGTCAAGTGTGGCGCCTCAGGATTATGGGATTCAAAGGTCAGATTGGGAATGGGAGGGGGAGTTGAAGTGCTGAGCCACCGGGAGACCAGGTAGGTTAAGGTGGACTGAGCTGATGTGTTCAGCGAAACGATTGCCGAGCCTGCGCTTGGTCTCGCCGATGCACAGAAGTTGACACCTGGAACAGCGGATACAGTAGATGAGGTTGCAGGAGGTGCAAGTGAACCTCTGTCTCACCTGAAAAGACTATCAGGGTCCTTGGATGGAGTCGAGGGGGGAGGTAAAGGGACAGGTGCTGCATCGCCTACGGTTGCAGGGGAAGTACCTGGGGAGGGGATGGTTTGGGTGGAAAGGGATGAGTTGACCAGGGAGTTGCGGAAGGAACGGTCTCTGCAGAAAGCAGAAAGAGGTGGAGATGGAAAGATGTGGCCAGTAGAGGGATCCCTTTGGTGGTGGCAAAAATGTTGGAGGATTATATGCTGTATGCGACGGCTGATGGGATGGAAGGTGAGGACACGGGGCTTCTGTCCTTGTTGTAAATGGAGGGAGGGGGAGCAAGAGTGGAGATGAGGGATATCGAGGGGACCCTAGTGAGAACCTTATCTATAATGGAAGAGGGGAACCCCTGTTTCCTAAGGAAGGAGGACATCTCTGATGATCTAGTATGGAAAACCTCATCCTGGGGCCTATAGTCTGTCTCCTGCGATGGAGACCTTGAGATCTAGAAACAGTTGGGAGATGTCGGATATGGTCAAAGTGATTTTGAGTGCAAGATGGAAATTAGTCGTGAAGTTGATGAAGTCAGTGAGTTCTGCATGGGTGCAGGAGGTAGCACTGATGCAGTCATCAATGTAGCAGAGATAGAGTTTGGGGATAGGGCCAGTGTACGCCTGGAACAGGGATTGTTCAATGTACCCTACAAAGAGGCAGGCATAGCTGGGACCCATGCGAGTGCCCATAGCTACACCATGGATTTGGAGGAAGTGGGATGAGTCGAAGGAGAAGTTGTTGCGGGTGAGGACCAGCTCTGCTAGGCGGAGGAGAGTATTAGTAGACGGGAATTAGCTGGTTCTGTGGTCGAGGTTCCAGAAACGGTAGGGAGATGTCGGAGATGGTTTTCAAAAATGATCTGAATGGTGTCAGATTAGGAGAAGGGGAGACCTGGGCGTGCTTGTACATCAGTCACTGAAAGTAAGCATGCAGGTACAGGGGGCAGTGAAGAAAGCTAATGGCATGTTGGCCTTCATTGCCAGAGGTTTTGAGCAAGGAGGCCCTACTGCAGTTGTCCAGGGCCCTGTGAGATGGCACTGGAGTATTGTGTGCAAATTCTAGTCTTGTAATTTGTGGAAGGACATTATTGCTATTGAAGGAGTGCAGCGCAGGTTCACCAGGGTAATTCATGGGATGGCAGGACTGACGTATGATGAAAGAATGGATCGACTGGGCATTTGCAGGAATTTAGAAGGATGAGAGGGAATCTTATAGAAACATTTTAAATTCTTAGAGGATTGGACAGGGTAGATTCAGGAAAAATGTTCCCGATGTTGGGGAGTCCAGAACCAGGGGTCACAGTTTAAGAATAAGAGGTAGGCCATTTAGGACTAAGATGAGGAAAAACGTTTTCACCCAGAGGGTTGTGAATCCATAGAATTCTCTGCCACAGAAGGCAGTGGAAGCTAATTCACTCGATGTTTTCAAGAGAGAGTTAGATTAGCTCTTAGGGCTAGTGGAATCAAGGAATATGGGGAAACAGCAGGTACAGATTTTGGATGATCAGCCATGATCATATTGAATGGCGGTGCTGGCTCGGTGCAAGGGCTGAATGGCCTTCTCCTGCACCTATTTTCTATGTTTCTATGTTCTTATGTATGTCTCAACCACCAACCATGGCAGGGTGTTCCAAGCACTCACCACGCACTGTGTAAAAAGGTGTCAAGCACATCTCCTTTAAACTTTGCCCCTCTCACGTTGAAGCTACAGAATGCCTTCTAGTAATTGATTTTTGCATCCCAGGAAAAAAGGTTCTGAATGTCTAACCCACTTATGGCCTCTCATAATTTTATATACTTCTATCAGATCTCACTGCCACTTCTGACATTCCAGAGAAAGGCATTTATTACTTGCCATCAGTCTGAAGAAGGGTCTCAACCCGAAACATCACCCATTCCTCCTCTCCACAGATGCTGCCTGTCCCGCTGAGTTACTCCAGCATTTAGTGTCTATCTTCGGCCTTAATTACTTTCATCTCTTCAATAAATAAATGATTAGTGATTTCACTGAGGATGTGTGTGTATTAATAAAACACAGAGTGAACAATACTGTGATATGAGGGCAAATATTCTGTCCTGTGGTGGAACTGACTGGGCCTCTACATATCTTCTCACTTGCAGCCAAACTGTATATTCTCTCCTGTCACACCATGACGTAGCAAATGGCATAGTCTTTAGTCCTAAACCGTCAGTGAGGCAAACTGACTAGAGGTTTACTTCTGTTTAAGAAAGAATTGCAGATGCTGGAAAAATCGAAGGTAGAGAAAGAAGAGTCTCGACCCGAAACGTTGCCTATTCCTTCTCTCCATAGATGCTGCCTCATCCACTGATTTTCTCCAGCATTTTTGTCCACCTCTGGAGGTTTTCATTTAATTGGACTGCAGTAAAATATGATATTTTAAGATAAATTACTCAATGTAAATGCCTCTATATTAAACACTTGTGTTATAAGAATTATACAAGGATAAAACCATGCTCTATTCTCTATTCTCCTGGCATGTTGAGCTTTCTTAAAGATTAGCACAATCATCAATGCATTCCAAATGACAGAATAACAATTGGGCTTTGAAAGACTATCTCTAAGATTTCTCCTTATGTTTAATACCTCCATATCATACATGGATATTATATATAAAGCAGCAGCGCAAATTCAAATTACTTTAATGCCATATACACCAGGGTGCAATTAAATTCCTTGTTTGTATGAAGCTCATGGAGTGAACAATAAACACAACGAATACAATGACATATGCTGTCGTGCAAAGTGAAGAAGCATAAAACACATGTGCAATAAGGGAATAACCAACTGAGTAAGTGGCAGCTCTACTGGAAAGGGGGGTGAAAGCAAAGATCGGTTCATGAGCCATGGGGAAGAAGTTGCTTGGTAAGTCCAGACATCCGGGCATTTAAGTTCCTGTATCTTCTCGCAGAAGGTGGGTGGCATGGTAGTGCAGTGGTAGAGTTGCTGCCTTACAGCACCAGAGACCCGGGTTCGATCTTGACGATGGGTGCTGTCTGTGTGGAGTTTGCACGTTCTCCAGGTGCTCTGGTTTCCTCCCACAATGCAACGTTGTGCAGGTTTGTTGGTTAATTGGCTTTTGTGAATTGTCCCTAGTGTTCAGGATGGAACTAGTGTATGGGCGATCATAGGACATGCTGGGACAAAGGCCCGTTTCCACACTGTCTCTCTAAACTAAACTAGAGGTAGAGGAGAGAAAAGAGAATGAGCAGGTTGCAGACATTCTGGATAATACCTCTAGCCTTCTGGACACAGTGCACCGTGTAGATAGACTGGATGAAAGGAAGTGATGAGTGTCGGATGGACTGGGCTGTGTTCACTACTCTCTGCAGGTCTTGAGGCAGTTGCTAAACCAGGCTGAGATACATCCTGTCAACATACTCTTTATGGTGCATCCAGAGACCCTCAAGGAAATCCTTGTGCACACGTTGAATCTTTATGGACGCCTGAGATGTGCTTTCACGATCACCGCATCAGTTGGAAGGGACCAGGGACCAGATTGTGGTGATAGGGATGCTAAAAAACCGGAATCTGTACACTAGCTCTACCACAGCCACGTTGATGAGGACAGGGTGGTGTTCTGATGAAGTGCACATATATATATTAATATACAGCCAAAATTAATATCTGAGATCATAACACAATTCAATATTTATAACCACAACCATCAATACACCATGCAAGTGTATCTGATTAATAAACCGTAGATTAATTAGTAGATCCGTTGTGTTTTCATTGGCAAAATTACATCTTTGACTGCATTGACTAGAGTTCAAACAATTCCCTGTGCTTACAGGAGATAGACATACAATGGTTTAAAAGTACATTCACCTTTTACTATTGTTACATGCTGAGAAGCGCTATCTTCACACCTGCAATCGCCTTGACATTGATTTGGCAAGTTAAGATCACAATGGGCATCGTGACAGATAAATCAGCCCGTAATCATTCTCACCAGGAGGGAGCATTGGAAAACAATATGTACAAAGGACATTTTATCATTGAATGGAAAATGATGGACTACACAGACCTGGTTCCTGCTGCAGTCTCCTTGTGAGGACAGAGGGCAGTGGAGGCCAAGTCACTGGATGGATTTAAGAGAGAGTTAGATAGAGCTCTAGGGGCTAGTGGAATCAAGGGATATGGGGAGAAGGCAGGCACGGGTTATTGATTGGGGACAATCAGCCATGATCACAATGTATGGCGGTGCTGGCTCGAAGGGCCGAATAGCCTCCTCCTGCACCTATTTTCTATGTTTCTATGAATTAGCCTTTGTTCTGGCAAACATCTGTGCAAAAAGAGTCCCTTGTACCTTTGGTGATTGTGTTCAGTTTGTTGCGGTGAACATTGCTAGTTTGTTTTGTAAGAATGTTAAACATCTAAAATCAACTGCGGATGCTGGAAGCTCCACAATAAAAAACAGAAAATCCTGGAAACATCCAGCAGGTCAGACCGCACATGCGGAAAGGGAACCAGGGTCTAGATTTCTGCCTCTCTTATTTTTCTCCACAATGCTGCACGACCTTGCTGAGTGTTTGGGGTGGGAGATTGCAACCTTCACGTGGTCCGCCCTGTTTGCAATCAACCTGGTGTGCACAATCAAAGAAGATCAAATAGTACAAGTTGTCCAACAACTTTAGGCTGCACGCGCCATACGCAAGCAGAAGAAGCTGAGTATTTGCAGCATTTTCTGTTTTCATTTTCTACCAGTAGTATTCTCACAAAAAAACAGTCAATGTATATATAGTATCAGCCTCAGCTGCAATCTTGTGTAGGAAGGAACTGCAGATGCTGGTTTACGCCAAAGATAGCCACAAAATGCAGGAGTAAATCAGCGGGTCAGCCAGCATTTCTGGAACGGGTGACATTTCGGGTCGAGACTCTTCTTCAGACTGAGATACCCAGAGATGCTGCCTGTCCCGTTGAGTTACTCCAGCATTTTGTTTCTATCTGCAACCTCAATCCTAATTGTTTGAAGATTTATATCTGCAGGAATTGAACAAAAACAAAGTATATTTCATAGAAACATAGACATAGAAACATAGAAATTAGGTGCAGGAGTAGGCCATTCGGCCCTTCAAGCCTGCACCGCCATTCAATAGGATCATGGCTGATCATCCAACTCAGTATCCCGTACCTGCCTTCTCTCCATACCCCTTGATCCCCTTAGGCCACAAGGGCCACATTCCTCGCGCCCTGCAAGATGTCTGGAGCAGGAAGGACACTTGTGAAGGAAGAACCTGTGCAGGTAATAAGTGGCCTCAGATGAGTTACAGAGATAGCAGGACTATTCTAACCAGTTAAGCTGACATCCGAGATGTCCTCATTCTTCAGGGAACAGGGATTCCCCTCCTCTATCAGAGATGAGGTCGCCCACACTTGGTCACTTCAATAACTTACAGCTCCGCCCTTGCTCCCCCTCCTCCCTGTTGCAACAGGGACAGAGCCCCCCTAGTCCTCACCTTCCACCCCATCAGCCGTCACATACAGCATATAATCCTCAGACATTTTTGCCACCTCCAACGGGATCCCACCACTAGTCACATATTCCCATCTCCACCCCTTTCCACCTTCCGCAGGGAACATTCCCTCTGCAACCCCCTGGTTAATTCATCCCTTCCCACCCAAATTACCCCCTGCCCAGGTACCTTCCGCTACAACCGCAGGAAATGCAACACCTGTCCCGATATCTGCTCCCTCGACTCTGTCGAGGGACCCCGACAGTCCTTTCAGATTAGGCAGAGGTTCACTTGCACCTCCTCCAAACTCATCTACTGTATCTGCTAGTCCAGGTGTGGACTCCTATATATCGGCAAGACCAAGCGCAAGATCAATGATCGTTCACTCAGTCGCCTTGGCCCAAATGATCTTCTAGCTGCCGAACACTAACTCCCCCTCCCATTCCCACACTGACCATTCTGTTCTGGGCTTCCTCCATTGGCAGTGAGGCCAAATGCAAATTGGAGGAACAGCACCTCATATTATGCTTGAGCAGCTTACACCCCAGTGGCATCAATATTGATTTAACTAACTTCAAGGAACCCTTCCAGCCCCTCTCTGTCTGTTCCTCCCCAGACCTAGTCATCATACTAGTTCATCCATTTGTTCCATGTACTGTCTATATCTTTTGTTCCCCTCTCCCCAATCCTCAGTCTGCAGAAGGGTCTCGACCCGAAACGTCACCTATTCCTGCTCTCCAGAGATGCTGCCCGACCCGCTGAGTTACTCCAGCATTTTGTGCCTATCTTTAGATACAATGCACCATTGGCTTCAACATCATAAGCATCAACACTTTAGCATTGGTGTGCAAGTAGCTTTAGCAATGGTCAACTAGATCAGCATCAGCAATGTACCAACGTATGTCTGCTTTTGTTGTTATTGGAAACCGAATAAATAGCAGTAGCACACAATGCACGACACCAAGAAAAGGAAAATACACTTTAACAATCCTCTACAGTGCTGAAATTTAACCAGGCTAGTGGATACTTAATATTAGCTCATACATTGTTTAGTTTAATTTAGAGATACAGCACAGAAACTGGTCCCTTGGCCCACCATATCCGCGGCGACCAGCCATCCCTGCACACTAGCACAATCCTACACAATCGGGACAATTTACAATTTTACCAAGCCAATGAACTCACAAACTGTACGTCATTGGAGTGTGGGAGGAAACAAAAGATCTCGGGGAAAACCCACGCAGGTCGCGGGGAGAACGTACAAACTCCGTACAGACAGCACCCGTAGTCAGGATCGAACCCGGGTCTCTGGCGCTGTAAGGCAGCAACTCAATGGTTTAATAGCTGTTCAGAGAGATTGGACTGGGATTGTCCTTGGAGCAGAAAAGATTATACGAGTGAAATTTTAAAAAAGGTGTTCATAATCCTGAAGGGTTTTGATAGAATAAATAAGGAGAAAATGATTCCGATCTTGGAAGGAACACAGATTTAAGGTAATTGGTAAAATAAAAACATGAGGGAAATATTTTTCATACTGTCACTGTTCTGATTTGCAAAGCACTGGCTGACAAGATGGTGGTGGAATCAGTATGGTTAATATGGAACAAGTGAAGGAAGAACCTGCAGGACAGTGGGATGAGGGACTAATTAAATAGATCGCAAGCAGTAATGCATGAATTGTCGATGTTATGGTGGCAGAGACAGAACACTCCATGACGGCAAAGGGTAGCAGATGACACTGAAAATATTAGTTGGCTGTGGAGGTCTGTATGAAGCATAGATTAAAGATAGGCACAAAGTGCTGGAGTAACTCAACGGGTCAGGCAGCATCTCTGGAGAAATGTCTTCTTCAGACTGGAAGTATGTGGGGGGGGGGCTGAAGAGCTGGAGGCGAGAAAAGACCAGGACCTATCTGGGCCAACCACAAATGACCACAGGCAGGGTAGGCCCATTGTTGGCCAGGGAAGGTGTGATTTCAAAAAGGATAAAATGTGTATCTCTTTGCAAGATGCAGGGTGGGAAGAAGTGTAGTCCAGATAACTGTGGGAGTCGGTAGATTTGTAATAGATGTCCGTTGATAGTGTCTCCTGTGACGTGGTTAGAGAGATCGACAAAGGGGAGGGCGGTGTCCAAGGTACCTGCACCTTGCCAAGATGCTATCCCCTACTGTCAATTCCTCTGTCTCTGCCGCATCGCCTCCCAAGATGAGGTAGGAAAGAAATGCAGATGCTGGTTTAAATCGAAGGTAGACACAAAATGGTGGAGTAACTCAGCGGGACAGGCAGCATCTCTGGTGAGAAGGAATGGGTGACCAGATTGACGAAAGGTCTCGACCTGAAAAGTCATCCATTCCAATTATTTTCCTGCCTGTCCCGCTGTTACTCCAGCATTTTGTGTCTACCCAAGATGAAGTGCTCCCTTCTAGGACATCCGGGATGTCCTCATTATTCAGGGATCCCTGAACGTGGGTTCCCCTCTCCAATCATAGATGAGTCCCTCACATGTGTCTCCTCCATGTCCCGTAGTTCTGCACTAACTCCCCCATCACCTAGATGCTACAACAAGGACAGCGTTCCCCTGGTCCTCATCTTTCACCCCACCAGCACCCACATTCTTTGATATTTCCGTCACCTCCAACGGGATCCCACCACTATTCACATCATCCCAACTCTGCTCCGTCCGCAACTCAATAGCAATAGGTGCAGGAGTAGGCCATTTGGACCTTCGAGCCAGCTGATCATCCCCAATCAGTACCCCGTTCCTGCCTTCACCCCATATCCCATGACTCCATTATCTTTAAGAGCCTTGGTCAACACGTCCCTTTTCACCCAAACCACCCCCCTCCCCAGGTGCCTTCCCCTGCAACCACCTACCCCTTTCCCTCCCTCCTCGACTCCATTCAGGACCCCCATGACCATATCAGGTGTTGCTGATGAGGGCTTTATGCATTGGCGAGACCAAACGTAGAATCGGCAACCGATCCGCTGGACACTTATGCTCAGACTGCTGAGGCCTACGGGATCTACTGGTTGCCAACCATTTCAACTCTCAATCCCATTCCCACACTGACCTCTCTGTCCTGGGCCTCCTCTATTGCCAGAGTGAGGCTGCAGGCAAATTGGAGGAACAGCACCTCATATTTCGCTTGGGTATGAACATTGAATTCACTAACCTTAGATAACTTCTACCTACACTCCCCTCCCTCTCCTCCCTCCTCCCTCCTTCCCTGCCCCCTTCTTCCACCCTGGTCATTTAACCAGTTCCACAGTTCACCACATTGTATCCATCTTGAGATCAGACCTTCCCTAGCCAACAATCGGCCTTCCAGGGCTCCACCTTACTTGAGGTGAGTTATGGCCGGCCCAGATAGGTCCTCCCGTTCGTCACCTCACCACGCAACCCGTACTTTCAGTCAGAAGAAGGGTCCAGACCTGAAACGCCACCCACCCTTTTTCTCCAAAGATGCTGGCTGACCCGTTGAGTTATTCCAGCATATTGTGCCTGTCTTTGGTATAAACCAGCATCTGCAGTTCTTTGTGTCTACAGCAACATAGACTAGGTGGCCACAACTGTCTATTTTTCTGCGGAAAATTCAACGTAATTCTATCATTTGCAAGACAGATGCAATAAGAAAGCAGATGAGTTGTTAGCTTTGCCATAGCGCTGGTTTGTGATGGCATCTGCAGGTGAAGTTCATGTAACCCCCTTGCAAAATTAATTGCAGGAACACTTTCTGATCACTTACCCTGTGATTACCTTTTGTACTCACATTGGAGCTCAATGGTATTCTCCACTGTTTACCTAAGCACTGCAAACGAAAGAAGTCCACAGATAACCCTTGGTCTAACTTAACTTCAGCCGATTTCAGCCAGCAAAGACAATTGATGTCCCTTTAGCCTCAGTCTCCCTGATTAGAGATACGGGCACTCCCGCACTTTCTTGATTCAAAACCATCGACCCTTGTTGGAAGTACCCAAATAATTATGTAGGAAGGAACTGCAGATGCAGGTTTACACCGAAGATAGACACAAAATGCTGGAGTAACTCAGCAGGACATGCAGCAACTGGATAGGAAGGAACTGCAGTCTGAAGAAGGTCTCGACCTGAAATGTCACTCATTCCTTCTATCCAGAGATGCTGCCTGTCCCGCTGGGTTACTCCAGCATTTTGTGTCCACCTGTCTATACAACAAATAATTATCAAAAATTGACAAAGGTGGACATGTTCAAATTGTATGTTATCAAAACTCACACACAAATAATGCTTACTTGGACAAACTACCAACTGGAGTGGTGGAGACGGCTAGAGAGGAAATATTAACAAATTCTTCAATATAGTAATTGATATTTTAAGCACTAATGTGAAATTTTGATGTAAGCAGCAATTTACATTGTAATGTCAAATAAATAAATTTTCAGATAGACTTAAACGTGAAGTGCAAATAGATTTTTATTACAAAGAAAAACAAATACTTCAGAAGTTAGCTGTAATGAAATATTCATGCCAGCGATTTTTTGCAGCAGAGAGGTCATCAAGAAGTGATGTGCTATGAAGCAGCAGTGAGAGCACAACTATAAACAAAGTATTCAGAGACCGTCACCTCAATCCAGACCTCTTAATTCCACCTCATCATTGATTCCACTTGATCTGGTGGAATACGAGGTCCTGTTTACTCACTGATGAACAAATTAAGAGGTCACGGTATTTTTCAAGAGTAGGTCCAGTGCAAGAGCCCTGCTATCTTCCCAGCACACAACAAAGCAGTCATGTACTCTTCCCAACTTAGAATCATAGAATCATAGAAAATAGGTGCAGGAGTAGGCCATTCGGCCCTTCGAGCCTGCACCGCCATTCAATATGATCATGGCTGATCATCCAACTCAGTATCCAGTACCTGCCTTCTCTCCATACCCCTTGATCCCTTTAGACACAAGGGCCACATCTAACTCCCTCTTAAATATAGCCAATGAACTGGCCTCAACTACCTTCTGTGGCAGTGAATTCCACAGACTCACCACTCTCTGTGTGAAAAATGATCTTCTCATCTCGGTCCTAAAAGACTTCCCCCTTATCCTTAAACTGTGACCCCTTGTTCTGGAGTTCCCCAACATCGGGAACAATCTTCCTGCATCTAGCCTGTCCAACCCCTCATTCTCCTAAATTCCAGCAAGTACAAGCCGAGTCTATCCAGTCTTTCTTCATATGGAAGTCCTGCCATCCAAGGAATCAGTCTGGTGAACCTTCTCTGTACTCCCTCTATGGCAAGAATGTCTTTCCTCTGATTAGGAGACCAAAACTGTATGCAATACTCCAGGTGTGGCCTCCCCAAGACCCTGTACAACTGCAGTAGAACCTCCCTGCTCTTGTACTCAAATCCTTTTGCTATGAATGTCAACATACCATTTGCTTTCTTCACAGCCTGCTGCACCTGCATGCCTACTTTCAATGACTGGTGTACCATGACACCCAGGTCTCGTTGCATCTTCCCCTTTCCTAATTGGCCACCGTTCAGATAATAGTCTACTTTCCTGTTTTTGCCACCAAAATGGATAACCTCGCATTTATCCACGTTATACTGCATCTGCCATGCATTTGCCCACTCACCCAACCTATCCAAGTCACCTTGCAGCCTCCTAGCATCCTCCTCACAGCTAACACTGCCCCCCAGCTTCGTGTCATCCGCAAACTTGGAGATGTTGCATTCAATTCTCTCATCCAGATCATTAATATATATTGTAAATAGCTGAGGTCCCAGCACTGAGCCTTGCGGTACCCCACTAGCACTGCCTGCCATTCTCAAAATGACCCGTTTACTCCTACTCTTTGCTTCCTGTCTGCCAGCCAGTGCTCTATCCACATCAACATTGAACCCTCAATACCGTGTGCTTTAAGTTTGAATGCTAATCTCTTATGTGGGACTTTGTCGAAAGTCTTCTGAAAGTCCAGATACAATTCTTCTTCTCTCTTCTCTTCTCCACATCCACAGGTTCTCCCTTATCCACTCTACTAGTTACATCCTCGAAAAATTCTATAAGATTCGTCAGACATGATTTACCTTTCATAAATCCATGCTGACTTTGTCCAATGATTTCACCACTTTCCAAATGTGCTGCTATCCCATCTTTAATAACTGACTCTAGCAGTTTCCCCACTACCGATGTTAGACTTCTGCAGGTGCAGCATAGAAGACATGCTATTAGGCTGCAGCACAGCTTGTTTTGGGAACAGCTCTGCCTAATTCTGCAAGAGGCTGCAGGAATGTAGCTCAGTCCAGCACACACCCTTGTCTCCCCACTATTGACTCCATCTACACTTCACACTGCCCAATCAGTACCCCGTTCCTGCCTTTTCCCCATACCCCCTGACTCCGCTATCTTTAAGAGCCCTATCCAGCTCTCTGGATCCACCCTATCCACCTCCAGGTTCAGAAACAGCTACTTCCCCTCTGTTGTCAGACTACAAAGCTAAGACCCCCATAAACTAGGGGGCAATTAACCGATTTTTCAAACAACCTAATTGTGGATGGACATTGGACATTTTCTCTGGAACTGCAATGCAACAATACTGTAAACTATATTCTGCACCTGGTATTTTTCTCTTTGTACTACCCGCTGCTCTTGTCAATGGTTTGACCGTTCTCATGTATGATCTGATTGAATTGGTTAGCGCAAAAACAAAAGCTTTTCACTGCAACTGGTTGACATGACAATAATAAACTAATACCAATATTAAATCACTGGATGGTTTTAAGAGAGAGTTAGATAGAGCTCTAGGGGCTAGTGGAGTCAAGGGATATGGGGAGAAGGTAGGCACGGGTTATTGATAGGGGACGATCAGCCATGATCACAATGAATGGCGGTGCTGGCTCAAAGGGCCGAATGGCCTCCTCCTGCACCTATTTTCTATGTTTCTATGTTAAACGCCCTCAATTCCCTGCTGTGGTTTCAGCCTATAAACCCTTATCATTAATTTAGCCAAGTTTCTGAAAGCTACAGAACTCTTGCAACAACAAATGGGAATAAAGCTGCTGCCATTACTCACAAAACAAACATGTCCCCAAATGCCATTAGCATTTCTCTCATATCCGACCTAATGAAGCAGTGACAGGGCAATCAAAGAAAAATAGCTGGAACTGTTAAGAATGCAGCTGAACATTTCTCATGCACATGGAGTTTCTGTTACCAGTTGGTCTAAAATCAGATTAAATAAATGCAAAAATTCTGATCCTGTCTCCAGTACAAAAATCTGTAATGAATTGTCTCTAACCATCATTAATTACCTAGTCAACAAGAAAGAAGGGCCACTAAAGCATTCAAGTCAGTGAAATAGTTCCTTGAACAGTAAAAGGTGGTGCCTGGACCAATGATTTCACTGTGGAACTGCTTACCTGCGCAGCCATCTATCATAGCTATTCTGGGGAAACCTGGTATAGATTGCAAACTCTATATTATCATCCAACACACTGCTCTCTGTGTCACTCAACACAAACACATAGAGCTGAAAACAGGGGCATTATCAGACCACATATACCAGGGATAGGCAGCATCTCTGGAGAGAAGGAATAGGTGACTTATCGGGGCGAGGCCCTTCTTCAGACTTGAGTCTCGATCTGAAGAGTCACCCATTCCTTCTCTCCACAGATGCTGCCTGTCCCGCTGAGTTACTCCAACATTTTGTGTGTGTATCTTCGATTTAAACCAGCATCTGCAGTTCTTTCCTACACATTATCAGACCATATGGCCACTTGTTCTGCCATTCAATAGGCTTCATTGTGAACAATTATGGGCACCATATCTGAGGAAAGGTGTGCTGACTCCAGAGAGGGTCCAGAGGAGGTTTACAAGAATGATCCCAGGAATTAATAGGTTAGCCCATGAAGAGCATTTGGCGGCACTGGGCCTGTACTCGCTGGAGTTTAGAAGAATGATGGGGGACCTCGTTGAATTGTATCGAACAGTGAAAGGCCTGGACAGAGTGGGTGTGGAGAGGATGTTTCCACTAGTGGGAGGGTCTAGGACTAGAGGTCATAGCATCAGAATTAAAGGATGTTCCTTTAGGAAGGAGATGAGGAGGAATTTCTTTACTCAGAGGGTGGTGAATGTGGAATTATTTGCCACATAAGGTTGTAGAGGCCAAGTCAGTGGATATTTTGGGACACTAACAGCTACTAGCAAAATGATGACCCTCCACCACCAAGATCAATAAGGACAGAGGGTCTATGGGACCACCTCTACTTACAGAATCCTCTGCGTACGGTCATCATGCAGATATGTAAATATATTATGTTCCCTTTGCGTCTCAACTGTGGAACGCTCTACACAATAGCATTTGAGAGGCATGTCATCAGAAGACAATAGCTCACAACTCATTTTCAAGGGCAATAAAAGACTGGATAATAAAAACTGGCTTCGTCAGCAATTCATTGCCGTTCAGACAACGTCCCTTTTGTCCCTGGAACAACAAAGTGGTCCTTCAATCCATCGCTTTGTTAGAAAAGATCTGTGGCAATGAACTGCAAAACTTCATCAGAGAAAGAGAAATGGGTGGAGGGAGGGAAAGAGGGAGAGAGGGAGGGGGGGTGGGTGGGAGGGAAAGAGAGATGGAGTGAGGGAGAGAAGGAGGAAGGAAGGAAGGGAGGAAGGAAGGAAGGGAAGGAAGGAAGGGTAAGGAAGGAAGGAAGGAAGGAGGAAGGAAGGGAAGGAAGGAAGGTAGAAGGAAGGAAGGAAGAGGAAGGAAGGGGAGGAAGGATGGGAGGGGAAGAAGGAGGGAGGGAGGGAAGGAAGGAAGGAAGGAGGAAGGAAGGAAGGAAGGAAGGGAGGGAAGGAAGGAAGGGAGGGAAGGAAAGGAGGGAAGGAAAGGAAAAATGCAAAATAAATAAAAATCCAAATGCTGGAATTGAAACAAGAACAGAAAATGCTGGAAAAACTCAAGCAGCTACTGTGAAAAGAGAAATAAGTTCACATTCCAGATTAAAAACCCTTTCACCAACCTGTCAGGAAGTCCTATTCACTGATGTAATGACAGAAACTTGTCGGACAACTTGTTTACTGTAATCATAATCTGGTTTAGAATTCTGTAGCCAGATTTAACAATGAGGACTCCTCTTGCCTTTTTTTGGGATCTTGTTAGCACTGGCTAGATAAACATGATAATTTGAAGTGTTAGAGTTAATCTATTTTTCACTAAAGCTCTGATCAATAATATATCAATAGCTAAGCTTCTTAAAATGTTGCACTGCGTAATGAAACAGACCAAATGTTTAAGCTAATTTGGCTTTTCTACAACTACTTTTCATTAGATTGTGATTCCTGCCTATGATGATATTGTGCTATCTTGCAGTCACAGTTCATTTAACGGGCAGTACAATGAGTGGCAGCATTAAACTGCCACACGGAATCTTGCTCATAAGTTTCATAGCTTTGCTGTTCAATCAAGGGGAACCTCCATGCAAGTCATCGAGACATCCTAAAGGGTAATAAAGGATGATCCAATAACACAAGGATACATAACTCCACAATCCTCATGCATATTGTCAGGGAATCTTTTCAAGACCAATAATGTCAGAAACCTGAAGAAAAATAATTTGGGGATAATCCTAATATTGATGCAATAATAAAATGAAAGGCTTGACTTTAAAAAGTACTTTTATTGATATTAAACCATTCAAATGTGTTCTACAATTGTAGTCACTCTAAGTTAATAAGCACAGTAGCACACAGCAAGCTCCCACAACCAACAGAGTGAAGCCCGACACAAATTGGAGGAATAGCACCTCTTATTTTGCTTGGGCGTATTCATGGAAAGGAGTGAATCATCACTGATATCATCCACACTTTAAAAATAAATAAGGTTCATCATTATATCACATATAATTTCTTAACTGCAATGTTCTCCGCAAAATAAAACATTTTGATAATACTTGTAATATTTAGAAGGTAGACAAAAATGCTGGAGTAACGCAGCGGGTGAGGCGGGATCTATGGAGCGAAGGAATGGGTGACGTTTCGGGTCGAGACCCTTCTTCAGACTGAAGTAATATTTTGATACTTCTTGTATTCATTCTGAGCTCCGCCTGAAGATGACCATTGCTCTTTTATGCTTATAACATTTTTGCAATTAAATAATGGCATTTTATGTCAGCACCAGCACTGCCTCATTGCAAGTGTATTGCTACCATACTTGAGCTCCAAAGCCAAAACAACAGTGTGAGTGATAGTAAAGAACCAACAATAAATCTGGTTGCTTAATGTTGTCATTTCCAGCTTTGAGCCGGAAAGGTTTGGGTTGAAAAATTCCACTCAGAGGTAATGAGATCAAGAATTCAGTGCACTGCTGATGCACCATCTGCCATCTCAGTTGAATATGAAAGATTCTACCTGATGATATTGGAGTGGAGAGTGATAATCTCTAAGACAATAAGTTTAGTTTAGTTTGGGGATACAGCATGGAAATAGGCCACTGAGTCCACGCCAAGCCTTGATCACTTGTCCACACTGGTTCGATGTTATCCCACTTTCTCATGCACTTCTTAAACATTTGAGGGAACTTGCAGTGGACAAACCTACAAACCTGCACATCGTTAGGGTATGGGTGGAAACTGGAGCATGTGAAGAAAACCCACGCGGTCACAGGGGGAGAATGCAAACTCCACGGGGTTAGCATTCGAGATCAGGATCTAAGCTGGGCATCAGACACAGCGAGGCAGCAGCTCCACCTGCTGCGCTACTGCTCCACCCTTGCAGTGTCCTTTATTTAACATGATTGAAAATAATAACAGATTCGCTTGTCATCATCACAATTCTATCTGCAATTTGACTTCGGAGTTTCTTAAAATAGATCAGATACTGCAAACGTAAAGCATTTTGAAACGTTCCAAAGTCATGGATAGTGTGGAAATTCCAATGCTGGGGGTACGGTCTTTCCGATGAGTTGCCAAGCACTATCTTCTCTTTCAAATAGACATAAAAGATCCCATGGCACGTTTTACAGAACAACTGGGAAGAGAGTCCAGCTCTACTGGCCAATATTCATCTGTCACTGCTCATTACTCGGGCTGAGTATCTAGTCTTTAGCACATTGGGACTGCATTATTTGCAGACTGGAAGCTGGATTTCGTACGGCATGTAATAAATAAAGTTCAAATATATATCAAAGGCTATAAAGTGATTCTGAATTCCATAACTTTCCATAACAGTCCTTTATTTATCATTTAATTTATCGATTTCCACCCATACTCCAAAGACAAACAGGTTTGTAGATTAATTGGCTTGGTATCAATGTATAAATGAATTGTCCCTGTTTAAGAAAGACTGCCGATGCTGTAAAAATCGAAGGTAGACAAAAATGCTGGAGAAAATTTGCAGGTGAGGCAGCATCTATGGAGCAAAGGAATAGGTGATATTTTGTGTCCCTCGTGTGTGTAAGTTGGGTTGATGAGTGGGGATCACTGGTCGGTGCAGACTCGGTGGGCCGAAGGGCCTGTTTCCACGCTGTATCTCTAAACTAAACTAAAGCAAACTACTTGGAATGCCACATACTCAATTGTCAATGGGATCTCCAGCCTGGTGTACTGTAGTATTTTTATGCAGCGGTTGGTGATCAGTACATTTGGCACCAATGTTACAACACAGTTGAAACACTCACAAAATAAGATACGTCAAATTAATATATTTGTCAGAGCTGAATTTAGCAGTAATCTTCATGTTAATGCAACAAATCAAAACATTCCACATTTTTGCTGTCTACAAAAATAACAAATTAAGTTGCAAAGATTCTCAAACATTTAAAGATAGGAAGTACCAGCAACTGGTCCTAATTAAAATATTAGGACCAGTGTGAAGAACAGGAAGCAATTATCGGTAAAACTACATCAGACCCACTGATATAGTTCAATGATAGTAGTCGTAGCTCCAGGGGGCGCCGCACGATGGCAGCCTCGCCAACAGTCGGTCTGTCCTTTTGTCTTTTTTTGGTTATTTTTAGTGTGTTTTAAAAGTATGTGTGAGTGTTCACTGGTTTGTTTTATCTGCGGCGTTACATCGTAGAGCTGGAGGCCTTGCTCGGGGCTGACATTGAGCCCCACAGCGGGGACGTGGACTTACCATCTGAGCCGATCCCTTGCCTGGGATCGACGCTCCAAACTCCTGCGGACTTTAACATCAAGGAGCTCGCAGTCTCGGGTGGAGACCGATGTCGGGACGCTCCAAACGCCGGGTTCGATACTGACTGCGGGTGCTGTCTATACAGAGTTTGTACAGAGGAAGCCATTTAAGACTGAGGTGAGAAAAAACTTTTTCACCCAGAGAGTTGTGAATTTGTGGAATTCCCTGCCACAGAGGGAAGTTGGGGGCAAATCACTGGATGGATTTAAGAGAGAGTTAGATAGAGTTCTAGGTGGTAGTGGAATCAAGGGATATGGGGAGAAAGCAGGCACGGGTTATTGAATGGGGATGATCAGCCATGATCACAAAGAATGGCTGTGCTGGCACGAAGAGCCGAATGGCCTCCTCCTGCACCTATTTTCTGTTTCTATGTTCTCCCCGTGACCTGCGTGGGTTTTCTCCGAGATCTTCAGTTTCCTCCCACACTCCAAAGACGAACAGGTTTGTAGATTAATTGGCTTGGTGTAAATGTAAATTGTCACTAGTGTGTGTAGGATAGTGTTAATGTGCGGGGATCACTAGTAGGTTTGGACTGGGTGGGCCAAAGGATCTGTTTCAGTGCTGTATCTCTAAACTAAACTAAACATGATGGCTCTTTCCGTGAAACGGTTGCTACAGGGCACATAAAATGGCAAGGATCATCAGCTGGCTATTTAATACAAAGTTAGCATCTTCTCCTCACAGACCAGTGCAGTGCTGTGGTTGGGGATGAGCCATCTGTTTGACTGTCTTCTGTAAATGGCTACGGTGATGATGATAGCAAGCCTGAGCAGGAAGCAAGTGATCCGATGAGTGGGGAGGTCAGCAGTCATCAGCCAGAGCAATCTGTGCTCTGCCTCGGACACTTAAACCCACCAGTCGCCAGATGCCCAGGAAAGTATCTCTGCCATAAAGCCTGACTCCTCTCAGGAGGAGCTGCTGTATTTACCTTCAACTAAAGAATACAATTCCATTGCACTGCACAACACACTAACATCTCTCTCTTCAATCCTATTCTCTTGGATTAAAGAACTAATCTTAAAGCTGTATTAATTTATCCAATCCCATTTCAAACATTTCTTTCATCATAATAATCATTGAAAAGTGCCCTTTTCACAGCATGAATAATAAAAAACCAATCCATTCCTCCAGTTGCATTTAAAATATTGAACATTTTATTCTTGACCTCACAGCGACCACTTATTTTCTCCCTTTATATAAAGAATGCTATAATTATATTTTTAAAAATTATTTCAATTACCAAATAATTCACTTTCGATCATTGGTCCTGCTTTGCAAGACAATATTAGAAATCCTTCCGGAACGGGATATCATTATATCCATTCTACAAATATTGGCAAATGGTTATATAAAAACTACATAAAGTGCCGACACTTAAAGTTATTAACGAACATTATTTAATTTTAAATTCTTGACAATCCTTTCGATGGCATCCAAAAAAGACACAAAGTGCTGGCATAACTCAGCGGGTCAGGCAACATCTCTGGAGAACATGGATAGGTGGCGTTTCAGGTTGGAACGCCACATTCTACAAACAGCTAGACTGCAACTGTGACTATTCTAGGCACTGTGGTGGCATGGTGGTCAGCAGTAGAGTTGCTGCCTTACAGCACCAGGGAACAGGGTTCAATCCTGACTACGGGCACTGTCTGTACGTGACCTGTCTGGATCTCCGTTTACCTCCCACACTCAAAAGACGTACTGATTTGTAGTTTAATTGACTTGGTATAATTGTAAATTGTCCCTAGTGTGTGTAGGATCGCTGGTCGATGCGGACTCGGTGGGCTGAAGGGCCTGTTTCCATGCTGTATCTCTAAAAAACTAAAAACACTCTCGTTCATACCCCTGAATTGTTATAAATGCATAGCTGCATAGGCTAACGATTATTCACTATCATAGAGCCAGAGGGATTTTGCCTTCTGTAACCTAAGCAGGAATTTGCACTAGTGAAATATAACTCTTCAATCATTATTGGCAAATGGTTTGCTACTTCATACTTACACTTATGAAGGCCTTGACTCTCTTATAATTTTCCTAAGGCTGATTAAATCATCTTATCGTGATTACTAAATATATCCTGTAAGACGATTGCTCAAGCAGTGGAATACAGATTAGATCCGAGTAGGAATATTTACCACAATTATTAATGGTATATCTATTTGACAAATAATAAATTCCATCTAAATATTTAAAATAGTGCATCAGAAATGCACAGGAGCTACAGCTGGATACAGAGGCTACACAGTTCATACAAGATGCAAATTAGTCATAAAATGCTTCGCACTTCTGAGGTACAACCTAGAATTGACAGGTGCAATTTAATTTGCAGTTTTTCAGCAGAACTGTTAAGCTCTGAAGAACTTCAAACTAGTTCCCGCTGTAGCAATTAAATGTTCCTCCCTGAAAAGGGAGGTCATCTGTGTTATCCAACTCTGCATGAGCAGCATTGTATAATATAGCCTGAAATAAAGATTCAGGCATGTCTGCCAAGGTCAGCATTGATTGTCCATTCTGAGTTGTCGGAGAAGGCATTGAATATTTTCCTTGAACGACTTCAATCAATATGGGAAAGTTCTCTTGTGGTGCAGTTATATAAGAAGCCCACAAATTTGACCCAGGGACAATGAAGGAACCACATTTCCCAAAGTTCCTGGTGTGTATGTGGCTTGAAGAACTTGGGAATGATGTGTAGGAAGGAACTGCAGATGCTGGTTTACATCGAAGATGGACACAAAATGCTGGAGTAACTCAGCCGGACAGGCGGCATCTCTGGAGAGAAGGAATGGGTGATGTTTTTGGGTTGAGACCCTTCTTCAGACTCTCACTGGGTGGTGAGGTCTCTTTCCTATAGAAAAAAGCACGGAGACGAAGGGGACCCGGAACCCGTTGAGGTGGGGATGGTGGTGACCCGGATCTCATTGAGGTGGGGGCGGGGGGGAACAAAGGTGAGGCCTCTGTTGAGAACAGACCACCCCTTAATGGAAAATGGGAGGTCAGAGGAGATGGTGAAGACTTGACAAGGGTGGGGGTTGGGGTCAGAGGAGGGAGCAGGCGAGTGGACGGTGGTTGAGGCGAGGTCTGGTGGGGGGGGGGGGGTGGTGGAGGTTCAGAGTAGTTGGGGTAACCTGATGAAAAGAGGTTCTGACTCGCTGAGTTAGGAGAAGATGTGTTTGTTGACCAGTGGGGCAAATGGTTACATGTTTGGGTGGAACCACAGATGAATTCCATGGCCTCTGTAGTTAATCCTGTGGGTACCCTGCACTGCAGACCCATGTGGTGCTGGTGATGGAGTGAGTGGATGTTCAAGGTGCTGGGTAGATGTTGATGCTTGCTTTATCCAACTCGGCATGAGCAGCACTGTATGACACAGCCTGAAATAAAGACTGAGCCATCGCTGCCGAGGTCAGCATTGATTGCACATTCTTAGTTGCTGAGGAAGGCATTGAATATTTTCCTTGAACTGTTGCAATCGATATGGAAAGTACTCTAGTAGTGCTGTTATATAACAAGCCCACAACATTGTAGGTATTTTGAGTATTCTTCCGGAAAATGCAGTTATAATTTTTCAAAAAAGTGTTTGTTATTTGGATCAAGCAAATGTCAAATGCTTTTCTGATACCTAGTCTCCAGTGAATTAAACTACACAGCTGTAGAATAGAAAGCAAATTGTTTCTTAGGTATTATAGAAACATAGAAACATAGAAATTAGGTGCAGGAGGAGGCCATTCGGCCCTTCGAGCCAGCACCGCCATTCATTGTGATCATGGCTGATCCTCTGTTATCAATAACCCGTGCCTGCCTTCTCCCCATATCCCTTGACTCCACTAGCCGCTAGAGCTCTATCTAACTCTCGCTTAAATCCATCCAGTGATTTGGCCTTCACTGCTCTCTGTGGCAGGGAATTCCATAAATTCACAACTCTCTGGTTAAAAAAGATTTCCTCACCTTAGTCTTAAATGACCTCCCCTTTATTCTAAACTGTGGCCCCTGGTTCTGGACTCACCCAACATTGGGAACATTTTTTCTGCATCTAGCTTGTCCAGTCCTTTTATAATTTGATATGTTTCTATAAGATACCCCCTCATCCTTCTAAACCCCAGCGAATACAAGCCTAGTCTTTTCAATCTTTCCTCATATGACAATCCCACCATCCCAGGGATCAATCTCGTGAACCTACGCTGCACTGCCTCAAACACAAGGATGTCCTTCCTCAAATTAGGAGACCAATTGTGCAGGAGAGAAAGATAATTAAAATGTACGAGGTCAAAAAAGGCTGGGAATGGGGCAGATATTTTATTTTCTGAGAGACTTTAAAAATAGGCCCATTTATAACTGAGGTTAACTATTTTTTTCTTGGAGGGACGCGAGACTGCGCAAATCTCTTTTGAGAATTGTGGAAGAAGAAATTTTAATTAGATTTCAAATGGAAATAAATAGATTCTCAGTAAATAAAGTTGAAAAGTTGCCATGAATAGTAAGAGATGCAGACAAAGGTACAATTAATTCTGCCGTGATACATTAAAGGGCCTGTCCCACTTTCGCAACATATTCGGCAACTGCCGGCACCCATCATAGGGAGGCGAACATTTTCAACATGTTGACAATTCAGCGGCAACCAGAAAGACGCTGCGACTCTTTGGGTGACTAGGAGACTGCTCACGACCATACAGGCGATATGTCAGGGGGTGACGCCTGTATGGTCGTGAGTAGTCGCCCAAAGAGTCGTACCTTGTTCTGGTAGCCGCTGGATCTTCAACATGTTGAAAATGTTCGGCGACCTGTAACGACGTATGACGGGTGCCGGCAGTTGCCAAAAAAGTCGTGTAAGTGGGACAGGCCCTTTATAGCAAAGCAGGTACAAGAGGTTTACTCCTTATTTGTACTTATTTGCATACGTCATCCAGCATTTTTGTTTTGGGGATGGAAACAGATTAAACTCCACAGTGTTTGTTATCATTTTATCAAACATTTCACAACTTCAATATCGTGTTACAGAATTATAGATCTATACAGTCTGAAAACAGGTCTTTCAACACAACCCGGCAATGCCAACCAAATTGGCTAACTGGTTGCTCTTGCCTGTGCCTACCCCTTATCACTCCAAACCATTCCTAAGTACAGGTGAATTTTACATATTGTAATTGTACGCACCTCAGGACATCCCAACTCCTGTAGTCAATAAGTAGGAAGGAACTGCAGATGCGGGTTTAAACCAAAGATAGACACAACATGCTGGAGTAACTCAGCGGGACAGGCAGTTTCTCTGGGGTGAAGGAATGGGTGACGGTTCGGGTCGAGACCCATCTTCAGACTGAAGTCGGGTGACTTCTTGACCCGAAACGTCTTCTCTCCAGAGATGCTGCCTGTCCCGCTGAGTTACTCCAGCATTTTTTGTGTACATCTTGTACTCAATACCTTGACCAAAAAATGTAAGCATGCCAAATGCTTATTGATCTGAATTTAACTTCCAATCTCAATCCATTTGTCGTGTTGACCAAGATTCCATAGTACTTAGATAATGGTCTTCACAGCCCACTGGATCACCAAAGTTCATGTAATCTATGAATTTACTAATCATACCACCTACATTGTCATCTAAAATATTAAAGTAAATACTAAACAACAATGAACCCAGCACTAATCCCTGTGGAACACTACTTGTCACTTGCCTCCAGTCTGTAAAACAAGCTCATATCACCACTCTCTGCCTCCTACAGTCATCAAACTTGTATCAAATTGGCTGGCTTATCCTGGATTCACTATGATCTAATGTTTCAGACCAACCTGCCATGTGGCACCTTACCTAGGGCCTTAATGAAGTCCTTGCAGACAACTTCCCTCATCATTGTTCTTGGTCTTCTCTTCAAACAACACAATAAACCTTGTGGGACACGTTTCCCATGCTCAAAGTCTTGCTGACTATCTCTAATCAGTCCCTTCAAACACATATAAATCCCGTCTCTCTGAATTCTCTCCAGCCTGTTTTCTCCACTCTCTGACAGGCATTGACTCAAGCACCAACTCCCTCAGGCACATCCCTTCAAAATGTTGCCTCTGTGTGTCTCTCTTGCAGGTGTCAGGAACTGAAAGTGTCCGTGTGCGATGGATTAAGTGCAATGACATTCTGACCAACGGCCCAAATCAAAAAGTTGCCATTGAGAATGAATATTCCAAATTCTCAGCATCCTAAAAATCTCAGCTCGCTTCACATACATAAATTGAGAATATTTTTAGCTTACTGTTGTGAGATATTATTTTTTAAATTATTTATTTCTAATAAATGTAGAAAACGAAATAAAGGTGAAAGATTGATAAACACATTGGTCCAACAAGTTTTTCCATCTGAAGATAGACACAAAAAGCCGGAGTAACTCAGCGGGACAGGCAGCATCTCTGGAGAGAAGGAATGGGTGACGTTTCGGATGGAGCCACCTTCTTCAGTCTGGTTAGGGATAAGGGAAAGGAGAGATATAGACGATGATGTAGAGAGATAATGAACAATGAATGAAAGATATGCAAAAAAGTAACGATGGTAAAGGAAACAGGCCATGCTGTTGCTTACCGTCAGGTGTAAGAATCAATCAGACACCTTGATAATGATTCAAAAGCTTTCTGCAAGCTCTTTCTTTTTCAGTAGGTGGAGAGTGTGGTGCCTGATGATCTATAAAATATGTGTAGGCTTCTCCAGTTTCACCTTGTATATCAAATTTCAGAGTTTGACCCTATATTTCTTCTCTGGCAATAGGTATTCAACAGCTGTTTGCTTGCAGAAATGACGTAATATAAAGCGGAGAACTCTGTGAGATTGCCCATGTCCCAAAGCACTCAACGTCCCTGCATTTGAAATGTAATTATAGTCTGTTCTTGTCATTGACTTCCAGGTCTAACTCAGTGAGGATTGGAATGCAGGATGAAAGACCAAACAGAGTTTGCTCCTCATTCCGTGTGCTCTTATAGAACATATCATTCAAGCTATTTGTAAAAGGCAGCCTGTCCTTCAACAGGGCCAATGCAATTTAATTTACACTCATTCCAAGGACATTACAGTGGCGACATTCCCATAAAATGCAGCAGCATCGGTGTGCGGAGGATAGCAGCCAGCAACGGGGAAAGGTGAAGTAAGATCAGATGAAATATCTTTGGGAGGCAGACTGTGAGATGATCTAGTTAAAGCTTTCAAGATTATGAAGGCGTTTGACAAAATGATCAGTGAATATTGATCGCTGTGAGAGGAATATAAATAGGATTCAAATGTTAACAACTAGAAAGTTATAGTAAAGAACAAGGTTCATAAGGAATGTAAAATCATGAGAGGAATAGATCGGGTAGATGCACACAGCCCCTTGCCCAGATTAGGTGAATCAAGGACCAGAGGACATAGGTTTAAGGTGAAGGGGAAAAGATTGAATCGGAATCTGGGGGGTAACTGTTTCACACAAAGGGTGATGGGTGTTCAAGGTTCAAGGTTCACATTTATTTGTCACATGCACCAAGGTGCAGTGAAATGAGTTACCAGGCAGCCATACAATTAAAAATAACACAATGCACCATAGAATTTAACGTAAACATCCACCACAGCATTCTTCACTGTGATGGAAGGCGATAAAGTTCAGTCAGTCTTCCTCCTTTGTTGTGTATGGAACACACTGCCAGAGGAGGTAGTTGAGGTGGGGACTGCCACAGCTGCCACAGCCAGACATAGAAACAGTTTTTATCCACGAGTAGATGCTCTACTCAACCGCCAAAAATCTGTAGCCTCCCTTTGATCTGGTATTTTGTTGGTTCACATGCTTGATCAATGGTGTTTTATCAATAATGTTTTATTATTATTAATGTTTAGTGTTTTCGGAGTCATTCGTAACTGTCACTGTATGTCATGTTGCTACTTGTGTGTGGAGCATCAAGGCAAATTCCTTGTATGTGAATACTTGGCCAATAAACTTACTTACTTACTTACTTCCTTACTTACTTACTTACTATCACAATGATTAAGAAACAGTTAGACAAGTACATGGATAGGACAGGTTTGGAGGGATATGGACCAAATGCGGGCAGCTAGGACATTGTTGGCAGGTGTGGGCAATTTGGGCCGGAGGGCCTGTTCCCATACTGTATCACTATGACTCTATTTTTAATTTACCATGTGATGATTAACTTATGATGTACTAATGATGTTAATGATGGGCTCGGGAGACAAAGAGGTCACCGGACAGGCAAGGAGTGGAGGGATTTGTTGCAATGGTAGGTGGGTTGGGTTGGTTACAGAGCCAAAGAGTCATAAAAAGACCCTTCAGCCCATCAAGTCTAGCAATCAAGCACCCGCCTACACTCGTCCTATTTTATTCTCCAACGTTTCCATCAATTCATCCCCAAATCCGGCATTCACCTACAACGCAGCCCCTCGCAGTGGCCAATGGTCTGGATCCAGCATCCCTTTGGGATGTTGCAGTTTGCTGGAGCACCAGGAGGAAGAAACATGCACTCACTAGATCGTGCAATGCACACACAGGCTGCACAGGGATTTATTCAAGAGAATACATTTATTGTCGTTGGAAATGTTGGAAATTATAAAATGGGATTGTATAGTTTTGTAAGTAATGTTTTCTGTCTCTGAAATTCCTATTTTAATGGAAAAAGAAGCAAATGAATAACAGGAGCAACTGATTTTGAAAATGTTTTGAAAATGCAACTTATGTAATGGCTTGTTAGTTTTAAGGGAGAAAATGATCGATCTTCCATATTGGGGAATTTCTGTTGCTTAATACTTTGGGTAATCTGACAAAATGGACAAAAGACAGTAACTACTCTCCCAAGGGTTTTGCTTGTAACACTTTTAATGTACTTATTGACTGTTAACATCCTTGCTGATATAAAGAACAGCATCCTACAATAAATCAAACAGTATTGATATTCACTGTGTGTCCTCACTGCCAGATCCTCCTGCATAATACAGCACCTTCAAGTATGCTGTACTCCTCCAGAACCACACTGAATCCTCAGCCTAGATTTGTGTTTTCAAGACTGGTGAGATACCGGAATGAAATCTGGAAGAAATTGCAGTGAATTGTGCATCCCAGACCATCACACAAACCAACCTCCCTTCTATTGACTCCATTTATACCTCAAGCTGCCTCAGCAAGGCCAGCAGCATAATCAAGGGCATGTCGCACCCTGGCCACTCCATCTTCTCCCCTCTCACATCGTGCAAAAGGTATAGAAGTGTGAAAACGCACACCTCCAGATTCGGGGACAGTTCTTTCCCAGCTGCTATCAGGCAACTGAACCGTCGTACCACAACCAGACAGCAGTGCTGAGCAACTATCTACCTCATGGGCTATCCTTGATCAGACTTTACTAGCTTTCCCTTGCACTAAACGTTACTCCCTTATCATGCATCTGTACACTGTGACTGGCTGGATTGTAATCATGTATTGTCTTTCCACTGGCTGGAGTGCACGCATCAAAAACATTTCACTGTACTTTGGTACAATAAACTAAACTGAACTGAACTGTATCCAGAGAGGAAAGTTTATTCCATCAGAGCTGAGCCTGATACCCATTTTGCAAAACATGTGTCAGCTCATGATACAGTACAGGAACAGCCCTTTAGCTCAATGAGTTTGTGCCAATCATCAAGCATTAATTTACATTCATCCTATTTTATTCTCCCCACATTTCCATCAACACCTTTCTAATTCTATCCACATGTATCCACATGTAGATACTCAAGGCAAATTCCAGTGACCAATGGAACTACCATCCCTTTTAAACGTGTGAGAAAAAAGAATACCTAGAAGAAACCCATATAGGAAGAAAGTTCCAAGTAGTTAGGAGATCCTAGATTGTGTGACAGCATCTTTAAGCCCCTGTCCCACTTTCACGACCTAATTCACAACCTGTGACAACCTTAAACGATCTAAAAAAAATCAAGGTTGCGGTAACCTAGGAAGTCCTATGACATTCCACGATTATGTCTACGACCTCCTACGACTATGTTGAAGACCTCCCACGACTATGAAGAAGACCTCCTTCGACCTCCTTCGACTTTGTTGAAGACTGACTTCGACCTTGTACGTTTTAACTGCTGTTTGCAGGAGCCCTTTTGCTTCAGCAGCCTTTTAAGAAAGGCAGAAGGGGAAGAGCAAGGGTGAAGAGGGAGCACAAGAAGAGGTCTCAATGGGTGAATGGAGATGATGTGATGGACTGTCCCAGTACACCAGATGACTGGAAGAGAGCGGCGCTGGGCTTTGACAAAAGATGGACCTTTAAGCACACATGTGGGACAGTGGATGGCAAGCATGCCATTCTTGTCCCTGTCCCTGTACCCCTCATTTTCCTTATTGTACAGGATGGCATTGTGCTGGAACCATTCCTCAAGGTCCCCCTCCTGCTGCCTGGTGAAGGTGTAGGGCATAACCTTCCTCCAGCTCTCCCTCACCACCAATGGGCCATCTGCCTCTGATGCTGTGTCAGACACAGGAGAAAGGGCTGCTTTGCTGCCTTCAAATGAGGCAGTGGTGGGGACATATAGTACCACTCTGGTCTCCTCCTCCAGGGGTCTCTCATGCAGGGCTACCTCCTCCTGCACTATCACCTCCTGTGGCATCACCTCCTGCCACTCCTCCTCCTGGGTGGGCAACACCTGCACGTCAGGTTTTATTTCGGGTTGTGCCCTACCCCTGCGCTGCTGCCTTTTTGGTGCCATCTCTAAAACACGTCTCCTCTCCAAAAAAACTCTCCAGCTATGAATGAACATGCCCTGGAGTGACAGAGGTGAGGTTCTGCTGTTTAAATACTGACCTTTTTTTCACCCCGGAGTTATTACCTTTGACTGCCTCCGACCACCTAGGACCACCTACGACTAGCATCACGACCTGCTACGACCTACCTACGACCTCCTCAACCTCCTACAACCTCATGGCGAGCATTCTGCGAGTATGAGTCAAGGGCAAACTCGGCAGAGGTCATGAATTAGGTCGTGAAAGTGGGACAGGGGCTTTACCAGCTATGCTTCTGTGCCACTCCAAGATTCAAGATTCAATTTAATTGCCACTGTACCAATTAAGGTACAGTGACATTTGAGTTACCATACAGCCATACTAAGTAGAAAAAAATATATACACAACACAGCAAATAAAATTTAACACAAACATCCACCACAGCGGAATCAATATTCCTCCCAGTTGGTTTACTTTTTGTTTGGCTATAGTTTATCACAAATTACCATTCCTGTTCAGAAGGCTGACATGGGAAATTAAAATAGATTCTTCTCTGAGCATTGACATGGTAACAACTTATTTTTCGAGAAGCAAGGAGAGGGAAGAATTACATTTCATGCTTTTCTTCACTCCTTACAAATGCTATGTACGACAGTGATCGCAACTTCTACTGAAGTGTGGATGGCCGTTGGCTCACTAGAAGCTCATCCGTCCTTTGACAGATCTTGTTTTTGGTCCTGCTGGGGGTCTACAGCCCCCTGCTCACTTAGCAAACTAGGTGGGGGAGACGGCTTAGTTGCTGACTATCTGACCATGGAGCAGGTGGCACGGGATTACATGGTACCCATGGCAGGGGAACACCCTGACCGAACTAATGCAGAGTGTTGAGCCAGGGGAAAGGGTGCTCTGCATTTAAGTTGTTGCCTTACAACACTTGCAGCGCCGGAGACCTGGGTTCGATCCCAACAACGGGCGCTGTCTGTACGGAATTTGCACGTTCTCCCCGCGACCTCGTGCGTTTTCTCCGAGATCTTCGGCTTCCTCCCACACTCCAAAGACGTACAAGTTTGTAGGTTAATTTGTTCGGTATAAATGTAAATTGTCCCTAGTGTGTGCAGGTTAGTATCAATTTGTTGGGATCACTGGTTAGTGAGCCGATGTGTCTGTTTCAGTGTCATGCCTCTAAACTAAACTAAAATATGCTGTAATAATGAGCAAGATGTAACTGCTGGAGGAACTCAGCACGTCAGGCATCATCTGTTATATGCAGAGAGATGGTCAACTTATTGCATCAGAATTGTTCCTGCAAAAGTTATATTGTATATTTGGTTTAGTTATCTGGATGGAGTAAACCATTTCAAACCCATTATTATATAATATCAAGACGCGTGAGCTCAGTATGTCAGGGGGATCTATGATATATTAAATCAATGTTCAAGGATATTCAGAACAGTGACACAGGTGGACTGCATGGCCTGCAAAGAATCTGAAACACATCTGCCAGATGATGCATTTTCAGTCAACATCTTTTGATTCATGCTCTAGTGAGCATCCCAATGCAGCCTTCGGTTTGCTTCATTGAGTGCTGTGCCACAGTGATGTGGCATGTTAAGTGCTAGACCTATTGAAAGCCACACAATTCTTTTAACCTCCAGTGTAACTATTTCTACATTGTTCATATCCAGTCATTCTGCTCAAATTTTTTCACCAGCCTCATCTTTTAGTGGTACAGTTGAATGTGTGGCTAAGGAGCTAGTGCAGGTCGGAGTGCATCACGTATATGTATTATTGGGCTATCGTCCAGGGCATGAGAGACCTTGTACAACAAGGGCTGATTGCACCCACATACTGGAGCTGTACCAATACCCTGGCAAGGAAGTTTATTACTTGGGGGGGTTCACCTAGTGTGGCAGGAGTGTGGGAACCAGAGAGGTGGAGAGATTGAAAGGGAGTAGAAGATAGGTCAAGTAAGTCTAAAAGGAAGGACAGATATGGCCAGACAATGGTGAGGTGCTACACTTTGGAAGGTTAAATGTGAGAGAAAAGTATACCTGCCACACATTTCCCTGTATTTCCCTGCCACAGCGGGCACTGGAGGCCAAATCACTGGATGGATTTAAGAGAGAGTTGGATAGAGCTCTAGGGGCTAGTGGAGTCAAGGGATATGGGGAGAAGGCAGGCACGGGTTATTGATAGCGGACGATCAGCCATGATCACAATGAATGGCGGTGTTGGCTCGAAGGGCCGAATGGCCTCCTCCTGCACCTATTTTCTATGTCGATATATACAGCAAATGGCAGGATCCGCAGGGACATTGAAGTACAGATGTATCTTGGGGACCTTGTCCATAGCTACCTGAAAGTGGCATCACAGGTGATAATGAAGGCGTAGAGTGTACTTGCCCTCATTGGTTGCCGCATGGCGTATAAAGGTCAGAAAGGCATGTTGCAGCTGTATAACACTTTGGGTTAGGGTAGATTTTGAGTATTGGGTGCTGCACTATAGGAAAGGATGTGGAGGCTGTGGAATCGGCACAGAAAAGGTTCACCAGGATGTTTAATAATAATAATAATAATAATAAAAATTTTTATTTATGGGCGCCTTTCAGGACACCTTACAGATTAAAACAAGCAAATTACAAACATATAAACAAATGAACAAAGCAGTAGTAGCGACATCAACAATACACAATTCAAATGTTGCCTGGTGTGCAGTTTATTAGGCTTTTTTTTAATCTAACCTGGTTTATTTCTTATTCTTGTTGTCCCTGCCATTTTTTTTTTCATACAGAATGCTTTTATTCGGAACAAACAAAAATACAAAGTAGTAACACGATCAAAGAATGCCTATATTGGCATTTTACAAACAAAATTATCAAATTAAAATATTAACATTTTTATCAACAATACATTCGACCTCCCACGGTGACCAGCGTTCACGGAAGGCCTCCAGAGTCCCCTCTCCAGGGACACGCGGGCACGGGCAGTTTATTAGCCATGAGGAGAGAGAGTTTGGACAAACTTGGATTGTTTTCTCTGAAGCGTTGGAAGTCGAGTGGTGACACCATAGAAGTATATAAAATTATGGGTGGCATAATAGGGTAGATGGTGAGAGCCTTTTCCCCAGGGTGGTAATGTCAAATGCTAAAGGGCATAGTGCTAAAGGGGAGAGAGCTAAAGGGCTAAAGGGGAGAGAGGTAAGTTTGACGATGTATGAGGCAAGTCTTTTACAGAGAGGGATAGGTGTCAGAAGAAAGGTCTCCACCCGAAACGTCACCCATTCCTTCTCTCCAGAGACACTGCCAGTCATTCTGAGTTCAGGGGTTGTCCCACTTTGACGACCTAATCCATGAGTTTAGATTTGAAAAAATGTCAATGTCGTGTTGACTCACCAAAGTAAAAGACCTCCTACTACTCTGTCTATGACCTCCTACGACCCCCCCTTGACCTCAGTCCTCTACACCTAAGACCAACTACGACTAGCTATGTGGAAAATGATCACATGATAAAATTATGTCTTGTTTACATTTTTCTCTCGGGACAGTTAACGACCTACGACCACCATCACGACCTACTATGACCTACCTATGTCCTACCTACGAGTAAAAAGTATCAATTGTTTCATGCCAACCTTTTTTTTAACTCGTGGACATTTTTTATCAGGCTGGAAAAAAACGGCGTGACCTACTTGAGGCCACGAGTACGCGGAGACCACTCACGAGCATGAGGAAGAGTTACGAAGACCTCCTATGACCTTCAATGACCTCGTGGCGACCATGCTGCGAGCATGAGTCTAGGGCAAACTTGGCAGAGATCGCCAATTAGGTCGTGAAAGTGGGACGGGGGCTTTACTCCAGCTGTTTTTGTCTATCTTAGGTGCCTGCGACTCCAGAGGAAGTGGTAGAAAGAGAAATGTTAGGAAAGTTCAAGAGGCATTTAGACAGACACATGAAGAAGCTATGAGTGGAGGGATATCGACCGTGTACAGTCAGATATGCTGTTTAAATTGGCATCATGGTCAGCACAGAGATTGTGGGCTGAGGGGCTGTTCCTGTGCCACACTGCTCAGCATTCTATATTCTGATACCCATCTGTATGAGCTACAATGACCACCATGCTGTTTAATTGCTTACTGTGCCCATCTGCCCCTCTTCATGGATCACCAATCACAGCTTCCAATGCTCACGTCACTCAGAAAAGGTCATAAGGTCATAAAGTCATAAGGTCACAGGGGATAGGAGCAGAGTTAGGCTATTAGGCCCATCCAGTCTGCTCTGCCATTCCAACATGGCTGATCTATCTCTCCCTCCTAACCCCATTCTCCTGCCTTCTCCCCATAACCCCTGACACCCGTACTAATCAAGAATGTATGTACTGTATCTCTGCCTTAAAAATATCGATTGGCCTCCACAGCCTTCTGCGGCAATGAATTCCACAGATTCACCATCAGTCGACCTTGATGGCCTCAGAACCATGGTGATAATTTTAGCCCAGCCCAACAAGTGGTAAACAGGCAACTATTGGACTCGATGTAACCAACCAAAAACGATTCAGTGGTCTAGGGTAAACTTACATCCTTGTATTCCAGGACTCTTTAGAGTGAGGTCACCAGCCCAGACTATGCAAAGGGGCTAAAAAGCTGCGATGCCATTTTAAGATGGACATGCCAATGTAGCAGTCGGTATTGTACCTGTCCCATAGGTCCAGCAACAAAGGTTTGATCCTGACCTGCAGTGTTATCGACATCAGCATCTTCTGCCTATGGCCGTTTATACTTCTTTAGGAGTGCTTGCCACCTCCCAAAGACTTGTAGGTCAATAGAAAATTGGCAGTAGGATATGCAGTTGGGCAGGTGGGGTTAATGGATATACAGTACAAGAAATAATAAGTTAATAGGTTACGGAAAGCAGTGGGGAAATGGGATTGAAGGGGATTGCACTGTGTAATGACTCAATGGAGCAAGTGTTCTCCGGCTATGTTGCAAGGAAACGCATCGATATGATATTTTAAAAAGAGAAACGTAGAACCTGTGTAAATGGGATGTGTTAATTTAACATCAGTCATGGAGAAAATGTTGGCATCTGTAACTGAAAATCAAATCCAGATGAGCCGACACAGATAATGAGGCAGCTAAAGCATGTGCAAATTTCAACAAGCATATCTATGCTTAACAAACCTCCAATTATTTGAGGAGACAGCAGACCTGATCGGAAAGGAAAATACGATGGATACAGGGTCTTTAACAAAAGGCTTTGCAGGGCAGCGCTTGGATGAATTACTCAAGAAGATTAAATTAGAGACAGGAAAAACAAACTGGATTAAAAATTGGTCATAATGGAGAATGCAAAGGTTAAGGGCAGATTTTCATGGAACTGGGTAGGCGTATCTGACAGAATTCAGTTCTGACCTCATCTGTTCCTTTGTACAAGTGGCCTTGAGGGCCGGGTTTGAAACTGCAGAGGAGATAAAATAGATTTTACAGGCCCAGAGGAAGCTGCAATAGAATGCGGGAAAAATGGGAATATTAACAAAAAAAACTTACAGCGACTTTCACTGCCAGTGACCGAGGTATAATTTTGGTAAAATTAAAAGGTAGCAATTATGTTTGCATAATTCTGGTGCCATGGGAAAGCAAAGGGATTTTAGATGCACAGTTATAGGCTAATAAGATTGTACAGCAAAGCTGATGCAATTTTATGTTTCTCCATGCCATGCAGAATATCAAAACTGAGTCCACATAAACCCCAATAAGGAGTTGGAGTATTGTGTGTCATAAGGATCTAGGATGGATATTGTGTCTTTGGGAAGGATGTGATCAAGATTTCAAATGATTTGGCCTGGAACAATATAAATACAAGGAGCAGCTTCAGAAATTGGAGCTCCTTTCAGTAAGAATATGGTATTAATGTGATCGAGGTTTAGTTTAGTTTGGAGGTATTGCGTGGGAACAGGCCTTTTGGCCTATCGAGTCCACACTGACCATCGCTGACATTAGTTCTGTGTTATCCACCTTCGCACCCTACACACCAGGGGCAATTTACAGAAGCCCATTAACCTACAAACCTGCACGCCTTTCGAATGCGGGAGGTAACCGGAGCACCGGAGGAATCCCATGCAGTCACACAAACAAGCATATTTATGCTTAACGAACCTCCATTAATCTGAGGGGATAGTATGCGGAGAACAAACAAACTCCACACAGACAGCACCTGTAGTCAGGATTCAACTCGGGTCTCTGGCGCTGTGAGGCAGCAGCTCTACCCCTGCGTCACTGTGCCGCCCGCTCAGAGTTAACGGTGTTCAAGGTTAGGGACGACACACCTGAAAGCTTTGGACTGGTTCTAGTAACTGGTGAACTCAAAACAAGGCAGCCTCAATAGAAGATTCATTATTGGAGGCATCGTTGAGAGAGAAGGAGAGAATTCTTCACTGACGGAGATGTGACACTGTAAAATTGATGAAAAAGGATTGAAGAATCTACGTTAGCATTGAAGATGAGATTGGGTCGGTGAACGAGGAACTAGGAACATGTCAGGTTAAAGTAAATGTGCAACTGTAAAGGGACATAGACTGTTGTCGTGCCTTGGTTTCTGTGCTGCAGCACCTGAATCCTTGCGCTGAACTTTTCAACATATATTATAGGTTTAAATTAAGAAGAGTTTTTATTTAGGAGCACCAGAGGACTTCAAACCGAAGCTGGGTGGTAGCCTGGTGAAGCCAGAATATTTGGGTCACCACTGATATCTCCTTGTGTGTAACTTAAGGGCGGCACCGTGGGTCAACGGTAGAGTTGTTGCCTTACAGCAAATGCAGTGCGCGAGACCCGGGTTCGATCCCGACTACAGGTGCTTGTTTGTACATTCTCCCCATGACCTGCGTGGGTTTTCTCCAAAATCTTCCGTATCCTCCCACACTCCAAAGACATACAGGTATGTTGGTTAATTGGCTTGGTAAATGTAATAATTGTCCCTGGTATGTGTAGGATAGTGTTAATATGTGGGGATTGCTAGATGGCGCAGACCTGGTGGGCCGTAAGGCCTTTTTCCGCCTGTATCTCTAAACGAAACTAAACTAAACTAAACTAAACTTATGTTGCCCTCTCAAAGTGTTCAGCTGATATTTGATTTGCCGAAGGAGGTGATTAACTGAGATATGTTGAAGATGGACACGAAAAGCTAGAGTAACTCAGCGGGTCAGACACGGAGAGGGAAACCAGAGGTATCGAAGGGAAAGGTGTGAAAATGACAGATCAAAGCAGACAAGTCCAGGAAATAGTTCATTGTTGGTTGAGAGGAAAATAAACAGTGAAATTAATCAGGAGGACAGTGAAACTAGTCGGAGAACTTGGGTGGGGAGGGATGGAGAGTGAGGGAAAGCAAGGGTTACTTGAAGTTAGAGAAATCAATATTCATACCGCTGGGTTGTAAACTGCCCAAGCAAAGTATGAGATGCTGTTCCTCCAAATTGCGTTTGGCCTCACTACAAGATGGCACCTCAGGTAATGCAGCCGTCCCTCCACAACTCTGCAGTGGCCCAGAGTGCCCTCTGGACTAATTCAGTTCCTCCATTTGTGTAAGAAGAAACTGCAGATGCTGGTTTAAACTGAAGATAGACACAAAAAGTAACTCAGCCGGACAGGCAGCATCTCTGGAGAGAAGGGGAATGGGTGACATTTCGGGTCTTGACCTGAAACGTCACCCATTCCTTCTGAAGTCTGAAGAAGGGTCTTGATCCAAAACGTCACCCTTTACTTCTCTCCAGAGATGCTGCCTGTCCCGCTGGGTTACTCCAGCTTTTTGTGCCTATATTCAGAACCTCCATTAGACTGAATTGAAGGAGATATGCAGACGGGATGTTCTTCCCTCACCTTCCCTGCAGTGTAACATCCTCCATCATGAGGTCTACTCACCATCAGACGATTTTCCCACCATTTCAGATCTTCATTGCTACATTCTAAACAACTTTATAAGAAATAGCTTCCAGCTCAAAAAATAACCGAGGGCCACATTTAAACCAAAATCAAATGGCTGAAACTTTAGTGCAGTGACAAATATAAACTGTACGCATAGTACCTCTGCATGAAATAGGATCTCAATTACTCTAACAGGACTGACTGTAACTGACTCATAAATATACTGTACGACCTTCCCGACAGGGATAAACAGCGTCTAATAGAAAACCACTGATCGCCCTTGACTATCTTCACTTCAACAGTATTACGTACATCAGAGCCGACAAAGTCCAAAACCCCTGGACCATCAAGCTCACTGGAACAAATATCAACACAAGTCTGTAATTGTCCAGCGTTGAGTCGATTGATTTAAAATATGCTTATTCCTCTTTGGTGATCAGTTGGAACATTCGCTCACCATATTAAGCTTCCTTCAAATATAAACGGCCAAATTCTCTTATCTGTGGCCCTGAAAACTATGGCACTCTGATTGAAAACCAATCTGTTGGACGTGAGAATGAAATAAGCAGCCAAGGTTTAATGTGGTCCTGACTAACACTTGCATTACCAATTGAGACAAGCATCTGTCATAGTTTTTCTCTGCAACGTCAGAGGCTAAGGGACGACGAGAGAAACATATTTAATGCTGAGAGGCTTAGATAGGATAGACAGTCAGAACCTTTCTCCCAGGGTGGAAATGTCCACCACTAGAGGGCATAGCTATAAGGTGAGAGGGTGGAGGCTTATTGGAGATGTGCGGGGAAGCTTTTAACACAGAGGATGGTGGGGGCCAGGAACGCATTGCCAGTGGTGGTGGTGGTGGCAGACACAATAATGGTGTTTAAGAGGTTTAACATAGGCACATGGGATTGCAGGGAATAGTGGGATCGGCATCATGTACAGCATGAACATTGTGGACTGAAGGGCCTGTACTGTTCTATGACTAAAGGAAGCAATCCGACTATCACAGCCTCTTTTCCTTACTCCGTGTGGCACTGTTTATACCACGCTTACTTTGATGCTCTGAACAACTTCATTTTGCTTGAAGAACAGATGTTAGCCTTTCTGTGTGCTGAATAATCACTTGTATTCAGCAGCCGACGTCTTCCTTGTAAATGAAGAGCCACATCGCTCTTCAGCCTAAACTGCTGACGATTAAAAGAAGATCAACTCAAATTGCTGGAGTAACTCTGTGGGACAGGCAGCATCTCTGGATAGAAGGAATGGGTGATGTTTCGGGTCGAGACGAGGTCTAAAGATGGATCGTGAACCGAATCACCACCCATTCCTTCTCTCCAGAGATGCTGCCTGTCCCGCCGAGTTACTCCAGCGTTTTATGTCCATCTTCGGTTTAAACAAGCATCTGCAGTTCCTTCCTTCGACTTTTAAAATAAATTGTCTTTCCTATTTCAGGGATAACAGCAAAGCTCATTAGAAAAGTAATATAGAATCCAGTCAAATATGATTCGTGATTCTATCAAAACAGTACAATTAATTACTTGCCCGGTCACCTCTTGTTTCTAATCATTGATGGAACCTTTGCATTCCACATTTGATAAACAAATGCTTTTGCTCCCATTTTTCAAGATGTGTCAAAGTACTCTATACGTTGCTTACTATTATGGAGACAGTGACATATCTCAGTTGGGGCAAGGGCTAACCCCTTTTCACCTAGCCCACAGCTAACAATGGCCAGTTTCCGTTATCATCGTAACTTTTTTTGCATACAGTATCTCTCATTCATTTGTCCTATATCTCTCTACATCACCGTCTCTATCTCTCGTTTCCCTTTCCACTGATTCTCAGTCTGAAGAAGGGTCTCGACCCGAAACATCACCCATCCCTCAAAGTTACCCCAGCATTTTGTGTCTATCTTCGAGGTAAACCAACATCTGCAGTTCCTTCCTGCACGTGCCATCGTGTAAGCTATGGAAACAAAGTCCTAACTGTCTTCACACATACAGACAAAATAACCCATGGCACAATTTTGAAGATTAGGAGAGAAATTCTCACTAATAACCCAACCAAATGCATCCCTTAATCCACCACACTTAAAAGTGAATGATTCAGTCACTATCGCCACCTTGTTGTGGGGCTTTCCTGTGCACTAATTGGTTACTGTATTTCCTACAGTAATGAATGCACTTCAAAAGCACTTCATTGATTCTTGAGGACTTTTGGATGTCCTGAAGTAATAAAAGAAGACACTATCTATCTGATTGCCCGCTTTCTCCTTTTGGTACTCTCTCAGTTGAAGATGACGCGTGGCTCAGGCAGCTGAGCTGAACAAAGAGGCAAACTGAATAACTGCATAACCCTCTCTGAAAAAAATAATTAGGTTAAATGTACCAAGTGGTTTATCAGAGATTGAAGTCTTAACAACAGTTGGCAGCATTTCAGGGGGCATGAAAAAGTAGTTTTGGAGGAGACAGTAGATTGGAGGGATGGATTTAAAAGAGGGAATAGTGACTGGGAAATATGTAGAGATATTTACTGCAGAGAAGTGTCAGCAGGTTATAATATGAGAACTGGCTCACCAGCTTTTTTGTGTCTATATTGGGATTAAACCAGCATCTACAGTTCCTTCCTACACACTAAAGCTTGGTCAATTTATGATTAGGATAATAAATGTAACCTTTGATCACATTGCACCGTTGCCAAGGTCCTCCTGTATACAACACCTTAGTCTGTCTCTAACTGACGAGCGCAATATAAATGTTAAAAATTGTTATTTTAAATGTTTTACAGTCCAATAAAGTGATTTAATTTTGTTTTGTTAACCTCCATTTAATTATATTGCCTGAGGGTAGATTGATTCAGAATGGAAAGACATGAGGTTGACTCATGTTCAAAGCCAGGCGGCCTGATAGTTCATACAGTACTGATCTGACTAAAATATAGGAGACTGACAAGTATTGGATGCTAAGTAACTGGTTTTCCTGGACGAAGATCTCTGAACTCAGCACAGTGGCACAACGGTAGTTGCAGGGTTCGATCCTGACTACGGTTACTGTCTGTACGGAGTTTGTACGTTCTCCCCATGACCTGCATCGGTTTTCTCCGGAAGTTCTGGTTTCCTCCCACACTCCAAAGACGTACAGGTTTGTAGGCTAGGTTACATTGTAAATTGTCCCTAATGTGTGTAGGATAGTGTCAGTGTGCGGAGATCATAGGTTGGCGCGGACTCGCTGGGGCGACGGACCTGTTTCCCTACAGTATCACTAAACAAAAATAACTGAAGTGCTACCATATTCGGATAAGGTTCGGCCATTTAAGACTAAGAGAAAGGGACTATTTCCACATCCAAAGTTGTAAATCTTTGGAATGTTCTTTTCTATGTAGTGGTCAACATTGAGTAAATGAATACAATTAAAGCAAATTTCTGTAGAATTCACACTCTAAAGGAAGCCAAGAATATGTTGATCAGACAGAGTGGAATAGGGATAAATAATTATTGAATGGTGGTGCAGGCTCATGTGATCATATGGACTACACCCGATGCGGTCTCATTTATTCTTCTGATGCTGCCACAAGATATCCACAAACCTCTCACTACCTGCTTACACTCCCTGCTACCTGTAACATTAAAATAAAATCAGAAGTTGTTCGAGCTCTTGTTTTATTTCTTCAAGCTTATCAAGAACGTTCAGTTCTACCTTTCTACAGTGGATTACCTCAGTGCTTCATTCCCTTTTCTGTCTTTGATGACATTTAGATGGATTTTAGACAGGTACATGGATGTGAGGGAACATCGCGATACGGATCACGTATAGGCACAGAGGGTTAGTTTAACCTGGATAGAGTGGACGTGGAGAGGATGTTTCCACTAGTGGGAAAGCCAAGTTCATAACCTCAGAATTATAGGACGTTCCTTTAGGAAGGAGATGAGGAGGAATTAATTTTGTCAGATGGTGGTGAATCTGTGGAACTCATTACCACAGAAGGCTGCGGAGGGCAGGTCAAAGCATATGTTTGAGGCAGAGATACATAGATTCTAGTATGCGTATCAGGGGTTGTGGGGAGAAGGTGGGAGAATTGGGGTTGGGAGGGAGAGAAAGATCAAGCAAGATTGAATGGCAGAGTAGACTTGATGGGCTGAATGGCCTAATGCTGCTCCCACTAATGAACATGAACCTGGCATCATGTTAACAGTGACTTTGTGGGCCTAACAGCCTTTTCCTGTGCAGTACTGTTCAATGTTCTCTGTTGAAGGGGAGGGACCTACCAGTGCAAAAAACAAGGCAAGCCCATCGCTCTACATGAAAACTATTGCACCCCCAGCTGCCATGCAAGTTGCAAAAACCTTATGTTAATGTTGCATTGCCAACTATGTTTGATGTTAACAGCATGCCAATCAAAATAAGCATTCTTACAGTCTTACAGTTTGGTCTGAGTGGGGCCAGTTTGCTGCTTTGATATATGGACCTCTCCCACAAACCACAATTATTAGGAAACAATTTTCTTTTCAAAATGTAAGTTAGTCAAGGAAAGAGCGTTCACGTCGCGGCCCTGTTTCTGCCGCCACGCACAAGAAGCACGAGACAGACACCATTGTATGTCGATGCCGAGAAATGTGTTCAGGTCTGGCTGAACAACTTCTAATCTTGCGTGTGGACTCAATAAGAAGAAGAAGATGGTACCATGGGATGGGAGAGTGGCCACTTACAGGGTGTTCCCTGCCTCCATTATTTTAGCAAGAGCATTATTCCAATTAAAAGATGGAACCTTGTGCAATAACAGGGCTTTGAATAATCACATAACATCGATGCCAGCTATCTTCCAGTACCAGATGCAAAGATTCAAAGTCAGTTTCTCAAATTGGTATGCTAAAGGGCCTGACTGACTGACGCCCGATGTGGCCTGAAAACCGTCACGTAATATGACAGGAAGTGACACAGCTGCGTCAAGCTACGTCACTCCGCATCACCAATTTCCAAGCGTCACCATGCGTCACCATAGGACAGAATGCGACAGCATACGGAGGTATAGGACAGCGCCTGTGACGTCAAGCGGCATCAATGTACATCCACCCACGACACGATATACGGCAAGATACGACAGGTTGCGTCATCTGGGGCGTGTGACGTTATTTGATTACCCAGCTTCCCTACAAAAGGGGACGCGCCACGACGCATCATGACGCACGACGACGAACGAGTGACGCGTGGCGATGCACGGTGATGCAAAATAAATTAGCATAGGCAATGACCGTGCATCACCACGCGTCAGCGCGTCATCGTGCGAAAGGGCGCATGACATGACATGTCGCGCAAGGATTTTGAACATTCCAAAATCCTGGGGCGGCAGGGAGACACCGCACATTACCGTGCGTCACCGTATGCGTCACCGTGCCTCACGCCACATCATGACCACGTCACGACCTGACCACGACGTGACAACCTCTTCTTAGGCTGTCGCCTAAAATGTCGCCCTTAACACAAAGTGGGCAATACAGGGTGCTCCCAGATGACCAGGCCATATCTGCCCAGTGAAAGGTAATTATCTTACTGGAGGCAAGCTACAGTTCCACCCTCATATGAACCTTATTACTGCAGAAGAGTGTGTGTGAAACCCTGTGTTTAAACGGATGAGGCTGTTATAATACTGGTAGCAAACATCAGTCCTTCACAATTATGTCTGTCATTGACAACATTCTAGAGCATTAGAGTCCTATACAATCCCTGCAGTCCTAATTCAGATCATGCGTTACAGTAACACCAGAAATGTGAATCAGCATTACTGCTGGTCAGTGAGAATTGCTCTGTTAGTGCTTAAAAAAAAGGATATACATGTCCGTCTTAGAAAAGCAACCTGTTCTATCTGTCGTGCTTTTGTCGGTGTGTAGCAGTGCTGGGGATTTCACTAATCCCGTCTCTTCATCAAAGAGCGAAATGCTAGCACTTTGTCATCCATTGAGAATTGTAGTAAATGTCCACATTTCAACAAATAGCATTTTAAATCATCAATTGCCAAGCATACAGTACATGTATAAGAACATTATGTCCTTAACCAGGAGAAAGTTCAACCCAATGCCTTTCAGTTTGTCCGACAATGCCAACATCTCCAGTTCCCCCTTCCCACCACCCGCACATTTATAAACACATTATATGAAAGTTTACTTTAAACTGCTCCGCAGTGCTACCTCGCTGACAATCAAAGTTTTGTAACATCTGTTGAGGGCAAGGAGAAAAGCCAGGCTTATTATGTGCCTGCAAGCCATCTGCTGTATGCTTGGGCCTCCTCACACAAGATCAGCTGAATTTTTAATGAACCCAGGCTGGTTGGAAACAGCTTGTAGATACAATGGCAGGAGAGGCTGTCCAGCTGCAGTAGCTGCCGAATACAGTGTCACTGTTAACTTGAATGTATAAGTGGGCTGTTGGAACACCATGCGGGTTGATTCATACGAACTTCCAGTGACACAGTAATTCAACTCAATCAGCAGGGACACACGCATATATACCCGCTCACATGTACACATGCACTTTTACATGCATGCACTCACAGGCACTCATGCATATACAATTCCCATGCACACTCAATCATGCACACGCACTCATCCTGACACGTGCACATGCACCCCTCACAATGAAGCAACATCTCCGACATGTGTATACACGCTCATATACACGTACAGAAGCACACTTGCTTGCACACACTCTTTTCCATACACACAAACACTCCATACATCAGTGTGCACGCTCATATATTAATGCATTACGCACTGCAAATTACAAGGCATGCTCTTTCCAGGCAACATTAGTGAAATTAACGTATTACTGCTGTATACATCGTTTTTTTAAAAATTTCTGCTAAATGTACACTGCACCAGGTGATAATCCTTCCCCATAATTCGAAGATTTCGAAGTAAAGTCAAAGTTTATCCACTCCCATTTTCTGTCAGTCCCCCATCTCGCCTGAGTGTGACCAGATAGCTTTTGCTGAAACTGCAGCAGACGGAACAGCTCATTTCAAACAACGGGTCAAGGTAGCTACCGGATTAATAACTTGTAGTGGTGGATTATTTTTGCCACCTATGCCTGCAGCTCCGAAATGAAGTTTAGAGGAAGGGAATTAACCAAGGCAGAGTTCTGGTCTACTTTATAACCCAAGATTTAAATGAATGCAATAAATAAGCTGAGACAAGTGGAGATCAATGTAGCTCCTTTCTAGGAGTGTGATGTCTATCACCCCTTTTTCATTTTGTTAAAGTTTGAGTTTGATTGTGCCAGCTTCACATTGGGTACATTCTTTGATCTGAAACGAGTGGTTATCTGTTGTTGTCATTGGAACATGTTATAAACAGCTGGGCGCATCTCAGCTGGATGGCCAGCGACCATATAATAAATAGTTGAACCACACTGGCGGCTCCCTGTTCAAAATAAGTACCACTTTCCCTCTCAATAAACATCCGTATTCCAACAAGTGGATTGTCACCAAAGCGTTCTAATTATTACCGCCTTACTGAGTGATTTCGTATATTTAGTAAAACCTTCTGTCCTCAAATCTATTGAAGCCCCGTTTATGAATAACATGTGCCATATGTTCCTGACATACGTCCTATTATTAACTTAATTAAGGTTACTTCATCCTTTGAGAGCCCAACTCGTAGTGGCTATCAAGGAGGATCGTGTTAACCCATCAACACCCGGATTAATAAAGACTTTCTATATTTAACACAAAAAATAGAACAGTAGAAGATGGGAGGTGTAATGGAACTTTGTTTCCACTAAAAATATGCTCACTTGAATTGAAGAAGTGAGGTACTCCTCACTTCAGCAATAAATGATATTAGATATAATTTGTTCTTATTTATAGCTGTTATTCTGGCGTTATTACACCCCCCCTCCCGTTGTGACCCCACCCGTGGGAGTCAGTGTTGACAGTCTTTCTTACCCCCAGACACTTACAGAGGGGGGGGGGGGGGAGCGGGTTAGTACTAACTACAGCAGATGGCCAGTTAAATCTACAGCAACCGCTACAGCCAGGTAATCGTGGTCGGCAACATTCTCGTCTCTCTCCAAGATTACAAAAAAAAAGGATGCAAAGTCATCTTACTTGTTCAGGCTCCGCCGGGCTCTGATGCTGGCTACGATGATGCTTTCTGGCCGAGGAGTCGCCACCGCCTTGAACGTCCCCCTCCAGAACTTTTCGAAGAGCTGTTTCTCGCCCTGCTGGACGCTGACCATGGCGGCGGGCGGGGTGGGTCGGTGGATGGGCAGCGGGGAGAGAGTGAGAGGCTGGAGCTCCGACCCCAGCACGCTCAAAGCAAAGCAGGCATGCACACACACACAGAAACACACACACACACACACTGCCCGGCAGCACAGGAGCAGGAGCTGTCCAGTTACTGAAACGCTCCACCTCCTCCAACAGCTTCCCTTGCACAAAGAGTGTCCCACTCTCTCCCTCTCTCTGTCTGCCTCTCTTGCGATACGGATCAGCCAGCCAGATGCGACGCGGATTTCCAGCAGTTACTTCATCAAAAGGACCGGATCAGTTTATAATCAGAGGAACTGGCGAATGGGCAGGCAACAAACAACAGGAGAGCTGTTGCCAAATAGTCTGGCGTTTATTAGTTACAACAAAGGACTGGCTGTCAGGAGAAGGCAGAGAGATTGTGGAGGACACAAAAGCGGCAGCAGTGTGCGTACAGCAGCGAAGCAGTTCCCTTGTTTTTGTCTCATTTATTTGTGACGTTGGAGCTGGCTTGGTCAGCTGAGTGCAACATATCTTCCCCCTTCTCTCCCCCGCCCTCTCTTCCTCACACCCTCCCTCTCTCTCTCCCTCAATCTCTCTCCCTTCCCCTCTCTCCCTCGCTCCCTCGCTCTCTTCCTCTCTCCCTAACTCTCTCCCCCCTCCCTCCTTCTCTCCCTCTCTCCACCCTCTCCCCCCTCTCCCTCCTTCTCTCACTCCCATTATCTCCCCATCTTTCTCCCTCCCTCTGTCCCTCCTCTCTCCCTCTCTCCCTCTCTCCCTCTCTCTCCCCCTCTCTCTCTCACCCTACCTCCCTCTCCACCTTCTCCCCCTCTCTCCCTCTCTCCCCCCCTCCCTCTCTATTTCCCTCCCACTCCCTCTCCCCCGGCCTCTCTTCCCCTCTCTCTCCCTCTTTCTCTCACCCTACCCCTCCACCTCTCCCCCTCTCTCCCTCTCCCTCCTTCTCTCTCTCTCTCTCCCTCCCTCTCTCCCTCCTCTCTCTCTCCCTCTCTTCTCTCACCCTACCCCCTCTCCACCTCTACCCCCTCTCCTCCCTTCCCTCTCTCCCTCCCTCTCTCTCTCCTCTCCCTCTCTCCCTCCCTCCCTCCCTCTCTCTCCCCCTCCCTCTCTCCCTCTCCCCCGCCCTCTCTTCCCCTCTCCCTCCCTCCCTCGCTCTCACTCTCTGCCGTGCCTTTTGCCAAAGCCTGCTGCCTGTACATCAGCATAACAAAGGGCGCAGGTTTGCGAGCACCGGCCCTGCGTGTGCCCGACAGACACAGTGCTGGCCAGCTGTATTTGCCAACCGCCGGTCAAGTGGCGAGGCAGAGGGAACAAGCGCTGTGTTCTGAACCCTTGGTCGAGTGGCACTAGATGACATTGCCGGCGTTCTCTGTCTAAACCCTGCGATTTGTCCTCTGCATTCAAACGGAGTTTGTGTTTACATTTCCGCTGGCGTTATGTCCCGTTATTAAACCGTTGTGATCATCTTGCAGTTGGTGCTGGAAGTCCCCATCCACAATAACATGCGGTTTGCATCGTGGGTTACTCAAGGCATTGTAACCCCTGGGCCAGAGTGTAGCGGAGGCTGCCCTCGGGTATGGTGCAGAGTGGGCGATAGAATAGAGACGACAGACTCAAAGCAGGAGGCAAATTGTCAGTACCAAGAGTCTGGTTTACTCTCCAAAACCAGAATACACCTAAACTCCAATAATATGTTGTCTGATTATTCAGAAATTCTGCTGGTGCAGCATCAGGCTAACTATATTTCCTTTGATCTGTGGTTTTCACTCCTCACCCTTCCATATCTCTAGACCCTCTCCCCTGACTCAAGGGTGTCGACCCGAAACGTCACCCATTCCTTCTCTCCACAGATGCAGCCTGTCCCGCTGAGTTACTCCAGCATTTGTGTCTATCTCCAGGCTAATTCGCACCCTGGTCCCCGTGCTTTATGTAATATACCGGGCCCCTAGTTCCCGCGCTCCCTTTAAAACCCAGCCCCCCTTTAAACTCACCGGGACACAGTCTGCAACACTCCCTTGAAACGCACATGGTGCTGTTTCCTGCTGTCGTTTGAAACCTTGTGGGTTTACTAGGACATATGTCATTTCGCTGCAAAACATCGAAAACAAATCGGAACTAAAAGAGTGTTGGAACATTAATTAGAATAAAACGCGATAGTCTAGAAAGTATTGCAAGTGTGGCAGCTCAATGGAATCTAGCTGCACCAGGAGGTGAATCTTCGGAATTCACCGCTCGAAGAGTAACGGCGACTTGATCTTTGCCGGCATTTAAAACAGGAATAGACACAGTTTTGAAAGATTGGACTATGGAGACCTGGCACAGGATAGGAACTATGACATGGGATAGATCAACCGTGATCACATTAAATGCTGAAGCAGGTCCAAATGGCCAGGTCGCCCATTGTTCCCGATGCTGGGGGAGTCCAGAACCAGTTTAAGAATAAGGGCGAGGCCATTTAGGACTGTGATGAGGAAAAACCTTTTCATCCAGAGAGTCGTGAATCTGTATAATTCTCTGCCACAGAAGGCAGTGGAGTCCAATTCACTGGATGTTTTCACGAGAGAGTAATGGGTCTGTTCCACTTAAGCGACTTTTTAGGTGAGTGCAGGAGACTCTGCGCATTCGCCACATGGTCGCCACATGTTAGCTGGTGGTCTCTGTGAGTCTCCTTCATGGTCACGAGGAGTTCCCGCATTCTGGGAACTAGTCGCGGCCTCAGTGTGGTCGCTGCAAAATTTTCAACAAAAATTGGTCGCCATGGAGATAATCGCTAATCCTGTCATCGTAGGGGCAGTTGTAGTGGGGTCGCCGTGTAGTTATGGGTAGTCGAGGTAATCGCAGGTAGTTTTAGCTCATTTTCATTGGGTCATTGGGGGAAAAAAAACGTAAGCACGACTTTTCAGAACCAAGGAGAACTGCCTGGTAATGTTAAATGTCCACCGAGCTTCACACCTGCGTATCTCTGGCTTATTAAAAGTTGTCTCCACCCCTTCTCCCCCCCCTTCTTCCCCCCCCTTCTTCCCTCCCCTTCTCACCCCCCCCCCCTCCTCCCTCCCCCCTTCTCCCCCCCCTTCTCTCCCCCTTCTCCCCCCCTTCTCTCCCCCCTTCTCTCCCCCCCTTCTCCCCCCCTTCTTCCCTCCTTTCTCCCCCCCATCTCCCCCCCTTCTCTCCCCCTCTCTCTCTCTCCCCTTTCTCCCCCCCTTCTCCCCCCTTCTCTCCGCCTTCTTTGCCCCCTTCTCCCCCCCCTTCTTCCCCCCCCTTCTTCCCCCCTTGTCCCCCCCCTTCTCCCCCCCTCCCTTCTCTCCCCTCCCTTCTCCCCCCCTCCCTTCTATCCCCCCCTTCTCCCCCCTCCTGCCCTCCCTTCCCCCCCCTTCTCCCCCTCCCCCCCCCCCCCCCACTAGCAGGAGCAGGGTACTGATTTTAGAAGATAAGCCATGATCATATTGAATGGTGGTGCTGGCTCAAAGGGCCGAATGGCCTACTCCTGCACCTATTTTCTATGCTTTTTTTTCTATTGCTGCTCTGTTGCTGTATTTTTTTGTGCTATGTATGTTAGAAATCAAAAAATGAAAGAAGATGTTGGAAGTGCCCAGTAAGTCAGGCAGAAACAGAAGCAGAAACCTCTCATGTGCGCATAACGAATTCCATCATGCCAGGTAAATGTGGGGGCTCCATGTGCCACTCTGCTCTCATCCTTCAGCAATGCCCAAAGCAGTTGATCTGGTTGGTCTATTTCATTGCTGCTGCTTGTAAATAAGAAACCATAGATTCATAGAGTGATACAGCCTGGAAATAGGCCCTTCAGCCCAACTTGCCCACACCAGCCAACATGTCCCAGCTACACTAGTCGCACTTGCCTGCGTTTGTCCCATATTCCTCTAAACCTGTCCTATCCATGTACCTGTCTAACAATTCATTAAATGTTGTTATAGTCCCTGCATCAACGTCCTCCTCTGGCAGCTTGTTCAATACACCCACCACCATATGTGTGAAAAAGTTACCCCTCAGATTCCTGTTAAATCTTCTCCCCTTCACCTTAAACCTATGTCCCCTGGTCCTCGATTTGCCTACTCTGGGCAAGAGACTCTGTGCATCTACCCGATCCATTCCTCTCACGATTTTATTCACAACGTTTGCCAACTTGACAACTGTGATGACCTTTCAAAACCACTTCACTGTTGATAGATGTTTCTGTGTGTCGTGAGGTTGTGAAAGAGGTAAAATAAATGGATGTCTTTCCATGGCATGCTCACTCTCCCAAGCTGCGCTGTACTCCCAAACACACCTTTGGAAGAAGTTACACCGTTTTATTTCTTGCAAGACCAGCCATTCTCATAACAAGATCTCAGTCAGGATCTGTATTTCTATAGAAGGAAGAAGAGGCTTTGACAATCTCGTGGGCAAGCAGCAGCAGTGGCTTATACTGTAGGTGGCAAGATTGCTGGCCAATTACAGGGCATGGTGTCTACTTTATCTTTGCTCTTTATGTTGTAGGATGGCTTTGCTTATTTGAGCAGGAGAGCAGAGAGCAGGATTTCAGCTTGTGCCGATGTATTTATTTCAATTGCCATGGTGTGGGCTAATAGCCTCTGTCCTGCTATTGTATATTTGTTAGCAGCGACCAAGTGTTGAATCCATGTCAATCGTATAGAAATATATAAAATTATTTTTAAAAGTTGTTTTAAAATGTTATTAATATTATTAGAAGCAATTGTACAGGGATAAGACGATCGACATAATAGTTATACAACTATATATAGTTGTATAACTATATATCTTCCCCCCCCCCACCCATCCCCACCCATCCCTGGCATCGGGTTTAAATTTGTGTTTAACCATTCTGTTGTTGCAGAAATTCAGTAAAAGGGAACCATGTCTTAAGAAATTGATCTGGTTTTTCCGCCAAGACAAGCCTAATGTTTTCCAAATGTAGTGTCTCAGACATATCCGTAATCCACATCTTCACTGTAGGGACTGTTGTCTCTTTCCAAAATGTAAGTATTAATTTTTTCGCCGTTATTAGGCTGTAATTGAGGAAACGTCTTTGAAATATCGTTAGCTTAGAGCAGGCCTCCGGCATACCTAATGTGATCAGTTTTATATCTGGTTCCAATTTAATTTTTAGTATTTTGGAGAAGGTATCAAATATTCCCCTCCAGAAGTTTTCTAACTTTATACAGGAAGCGAAGGAATGGGTTATAGTCGCTTCTTGGAGGAGACATTTATCACAAATCGGAGAGACGTTTGGGAAGATCTTGTTCAATTTGATCTTTGAATAGTAGAGTCCATTGCAGTATTTTAAATACTATCAGGGAGTGCCTAACATTGAGAGAGCAGTAGTGTATGTATAGAAGGCTCTCCTCCCAGCTATCCTTTGAAATTAGTAAACCCAATTTGTCTTCCCATGCTCGCCTATGCATCTCAGAAGATGGGATGTGTGCAATTAAAAGAGTATTGTAAGTGTAGGATATTAACTTGCTTGTATCAGCCTGTCTATTCATGCATTCGTCTAGTATATCTGGACCCATAAAGTGACAGTCTTGTGTATATGTTTTCACATAGTCTCGGATTTGAAGATATCTAAAAAAATACTTGCTTTCAAATGACGTGTAAATCATATAGAAATATATAGAATTCTTAAGGGATTGGACAGGCTAGGTGCAGGAAAAATGTTCCTGATTGGATTGGACAGACTAGATGCAGGAAAAAGTCTGAAGAAGGGACTCGCCTATTCCTTCTCTCCGCCTGAAACATTGCCTAATCTTTCTCTCCATAGATGCTGCCTCACCCACTGAGTTTCTCCAGCATTTTATGTCTAACTTCCTGATGCACAGAGTCTCTTGCCCAGAGTAGGGCAATCGAAAATCAGAGGACATAGGTTCAAGGTGAAGGGGAAAGATTTAATAGGAATCGAGGGGTAACTTTTCACACAGAGGGTGGTGGGTGCCAGAGGTGTTAGTTGAGGCTGGGACTACCCGAACATTTAAGAAACAGTTAGACAGCTACATGGATAGGACAGGTTTGGAGTGATATGGACCAAGCGTAGGCAGGTGGGATTAGTGTAGATGGGACATGTTGGCCAGTGAGGGCAAGTTGGGCTGAAGGGCCTGTTCCCACACTGTATTGCTCTATGACTATGTCAGGGGAGTCAAGAACCAGGGGTCACAGTTTAAGAATAAGGGGGTAGCCCATTTAGGACTGTAATATAACTGAGATGATGAAAACATTTCACCTAGCGAGTTGTGAATCTGTGGAATTCTCTGCCACAGAAGGAAGTGGAAGCCAATTCACTGGATGTTTTCAAGACAGAGTTAGATCTTGCGGCTGACGGAATCAAGGGTTATGGGGAGAAAGCAGGAACGGCGTACTGATTTTGGATTATCAGTCATGATCATATTGAATGGCGGTGCTGGCTCAAAGGGCCAAATGGCCTACTGCTGCACCTATTTTCTGTTTCTATGTTTCTATGTTTCATGTCCTATTACCTCTAAGTCAAGAACCAGGGGCCACAGACTTAGAATAAAGGTGAGGCCATGTAAGTCTGAGGTGAGAAAAAACTTTTTCACACAGAGAGTTGTGAATTTGTGGGATTCCCTGCCACAGAGTGCAGTGGAGGCTAAATCACTGGATGCATTTAAGAGAGAGTTAGATAGAGCTCTAGGGGCTAGTGGAATCAAGGGATATGGGGAGAAGGCAGGCACGGGTTATTGATTGGGGCAGATCAGCCATGATCACAATACATGGCGGTGCTGGCTCGAAGGGCCGAATGGCCTCCTCCTGCACCTATTTTCTATGTTTCTACCTGTACACTGTGATTGAGCAGATCATCATTGCCAAGATGAGATACCTTGAGTTGATTTCCTGCCACTGGAACAATGACTTGTTGTTTAGTGTCAACAGTAGTATCTGGAGCCATTCCTTTCACATCTGACTCATGCAGGTTTGATGTCGAGAGATTTGTTCCCAGCCCAAATTGAAGTTTGTCCATAATTACTGTGGGGAAATATTGACGATGAGCTGTTGTATAGTTTCAGAGATCAGACTGGGGTCTGTTTAGTTTTACATCTCTGGATAGAAGGAATGGGTGACGTTTTGGGTCAAAACCCTTCTTCAGTAGTTCTATATCTCTCTATATCACCATCTCTATCTCTCATTTCCCTTTCCCCTGACTCTCAATCTGAAGAAGGGTCTTGATCCAAAACTTCTCACATTCCTTTTCTCCAGAGATGCTGCCTGCCCCGCTGAATTACTCCAGCATTTTGTGTAAACCGGCATCTGCAGTTCCTTCCTACACATTTTGTCTGTTTTGTTTTAGTCAGTCACTGCTGAATATTCAGAAATATTTCTATATATTACAGTTAAAAGCATTTATTATGTAAGAAAGCATTGTGGTACAGTGGTTAGTGCTGTTGCCTCCCACCTCCAGTGACCTGGGCTCCATCCTGATGTTAGCTGCTGCTCGACTAAGTGGGACCCATTGGGTACCGGCTTCACATGGGAGGGCTGGACCCCCAATGCAATATTCCACTTCTCCACCAATTCCAATATTGCTGGCCAGTGGGATATTTCTGGAGCGCTAGTATGTGTGTTGTGGGTCAAATGGACTGATTTCCAGAGGGCTAGTATGGACATTGTGGGCCGAATGGATTCTTGGGCTGGCAGCTCAGTCACTCTGGCCAGGCAGCTCAGACACTCTGGCCAGGCAGCTCAGTCACTCTGGCCAGGCAAGCATTTTAGAACCAATAGAGACACTTTTTGCAAGCATTTTAGAACCAATAGATACTTTTTGCAAGCATTTCAGAACCAATAGAGACACTTTTTGCAAGCATTTTCAAGAACCAATAGAGGCCACTTTTTGCAAATTTTAGAACCAATAGACACTTTTGCAAAGCATTTTAGAACCAATAGACACTTTTTGCAACCATTTTAGAACCAATAGACACTTTTTGCAAGCATTTTAGAACCAATAGAGACACTTTCTGCAAGCATTTTAGAACCATAGAGGCACTTTTTGCAACCATTTTAGAACCAATAGACACTTTCTGCAAGCATTTTAGAACCAATAGACACTTTCTGCAAGCATTTTAGAACCAATAGACACTTTTTGCAAGCATTTTAGAACCAATAGACACTTTTTGCAAGCATTTTAGAACCGATAGACACTTTTTGCAAGCATTTTAGAACCAATAGACACTTTGTGCAAGCATTTTAGAACCAATAGACACGTTGTGCAAGCATTTTAGAACCGATAGACACGTTCTGCAAGCATTTAGAACCAATAGAAGCCATTTTTGAAATAGACACTTTTTTGCAAGCATTTTTAGAACCAATAGAGACAATAGACATTTTAAGAACAATAGCGATTTTTGCAAGCATTTTTAGAACCAATAGAGACACTTTTTTTTGCAAGCATTTTAGAACCAAATAGGACACTTTTTGCAAGCATTTTAGACCCACTTTGCAAGCATTTTGAACCAAGCACTTTTTAGGTGTTTGGAGCTCGCAGGCGGTTCCAGCTGCGGGAGGTGCAGTGCGAGCATAGATGGGGGGGTTGGAGCGGGCTGGGCGATTCTAGCTGCGGGAGGCGCGCGCGGAGCGTAGTTGGATGTGGGGGGGGGGGTTGGAGCGGGCGGGAAAACTATCGAGTCCAGATAAAACATTTAATCTGTGGGAGGCGCGGCGCGAAAACTAGCGCGTGCGTAGTTGATTATATTATTTGAAGAGGGGGAGGGGGGTCTCTCGTACAAAACATATTGCCAAAATTATTAGTGAGAGAAGCGGCTTGGGATTGGTCAGCATGTGGGATTGTGACGTCAGCAGCTTGTGAGGTCTCGTTTAGATTTTAAAATGAGTGAGTGTGGGGTGGGGGGAGGATTTTATTAAAAATTGTGTTCATAAAATTGTCTAAATGTAATGAGGAGTGGATCCGTGAATGTAAAAGCGAAATCGCTAGCGAAATGGAAAAAATGGCGGGGTTTTCACGTCTGGTTTTGGCGGACCATGGAATCAAAGGACAAAAATCTTATCTGAAAAAAAATTGGAATGTGACATACACCCACACACACACACACACACCACACACACACACACACACACACACACACACAGCCACACACACACACACACACACACACACACACACAGCCGACACACACACACACACAAATAAGTATACTAGACCAAATGCAGACCTGTTGGGTCTGTTCCCCCATCACGCGTTTGCGGGGGGGCGGGGTGCAGGGTGGCATGCGGCGTCACACAAACTAACCACCCCCACAGTAACTAGCCCTTTGGTAATATACTAATATTATTAATTAGATCCGTTTACCCCATAACCGCCCTAGCCACTGACGCATAGCCCCCAACTCGCAGGCGTGTCTAGAGAGGGAGAGGGGGGTAGAGAATGAGGGCAGAGAGAGAATGGGACGAGACAGTGAAAGCGGCAGAGACAGAGACAGAAGGGAAAGAGACAGGGGGAGAGTGGGGGGTGAAGGAGAAGGAGAGGAGGAGAGGGAGGGTGGGGGAGGAGGGGAGAGAGAGACGGGAGGAGAGAGAAGGGGAGAGGGGGGCAGAGAGGACGGGGAGGGAAGGGGGTGATGGGGTGAGAAGGGAGGGGAGTGGTGGGGGAAGGGAGGGAGAGAGAGAGGTGGCGGAAGGGAGGGGGAGGGGTGGGGGAAGGGGGTCGGGGAGGCTGTAGGGGAGGGGTGGAGGGGAGGGGTGGTGGAGGGTGTGGAGGGGAGGGCAGGGGAGAGGAAGGGAAGAGAGTGAGGGGGAAGAGAGAGAGGGATAGAGAGGGGGAGAGGGAGAGAGAGGGGAGAGAGAGAGAGAAGAGAGAGAGGGGGAGAGAGAGCAGGGGGGTGAGAGAGAGTGTGGGGTGAGGGAGAGAGACAGGGGGGAGGAGAGAGGGGGAGGAGAGGGAGAGAGGGGGGAGGGGAGAGAGAGAGGGGGAGGGAGGAGAGGGAGAGAGAGAGGGAGAGAGAGAGGGGAGAGAGAGGAGGAGAGAGAGAGGGGGGAGAGAGAGGGGGAGAGTGAGAGAGAGGGGTTAGAGAGTAAGAGCAGAGATAGAATGGGGAGAGAGAGAGAAAGGGGCAGAGGCAGAAGGGCAAGAGAGAGGGAGAGGGGTGGAGGGGAGGAGGAGAGGGAGGGAGGGTGGGGGGGAGGGGTTGAGAGAGATGGGAGGGGAGAGCAAGGGAAAGAGGGGGTTGAGAGGGGGGTAGGGGGGGGGGGGGTGGGGGTGGATGGGGAGGGGAGAGGGTGGATGGATGGGGTAGGGGGGCGAGAGGGGGAAGAGTGGGGAGGGAGGAGGAGAGTTGGGCTAGGGGAGAGAGGGTGAGAGGGGTGGGGAGAGTGGGGGAAGTGTGGGGAGAGAGGGGTGAGGGCAGTCCACCTATTCCCCACTCCCTATTACCCCCACTCCTCTCCCTCTATTCCCACACTCTCCCTGCTCACCTTCCCATTCCCCCCTCTCCCTCCCTACTCACTCCTCTCCCTCCTCTCCCTCCTCTATCTTAATCCTCCTACTCCCCCACTTCACCTCCCCAGGATCGGGCCTTTACCCCGCCCGCCCGCCCGTCGCCTTATCTCTCCTCCCGATCTGCAGAGCATTTTGAGAAGGGAGGTGGGGCTGGCGGGCCGGGGTGAGACTGGAGCTGTGGGCTTGTGTCCAAAGATCCTGCTTGTGACTCTCTGGAGCGCGCAGGGGACGGGAGGGGTGGGCAGGCGGGCGGGGCTTCGCGAGCTGCGCCAGCTGTGAGTTCAGCGGAACTTACGCCTTATGTCTACTCCCGATCGGCAGAGCATATTGAGAGGGGGGGGGGGGGGCTTGAGCAGGCGGGCGCGCGGGCGATTCTAGCTGCGGGAGGCGCGGCGCCAGCGTAGTTGGAGGGGGGGGGGGGAGGGGGAGTCAGGCTGCCAAATGAAGAGAGGGAAGCGGCTTGGGATTGATCGGCATTTAGGATTGTGACGTCAGCAGCTCATGAGGTCCTGTTTAGATTTTAAAATGAGTGAGCGTGTGGGGGGGGGGGGGGGGGGAGAATTTTATTTTAAAATGTGTACATAAAAATGTCTAAATGTAATGAGGAGTGGATCCGTGAATATAAAAGCGAAATCGTTAGCGAAATTGAAAAAATCGCGGAGTTTTCGCGTCTGGTTTTGGCGGACCATGGAATCAAAGGCCAAAAATCTTATCTGAAACAAAAATGGAATGTGACCTGCACCCACAAACACACACACACACACACACACACACACACACACACACACACACAGCTCACACACACACACACACACACACACACACACACACACACACAGTTTTCAAAGTAGATAGATAGATAGATATATAGATAGATAGATAAATAGAGACACTTTTTGCAAGCATTTTAGAACCAATAGACACTTTTTGCAAGCATTTTAGAACTAATATACACTTTTTACAAGCATTTATAGAACCACATTAAGGGCACTCACAGTTGAGTAGACATGTGTTCAGTGCTATTCAGAGCTTAGAGAGACGTGACCCTCAGGCTTCCCCCATCTTGCAGAGACTGAGTGAGACACACCACTTCCTGGTTTTATAGTCCCTCTCCCTCCCTCCAGCAGGGGCAGCAGAGAGAATGGCAATATTTTTAAAAACATGAATATCTCTCTGATTTTTCATCGATGGGAAAAGTCCTCTGGTCCAGGAAGGCGGAGGGGGGCTCTTAGCGAGCTGGCCAAAAATGACGGCCGTAGGTGGCGGTGTTCTCTCGGAAATCACACCACAGTGACCCAAAAGCGGTCAAGATCAGACTTTTAGTAATATAGATATGTTTTGATAAGATACCCCCTCATCTTTCTAAACTCCAGTGAATTCAAGGCTAGTCTTTTCAATCTTTCCTCATATGACAGTCCCACCATCCCAGGGATCAATCTCGTGAACCTACGCTGCACTGCCAGATGTTGCACCTTGTGAGGTTGAAGGTAAGGAGAGGGTGTACAGTTAATGGCAAGGCTCTTAACAGCAGTGATCTGCAGAGGGATCTTGGAGTCCAAGTTCATAGCTCACTGAAGGTGGCTGCACAGGCAGACAGCGTGTAAAGAAGGCGTATGCATGCCTTCATTGCTATATAACAGTCAGGTCTATAGGACGTTAGTTAGGCCACATTTGGAGTATTGCATGCAGATCTGGTTGCCCCATTACAGGATAGATGTGGAGGCTTTAGACAGAGTGCAGAGGAGGTTTACCAGGTGCTGCCCGGGTTAGAGGGTTTCTGCTACTTGGAGGTGTTAGACTTGGATTGTTTTTCCTGGAACGTCTGGGGTTGAGGGGAGACTTAGAAGTATATAACATTATGAGAGGCATGAATAGAATACAGGTCAGTATCTTTTTCCCACGGTGGAATTGTCCAACATTAGGGGACATAGCTAAGGGATGAGAGAGAGAAAGTATAATGGAGATGTGCGGGGCAGGCTTTTTTACACCAAGTTGTAGTGTAGGCATGGAACACATTGCCAGGTTGTTATGGTGGAGGCAGTACACAAGTAGTGTGTAAGAGACTTCCGTATAGGCACTTGGAAGAGCAGGGAATAGAGGGATATGGATCATGTACAGGCAAATTGGAACAATTTAATTTGGCATTATGTATGGCACCTTGTGGGTCGAAGGGCCATTTCCTTTGCCGTACTGTTGTTTTAGCTTTTATGTTCTCTATGGTCTATAGGTTTCCTCTCAACCTCAGAAATTCCACAGAATACAATCCAAGTTTATCCAACCTCCCTTGTAGCATCCAGACAGCATTCTTGTAAACCCACTCTGTAACTTCCACATCCTTCCAGTAATGCGGTAACCAGAACTGCATGGAATATTTCAAATGTGACCGAACCAAAGTCCAAGAGTTGCATCAAGACTCCCTGACTCTTGTATTCAATACCTCTAGCAATGAAGGCACGCATACCAAATGCCTTCTTTACCACCCTATCTACTTGGGCTGTCACCTTTAGTGAACTATGATCTTTGACTCTAAGATTCCTCTGCACACTATGTCTGAAGAAGGGCCTGTCTGCTGTGTTTCTCCAACATTTTGTGTCTATCTTCGGCTTAAACCAGCATCTGTAGTTCCTTCCAACACACTGCTGTTCAGCGTCTTGTCATTAAAGCCCCTGTCCCACTTACGTGTCCTTGGCACGCTAATTACGCGACCTCGTGGTCTCGTTGCGGCTCGACGGTCCTGCAAAGGTCGCGTGCGACTTGATGCGTCCGCACAGCCGTCTGGAGTGCGTGACGTCATTTGAAGATAGATACATAAAGCTGCAGTAACTCAGCGGGACCGGCAGCATCTCTGGAGAGAAGGAATGGGTGATGTTTTGGGTCGAGACCCTTCTTCAGTCTGAAAAGAAGTATCTCGACCCGAAACGTCATCCATTCCTTCTCTCCAGAGATGCTGCCGGTCCCGCTGAGTTACTCCAGCTTTTTGTGTCCATCTTCAATTTTCTTGACCCCACTCTGGGAGTAGGAGTGGGGGCGGATCCGGCCCGCAACGGCCGTGAGCCCCAGGCCGAGCTCGGCGATCGTTTGCCTGCTTCTGCTGCTGTTGGAGGTGAGACGTTGCGTCGCGCCAGGGTCTTGGGCCTGTCCCACTTTGGCCGTTAGTTATGTGACGGACCGGTGGCACGCGAAGGTTTTGTTCGCTACAAATTTCGGAGCCCCGCGCGATATCGTGCACAACTACATACCCCTCCGCGCTCCTCAGTGGGACCGGCCCCGCACGGCCACACGATGCCTGTGCGCCTCAACGCGACGACGAGGTCGCGTAATTTGCGTGCCAAGGACACGTAACTGGGACAGGGTCTTAACTGTATGCTCTCTCCTTATATCTATATCCCGCTGTTTCTTCTGACAACCTTCCTCACTCCCTGAAACTCCGCCAATTTTGGTGTCATCAGCAAACTTGCTCACTAGCCCATTTCTTGCTCACTAACCCACTGCTACATTTGTGTCTAGTTCATTTATATAGATCAAAAGCAGCAGAGCTCCCAGCACGAATCCCTGCAGAACCACTTGTCACAGGCCTCCAGCCAGAATATCTATCTTCCACCACAACTCGCTGTCTTCTATCAATACACCATTTCCATTTCCATACGAACATGCCACTGTTAATCCCATACAGTTTAATTTTCTGGATCAGCCTACCATGGGGGACTTTATCAAAAGCCCTACTAAAATCTATGTGTACAATATCCACTGCCCTCCCTTCATCAATCTCGATATGATAGGACTTTATTTATCCCAGGAGGAAAATTGGTCTGCCAACAGTCATAAAACACAACCAGATCCATGAAGCATGAAATTAAAGTGACGAGTGGAAAGTCCAGGATTGGGGATGTGCAAAGATTGGGATGGGGGGAGAGTTGAGGGGCGGGGGAGTTGAGGGAGGGGGGAGGGGTGGGGAGGAGGTTGTGGGGGGGGGGGGGGCGCGGGGGGCGGGGGGCACGGGGGGGGGGGGGGGGGGGGGGGGGGGGTAGTCAGTCTACCCCATGACAGAAGGGGGAGAAGTTGTACAGTTTGATAGCCACAGGGATAAAGGATCTGCTGTGCCGTTCTGTGCTTCATCTTGGTGGAACCTTCTACATTTCGTCACCTCCTCAAAAAATGCAATCAAGTTAGTAAGATATAAACTGCCACATACAAAGTTGTGCTGGCTCTCCCTAATTAGGCTACCCCTAATCCCAATTTGTGCAGAAACCTAAATCATGTCTCCTCAGTACATTCACACTGAAAGTTTGGAGTGGTTATGCGGTAAGACCAACTTTCTCAGCTCACTACTCTTGTGTGTCAAGGCCATAATTGACGCTGAAAGACTACAATGTGTATTTGTCATTCTCTTGTGAGTTCACCTCACCTTCTCTGAACGCTAAGTAAGGCTTCAGGCCGAGAAATTTCATTTGAGCCTCATAATCGGTTAACGAAAGGACTTTCAACTTAAAGGATTTATCGTGTGAACCTTGCATCTTGCGATTTTATTCTATATCCTCTGTGCCTGAGACATACATATCTGAAGGCAACTCTTTCAGCATCGTGGTGTCCAACCTATGCCAGACCTGTTTCATCGCAAGCTAATGGGTACCTGTTTTAGACGGTCGATTCTGTCTCTGGGAACTGACTGCAGGTGGCTCTATTATAACATTAAAAACTCGTACTGAAACTCGCTTCGTATACTGAGACACCAATCAAACATTCCACTGTACCAGAACTCAGGAATCCCCCACTGGATCGTGGCAATGTTGCCGGTCCACACCGCTGGCAGTGTTCTCCCCCCTAACGCTGTTATTCTAAACTCACCTCATGGGGACCAGCGCCATCCATCCTAACAACTTCTCTATTCAAAACTCTTCCGAAACCCCTATAAGGTACTTCCAGGGCACATGGTGCATCTGCGTCCCTGCTTTGAAACAAATACGCACAGAAGGTGGATTTTATTTTTGTCAGGTCCTTTGTGCACATTGAAAATTTATAGCAAGAGAACACAGAATGAACAATGTGTTGGCCTTGTGAGAGACACATATTTATCATCATATTTCAGACACTAATGAATTTCCAGAACCCTGAATCTATGTGAACTAAATTGATCTATTACCACTTCTCCGGTTCTATGGGGAAGTTAATCTTATGATTGCCAAGAAATTAAATGGTAAATATTTTTATAACCCAAGAAATCGAGTTTTAATTTGGGATTATGAGCCAAAACATTGGCAAATTAGACATTAGACAATAGACAATAGACAATAGACAATAGGTGCAGGTGTAGGCCATTCGGCCCTTCGGCCCTTCGAGTCAGCACCGCCATTCAATGTGATCATGGCCAATCATTCACAATCAGTACCCCGTTCCTGCCTTCTCCCCATATCCCCTGACTCCGCTGTCTTTAAGAGCTCTATCTAACTCTCTCATGAAAGCATCCAGAGAACCTGCCTCCACCGCCCTCTGAGGCAGAGAATTCCACAGACTCACAACTCTCTGTGTGAAAAAGTATTTCCTCATCTCCGTTCTAAATGGCTTACCCCTTATTCTTAAACTATGGCCCCTGGTTCTGGACTCCCCCAACATCAGGAACATGTTTCCTGCCTCTAGCGTGTCCAAAGGGGGTCAAAGAAAGAGCGTTCACGTCGCTGCCAATCTTTGCACCACCACACACAAGAAGCACAAGACAGACACCATTTTACGCAGCTCTGGCTGAACAACTTCTAATCTTGTGTGTGGACTCGATAAGAAGAAGAGCATCTCTGGCACTGTACGCGCTGTAAAGCAGCAACTCTACCGCAGAGCCTCCCTACCTATCTTTGAACTTACCTTAATCTCTACTCCTATCTAGCCTTGATATATTATATTGGGCTAATTATTCCTGAGTACCTGAGTATCTGGAATGTGGATAATATGGTGCCCTCATTGCTACCTGATTTGCAAGGACTTGCTCATGTTCAAGAGCTTCTATATGCATTAGATCTCAAAGTTCAAATGAAGGTAGCTTGAGGTTGAGGTATGCAGCTACAGTACATCATAACGCTACTTCCTTACTGTTTTTGTAACCATGCAAAATGTAGGCATTGGGAGTTAGGAATAGATGTGTTGGTAAAAGCACAGTGAAAATGACAGTGTCTTAATTGTCTAGCTAGCGTCAAGTGTGACTAGTAAATTAAATGGTTCAATTGGCAGTATTTTCAAAGTAACTATTCAAGCCAGTGTTGAATTACTCCATCTGGACCCCTCTGCGTATGTGCATGTATCAATTGCAAACAGATCGAGCTAATTATATTGAGTCCTGAAGTATTATAAATACTATTGCAAAGTTCCTCCTCTTGCAGTGTATAATTTTGAGCAGGATGGCTTCCATGCTGCAGGCGTGGGCTAGATGGTCCAAACAAAATCTGGAGGTCATTCAGCGAAGGCTGAGCTGATGCAAAAATGAAAGAATATTTTCAGGATATTGCATTGCAATCTTTGTGAATCCGACAGAAAATCTTTGCTCAAGTGAATGAATGGTTACGTCAATGCTATGACAAGGAGTGTGGAAAGAATATGTTCTAATTAAAATCTATTATTCTCCTTTATTGTTGGTGATTACTGAATCAGAACAAATAGGCATGTCACCCTTTTCTCTTCCTTATGTCTTCAGAGTAAAAGGATAGAGCAGGTAGCACCCACTGTTAGAACTCCCAATATATATGAACAAAGGAAGAAATCTGGCATTCCTCTAGAAAGGACTAACCAAGGATGTCAACCGCCCAAAGTGCTGACAAACTCACAGTTATTATGGGAGACAGCAACTTGTCCAGTTCCAACTAGTCAAAACCGAACAGTGCCATTAAATTATTGGTATTTGCAATGCCAAGATATCAACGTTATTTTCCCCACAATGAGTCACAGTAAAATATCAAGAGCAAGATTCAAGGGAAAGAGGAAACAGACATGGGCAACTTTGCTGGCCTTCACCGCCTCAAAGGACAAAATAGACACAATGAAAATGTCCCTGTGTTATCACAGGGTACTTTTTCTGATACTAGCTCGGTCCCGAAAGAAGTCACGAAGCAAGAGTGTGTTATTGTCACATGTACCGAAATGGAACGATTAAATTCTTACTTGGGGCAGCATTACAGGTTTGTAAACACAGTAGTCAATAGAGAATATAATTCACAAACAAACAAAAAGTTCAATAATTTTTAAAAAAGCAATAAGGATGAGAGGGGATCTTATAGAAACATGTAAATTTCATAAGGGATTGGACAGGTGAGGTGCAGAAAAAATGTTTCCGATGTTAGGAAATCCAGAACCAGGGGTTCTAAGTAAAGTAAAATAAAGTATCCTTTATTGTCATTCAGAACCTTTCGGTCTGAAGAAAATTTTGTTCCTGGCAGTCATACAGTTAATTAATTAACAGAACACAATAAACACAAATTAACATCCACCACAGTGAGTTCGCCAAGCACCTCCTCACTGTGGTGGAAGGCAAAAGTCTTAAGTCTTTGTGTCTTCCTTCCTTGCTCTCCCTCTGCGCTGAGGCGATCCAGGCCTCCGATGTTGTGACCCCACCGGGTGTTGGTAAGTCCCGCAGCTGAATCCGAGCTCCGCGAACGGGCCGGTTCAAACTCCGCGGCCCGGGGTGGTTGAAGCTGCCGAAGCTGCCGCCCTCCAGTCCAGCGGACGAAGCTGTTGCCGTGGGAGCTCCAGAAAAACAGGTCACCAACCTGTGACCTGCGAGCTCCCAACGATGTCGTCTGCTGGCCCCGCGGCCGAACCTCCGAGGTCGGGCCGCCGTACCGCCGGGACACCTCCTCAGCCCCGAGTCGGGCCGTCACCGCCGCCGGAGCCCGCCACAGCCCCGGAGTCGGCCAGCCTCGCGCTGGTAAGTCCTGGCTGGCTCTGCCTCCGGAGTCTCGGGTCGGTCGCAGTTGGAGGCCGCCAGCTCCGCCATTAGGCCTCAGCGCAGACGGAGACGGGGGATACGACAAAAAAAAGTCACATCCCCCCTGAAGGAAAGGACTAAAAACAAGTTTCTCCCCTTCACCCCCCAAACACACACAAACTAACATCTCAAATTAACTGGCTAAAACAGGACAAGGACAACAAAAAAAAAGAAAAAACAGACGGACTGCAGGCGAGCTGCAGCTGCTAGGGCAGCGCTGCCACGTGACTAGAAGTAGTGGCGCTTCTACCCCGTAAGAATTATGGGGTAGGCACTTTAAGGGGCTGTCCCATTTGGGCGACCTAATTGGCGAGATTGGAAGAGTTTGAAAAAATGACATGTTGAAGACCTCCTTCGACTATGTAGAAGACCAGCTTCGACTAGCTACGACTAGCTTCGAGAAGATTGGACCAAATAGTGAAAAGTGAAGATGACCTCCTTCGACCTCCCTTCGACCTCGCTTCAACTATGTTGAAGACTAACTATAACTACCTTCGACTACCTGCAACTACCCTCGATTACCTACAACTACTCGCGGGCATTTTTTAATATGTTGAAAAAAATGCCGTGACCTAGTTGAGGCCTCGAGTACGCATAGGAGAAACCACAAGCCATTCATGATCAGGAGAATAATCCCCTTAGCCACAAGGGACCTCCTGAACAACTACCTCGTGTCCGACCACTCTCTGTGTGAAAAAAGCTCACTTAAAGGAGTATGAGCCTGTCGAGGGCAAATTCCAGAGAGTATCCGAGCCAGAACTCACGGATTAGGTCGCCCAAGTCAGGTGTGGCTAAGACCTGTACCCTTTATGAAAGCTAACATCTGCTTTTTTCACTGCTGCTTGAGGAAATAAAATCACCAGAGAGTGGAATCTGTGGTCACCTTGCATAGCATCCTCCTCACAGCTAACACTGCCCCCAGCTTAGTGCCACCAGCTGGGGTGGAGGCCAACTCCTACACTTTGCTGATGTATTCAAGAGAGAGTTGGATATAGCTCTCGGGGCTAACTGAATCAAGGAATATGGGGAAAAAGCAGGAACGGGGTAGTGATTTTGAATGATCACCCATGATCATATTGAATGGCAGTGCTGGCTTGAACGGCCGAATGACCGACTCCTGCACCTATTTTCTATGTTTCTATGTTTCTACCTGAAAAAAAACAAATTAAAGGTGACCCAGGGAAAATGAATACAGCGTGACTGGATGCTTGAGTGTTGAATTGGAGAAAACTGTAATGTTTGATTTTGAATGTCAAAAACCTCTCACTTTATCCACAAAAAGAAGTCAACTTCAAAAGCAAGATTTTCTTTTTGATATTGTTCAGGGTATGTTTAAAGTCAAATTTAGATTTTGATGCAACAAAATACATGGTTTATGAAGTTACTCTTGAAGTCAATCTTGGAATAAATGTCAGGAAGGCCAATTGGAGTTGACAGCATGCAGTAAATGAAGCTAAACGTGGCACTTTTTCCATCTCACCCAATTGCCAATAACATGTGGTCAGCCAACCGGCGCTTCATACAATGGAACTCCCGACTGTCTGAAATCTTTCTGCATCAATTTTGACATAAAAAAACTCCCGTCCTACCAATTACACATGGCTATAACACGATGGGATAGTCTCACTCCATTTCACTCCCAGTGTGGAGTCAAATGAAATGCTTGTCATGGAATTGGTGCCAGAGTTGTTGACATACTGCTGTCAATTTGCCCAGAAATTGTTGGAGCTGCCCATTTTGTGGCGTGCAGTATGGGCCACATATTTTCCTTTTCATCTTAGTTTAGAGATACAGAGCGGAAACAGGCCCTTCGGCCCACCGGGTCCGCGCCGACCAGCGATCCCCGCACACTAACACTACCCTACACACACTAGGGACAATTTACATTTATACCAAGCCAATTAACCTACAAACCTGTACATCTTTGGAGTGTGGGAGGAAACCGAAGAACTCGGAGAAAACCCACGCGGGTCACGGGGAGAACGTACAAACTCCATACAGACAACACCCGTAGTCAGGATCGAACCCGGGGCTCCGGCGCTGCGAGCACTGTAAGACAACAGCTCTACCGCTGCCCACTGTGCCGCCCTAGAGATATGTAACAATCTTGTAGAGATATGTACCAATCCAAAATGATGGAAAAGGAATTGCCATAGCGAGGTCAAATGTTCATCTGTGAACCAACACTCTACGTCCCAAACCAATGCCAAGATTAGACAAAACATTGGATAAATGAGGGAGTATGAAACAGAAGGGCCTGTTTTAGTGTCAAATCAGGTGGTGAAAAATAAATAATATAAGAGATTAGATGAAGCATGAGGGAAATAAAAAGAAAAGTATAATTTGAATCCTTCAGGAATATGGCCCTTGTTTCATCTGATCAGCTTCCCACGACAGGGACTGGGTGATATTGGAGTCACATAAATCTTGCCATTAATAGTGCCCTTGCCTAATCATGGATCAACCTTAGCTTATGCAATGAGTTTAATTTGTTTTGACCGCACTTACACAGAAAGAGTGCTTGATCCTGAGCTGGCGGTTTGAAGCTGTGGACAGTAGAAGAGTGAAAATCATCCAGAGTTGATGTGTCATCTCCTCCTTGCTGCACATCTGTGTCTGACTTGTAGTGGGGGATTGAAGTGACCAGATACTTTCCTATGACCCCCTCCACTCAACTACGATTGTGGGATTGGTGACATTGTTCCCACTTTAGTGAACAGTATCGCCGCAAATGTCCATTACCTTTGCAAATCATTTATCGCGCATTGAACGCAGAACAGAACGGCACAGGAACAATGTTTGTGGCGAGCATGATGTCAAGGCAAGCTCTTATGTCTCTGCACATAATGCACATCCCACATTTCCTGCATATCCATCTGTCTGTCCTAAAGCATCTTAAATGCCTCCACTACCATCCCCAGCATCTCATTCCAGGCACCCATCACCCTCTTTGTAAAAACTCTGCTCCACACATCTCCTTTAAACTCTCACGGTGGCACAACGGTGGAGTTGCTGCCTTACAGCGCCGGAGACTCAGATACGATCCTGATTACGGGTGCTTTTCTCCCCTTGACCGCGTGGGTTTTCTCCGCATGCTCCTGTTTCCCCCCGCATTCCAAAGACATACAGGTTTTCAGTTTATTTGGCTTGGTATAAGTGTAAATTGTCCCCAGTGTGAGTAGGATAGTGTGAATGTGCAGGGATCACTGGTCGGGGCGAACTCAGTGGGCCAAAAGGCCAGTTTCCACGCTGTATCTCTAAACTACAACTAAACTCATCTTAAACCTATGCACACTAGTATTTGATATTTCCATCCTGGGAAAGAGGTTCTGAATGTCTACCTTGTCTGTGTCCTTCCACTTGGTCTCCCTGACATTCCAGAGGAAACAATCAGAGGAAACATTGAATATGGTATGTGTTTTCCTAGCTCCCATTGTAGCTTTTACTGACTTCAGTGGGATAAGCGTTTCCCTGCGTGACTGATAAAGGTATACAGAGGAGTGAAACAGATAAAATCAGATAAAATAAATAAAACAGTTAGATAAAAGTCCCCTGACAAAAACAAAACCACAATTGATAGTGATCACGGAGCCCCATTTTATTTTTGCTACTTGATCAGACTGCAGCGAATATAATGGTGCGTAAACTTATTCCACCGTTAATTAGTTTCAAAGGGTAACTCCCACAGTAAAAAGTGGGAGCGTAATGTAATGAAGGTGGGAAAATCGAACTGTTTGACCTATTACCAGTGCCTGATCATCTGTGCTCAGTTGGCCTTGATCTAACTGCACGTACAGGTTTGTGCTAACAGTGGCTTCACTGCCATTTCATTATATTCAAGGAGATTTTGAACTTGAAAGTTTACAATCCTTTCATCAACTTTGCTGGGAAGTTATACATTTCAATCATGATATTCTTGTAATAACATAAACTTTCTCATATTAGCTACTATTGCAAAATAAATGAAGTTATCGGGTGCTAAATGGGATAGCCCGCATCGGCAGGTGCGGCGATTAACCTACAGACAGACTCCACTGTGGGCAGCTTGCCAACTTGTTGCAGCACAATTGCTGAACTTCACCAGTGCAAGCCTCTCTGCCCGCTGACACCAAAACTCAGCAGGGATGCACAAATAGTGAATAGCTAGCATTACTTCAGGCCAGCTGCCACTACCCAAAGCCTGTCTGCCCCTCTTACGAGGTGCAGAGTTGCCAGATTTCAGTGAAGATTTCTTCACACAGCACAGATGCTGCATACACTGCCTCCGCTGAGATTCAAGCAAGTTTAGATTAGTATAGAGATACAGCGCGGAAACAAGCTCTTCGACCCACCGAGACGGCGCCGACCAGCGATCCCCGCACATTAACACTATCCTACACACGCTAGGACCAATATTACATTTATAGCGAGTCAATTAACCTACAAACCTGGCATCTTTGGAGTGTGGGAGGAAACCGGAGCTCCCAGTTAAACACCCATGCAGGTCACAGGGAGAACGTACAAACTCCGTACAGGCAGCGCCCAGGGTCAGGATCGATCCCGTAAAAAGTGCTGTAAGGCAGCAACTCTACCGCTGCTTTACATCCTGACAGATGCTTTTTTCATGCAGGGGGTAGTAAAGCTCTGTAACCCTCTAACCCTGAGTGTTGTGGATGCTAGATCATTTAACACGAATTTAGATACATTTTTGTAAATTCATTGATTTAATGGCTGAGTGGGACTGGCACAGAAGAGATGAGGCTTGGGGCAGATCATTCACGTTGAATGTTGGGGTGGGATTGAGGTCAGGTGACTTATTCCTGCTGCCTAGATTCTTATCATCCTAAATACCTGATGACGAGCTTGCCTCACTGTGGGCCCACTTCCTTCTCGCTGTCGTGATCTGCTTTAGGAATAGGAATACTTTATTGTAATGTGTGACTAGGCACAGTGAGATTCTTTGCTTGCTTACACAATGTATACAAATAGCGGCCACCTAGAGCGCTGACAGTTAAGGGCCTGTCCCACTTGGGCATTGTTTACGCGTCAGGATGCACGCTTTGTGACGCGCACGTGATCCTGCACGGTGTGCCATAGGTTTGCGTGGTGACGTAGGCAGTGACGTGCGGTTGCGCGCGGCGCTCCAGGATTTTGTACAAAATCTTCAGCAGCCGCACGCAAATGATGTCCAAGTGGGACAGCTTCTAACCGAATCCCTTTTTGCATGCTCAGGGACAATTTACAAAGGGGTAGACAGCCGGCAGCATCTATGGAGCAAAGGAAATAGGCAACGTTTCGGGCCGAAACCCTTCTTCAGGCCAATTAAGTTTATGAATAAGTTTATTGGCCAAGTATTCACATACAAGGAATTAGCCTTGGTGCTCTGCCCGCAAGTGACAAGATGGTATACAGTGACTGTTAGGAATGACACATAAAACATTAATCAATAATAAAAGATTATCGATTAAACACGTGAATTATATAAAATACCAGAGCAAAAGGAGGCTACAGATTTTTGGTTATTGAGTAGAGCTCCTACTCGTGGAAAAAAAGTTGTTTTTATGTCTGGCTGTGACAGTTCAGAGTCGACAAAGTCGCACGTCTTTGGTGTGTAGGAGGAATTCAGAGCACCTTGAGGAAACCAGTGCTGTCGCAGAGTGAACACGCAAAGTCTACACGGCACCAAAGGCCAGGATCAAAGCAAGGTCTCTACGCTGTGAGGCAGCAGCTCTGTTAGCTGCACCTGTGTGCTGCTCCTTTCTTGTATTCACAGACTTGAAAGGAATGGGTGGATAGTTTGTGAGGTAGTCTGCTCCATCTGCCTTTGACTCAGGGCTTCTGCATGCTCCCATTACATGGACACAAGGCTCTCAACTCAGAGCAGCATGGTGGCACAGCAGTAGAGTTGCTGCCTTGCAGCGCTAGAGACCAGACTACGGATGCTTGTCTGTAGGGAGTTTGTACGTTCTCCCCGTGACCTGCGTGGGTTTTCTCCGAGATCTCCGGTTTCCTCCCACGCTCCAAAGATGTGCAGGTTTGTAGGTCAATTGACTTGGTATGAATGTAAAATTGCCCCAAGTGTGTGTACGATAGTGTTAGTGTGAGGGGGTCGCTGATCGGCGTGGGCTTGGTGGCATGAAGGGGCTACATCTCTAAACGAAACTAAACTCTAAATAGTCAGTGTGTGACAGGCTGAGCCTCCCAGGAGTCCTTGGGAATGATGCACATCTTCAAGAAAACTTTAAGCCTGTTCTTGGATCTTTGTCTTTGGCCGCCAATTACTCCCGTCCTTATGATAGAGCTTGGATTAGTGAAGAGGTGTGGTATTGGATATGTGAAAGATCTGGCCTTCCCAATCGAGCTGACTTGCCTGTAACTACAGGTGAACGTGCTGTGTATATGTGGGGGGTGCGGGACGTTTTAATCTCTTCCCTGCATGCGGACTCAACCTTTTCCCTGTCGAGTCTCCGTTGTCATTGGGGCCTAACACGTGGAGCCGGTGGCCTCTAATGGGAATCAACACGGGCTCCAGTCGCAGAACCTGCGGACTCACCATCGCGGAGCTGACTGACTTCGGGGCGCGGAATCACTGAGGTGGCGCACGGCTGAGACCCGTAGAGCTTCGGAGGCTCTGGCTGCAGGCCCTGTGGACGGTAATATCGGGAGCTCGTGGGTCCCTGGTGGGAGCGCTTTTCGGAGCTCCCGCAAAGGCAACTTCTCCCGCCCGAATCGAGGGGTTTAAATCAACCCGGAGCAGGGCCTTACATCACCCGGCGCAGCTTAAATGGCCGTGGGACTTACCATCGCCCACCGGCGGCTCCAACATCAAAAGCCTCGAACAGCTCGATGCAGCAGTTTGACTGCTTGACTGCGGGGGAAGAAGAATATAGAACAGAGAACAGGGAAGAGATAAGACTTTTGCCTTCCATCACAGTGAGGAGGTGTTTGGAGATTCACTGTGATGGATGTTTGTGTGGAATGGTGTTAATTATGTGTTTTGTTTTTTTTTGCTGTTATGACTGCAGGAACAAAATTTTGTTTGAACCTTTTATGGTTAAATGACAATAAATGTCTGTCTGTCTGTCTGTCTGTCTGTCTGTCTGTCTGTCTGTCTGTCTGTCTGTCTGTCTGTCCGTCCGTCCGTCCGTCCGTCCGTCCGTCTATCTATCTATCTATCTATCTATCTATCTATCCCTGGAAGAGTGCATTGATGGCTGGTTTGTTCACACTTCCAGTGAATTTGGAGGACTATGTGAAGATAGATTAGTTTATTTTAGTGAAACAGTGTGGAAACAGGCCCTTCAGCCCACCAAGTCCACCCCGACCAGTGATCGCCGCACACTAATACTATCCTACACACACTTGTGACAATTTACAATTATACAAAGCCAATTAACTTACAAACCAGTACGTCTTTTGGAGTGTGGGAGGAAACCAGGATATCCCGGAAAAAACCCATGGAGTCATGGGGAGAACGTTCAAACTCCATACAGACAGCACCAAACTCCATATAGACAGGATCAAACCCGGGTCTCTGGCACTGCAAAGGAGCAACTCTACCGCTGCGCCACCATGCCACTCCTTGCAGCCTGATGCTTTTTTTTCCAGTGCTTGAGGTTCCTGCTGTCGGTAAGTCATGTCTGCGACCTGGTTGAACATACATGTGGTGCCAGTCTGAGAACTTGACCATTCATCACCCTGTCCCTCCATCAACCAAATTGCTGTGTTGTTTCTTTGAAGGAGATGGTGAATCCCATCATCAAAGTCTGCTTTCACTGAGAGGTGGTTACTGAGGTATGAGCAGTGGCCTTTGCTTTCCATGGTCCTGCTGAGAGCCTGCATTGCTGGAGGACGTATGATCAGTCATGAGTTTCGTGGTATGACAGAGCAGGATCAAGGGTTCATATAAAGACACAAAATGCTGGTGAAACTCAGTGGGATAGGCACTTGGAAGGAATGGGTGACATTTCGGGTCAAAACCCTTCTTCAGATTCAGTCGATGTTCAAGGGTCCATATGGTCTCTTCTTGCATCCGTATCTTTTCCTTTTATACTTAATGAACGGTGGAGGTCCCCAAGCATTTGTGTAAGCAGGGAAACCCAGTAACAACTAACCTGAAAGCAATTGATGATCACTGTAAACAGCCCTGGTGAGGGTCCTTCTGCTGCTGAACGTGCGGCCAAGCATGCAAGATGATGTGTTCTGGAGCACTGCGCATTAAACAGCAAAGCTTGTATTAAGCCAGCATTGCATACCAATTGGCACCATGCTTTCCGTGTGTATTTCTGGCAGACTGCGCATCCACTGACACCTTCACCAGTGTAACATCTGGCATAGTTGACCACAGCAATGCTCGTGATTCATTTTACAAGTGAAACATTGCTTAAAGCACTCAACGCAACAAATGCTAATTTTGCTCCCGTCATATATCTGCAACCTTTCTCCCTTCCACTGGTTTCAAAACAAAATCTGCTGCATCGTTTTTAATTGCCGAATTACGTTGCAATGCCGTGTTCGAAATCATGAACTGTCTTAAGTCAAGAGAGACTGTTTCTTGGCTCGGGGGATTTGTAGCCAGAAAGGACAGATTTGAAGTAATTTGGCATGAGAACTAGGAGATTTGGCAGAAGAACCAGACATGACATGTGGTGACATTCTTTGTTGCATGCCATTTATTATAATCGGGAGTGCTCCATCTGTAAATATGGTTGAAAAAGAGCCAACTGCAACTGTAAAAAGGTAATTGGATAAATATCTGAAGAAATCATATTATTTGCCAATGGGAATGAACATTAACATGTATTCTCAGTTAAACTACCAAAAAGACAACAGACAATGGTAGATATCTCTAGTTTCCCTGTCCCCTGACTCTCAGTCTGAAGAAGGGTCTCGATCCGAAATGTCACCTATTCCTTTCCACCAGAGATGCTGCCTGATCCGCTGAGTTACTCCAGCATTTTGAGACTATCTTTGGTGAAAACCAGCATCTGCAGTTCCTTCCGACACATAAGATGATAGGCCAGAAGGACTCTTCTAACTACAACATTCCATATTTCTTCGAAGTCTGGTGATGCTCTGCTCCTTGCGCACCTTGCGTAGATCATGTTGTCCCTGTTTAAAGACACTTAACACCTTTTATCATTGTTTGGCAATATTTTCCGTCACCTTTATAATTTAGAGTGCAATTTTATCGTTTCTCTTTAAACTAAATTGTTGTCTTGGATTCAAATTTAATTGATGTGACTACGCCACAGAAAATGTGGCAGTATTGTAAAAGATCACAGAAATCTTTACGACATGCTGATTTATTAAATAAATGTTTGAAGGGTAACAAAGCTCAAGGATAAAACAGGGATTGCTTGCTACTTTGGCCTCAGACTTGTATTTAGTTATCTTACAGTTTCTTGGCAGAGGATGGGACAAAGAATTAATGCTTTAAATGATTTTCAATTTATAAGTTGAATTACTATAACTACACTATCTAGTTTTTTGAGATACCTTCTGGCTGGATTAAGGTCATGTATGGATTGGAGTTCTTTAAAAGCTAACTTTCAATGTCTTCTTTAGTAAGAGGGTGGTGAATCTGTGGAATTCATTGCCACAGAAGGCTGTGGAGGCCAAGACAGTGGATATTTTTAAGGCAGAGATAGATAGATTCTAGATTAGTACAGGGGTCGAGGGTTATGGGGAGCAGGCAGGAGAACGGGTTGAGGAGGGAGAGACATATCAGCCATGATTGAATGGCAAAGTAGACTTGATGGGCCGAATGGCCTAATTTTGCTCCAATCACTTATGACCTTCTCATGGAACTAGTTTAATTTGGTGAATGTTGAGAATAAAAATAACTAAAAACCCTGCAACAAAATGTTTTTTCACACAAGTCACATGCCTTGAAATCAGGCCACGTATTCTTGGATTTTCCAATTAACTACTTTGCTTCCAGTTTTGTTCTTTGATTCACAAGGCCAGATTTTTAGCAAATTGGACAGGCAAAGATTTACAGGTTTGTTAATTAACGCTATTGAACCTTATGCAAAACTGATTGGATGCCGTTCTGCCAAATTGGCCCAAAGAAATAGAGCTAAGGTTGACCCGAAATGTCACCCATTCCTTCTCTCCAAAGATCCTGCCTGTCTCTCTGAGTTACTCCAGCTTTTGTGTCTATATTCAGAGCTAAGGTCATGTTTTAGCTAATTGGGAATTTACCATTGAGCGGTAAGAAGAGATGCCCCTTTGCACTCCTCAATGTGGCTTGCACAGGATCCACAATGCTGGCAAATGAATTCCAGGTGAGCTCAAAGGAGAGGATTGCATTTATTTGTTGAAGCTCTGGCTGTCGTTGAGATCACAGTTCTTAATTTACATCTTTAGCCACATGTATTTGCAGAAACAAAAGCGTTAATTGGCGGCTGTCATCTGGGTGTCCAGCAACATGGGTGGATGAGGAAGGAACTGAGAGAGTAGGACAGAGGTAAGAGGAAGAGGTGGGGGGAAATCATCTGGCCAAGGGCTGGATCTAACAAGTGTGTGCAAGGAACTAGCATTCAAGGGACTGACATGTGCCTGTCTGAGGAGCTGAACATTGGCAGGCATTGATTCTGTAGGAATGAGGCAACTGAGATCCACCCCATACTGGGAAGCCCACTTTGGTTGTGAAGGTGTTGGCTGTCCTTAATCTCCTTTCCCTGAATCATTCCAGGTGGCATCAGTTAAGTTTTAAATTACGATTAAAACCCAAAGTACATACTATAACACCAGGATAACCGCACAACCAATAAACCAAGCACAAAGCAAAAGTACTATCAGCACTGACAATGCAAACTTAAGCTAAGGACAATAACTAACGCCATTTACAATAATTAGCTACCTACATGTCAACAAGCACACAAAGAAAACGATGCAAGTATATCATTGGGGTTATCAAGTATCCAAATATGTTGTCCTGCAGTAATTTGTGGCTTTCTACCCAAGGTGAGCCAAATTCATTCTCGTTTTGTTTGAGAGAAACTGCTGGCAGCAACAATTTCATTCAGTGTAGGCTTGGCTTTCTTCAGTAAAAGTCACTCACCAATTTGCATTTTGCAGGTATGGATCAAACGGAAAAATAGCATGGTTCACACTGCAACAACAGTGGAATCATGCTGACATGACCTCAGTGCATGCTGTCCAAGCGCAATTCAATTTAACGCCTATTGATCTGTAAAATGTATTGCCGTCTCTCGGCACAATCAGGCAATTGTTCCCCAATCAATACAATATATAGCAACAAAGTGCTACACCTGACCATTGAATCAGGATTTTGCATTTGGTAGAATTGTTGGTTGGATGAGGAATGGTGTACAATAGGAGGAAATTGGAACTGGCATTGTGAATTGCAATTCTATGCCTGTGTAGCCAAGGTGAGCAAACTAGGCATATTTGAAACAGCCTTCAGGCAAATTGTCTGCTTTTTCCTGCTCACAGAATCTGCACTGCTTGACAGAATTACCCAAACATTCCCTCTGGCATTTGCTGATCATTCATCACCGGAGAAAGGTTAAGTGTGCAGCCACTAAGATTTTATTACTTACCAAAAGGTGTTCACTTGAGCAGCACATAATATCTGTAAGACACAAAATGTTGGAGTAACTCAGCGGGACAGGCAGCATCTCTGGAGAGAAGGAATGGGTGATGTTTCAGGTCGAGACCCTTCATCAGACTGAGAGTCAGGGAGAGGGAAACGAGAAATATGAATATACATTTCCCTCTCCCCTGACTCGCAGTCCAAAGAAGGGTCTCTACCCGAAACGTCGCCCATTCCTTCTCTCCAGAGATGCTGCCTGTCCCGCTGAGTCACTCCAACATTTTGTGTCTATCTTGGTAAACCAGCATCTGCAGTTCTTTCCTACACATCATGTGAAGGGTTTCGACCCGAAACGTTGCCTATTTCCTTCGCTTCATTGATGCTGCTGCACCCGCTGAGTTTCACCAGCACTTTTGTCTACATTCGATTTTCCTTCATCTGCAGTTCCTTCTTAAACATCTGATCTTGTCTACTGGCTTGCTGCCTACTTCTGCTGTCCAAGCTTCTGAAAAGGCTTGCTACAGTTTTTCCCCAACAGAAACTGGCATTGAAGAATGGCGTTGCCCTAAGGTGTTTTACAAGTTGCTATAAATTGGACAGCAAAGTCGGCAAGGTGCCAAAGCAGAGATTGGTAGCAGGGATGAAAAACTTGATTGAAGACCAAAGGCAACAAAGTACTGGAGTAACTCAACAGATCCAGTAAAATCTCTGGAGAATATGGATGGGTGATGCTTCAGCTCAGGGTCTTATAGAAACTTATACAATTCTTAAAGGATTGGACAGGATGGATGCAGGAAAAATATAGTCCAGAACCAGGGATCACACAGTTTAAAAATGTTTCTATGTTCTATGGTTCATCATTGTAGTAGGGGGGAGAAAGCTGGAAGGGTACTGGGGGCAGGACACACCCTGGCAAGTGACTGGTGGATACTGGTGAAGCGGCTTGTTTAGCAGATGGATGGCCAAAGGCCAGAAAAGAGACAGTGACAAAATACTGTGATATAAGGAAAGGAGGTATTAATTGTGAGGCCAGAGAAAGGACGTGGGCCAAAGGATGCGTGGGGGGGGGGGGGAGATATAGGGGGAGCGGGATAGTGGGAAAACTGGGTGCACATCCAGAAGGGGCAGAGGGATGAGAGTGGGACAATAAAGATTGCTGGTTAGTCTGTTATTGTAATATGCATCACCACTGTGATAGAGGTTTAACAATGTTACTGTCAATGCTGTCATTTTATGCATAGGTATTCTAAGCTGAGCCTTAGATCTTTAGCTCAATGTGAACAATTTGACTTGTTTGTCCTTTCATCAGTTACATTTTCAGCTATTTGACAGCTTACTACAGCAGCATCTGTCAAAAAATCTCGTCTTTCTTGAGTGCTTTGAAGATAATCAATCCTGAAATGTAAAACACACTGCAGAGAAAATGTTCCAGACAAGTAGAAGTGACTCGCTGTAAGACTGTAACTGCAGGCTTTCAGGAGACTTTTTGAAAGCTCCAAGGGCATTAACAAAGCAGAAGACGTGGCTGCCATTGCTAAATGATAGTAGGTGAGAAACATCCCTGTTCGCTAGGATTGTACCTATATATATAGTACAATCCCAGCCTATATATATACAGAAGGAATGGGCGGAATTTCGGGTCGAGACCCATCGTCAGATCTGAAACGTCACCCATCCCTTTTATCCAGAGATGCTGCCTGTCCCGCTGAGTTCTCCAGTATTTTGTGTTCTATCTTTGGTGTAAACCAGCTTCTGCAGTTCCTTCCTACACACGCACACACACATATATATATGTGTGTGTGTGTGTATATATATGTAGAATCATATCCCATATCCCAATCAATGTAGTCATGAGATGATGAGGTGTCTTTTGGTATGATAAAGGTGTTTTTAAATCAAAGTTTGCAAAGTGATTTCCAATTGTCTCTCAAGATTTCCCGCACATCACATCCAGCCTTCCGCATTGCCTAAGACTGCCCACATCTCCATCTCATTCTCTCTCCCCACCCAATGGTTCATGCCCCAGGCACCTCCTCATCCACTTTGCCTTATGCCTCAGGCCTCCAACCCCCAGCCCCGTGGCCTCCCAGAGGCAGTCGAGCGATGACATGCAGGCAGGTGTGAGCCCCACTTCCAACCCACCATGGGAACAGCACAGCCTCTTTCAGCACATGATGAATGTGTGAATTCTACACACCTTTCATGAGGTGGGAATTAGTGATGTACACAGCACATGCTGTGTGAAGAGGACAAATCCCAACTTCTTAGCTGTTGTTTTCATGTGTGTTCTTCCAGCCCCCCTCAGTTCACTTTCAGTTTAGTTTATTGTCCCAGGTACCGAGGTTCAGTGAAAAGCTCTTGTTGCGTGCTATCCAGTCAGCATAAAGACAATACAGGATTACAATCAATGCATTCACGGTGTATAGATACATGATGAGGGAATAACGTTTAGTGCAAGGTAAAGCCAGCAAAGTCCAATCAGGGATAGGCTGAGGGTCACCTAAGAGGTAGATAATAATTCAGCACTGCTCTCTGGTTGTGATAGGATGAATCAATTGCCTGATAACAGCTGAGAAGAAACTGTCCCTGAATCTTGAGTACGAAGCAGCATGATACCTCATGGCCCTTCATGGTCCAACAATGAATTCAACTCTCATTGTCTCCCTTCCTCCACGGGACAGAAATATTGACCCAGTCAGTACTACCTATCAGATGGTCAGGCTGCACAGCTGTAGTCCTTAATCTAAGATAGACACAAACTGCAGGAGTAACTCAGCGGGACAGGCTGCATCTATGGAGAGGAGGAATGGGTAACGTTTTAGGTTGAGACCCTTCTTCTCTCAGACAGAGCCCTTGATCTAGTTGGTGTTGGAGAAGCACAGCCAGATTTCATCCACATGTGTAAAGCTGAGCTCTTTTCTTTATTAATTACTCTCGTTGGGATAGGTCTCTTAAATTATTCAACAATTGTCAGTGCATTCTTCATTCTCACCACTCTCAATACAAAGGCCGAATTCTTTGTCTGCTCTGCTGCCCTCAACTATTGTAAAAGCTTACATCAGGATATCAAATATAATGTTAATCCATTTTAAGCAGCAGATTGGGTGATTATAGGATGATGAAGATGGACACAAAATGCTGGAGCAACTCAGAGGGACAGGCAGCATTTCTGGAGAGAAAGAACGGATGACATTTTGGATTGAGACGCTTCTTCAGATGGAGAGTCAGGGGAAAGGGAAACAAGAGATATTGAGAGGTATAGAACAAATTAATGCAGGGGAAAGGGAGACAGAGATATGGAAGGGAAAGGTGTGAAAACAAGACTTCAAAGGGGACAAAGTTCTAGGAAAATGCAGAATAGGTCATACAACGAGCATACAAAGATAAAATGTAATCAGGACAGTCCAACTGGTCGGCGAATGAGGATGGGGAAGGGATGGAGAGAGATGGAAAGCAAGGGTTGAAGTTAGAGACGTCAATATTCATACCGCTGGGGTGTAAGCTGCCCAAGCGAAACATGAGGGTCTTCAAACAGTTCCATTTGCCTTTCTTCCCATGGATGCTGCCCAGCTTGTTGAGTATTTCCAACATATTAGATTGGGGAATGCTTGCTGGTTTGGCTTTTATTTCCCGTCAGCACAGTATGGGGTGTTTTAGGTGAGAAACCCCCACTGAAAAACGTTTAAATGCAGAAATTGCCCGCTACTGCTTGTCAGCTCACTGGTTTTCGGAACATTGGTGGGAATTAATCAACTTTACTCATGTGCAGTTTAATCGGCAAAAAAAAACGATGTGATTGGATGGAGTGGGAGGAAGTGGGAGGAAGTGAGCAGGAGGGAGTGGTGTAGCACTTCATTTTGGGAACCATCCCTGAGCTAACTCTCTGCGAGTACAAGTGGACTTCACTCCTCAAGCGTAACCTGTGAGTGTAAAGCTGAAACGGTCACAAGCCCATGTACTGTAATTGAAGAGAAATGTCAGACTCCAGTGAAACGTGAAAGAATTGATCAGTTCGTAGAACACTTTTTCCCACTCTTGCAACCTCGGTAATCTGGCCAGCTTTTCTACTGTACTGTACAGAACAATGTAGTCATTTAATCTGTGGGTGGGAACTGCAGACGCTGGTTTAAACCGAAGATAGACACAAAAATCTGGAGTAACTCAGCGGGTCAGACAGCATCGCTGGAGAAAAGGAAAAGGTGACGTTTTAGGCCAAGACCCTTCTTCAGACCCCTTCTTCACTCTGAAGAAGCGTCTCGACCTGAAATGTCACCTATTCCTTTCCCCAGAGATGCTGTCTGACCTGCTGAGTTACTCCAGTTTCTCATTTCTCTCTTCGTAGTAATTTAATATCTGTGCGTAGCATTGAAACAAATGAAACTCCACTGGTCTTCCTGCTAAAATCTGACAGATTCATGTGTCAAGCACCACATTTCCACCAGAAGTGAAAATATTTGCTAAATCTGACATTTCAATAATTTGGAGAATTGTAATAACATTATGATCAAAAGGATAACATAGCAATAAAAGCACATTCTCTCTGAGTTGAAACAATTTATTTGCTCCTGATTAGCAACACAAAATGCAAATACGCTGTGGTGAATTATAATGTAACATAATTTTAACGCATAAAATACCTGATTTTATAAATGCAAATAGAAATTATACAAATTCAACGGAAACAGGCCAATGATTTCTGTCTATCGAGGATGAATTCAAAGCAGGACACACCGTGACTGGATTTTTTCTGAAATTCAAATGTTTAGCGTGTTTTGCTTGCAGATCGCGTTAGTTAGCTGTGTGACTGATTAAAAATAATCAGTGCTCTCTGTTTCTTCACAAGTGTACTTGCGTCTGCCTCATGCATTTCCCATTGGCAGAATGAGGGGAAAGGTAAATTCATAAACGTATATCAATCTAAATAAACGTATATTCCAACAATGATCTGTAATGCAAGTCATTTCAGTCGTGGCTTTTAATAATCCAAGCTTATTGCAGCCTCGAAGAACCCCCTGCATGTAGTGTTTGCACATCTCCTTATTTAGAATGTATAGCCAGATCCATTTAGTCTTAATACTATTCCACCTATCATATTATTCAGAACATTAACATCATCATCACAATAGGTCATAAGTTATTGATGGATGACACAAGTTCATGTCATAGGAGTAGAATTAGGCCATTCAGCCCATCGAGTCTACTCCGCCATTCAATCATTGCTGATATCTGCCTCCAGATCCCATTTTCCTGCTTTCTCCCCATAACCCTCGACACCCGTCTCTTCCAGAATTTATCTATCACTGCCTTAAAAATATCCACCGACTTGTTAGCTGTGTGACTGATTAAAAATATTCCGTGCTCTCTGACACAGTGGTCATATAATGAACTATGATCCTTTCTTGAAGTTGTACTCTGGGCCGGCACATTGAAACCTGGCAAATGATGCTTGGTTTTGCCTGCAGCCACGGTAGTACGCACGTGGCGCCACGTCTTGACGCCAACAAAGTTACAGTGGTGCCAAAATCAAGGACAATTGGAATAGACCACGAATATGCACTGAGTTAAAAGATCAGCCATGATCTTGTTGAATGCTGGAGTATTGCTGCAGGACAAAATAACTACATCTGCTGCAGTTTCATTCACTCTTGTGCACCGATATGTTTGATTATTACGAGGTCGGAGCAGAGGACTACTCACTCATGATCCTGCCCTTCATTGCCCCCTACATCCCTTTGCCAGGAGGATGGTAGATTGTCTGGTTATGTTTGCTCTGTGCTGGGTTGTGCTCCACACCATAAAATGCCGACATAAATTGCATGGCTGAGCTCACAGTGGAAGATGGTGCAACCCATTCCTTCTCTCCAGAGATGCTGCCCGTCCCGGTGAGTTACTCCAGCTTTTTGTGTCTATCTCACAATGGAAGGATGTCCATGAGGATCAGGGTCCAGAGGCCCAGTTAATGTCCTGTTGGAGTCTGTGACTTCTGCAGATGGTTTGGATAAAGTAGTTTTCAAAATGTCAATAGTAAATTTAAAGTAAATAAAAGAAAAAGGGTTGTGAATCAGTGGAATCTTTGCCACAGAAGGCTGTGGAGGTCATCACTGGATATTTTTAAGACGGAGATAGATAGATTCTTGATTAGTATGATTGTCAGGGGTTATGGGGAGAAGGCAGGAGAATGGGGTTTGGAGGGAGAGATAGATCAGCCATGAATGAACGGCGAAGGCCGCGAAGCAGACGTGATGGGCCAAATGACCTAATTCTGCTCCTATCACTTATGACCTCATGACCTAATTGACAATAATGCTGTGGTTCACTTTTCTAATGAGGTGGCCGGCTCCATTTTAGCTCCAACAAATGGGGGATGGGTGAATGATACTAAACTTCCATTAACTAATTGTAAACATCTGACTCGGTCTCTCAGGACAGTGATGTCACCCAGACTGAACCAAACACTCAATGTAAGTAGGCTTTTAATCAGATTTTTCTTTTCATTCTTATGAGTATGGCCTTAAATATTTTAGTAACCCCAGGGGTTGCGCCAAACTGTATGCCACTCGATTTAGCTGACAGGATCGGCAAAACCTGACAAGACAATGTTCATATTATAAAATACCAAATGGATTAATTAATTGTATTGGACAAACACAAACAAAAGGCTGTATAGCAGAATACAATGCAGTACTGAATGTATCAAATTGAAGAATATGAAAGGTAATAAACCAGCTCAAATCTTAGTGAATAGTCAAGTTATTAGGAACTGCGATAGGAACAATAATTGTACCTGAGATCCTGCACAGAAAACTCAGCCTTTCCCTGCAACTACCCCAATGGACTTGGATCAGATCTTGATATGTTTCAAGTTTAGGGTGGCATGATGGCACAGTGGTAGAGTTGCTGCCTTACAGCGCCAGAGACCCGGGTTCGCTCCCGACTACGGATGCTGTCTGTACAGAGTGTGTACGTTCTCCCCGTGTCCTGCGTGTGTTTTCTCCATGATCTTTCGTTTCCTCCCACACTCCAAAGATGTGCAGCTTTGTAGGTTAATTGGCTTGCTACAAATGTAAAATTGTCCCCAGTGTGTGTAGGATAGTGTTAATGTGCGGGGATCGCTGGTTGGTGCGGACTCGGTGGACCGAAGGGCCTATTGCCGCGCTGTATTTCTAAACTATACGCAACTAAGCTCATAGCTCGAAAATTATAATGTAGGAAATTAAAAATGCATAAGTTAAAATCAAAAAATGCATAGCAACCATTCTTCCTATTGACTGCCAGCAGCATCCACCCGATTAATGCGCCCGATTATTCCATATCCACCTGTTCTAAGTTATCACTGGTAGAACAAGGCACTCAGTATCAGGATGTGCTTTGAGTGATATCAACTATGAAAAAGAGGTGATCTCGCAGTCAATGCATGTGGATAAATGGTAGTGATCAGTTCTTTAATTCATACAGTACATTGCCACATACTAATCATTCCACTTGGTGGTGAAGAGATATGTATCATGTGGTTTGGAAGGCTGGTTGTAGGAATTGGCTTGACGCAAATCTGACCACCATTTTGCTGGATTTATTCCATTCTGAATAAGTGACACAGTGTCAGAGCAGTAGAGTTGCTGCCTCACAGCACCCAGAGACCCAAGTTCGATCCTGACTACGGGGGCTGTCTGTACGGAGTTTGTACATTCCCCCTTTGACCGCGTGGCGTTTCTCCGGGTGCTCTGGTTTCCTCCCACACTTCAAAGACGTACAGGTTTATACGTTAAATTGGATTCAGTAAAAATTGTAATTTGTCCCTAGTGTGTAGGATAGTGCTAGTGTTTGGGGATCGCTGGTCAGGTGGGCCAAAGGGCCTGTTTCCGAGCTGTATCTCTAAACTAAGCTAAACTGAACCTGAAATTTCTGTTTCAGCAGCTTGTTCTTTTTCCCCAGTTTCGACCATATAATTTTCAAAATTGGCAAATCATTGATTTGCTTTGCCAGCAACTCAGCTCATGACATAAGTTTCCATATGTGCCTTATCACTGCATGCCTCGACACCTTTATGCACGTCCAGCACTCTATCCATCTTGACCTTAATCTGCTTCTGTCTTTATCTGGCTTACTTGTACATCACGGACGTGAATACATTATTTATCACTGGATAATATGGCTGAAATCTCTTCCTTCACACCAAGTAACGCTGACAACAGCCATTTGCTGCATTTGTTATTTAAAAGCATTTGCCTTGATGGGAAATAGCATTTTGAATGTGTGGAATTTGTATTAATGGAGGTCATTAAATCGAACTGAACTCCATTGCCAAATAATTAATTCCTGTTCCAATTATGACTTTGCCTGAGGCACAGTTCTTGCTTAAAGTCTATCAGTGGCTCGTCCCACCCACAACCTGGTTTTTGTTTCTCATTGTCACGTGTCCTGTGATTCAGTTAAAAAAACGTAGCTTTGTATGCTATTTTGGCCAATCAGACTATACAGGAGTACCTCAGATTGTGGAGCAGAGAAAATAAACATACTACAGTGTGCAGTGTAACAGCTACAGATAAAATGCAGGTAAATAAAAAGTGTAAGGTCTACAAACGTGGTAACTTGGAAGATAAGGTCATTTCATAAATGATAGGAGCAGAATTAGGCCATTCGGCCCACCAAGTCTACTCCGACATTCAATCATGGTTGACCTATCACTTCTTCCTTATCCCATTCTCCTGCCTTCTCCCATAACCCCTGACACCCATACTAATCAAGAATCTATCTCTGCCTTAAAAATATCCATTGACTTATAACCATATAACCATATAACAATTACAGCACGGAAACAGGCCCTCTTGGCCCTTCCGGTCCGTGACGACCATTTGTTTTCCCCTAGTCCCATCTACCTGCACTCAGACCATACCCCATAATTCCCTTCCCGTCCATATACCTATCCACTTTACTTTTAAATGTTAAAATCGATCCTACCTCCACCACTTCTGCTCGAAGCTCATTTCACACAGCCACCACCGTCTGAGTAAAGAAGTTCCCCCTCACGTTACCCCTAAACTTCTGTCCCTTAATTATCATGTCATGCCCTCTTGTTTGAATCTTCCCTACCCTCAATGGGAAAAGCTTATCCACGTCAACTCTGTCTATCCCTGTCATCATTTTAAAGACCTCAATCAAGTCCCCCCTTAACCTTCTGCGCTCCAAAGAATAAAGACCTAACTTGTTCAACCTTTCTCTGTAACATAGTTGCTGGAACCCAGGCAACATTCTAGTAAATCTCCTCTGTACTCTCTCTATTTTGTAGACATCCTTCCTATAATTAGGCGACCAAAATTGTACACCATACTCCAGAATTGGTCTTACCAATGCCTTGTACAATTTTAACATTACTTCCCTGCTCCTATATTCAATGCTCTGATTTATAAAGGCCAGCACACCAAAGGCTTTCTTTACCACCCTATTTACATGCGATTCCACCTTCAGGGAACTATGCAACAGTTATTCCTAGATCTCTCTGTTCCACAGCATTCCTCAATTCCCTACCATTTACCATGTACGTCCTATTTTGATTTGTCCTGCCAAGATGTAGCACCTCACACTTATCAGCATTAAACTCCATCTGCCATCTTTCAGCCCATTTTTCCAAATGGCCCAAATCTCTCTGTAGACTTTGAAAATCTACTTCATTATCCACAACACCACCTATCTTAGTATCATCTGCATACTTACTTATCCAATTTTCCACCCCATCATCCAGATCATTGATGTACATGTCAAACAACAGTGGACCCAACACAGATCCCTGAGGCACCCCACTGGTCACTGACTTCCAACCTGACAAACAGCTATCCACCATTACTCTCTGACATCTCCCATTCAGCCACTGTTGAATCCATCTTGCTACTCCGCCATTAACACCCAAAGATTGAACCTTCTTAACCAACCTTCCATGGGGAACCTTGTCAAAGACCTTACTGAAATCCATATAGACAACATCCACTGCTTTACCATCATCAATTTCCCTAGTAACCGCTTCAAAAAATTCAAGAAGGTTTGTCAAACATGATCTTCCAGGCACAAATCCATGTTGACTGTTCCTGATCAGAGCCTGTTTATCCAGATGTTTATATATATTATCTCTAAGTATCCTTTCCATTAATTTGCCCACCACTGACGTCAAACTAACAGGTCTATAATTGCTATGTTTATTCTTTGAACCCTTTTTAAACAATGGAACAACATGCGCAGTACGCCAATCCTCCGGCACTGTTCCCGTTTCTAATGACATTTGAAATATTTCTGTCATAGCTCCTGCTATTTCTACACTAACTTCCCTCAATGTCCTAGGGAATATCCTGTCAGGACCTGGAGACTTATCCACTTTTATATTTTTCAAAAGTGTCAGTACTTCCTCCTCCTTGAATCTCATAGTTTCCATAGCTACTCTACTTTTTTCCCTTACCTCACAGAGTTCAATATCCTTCTCCTTGGTGAATACCGAAGAAAAGAAATTGTTCAATATCTCCCCCATCTCTTTTGGCTCTGCAGATAGCTGTCAATTCTGGCTCTCTAATGGTCCAATTTTATCCCTCGTTATCCTTTTGCTATTAATATAGCTGTAGAAACCCTTTGGATTTACTTTCACCTTTCTTGCCAAAGCAACCTCATATCTTCTTTTAGCCTTCCTAATTTCTTTCTTAAGATTCCTTTTACATTCTTTATACTCTAGCACCTCATTTACTCCATGCCTCCTATAATTATTGTAGATATCTCTCTTTTTCGAAACAAGTGTCCAATTTCCCTTGAAAACCATGGCTCTTTCCAATTTTTACTATTTCCTTTCAATCTAACAGGGACATAAAGATTCTGTACTCTTACAATTTCCCCTTTAAATGTCCTCCATTTCTCTTCTACATCCTTCCCATAAAACAGTGTCCCAATTCACTCCTTTTAAATCCTTACGCATTCCCTCAAAGTTAGCCTTTCTCCAATCAAAAATCTCCACCCTAGGTCCAGTTCTGACTCTCTCCATAATTATATTGAAATTAATGGTATTGTGATCACTGGTCCCGAAGTGCTCACCAACGCATACCTCCGTCACCTGACCTGCCTCATTTCCTAACAGGAGGTCCAGCACTACCCCTTCTCTGGTCGATACCTCTATGTCATGCTGCAAAATGACTTGGCCTCCACAGCCTTCTGTGGCAAAGAATTCCACAAATTTACCACCTTCTGATAAAATAAATTCCATCTCATCTTCCTAAAGGAACGTCCTTTAATTCTGAGGCTATGACCTCTGGTCCTAGACTCTTTCACTAGTGGAAGCATCCTCTCCACATCCAATCAATCCAATCCTTTCACTCTTCGGTACGTTTCAATGGAGGTCCCCCTCATCCTCCTAAACTCCAGCAAGTACAGACACAGTGCCTGGGCCAGATCAGGGAAATTCATCCCTAGCATAGGAAAGATCCGTGGAAGAGTCTGATAACTGCAGGGATGATGAAACTGGCAGTGCGTGTTTTCAAACTGTTGTATCTTCAACCTGATGGGAAAAGATAGAATGACCAAGATGTCATTTCAAAGGGAGTGGAGTGATTATGTTGGCTGCTTTCCTAAGGCAGGATGAGGTATTGATATAGTCGGTAAGGGAGGGGAGGGGGCGTTGGAGGAGGAGGGTTAGGAGGTTGTGGTCCTGACCCATGAAGCCAATGGATGTCCACCCTCACAATGGCAATGGCAACGCCTTGCTGCAGATATAAGCAATTGGTCTTGACCTGAACGTCACTCATTCCTTCTCTCAAGCGATGCTGCCTGTCCAGCTGAGTTACTCCAACTTTTTGTGTTTATCTAAGCAATTGACCTCATCATGTCAAGCATTAAGCAGATAGTGAGCAGAGACAAACTGCTCAGTGAAACATAACCCATGGCATCAGCAAAGTGCTAAGCATTGCCAAACTAAGAAGTGTAATACATCAAGGATGACACCAATGTTTCATGGCTCAGTGTGAATTCCTGACTGAATTATTAGCGTATAATCATTCCCGACTATACTCTGTGTAATTAACCAACGTAAATACAGGTCACACCTGTCTGATCTTGGAGTGACATCTTTAAAATCTGAAATATTATTTGCTTTTGCTGTGACTATGTTTCATCACGTCATATAATTTGATCCATACAAGAGAATAGTATGAGCAGGAAGGAACTACAGATGCTGGTTTAAACCAAAACCCACTAGCCCACTAGTCCACTAATCCACAAGCCCACTAGCCAATTGGTTCACTAGCCCACTAGCCCACAACCCACTTGCCCACTAGCCCACTAGCCCACATGCCCACTAGCCCACTAGCCCACAAGCCCACTAGCCCACAAGCCAGATCCAGATCGCTCATGAGATCCATACCCCTACAAAAGTTTCATCCGGACATTCCAGTTTACTGCAGGTCATTCACACAGAGCATTACTGGCACAGTTGAGAGGCAGTGAGCCTGGAAGAGGGGCCTCACCAGCCATCAAAGCCATTGTGTGAGTACAGCCATCTACCTGCTCAGAGATAGCCCTGAGTCAGCCCCAATATGCAGGAGCCAGGGTCCCAGGTACCTCTCTGCACGGGGCTTATTTGGACTCAATAGAACATCGTGGATGCATGTGGTGAGTGCTTTCAGGCCAATGGAAAATCTGCTCCAATTTTATGGAATGAACTTCACAATCTTTTGACATCCTTATTTACCTCAAAATCAACAAAGCGAAGCCACTGTTGTCACACAGGAAACAAAGCCATAAACTGTGTAGGAAGGAACTGCAGATTTGGTTTAGCTTAGTTTACTGATACAGCACGGAAACAGGCCCATCGGCCCATCGAGTCTGCACCGACCAGTGATCCCCGCACATTAACACACACATTCTACACACACTAGGGGCGATTTACACATACACCAAGCCAATTAACCTACAAACCTGTATGTCTTTGGAGTGTGGGATGAAACTGGAGATTCCAGAGAAAACCCACGCGGTCACGGGGAGAACGTACAAACTCCGTACAGACAGCACCTGTAGTCGGGATCGAACCCAGCTCTCCGGCGCTGCGAGCGCTGTAAGGCAGCAACTCTATTACTGCGCCACCGTGCCGCCCTGGTTTAAACCGAGGAGAGACACAAAAAGCTGGAGTAACTCAGCGGGTCAGCAGCTAATTTGCACAGTGCAACGTGGTAGCAACCAGAACGTTCTGTCAGTTGATAAATTGTTTCCAGGCTGTGCTTAAGTTCTCTTCACTTGTCTGAAATAGTAGCTTAGGATTTTCTACAGACATCTGGAATAGGCACGGTCACACTAAAGCATCATCTATCACATCAGCCCTCTTGATCGAGCCGGCAGTAGTTCAGTGAAGTATTGTGCTCACAAGTTCTCAGTCAGAGGTGAGAGAAAGTAACACTGCAAACCCGTGGGGTGAACACTGGAGGAAGAGCACTATCAACTGAACTATAACTAACACCTAAAACACACACATAGTGCTGAAGGAACTCAGCAGGCAGGGCAGCATCTCAGGAGAACATAGATGAGTGATGCTTTGGGTTGGTACCCCTTTTCAGACTGATTGTAGGGGGAGAGGAAGCTGGAGGAGAGGAGGTGCAGGAGAAAGTTGGTCAGGTGATAGGTTGTTAGGGGGGCAGGTGGTGGACAAAGGCCAAAGATGAACAGAAGGAAGGTGTGAGATTGAGGTTGTGAATAGTGAAGCTAGGGGAAAGAATGTAGGTGGAAGGGGAGGGGGAGGGGAGACATAGGTGCGAGTCTAAGTGGAAAACAGGAGAGGATTGGGGGGGGGGGCAGGAGAAAGAAAGATGAGGAGTGTTTAGTTATTGTCAGCTACTCTAGTAGAATATGAGGTGCTGTTCCTCCAGTTTCCATGTGGCCTCACTCTGGCAATGGTGGATGCCCAGGACAGATAGGTTAGTGTGGGAATGGGAATAGTTCGCCACTGGGAGATCCTGTAGGTCCTCGCTTGGTCTCGCTGATGTACTGGAACACACATCGTGAACACAAGATGCAGTTGATGAGATTAGAGGAGGTGGGAGAGCGACACCTCACGATCTACCCAAATTTCTTATCAGGTATTCCCTTCTCTATATGTGGTAGTCTGTGTCACAAACTCTGGCCTCATCACTCTCCTCAGATCCCACAGAACAAGAACGGAAGCAGTCATCATTGATGAATGTCTGAAGAAGGATCTCACCCTGAAACGCCACCCATTCCTTCTCTCCAGAGAGGCTGCCTGTCTTGCTGAGTTATTCCAGCATTTTGTGTCTATCACTGATCCCCAGCTACCTCCTAAAAAGGCATAGGTTCAGGGAATATGTGAGCCCTGCACAGAGGCTGGGGCATGTTGTGTCATTGTATTTCATGGAAAGTGCAACAAGCAGCCACAATTTAGTTGTGGTGGCGGGAGAGTTTACTCGAGCTGCTCTCTCAGGCAGACGGATTTTAGTGAATAGAGCACCACTAGAGAACTATTATGTTTAACTGCTCTGGTTGTGCTGAGTCATTATGGCCCAAGGTATGGGTGGTTCTGTAGCAGCAAGGCCTTCATGGTATCAGGGCCAAAGCTTTCGCACTGTCCCATGTGCTCAGCCAAATCATGGTAGCATTTGGAGAAAATTGAATTAGGCGATGTATCAATGGCAGCATGACTCTCAAAGAGAGACACAGCCTTCCTTAATTAAGATAATCGCAAAGACATTAGTTCAGCTCAGGTCAGTTTAGTTGATTGTCACGTGTACCCAGGTACAGTGAAAAACGTTTGTTGCGTGCTAACGAATCAGCAGAAAGACAATACATGATTACAATCAAGCCATTTACGGTGTATAGACACATGATAAAGAAATAATGTTTGGTGCAAGGAACATGATAAGGGAATAGCGTTTAGTGTAAGACTGGTCTTTAGCACTTGTGTGCAACCATTGTTGAGAAAGGTGATATTCATGAAGCTTGATCATCCCGTTACTCTGCCTGCTGGCTGTTTGGGTCACAGAAATTTGCCCTTGCATAATTCACAAATCACTACCGAGTAATCCCAGATATGGAATAAAAGAATTTCTCACCAAATCAAAAAAAAAGTAAATATATTTTTATATAAATAAATGTATTCGGCTCACTTTTCTTGATTCTATGCACAGATGATGCAGCTTTGCTTAATGGAAAATGGCGATGTGGAATGTCTTGCGGAACGTAGACGTCAACCATCCCATGACACAGGGAGTGCCTGTAGTTGTTTCATTGTTCCTCACAATTCATCATTGAATGGGGGTGGGGGGCTACAGGACATTTGGTTATGGGACCACCTTGCTCCACCCGTGAATGCAGCCTCTGTTGTTCTGCACATTGTAATCCCTGTATTTTACTTTAGTTTAGTTTAGAGAAACAGCTCGGAAACAGGTTCTACGGCCCACCGAGTCCACACTGACCAGCGTTCCCCGTACACTAACACTATCCAACATGCACTAGGGACAATTTACAATTTTACCAAGCCAATTATAAACCTGTAGGTCTTTGGAGTGTGAGAGGAAAGCGGAGCACCCGGAGTAAACCCACGCAGGTCAGGGGGAGAACGTACAAACTCCGTACAGACAGCACCTGTAGTCAGGATCGAAGCCGGGTCTCTGGCGCTGTAAGACAGCAACTCTACCGCTGCGCCACCGAGCTGCCCTTTACCAGGTTTCCACATCGCAGTCAGTCATGCCTGATGCTGCTCCTGGCAGCCTGTTCAATACTACTTACTGACAAATGTTTTTTTATGGCATGTTTAAGACCTTAGTAGTTCCAAGAGATTTAGAGAGTGTTGGAATAGTGTAGTACAATGTCACTATCGCTCACAGCAACTCATGGGGGCCCAGTTCTGATCTTTACTGAATCAATTCCATTAGGTATGGTGTTGATGCTACACGGCATGATAGATGATATTATCAGTGTGAAAAAGAATCACTAAAAATGACTTTAAAAATCAGTGAACCATTTAATAGCTTCATCACTCTTTGCAAATTTGTTCCTTTAAAAACAATATTTTGACATGAAAATCTTAAAAGAATTATGCATATGCAGCTAAGAAGAATGCAATTTGAAGAGGTTTCTGGACCAAGTGCATTAGGCATAAGCTTGCATGTTTCAGCCTAGTTGTGGGCAGTTTAGTGAGTAGGCTCCAACTCCAACATCATCAGAAACATAAGCTTGTTTGTTTTGGGGCACGAATCACTTACATATCAGAGGGTGGTGAATCAGTGGAATTCTTTGCCACAGAAGGCTGTGGAGGCCATCAATAGATATTTTTGAGGCAGAGATAGATAGATTCTTGATTAGTACGGGTGTCAGGGGTTCAACGTCGAAAGATAGACATGATTGAATGGTGGAGCAGACTTGATGGGCCGAATGGCCTAATTTCTCTCCTATCACTTATGACCTTCTATCAAAATCTGCGGTGTGTCAGCAAGGCTGATCATACGTGGATTGTCTGATGTAACCAACAGAACATGCAGAAACTCAATACCAGGGTATTTACTGATGGAAATACACCAATAGAAACACAAGGAACTGCAGAAGTTGGTTTACACAAAAAAACACAATGTGCTGGAGTAACTCAGCAGGTCAGGCAGCATCTCTGGAGTACATGGATAAGTGATCTTTTGGGTTTGGATCCTTCTTCAGGCTAATTGTAGGAGAGGAGAAAATGACAGGTATCAACACAGCTGGTGGTGTTGCAAGATTCTTTGCAGTGTTAAAAAGCAATTGAACACAGGAAATACTTATCACAGGCATCAAAATAGGAAGATTAAACGAGAACTTACCAGTTTGAAGTTTGCTCTTTATTTTATGAGGAGTTGCGATGAGGGATTTTGTGAAGACCCCGCCAGCACGCATGCGCGACATTCTTCAAAGCAGCGGTGTGGAATCACAGATAACAACAATGACTGAAGATAGGAAGATTAAAGAGACTCTAATATACCAGTTGACATGATAGAGGGCCGGGAGCGGAGGGCACGAAATCCCTCATCGCAACTCCTCATAAAATAAAGATCAAACTTCAAACTGGTAAGTTCTCGTTTAATCTTTCTATTTTACTTCGGAGTCACGTGAGTGACTTCATGAAGATTTCAAAGCTCTGTGATTCCATGCCCTGGACCACGTCCATGCTCACACACTGCTGTAATACTGATGGAGGAAGTATGTTAACGTATTTCAGACTTGAACAAGCTGAAAAATAATAACATATTTGTTAATGCAAACAATATACCCCTGAACTCGGGGACAAACGTTTAGGGAACAGCACTTAAAACTGACTCTGCAAACGTTGCGGGAGCGGCCACAGGTTTGTTATAAAAACGCTGAAATGTAGTTTCGCTGGCCCAGCCCGCTATTGTGAGGACATGATCCATGAGTACCTCCATGGTCCTTGCCGCTGATGTGGATGCAGCCCTGGTAGAATGAGATTTTTAAATGTTAGTGTCTTACCTGCTGCACCGAATACCACCCTGAGCCACCTGGAGATAGTCTGCACCATCAGCCTGTGATGTGGGTTTTCATGGCTGATAACAGACCCGTCTCCATATTCCTGATGCCCATTTTCAGACCTGTAGACACAGGTCTGTGTTGTTTAAGCAACTCATCTATAAAGAAAGTCACTTTATTGGGGGTTGAGACCATTCTATCCAGTTTTAGTTCCTGTAGAGTCTGGACCCGTTGTGCTGTGGTCAGTGCCATTAACATCACCACTTTGAAGGTGAGTTAGTCCAGTGGTAAATCCATTATAGGCGACAAGCTCCTGAGTAGGGTCAACACCACCCCTATATCCCAGGTAATATAGTATCGTGGTCGGGGAGGGTTGTATAGAATATACCCCTCATAGTTTGGATACCAGCTGGTGAGATCCCACTCCAATGTTGAGATAGGATGACAGTGCACTCTTGGCACTGTATATGGCACTGTAACTGAGGGCCTCATCATAATGAAGGCCCGCGAGGATTCCAGCACATTGGAGATCATAGCAGAGTTGTAGGTGGTCTTGGTTCGACTACAGAAAACCTCCCATTTCCTTATGTGGGTGAGGTACTCCTTCCTTGTGGACTCTCTGCACGATGCTGTATGATGTCCATGGTTCTTGATGACAGCCCGAATTCCAGTAGTGGCCTCTTCAGAACCTGCAAGCCAACAGGTTCAGATGACCATGGCACGGATGATTTTCCCCTGTTATGGGATTGGTCCCCAATTCGGGCATTTTGTACCTGTGCCCATGGTTCTTTCTGTTGCAGAATCTGGTTGAATTTTCTGCAATACCCGACTGATGAAGCAGAATGGGGGAAAGCATAGAACCCCATTTCCCCCTATGTAGCGAGAACGCATCCATCGCCACTGCCCCAGGATCTCGTTCCCAAGAGACATATGCTGGTATCTGATGGTCCAACCTGGACGCAAAGGGTCGATATCTGGTATTTCATATTTCGTTATAATTTTAGCAAATATTTGGAGGTTCAACATGCACTTGATGTCGTAATTAAATACTCGTGACCTGGTGTCCACCACTGTATTGAGCTTAACTGGAAGGTACGTAGCTGATATCCAAATATTTGATATTGATACCACCCATATGGTTTAAATATGCCACCTCAGTGGTATTAAGGGGGATTTTAGTTTTTTGAAAGGATGAAGACGGACATGCATGTATGATAGGGGGTAACAGATTAGTGCAGTAAGCCCGCAGGCCCGTGACATTCTCCCAGCATTTCTAAATAGCTTATACCTTGTGATTGAAGAAGAGTAGACTCGTGCAAATCCCATCAGCCGCCCCAACTGAAAGTGGTGTTGGTAGCTCCCCAGCCCTTGGCCCTTGTGTCGGTTTGCAACACGACTGATATAATGATGGGATTAAAACAATCACAAACATTGCTAATACACCATAGTAGCTCAATTTATGCCTTGTTTGGCAGCTGCATAGGCCTGTAAAAATGTCCAGCATTCGCTTTTAATGCTGAGATTTTTGCTCTTTGCAAGCTTTGACAGTGTAACGGCCCAAATTGTGCAGCTGGAATGTAGCTACATGTTTACCAATTACCTTAGAGTATGTCTAATAGTCGGTTTCCTGGCGCAAGCAAGGCTGTTACATGCCTTTATTATGTCTATTGCTTTGTTCCCTGGGATAGTGACAATCAGAATCCCATGCATCCCAGAATGTACGCAACCTCCCTCCTACTTGTGAGGTTAAACATGCAGCACTCCCAAGAGAACCAGACCCCCTTACCTCCATGGTTACCGGCGGCCTTGATGTTCTGGGCTTTTTTGGTTCGTAGTGTTGCTGGGATGTGGGGTTGGCACATCTTTCACGCTGGTCGCTGTGGGCCCTGCCTGAAAGGCTTTTGTAGATAGGGTGCGACCGGTGGATAGGTTCTGATTGCCCTGTCGGGTTGAACCCGAGGCCTGTTAGACGTAGCGTAAGGATGCTGTCTGTGATACGCCGGTGGCCTGCTCGAGGATGGTGGTTTCATCAACCCGACCGCTTTTGCCTCCTCGTCCAGGTCTTTTACCTGTTTAGGCAGGTCTTCACCGAACAACTGTCTCGGTGGCGGCGTAGCAGAGGTTTTGCACAAACCCGCGAATTTTGGGTTGTGAGTTGGTTTGATGGAGATTTTCTGGAAGGAGTTTATCTCGTACTGTGTGTTACACAGTAGCGCAAGAGCATCTTCCTGCTCCTCCGTCATCTCCGTGCCGTCAATCGACCTGGCAAAGGCAGTGATTCCCGACGTCAACAATTTCAGGATTTATTGAAGTTTGAGCTCCTGTGCCCTAATCCCTGGACTGACGTTGCCCCAGATGGGCGTGTTGACTGTCGGCACGTTCAGCGAAACACAGTTGTTCGGGCCTTGTTATTTGTTCATTCCTCAGTCAGACCTGTTCCTGCAGCTGGTGTGTTGTGAGGAGTCAATGCTTGCCGCTAGTTTTGGCAAATTTGGAAACCACATCAAGAAGTTCCTCTTGGGGTTTCTCAGGTGCTGCAGGTTCCTGCGCCAACCCCTCTTACAACATCAGCCAGCAGCCGACTCCTGGCACTCCCCACCGATGAAGGGGATATGCTGGGTGGCCCAGATGCATGTCTCCTGGACTTGAGGACATCCGGTCCTGCTGCGGGAGATCTCGTTCAAGGAGTCGCTCCATCATGCGCTCCATGTGGGCCATGCGACCGCCGCCGCATCTGCGGACAGCAAGTCGACTTTCCTCAGGTTCACCTGAACTACTGAGGCTTCTGCCATCGGCCCGCACCTCGTAGAGGTGAAGTCTAGGGTGCCTAGGCAGGATGACGCTGCCTGCCGCTCCAGTGGGGCTAAGCGACTCCCGCGCGGACCTGCCGCTGGTCCGCAGTCTTCTGGACTGTGGCGGCCCGCCTGTCTGGAAAGACATGAGCGGTGAGGTGTCGGTTCCAGCCGCCGAAGTGGGGCTTGCCACCTGTCTTCCCCCGGGACAAGGCGAAATTCGGTCACGTCCAGCTCCTAACGCGGGGTGCGGTGACCGAGATGATTTACCACCGGCCCGCGATCTGGCAGGTTCCCCCGGCCAGTCCGGTTCGCGATTTTATGGGCTGGGGCAGGTTTGCTTGGGCAGCTTACACCATTTAGAATTAACCCTTGCAACCGTCCTCCTCCAATCTCTCCCCACCCAAATCATTGTACGTTGAATCTTGCTGTATCCTGTACCTGCCTTCTCTCCATACCCCCTTGACCAAGATGAACTTCCAGAGAAACTCACCACTCTCTGTGTGAAAAATTATCTTCTCATCTCGGTCCTAAAAGACTTCCCCCTTATCCTTAAACTGTGACCCCTTGTTCTGGACTTCCCCAACATCGGGAACAATCTTCCTGCATCTAGCCTGTCCAACCCCTTAAGAATTTTGTAAGTCTCTATAAGATCCCCCCTCAATCTCCTAAATTGCAGCGAGTACAAGCCGAGTCTATCCAGTCTTTCTTCATATGAAAGTCCAGCCATCCCAGGAATCAGTCTGGTGAACCTTCTCTGTACTCCCTCTATGGCAAGAATGTCTTTCCTCCGATTAGGAGACCAAAACTGTACGCAATACTCCAGGTGTGGCCTCACCAAGACCCTGTACAACTGCAGTAGAACCTCCCTGCTCTTGTACTCAAATCCTTTTGCTATGAATGCCAACATACCATTTGCTTTCTTCACAGCCTGCTGCACCTGCATGCCTACTTTCAATGACTGGTGTACCATGACACCCAGGTCTCGTTGCATCACCCCTTTTCCTAATCGGCCACCATTCAAATAATAGTCTACCCTCCTGTTTTTGCCACCAAAGTGGATAACCTCACATTTATCCACATTATACTGCATCTGCCATGCATTTGCCCACTCACCCAACCTATCCAAGTCACCTTGCAGCCTCCTAGCATCCTCCTCACAGCTAACACTGCCCCCCAGCTTCGTGTCATCCACAAACTTGGAGATGTAGCATTCAATTCCCTCATCCAGATTATTAATATATATTGTAAATAGCTGGGGTCCCAGCACTGAGCCTTGCGGTACCCCACTAGTCACTGCCTGCCATTCTGAAAATGACCCATTTACTCCTACTCTTAGCTTCCTGTCTGTCAGCCAGTTCTCTATCCACATCAATACTGAACCCCCAATACCGTGTGCTTTAATTTTGTATGCTAATCTCTTATGTGGGACCTTGTCGAAAGCCTTCTGAAAGTCCAGATATAACACATCCACGTGTTCTCCCTTATCCACTCTACTAGTTACATCCTAGAGAAATTCTATAAGATTCGTCAGACATGATTTACCTTTCATAAATCCATGCTGACTTTGTCCAATGATTTCACCACTTTCCAAATGTGCTGCTATCCCATCTTTAATAACTGACTCTAGCATTTTCCCCACTTCCGATGTTAGACTAACTGGTCTGTAATTCTCCGTTTTCTCTCTCCCTTCCTTTTTAAAAAGTGGCGTTACATTAGCTACCCTCCTATCCTCAGGAACTACTCCAGAATATAAGGAATTTTGAAAAATTATCACTAATGTATCCACTATTTCTGGGGCTACTTCCTTAAGTACTCTGGATTTATCGGCCTTTAATCCATTCAATTTACCTAACACCACTTCCCGGCTAATCTGCATTTCATTCAGTTCCTCCATCTCATTTGACCCCCGGTCCCCTGCTATTTCCGGCAAATTATTTATGTCTTCCTTTGTGAAGACAGAACCAAAGTAGTTATTCAATTGGTCTGCCATGTCCTTGTTCCCCATGATCAATTCACCAGTTTCTGACTACAAGGAACCTACATTTGTTTTAACTAACCTTTTCCTTTTCACATATCTGTAAAAACTTTTGCAGTCCGTTTTTATGTTCCCTGCCAGTTTTCTTTCATAATCAATTTTCCCTTTCCTAATTAAGCACTTTGTCCTCCTCTGCTGTACTCTGAATTTCTCCCAGTCCTCTGGCAGGCTGCTTTTTCTGGCTAATTTGTAAGCTTCATCTTTAGTTTTGATACTAAGCCTGATTTCCCTTGTTATCCACGGATGCACTACCTTCCCTGATTTATTCTTTTGCCAAACTGGGATGAACAATTGTTGTAGTTCATCCATGCAGTCTTTAAATGCCTTCCATTGCATATCCACCGTCAACCCTTTAAGAATCACTTGCCAGTCTATCTTGGCCAATTCATGTCTCATACCCTCAAAGTTACCTTTCTTTAAGTTCAGAACCCTTGTTTCTGAATTAACAATGTCACTCTCCATCCTAATGAAGAACTGAACCATATTATGGTCACTCTTGCCCAAGGGGCCACGCACAACAAGACTGCTAACTAACCCTTCCTCATTAGTCAGTACCCAGTCTGGAATAGCCTGCTCTCTCGTTGGTTCCTCTACATGTTGGTTTAGAAAACTATCCCGCATACATTCCAAGAAATCCTCTTCCTCAGCACCCCTGCCAATTTGATTCACCCAATCTATATGTCTTGTGTCTCCCTGTCTGTGACCACAGCAACCAGTGGCCTGTCTCCTATTTCACCACTACTTTTTTGCACGTCTTTTATTAATTTGTTCTATATCTCTCATTATCAATGTCTATATCTCTTGTTTCCCTTTCCCCTGACTCTCAGACTGAAGAAGGGTCTCGACCCGAAACGGCACCGTTCTTTTCTCCAGAGATGCTGTCTGACCCGTTGAGTTACTCCAGCATTTTGTGTCCTGAACTCTGACTGATAAGGACCAATGTGCCAAATGTCTTCTTGACATGTGGAATTCTCTGCCTCAGAGGGCTGTGGAGGCAGGTTCTCTGGGTGCTTTCAAGAGAGAGCTAGATAGGGCTCTTAAGCAGAGTCAGGGGCTATGGAGAGAAGGCAGGAACGAGGTACTGATTGGGGATGATCAGCCATGATCACATTGAATGGCGGTGCTGGCTCTATGGGCCGAATGGCCTACTCCTGCACCTATTGTCTATTGACTATTGACCATGCCATCTACCTGTGATGCCACTGTCAAGGATCTTTCTACCTGCAATCCTAGACCCCTTTGCTCAACAATATAGCCCTGCTATTCACTGTGTAGGTCCTGCCTTGACATGATAGAGAGGGATCGTACCTGTGATTGTACCTTTCCTATTTTTGAGTTCTACTCCTTTAATTAGAGTTCCACCATGTCAACTTCCCTGATTAGTAGATCAATCCTTTACCTCTATCTCTGTCATGACTGAAACATTGAACCTCTTGAATATTGAGCTGCGGTTTGTACCCCTCTTGCTACCAGGTCTCCATAATGGCCACAATATCACAGTCTAAAACACAAATCCAGGGTCTGTTCATTTGCTTTACCCCTTGATACTTCTTGCTTTGAAATAAACATACTTCAGCTCATTATTCAACCTGCCTGTCCTTCCTTTGACACCTCTAGGCCCTAGCCTCCACCTTCCCATCAGTTTCGTTTTTTTAGTTTAGTTTAGAGGTACTGCGCAGAGACAAGCCCCACACCCACCAGGCTAGCACCGACCAGCGATCCTGCACATTAATACACATTAGAGACAATCCACATTTATACCAGGCCAATTAACCTACAAGCCTGTATGCCTTTGGAGTGTGGGAGGAAATTGAAGATCTCACAAAATCCGCACAGACAGCACCCGTGGTCGGGATCGAACCCAGGTCTCTGGGGTTCTAGGTGCTGTAAGGCAGAAACTCTACTGCTGTGCCACCATGCTGCCTATAGTCCTTCCATTTGCTGATCTTCTATTCTGGTTCCCATCCCTCTGTCATTCTATCTTAAACCCTTTTAAACAAGTTTAATTCGGACATAACTACCCTTAAGTTATTAACCTTTTGCCTAACTCCACAGGACCTCACCCCTCTGTCTACCTGTTTCAGATGTGCCAATGTACACAATGACTCTGCTCCCTGACACCCTTCAGACCGTTTTGCAGCCCCCCCCCCCCCCCCCCCCTCCCGAGTAGAGAGGGAAGGGGAGCGGTAAGGGTTATCAATAGAGTTTGTCTTTATAAGGATGGTTTTCAACGTTGCTGATCTCAAGACTGTATAGACAAAAGATGAATCTAGGTGTTGCAACAGACAATATTCTAGACAATTTAGACCATTTATCTGCATCAGCAGCAGCAAAGATTTCAAAAGTAGTTAATTAATCTGAATTGCAGAGATAAAGAAAATCACAGATAGGCTGGAATTGATGTCAATTTTAATTAATTTAAAAATAACTTTGCCAAGCACTTTGTTGTAAATTTCAGTTACTGCTTGTAATCTTGCACAGGAGCAACTGAAGGACATCATGCATTTAAGATTCAAGCTGTCAGAATCATATGAACATTTGGTTTCATATACCACACCACGAGTTTGGTCACTTGATTTGTGCCAATATTGGAATAGCATTTTAGAAGAGCCTTTCCAAGCAGAGGTGTGAAGTCCCATGATAGAAAATGTAGGAAAACTGCAGATGCTGGTTTAAATCGAAGGTAGACACAAAATGCTGGAGTAACTCAGAGGGTCAGGCAGCATCTCTGGAGAGAAGTAATGGGTGACGTTTCGTGATGAGACCCTTCTCCAGTGATGCTGCCTGACCCGCTGAGTTACTCCAGCATTTTGTGTCTCCCTTGATAGAAACATGGATATCAGGATGCCTTTCTTTTTTTTAGTTTAGAGATACAGCGCGGAAGCAGGCCCTTCGGCCCACCGAGTCCGCACCGACCAGCGATCCCTGCACATTAACACTATCCTACACACACTGAGGACACACATACGATGGGCAATCCACATTTATACCAAGCCAACTAGGGAAGCCACGGTGGCGCAGCGGTAGAGTTGCTGCCTGACAGCGCTTGCAGCGCCGGAGACCCGGGTTTGATCCCAACTATTGGTGCTGTCTACACAGAGTTTCCCTGTCACCTGCGTGGTCAGTTTCCTCACAAAGATGTACAGGTTTGTAGGTTAATTGGCTTGTGTAACCTATTCCTGGTGTGTGTAGGATAGTGTTGATGTGTTGGGATCGATGGCCCGAAGTGCCTGGTTCCTCGCTGTTTCTCTACACTAACCTATTTACACATGCAAGCCAATTAACCTGCAAACCTGTACATCTTTGGAGTGTGGGAGGAAACCAAAGATCTCATCAAACCCGGGTCTCAACTCTACCACTGCGCCACTGCAACCGTGCCGCCCAAACATTGCTGGTCTCAAGACTAAGACGACAAATTTGAATCTAGGTGTTGCATCATACAATATTCTAGACAAGTTAAACCATTTACTTGCATCTTCAGCAGCAAAGGTTTCAAAACTAGTTCTTGAAATTGCAGAGAAAGAGGCTGGAATTGCTGTCAATTTTAATTAATTAGAAAATAACTTTGCCAAGCACTACTTTAATTTGTCGTACATTTGAATTAATGCTTGCAAGGAAATTTTACAGTGAAGTTGTGCTTGGTAATCTTGCACAGGGTCAAGTGAAGGACATGAGGCATTTAAGATTCACGCTTGGTTTCATATAGCAAACGGTGAATTTGCTCACATATTGTGCCGATGTGGAATGGACTTTTAGAAGAGCCTTTCCAAGCAGAGGTGTGAAGATAGACACAAAAACTCACGGTGGTGCCTTACAGCGCTTGCAGAGCCAGGGACGTGGGTTCGATCCCCACTTCGGGTGCTGTCTGGATGGAGTTTTTATGTTCGCCCAGTGACCCGCATGGGTTTTCTCCAAGATCTTTGGTTTCGTTCCACACTCCAAAGACGTACAGGTTTGTAGGTTAATTGGCTTGAATTTGTACGCTAGATATAAGTGTAAATTGTCCCTACTATGCGGGGATCGTTGGTCGACGTGGACGGTCGGCCGAAGGACCAGTTTCCACGCTGTATCTCTAACAACTATTACAAAAACTCAGCAGGTCAGGCAGCATCTCTGGAGAAAGGGAAGAGGTGATGTTTCTGGATGAGACCCTTCTTCAAAACCCTTCTCATTGCCTCTCCGGGGCCACTGACGCTGCTGCCGCAGACTTGTATCTTATTCTAGCCGCCCACGGGCTTCCACCAGTGACTCCACCGACCCTTGACTCTCCGCTGCCCACCGCTGCCCACCAGTGGCCAGGTGCAGTTCCTAACCCCGGCTATATAGACCTGTCCAGATTTGAGGCATAATGGCCATGCTGCTAATGAATAAATATACACCAAAATTATTCACTGTGTTGATTCTCAGCTGTAGTGTGACAAATATTGATGCCTTTTATAAGTTAGAAAAATTTAGTTTGTCAAATGCCAAATGTTTGTCAATTTGTACAGAGTTGATTTACGAGGATGTTGCCAGGACTAGTGGATCTGAGCTATAGGGAGAGGTTGAGTAATTTGGAACCCTATTCCTTGGAGCACAGGAGGATGATGGGGTGATCTTATAGAGGTGTATAAGATCATGAGAGGAATAGATCGGGTAGATGCACAGACTCTTTTGCCCAGATTAGGCGAATCGAGGACAAGAGGACATAGGATTAAGGTGAAGGGGAAAATATTTAATAGGAATCTGAGGGATTCTTTCACACAAAGGGTGGTGGGTGTATGGAACAAGTTGCTAGATGAGGTAGTTGAGGCAGGGACTATCCTAACATTAAAAAAATTTTAGACAGGTACATGGATAGGACCATTTTGGAAGGATACGGGCCAAAGCGCGGTCAGGTGGGACTAGTGTAGCTGGGACATGTCGGCCATTGTGGCCATTGTGGGCTTGTTGGGCTGAAGGGCCTGTTTCCATCTATGAATCTATGTGTTGAATGGACATAAACATAAAATGTTTTTCCTGTCCTGGAATGTTGTTTCTACATATTCCATATACTTATCTTTCGTAAAGATATTTTCAGGTTAAAGATCATCCTGCGGGTTTTATTTTCACTCCATAGCCTCCAAGTGATGTTAATTTTATTCAGTCTTGTGACAGTAATAAATGCAATTGCAGTTTCTGTACTGTATGTCCTCTCTTTAGTGTTATATTATGAAAGGATCCTTAAATTTGCCTGGCTGCTTTCAACAGACAAGATTTTAAAACACTTGAAATTACATCCATTATCCTCAAACAAAATATGTTGAAAAGCAACACATAAAAATTAATGGCTTGAATTTGTGTAATGCATTAAAGACAACAGAATAGCAGTCAGCAGCAATTGTTACAATTTGAGCTTTCCACAGATGTTTTTATGTCTTCAGCATAAACCTATCTTCATAGCTAAGTCTCCATGCAAGAAGTATTTATCAAGGCAAAGTGTTAAATTTACCCTCATTTCGGAAATGGCATTTTGAATATTACAAAAAAATCCTGGAGATGAGATTCCATGAGTTGGTATCTTTGCTATTGTTCCTCAAGACGTTCATGGATGTAGTTCTGCTCTGTCTCTGAATGTACCTGTGTCAATTGTATAATTTAGTTTTAAAAGGTGTGCATTCAGGTACAGTGCCCATCTGTGGGCATCTTCAATGACTGCAGTCAGTGTTGCTGCCTCACAGTTCCAGGAAGCTGTGTTCCAACTTGATCTTGGGCACTGCCTATGAGGAACTCGCACCTTTCCTCAATGGCTTAATGGTGCTTTATTGCATTGATTACTCATGCACGTCTCGCCATGTTTTGGCGGCATTTACAAAAAAGCCTACAGTCCTCGATGTACTGGAGTGGCTCCCTATCCAGGTAAGCCCCAGGCTGCTGCAGGGCCTCCTCCGTCACCCTCGACCAGCTCGGCCTGCCGACCGACGTCCCTCTCCTCTCCCGACTGCCTCTGTATCCCGGGGGAGCTTCCTGCAGTCGACCTTGAGAGCGCTGGAGGCAATACCCCGTCCCTCAACCCCTAGCCCACTCCTCGCATCCGTCATCAAAAGTAGTAAACACTGCCCAGTCCATCATCGGCTCTCACCTTCCTTCCATCGAGGGGATCTATCGTAGTCGCTGCCTCAAAAAGGCTGGCAGCATCATCAAAGACCCACACCATCCTGGCCACACACTCATCTCCCCGCTACCCTCAGGTAGAAGGTACAGGAGCCTGAAGACCGCAATGACCAGGTTCAGGAACAGCTACTTCCCCACAGCCATCAGGCTATTAAACCTGGCTCGGACAAAACTATGATCATTAATAACCCATTATCTGTTATCTGTTATTTGAACTTTATCAGTTTATTTATTCATGTGTGTATGTATTTATATAATGATATACGGACACACTGATCTGTTTTGTAGTAAATGCCTACTATGTTCTGTGTTCCCATCTCCCCCCCTGTCCGCCTACCGCAAAGACCACTCCCTCCACAACTCCCTTGTCAATTCTTCCCTTCCCTCCCGCTCTACCCCTTCCCCGGGCACTTTCCCTTGCAACTGCAAGAGATGCTACACTTGTCCCTTTACCTCCCCCCTCCACTCCTTTCAGGGACCCAAGCAGTCCTTCCAGGTCCGACAGAGGTTCACCTGCACCTCCTCCAACCTCATCTACTGCATCCGCTGCTCCAGATGCCAGCTGATCTACATCGGTGAGACCAAGCGGAGGCTTGGCGATCGTTTCGCCGAACACCTCCGCTCGGTCCGCAATAACCAACCCGACCTCCCGGTGGCTCAGCACTTCAACTCCCCCTCCCATTCCGTATCCGACCTCTCTGTCCTGGGCCTCCTCCACGGCCAGAGTGAGCAACACCACAAGTTGGAGGAACAGCACCTCATATTTTTTTTCCGCTTGGGGAGTCTGCATCCTCTGGGCTTGAACATTGAATTTTCTCACTTCTGTTAACCCTTGCTGTCTCCTCCCCTTCCCACCTCTCCCTCAGCCCTCGGTATCCTCCTCCTCCTTTTTCCTTTCTTCCCCCCCCCCCCCCCCCCCCCCCCAACCTCGCATCAGTCTGAAGAAGGGTTCCGGCCCGAAACGTTGCCTATCTCCTTCGCTCCTTAGATGCTGCTGCACCCGCTGAGTTTCTCCAGCCTTTCTCTAGCCCTTGCCCATCCAAATGCCTGTATAACCTATTCCTCAGAATATTCCCTAGTAACTTACCAACTACAGATGTTAAGCTCAACGGCCTATTGTTCCCAGCGTTTTCCCTGCAGCCCTTCTTGAAGAGAGGCACAACATTTGCCACCTTTGGCACCTTTCCTGGGCGACTCATAAATTTCAACCAGGGCTCCCATAATTCTTCTCCAGCTTCCCGCAATGTCCTCGGATATATCTGATCAGGCTCTGGAGATTTGTCCACCTTCAAACATGATGGGGTCTGTAGTACATCCACAACATGGTGACCATCCCTTTCTTGTTCTTAGCTCCACCCATATAACCTCACTAGACAAACTGTCCATAATGTCACCTCTGATCACTGCGGTGACATCCTCCTTAATGCAACCCCTCTTCCTCTTATTCCCTCACCCCCATCTCTCCTGAAGCTCCTGTACCCCGGAACATTGATCTGCCAGTCCTGCCCCTCCCTTAACCAGGTTTCAGTTATAGCTACAACGTCCCAGCTCACACCTATCCTTGACCTGGGCTCACCTGCATTACCCTTGCATTAACATACGTGCAGTTTAAACCAACCTCCCTCCTCGCTCTCCGCCTTTCTGGCCACTAACTTTTCCCACGCTACCTCCCATACCAACTTCTAGCCTCTCACCTGCCTCTGTCCTATACGGTATCCCACCCTCCCCCCGCCAATCTAATTTAAACCCTCCCGTGCAGCATTAGCAGACCTGCCCGCTAGGATGTTGGTCCCCCTCCAGTTAAGGTACATCCCGTCCCTTTTATACAGGTCACCCCTGCCCCGGATGAGATCCCAATGACCCAGAAATGTAAATTTACGGGCCGAGTCTGTAGCGCTGTATATTGCTTTATGTGCCAGTCAGCAGCTGAGAGAGCTTTGTTCACAAGGGGGCAGGGGCTTGCTGGGATGCAGACCCCTGCCATTGGTAATAGTTTGAATTTGGGAGCAGCGCTATTGGCCAGGGCTTACTGGCGGTTATTTCGACACATGAATTCTTACTTGTATAAAGGCCGGCAGCAGTAAGCCAGAAGTTAGTTCAGGTTCATGTAAGAGAGGGGTTCACTGACAGGCTGCGTCGTGATCACCGTGGGGCGGGAGAGAAGGAGAGAGAGGTGTGCTGCTATAAACTGGACCCCGCGCATACCAAGACAAGTTTTGTTTTTGTTCTCTCCCGCCAATAAAACTGATTTGAAACTAAACAGACGAGTGAGCCTTTTTCTGTTCTACTGGTCAGATCCTTGAACCTGTTCCCTGGTAACAGTCTCCTGCACTCCGTGCTTCTCTTTCTCATCGTCACCCATCTTCGCTCTTCTTGGATCCTCGGTGAACTTTTAGAAAGGAAATGAGGAGGAATTTCATAAGCTTGATGGTGGTCAATCTGTGGAATTCATTGCCACAGACGGCTGTGGAAGCGGAGAGAGACATGTTTGTGTTTAGTAAGGGTGTGAAAGGATTGGGGAGAAGGCATAAGAATGTTGTTGAGAGGGAAAGATAGATCAGCCGTGATTGAATGGCAGAGTAGACTTGTTAGGCCGAACTGCTTAATTCTTGTCCTACAGTGCCCTCCATAATGTTTGGGACAAAGACCCATCATTTAATTATTTGCCTCTGTACTCCACAATTTGAGATTCGTAATAGAAAAAAATAATGTGGTTAAAGTGCACATTGTCAGATTTTAATAAAGGCCATTTTTATACATTTTGGTTTCACAATGGAAAAATTACAGCAGTCTTTATACATAGTCCTCCCATTTCAGGACGCCATAATGTTTGGGACACAGCAATGTCATTAGTATTTTGTTGCATATCCTTTGCATGTAATGACTGCTTGAAGTCTGTGATTCATGGACATCACCTGTAGCTGGGTGTCTTCTCTGGTGATGCTCTGCCAGGCCTGTATTGCAGCCATCTTTAGTTTATGCTTGTTTTGGGGGCTAGTCCTTTTCAGTTCTCTATTCAGCATATAAAAGGCATGCTCAGTTGGGTTCAGATCAGGTGATGGACTTGGCCACTCTCAAATTGACAATTTTTTAGCTTTGAAAAACTCCTTTGTTGCTTTAGCAGTATGTTTGGGATCATTGGCTTGCTGTAGAATGAACCGCCGGACAATGAGTTTTGAGGCATTTGTTTGAACTTGAGCATATAGGATGAGTCTATACACTTCAGAATTCATTATACTACTACCATCAGCAGTTGTATCATCAATGAAGGTGTGAGCCAGTGCCTTCAGCAGCCATACATGCCCAGGCCATAACACCCCCACCACCGTGTTTCACAGACGAGGTGGTATGCTCTCTTCCATACTTTGCTCTTGCTATCACTTTGATATAAGTTAATCTTCGTCTCATCTGTCCACAAGACCCTTTTCCAGAACTGTGGTTGCTCTTTTAAGTACTTCTTGGCAAACTGTAACCTGGCCATCCTTTATTTGCGGCTAACCAGTGGTTTGCATCTTGCAGTGTAGCCTCTGTATTTCTGTTCATGAAGTCTTCTGCAGACAGTGGTCATTGACAAATCCACACCTGATAGGGGTTTCTGATCTGTTGGACAGTTGTTTGGGTTTTTTTCTTTATAATAGATAGAATTCTTCTGTCATCAGCTGTGGAGGTCTTCCTTGGCCTGCCAGTCCCTTTACGATTAGTAAGCTCACCAGTGCTCCCTTTCTTCTTAATGATGTTCAGAACAGTTGATATTGGTAAGCCTAAGGTTTGGCTGATGTCTCTAACAGTTTTATTCTTGTTTCTCAGTCTCATTATGGCTTCTTTGACTTTCATTGGCACAACTTTGGTCCTTTGGTTAACAGTAATAAAAGTTTCCAAAAGGTGATGGAAAGACTGGAGGAAAGACTAGGTGCTGAGGGCTCTCTTATACCTGCATTAAGGAGGCAATTATGGAGGTCACTGTATGACATATGAACTCATGAACTTATGTTGCATCCACTTTGTAATGTGAGGAGAAGGAAGGAATATGGAGACCACAGGAGGTGGCATTAAATTTTAATAAATCTTGATTCCAGCATGAATCCCTAATTGACACAACATCCTCATTTTAGAATCAAAGGGAACTGTAATTGTAAAAAATTGCATGTGTTTTACAAACTGCAACAGATGCAGTGAAGTGCCTAAATAAGGCAAACAATGGAGCAGATGGATACTGTAACTTTGAGCATGGGGTGAACCTCATACATTCATTGGCTCCATCTGTACAACATTTATTGAGCAATGCCAGAAGTACATGCATTAACCGTTCAGCAGCAAGACTCAAGGGGTCAATGGAGCGAGCTGCTTCTTGTTGTTTTCAGAATCAATGCCACTTTTATTGGTTGCTCTGAGCTTTGCCAGAGACCAGAGGGATGATATGCCACTGTGTTGTTCTAGACTGCCTTGGCTTTACCATCAGTTAAGCCACACGACGAGTCCTCATTTCCCTGCAGCATTCATTATTAAAAGAGAAGATTGTCTTTCCAGAGTGTGAAAATTGTGAGATTAGATCAAATCATCTCACAATTTTAGACCATCCCACTGGGTTTTGGACAGAATATTTAGTGTTCCATGGATTTGGAGTGAATCGAGGCAGAAATTCCACTGCAGTGCCGAAAGTTGTTAAAGTTGTTGGTTTCCTGATGCAATGTTAAAACAGGACCCCATTTGCCATCAAGACTCCAATGGTACTACCAAAGAGCAGGGCTGGTGAGGTAATGTTATGTAGTTCAAGTACCATCACTAAAACAGATCATCTGTCCATTTATCTCCATTTTTGTTTGGGAGAACATCAGAAGTTTTGTTGTGCATCAGAAGCCTAACTCTGAAAGTATAATGTGTAGGAAGGAACTGCTGGTTTAAACCGATGTTAGACGCAAACACCTGGAGTAACTCAGCGGGTCAGAGAGTATCTCTGGAGAACAGGAATAGGTGACGTTTCGGGTCGAGATCCATCTTCAGACAGAGAGTCAGGAAAGGGAAACGAGAGATGTAGACGGCGATATAGAGAGATATAGAACAAATGAATGAAAGAAATGCAAAAAAGTAACGATGATAAAGGAAACAGGCAATAGTTAGTTATGAGCTAGGTGAAAATGAGTTACAGAAACATGAGACTCAACAACATTTCCTATCGGAAAGACAAACAGGTGGGGGTGGGGTAGCTTTGTTTGTAAGGAATGAAATTCAATGCTTAGCGAGGGGTGACATAGGATCAGAAGATGTAGAGTCATTGTGGATAGAACTGAGAAATTGTATGCGTGTTATTTACAGGCCCCCAAACAGTAGCCAGGATATAGGATACAAGTTATATCAGGAGATTCAATTGTCATGTAAGAAAGGCAATGTTACGGTGATCCTGGGAGATTTCAATATGCAGGTAGCCTGGGAAAATCAGGTGCATGAGGGAGGAGCTGACCAGGATTGAGTGGAAAGTGACCCTAGCAGGGATGATGGTGGAGCAGCAATGGCTGGAATTTCTGGGAATAATTCGGAAGATGCAGGATCATTTCATTCCAAAGAGGTAAAAAGATTCTTGGGGGAGAAAGAGGTGACCGTGGCTGGCAAGAGAAGTCAAGGACAGTATAACACTAAAAGAGAAGGCACATAACATAGCAAAGATTAGTGGAAAGCCAGAAGATTGGGAAGCTTTTTAAAGAACAACAGAAGGTAACTAAAAAGACAATACGGGGAGAAAAGATGAAATACTAAGGTAAGCTTGCTAATAATATAAAAGTAAAACAAGAGTTTCTTCAGATATATAAAGGGTAAGAAAGAGGCTGAAAAATGATGCAGGAGAAGTGATAATGGGGAATAAAGAAATGGCAGAGGAGTTGAATAACTTTGTTTGCATCCGTCTTCACAGTGGAAGGCACCACCAACGTGCCTGAAATTCAAGAGAGTCGGGGTTTGGAATTTAGTGGAGTGGCTATTACTCGGGAGAAGGTGCTGGGAGTCGAAAGGGCTGAAGGTGTATAAGTCACCTGGACCAGATGAACTGAACCCTAGGGTTCAGAAAGAGGTGGCTTTAGAAATTGTGGAGGCATTGATAGTGATATTTCAAGAATCGCTATAGACGGGAGTGGTCCCAAATGATTGGAAAATTGCCAATATTACCCCCCTGCACAAGAAGGGAGCAAAGCAGAATAGTGGGAACTATAGGCCGGTTAGTCTGACTTCAGTGGTTGGTAGGATTTTAGAGTCCATTATAAAGGATGAGGTTTCGGAGTACTTAGAAGTTCACGATAAAATAGGCCAAAGTCAGCATGGCTTTGTGAAGGGGAGGTCTTGCTTGACAAATTTGCTGGAAATCTTTGAAGAAGTAAACAGCAGGACAGACAAAGGAGAGTCAGTAGATGTTGTTTACTTAGATTTTCAGAAAGCCTTTGATAAGGTGCCACACATAAGGCTGCTAAGGCAGATGAGATCCCATGGTATCAAAGGGCAGATACTAGCATGGATATCAGGTTGGCTGGATGGTAGAAGACAAAGAGTGGCAATAAGGGGGGCTATTTCTGGTTGGCTGCCAATGACTAGATGAGTTCTTCAGGGGTCAGTGCTGGGGCCATTACTCTTCACGTTGTATATCGATAATTTGGACGAGGGGGATTGAAGGCTTTCTGACCAAATTTGCAGACGATACGAAAATAGGTGGAGCGGCAGGTAGAGTAGAGAAAGCAGGGACTCTGCAGAAGGACGTGGATAAATTGGGAGAGTGGGCAAATTGTGGAGTCATAGCCTCAAAATTAAAGAACATTCTTTTAGGAAAGAGATGAGGAGAAATTTATTTAGTCAGAGGGTGGCAAATCTGTGGAATTCTTTGCCACAGAAGGCTGTGGGAGCCAAGTAGGTGGATATATTTAAGGCAGTTATAGATAGATTTTTTTATCAGTACGGGTGCCAGAGGTGGGTTTGAGGGAGAGATAAAACAGCCATAATTGAATGGTGGAGTAGACGATGGGCAGAATGGCCTAATTATGCCCCTATCACAGGATCTTATGATCTAAGATGACTTTGAAACTAGTACAACGACTTAGCCCAACATAAATTGGAGGAACAATATCTCATATTTCGCTTGGGCAACTTACAACCCAATGGTATGAACATTGATTTTTCTAACCAAGTAACCCTTGAATCTCCTCTCTCTCCATCCCTCCCCCACACATCATTGTACTAGGTTCAGTCATCTTTTTAGCATGTCTTTCATTCATTTCTTCTTTCTCTCCCTATATCACCGTCTATATCTCTTATGACTCTCAGTCTGAAGAAGGGTCTTGACCCTAAACGTCATCTATTCCTTTCCTCCAGAGATGCTTCCTGACCCGCTGAGTTACTCCAGCTTTTTGTGTCTATGTCCTATAAGTATGTTGTTGGCTTGTGATATGATTATGTGCTTGGGGCAATCTGAAACCATAAAAGGTGTAAACAAGTGTGTTCCTTTGTCTTTCTGTCTTTCGTTTTTTTTTTTTGGTTTTTTTTTTTTTCAAAAACTTTATTGACACAATCATATAATACAACACATCAAACCATAATCAAAAATGGCACTATATACAACCATTATAGTACAACAATACAATCATTGTTCACAATACACTGAACCCCACGCGGTGACCAGCGCCCACGGAAGGCCTCCAGAGTCCCCGTGGACACCGCATGTTCCCGCTCCAGGGACACACGTGCACGGACGTAGGCCCGGAAAAGGGGCAGGCAGCCGACTCTAGCCTGACCATCGACCGCCCGCTGCCTGGACCCTCTCTCTCTTTCTCTCTCTCTCTCTCTCTCTTGTTAACCCTCTCAATTGCTCCCTTGCTCTCCAACTCTCTCCCCCCCTCTCCCCCCTCTCCCCCTCTATCCCTCTTACCCCTCACTCTACCCCTCTCTCTACCCCTCTCTCTACCCCCCTCTCTACCCCCTCTCTCTCCCCCTCTCTCTCCCCCCTCTCTCCCCCCCTCTCTATCACTCTCCCTAAACGAGTCTGTCTTTTTAACTTGTCCTCTGGTAAATGTAATGGCCAGCTATCTGTTTGAGGTCCTGCTGCTTAAAATAGTGCAATTCAATGTATATCTGTGGTTTCTTGAGCGAATACATCAACAGCAATTTATTCATTGCAGTTTAGTGCTGATAAACACACAAGAATAAAATAATAAATCTTGGTTGAAATAAGAACAAAAAGGATATAAAACAAAAGTAGGAGGGAGAGACCTGGACCCCTGTGCTGCACTTCCCCAGTTGGCCTTTGCCTCCCTAATATGTTCCTGCAGCAGTCCCACATCTTTTGGTTTCTATAATATTGAAAGTTCCATCACACTTGAATGATCTTAATGGTTGACCCACCACAGCTATTTAGGGTAGAGAATTCCGCAGATTCACCTCCCACCAGGGGAAGTGATATCTCACTTATTCAAAGTGGTTGACACCTCAATATGGAGCAAGGAATCTGACATCCAAGACAGCCAAGATGTGCGGTGAGGAACTGCAGATGCTGGTTTGAACTGAAGATATACATACAGCGCTGGGGTAACTCAGCGAGTCAGGCAGCATCTCTGGGGAAAAGGAATAGGTGACATTTCAGGTCGAGACCCTTCTTCCAGCTGAGAATCAGAGGAAAGGGAAGCGAGAGATATAGGTGGTAATGTAGAGAGATATGGAACAAATGAATGAAAGATATGCAAAAAAGTCACGGCGATAAAGGAAACAGGCCAGTGTTAGCAGTGGACTAAGTGAAAACGAGTACAGACAATTAGACAGTGCTGTTGCTCCAATTTGCATTTGGCCTCACTCTGACAATGGAGAAGACCGAGGACAGATATCTCTGGGAATGGGCAGAGGAATTAAAGTGTTTGGCAACCAGGAGATCAGGTTGGTCCAAATTGGAGGAACAGAATCTCATATTTCACTTGGGCAGCTTACAACCAAGCTTTATGAACTTGAGTATGAATATGAATCCCGTTGAGTTACTCCAGCATTCAGTATGAATTTGATGGCTCTAACTTCAAGTAAACCTTGAATCCCCTCTCTATCCATCCCACTCCCACCCAAGTCGCACTAGCTTCAAATTCGTCTTGTTGAGTCTCATTGTCTCCTCGAGTTCTCACCTCGCCCACAGCTATCAATGGGCTGTTTCCTTTATCATCGTTACTTTTTTGCATATCTTTCATTCATTTGTTCTATATCTCTCTACATCACCGTCTATATCTATCGTTTCCCTTTCCCCTGACTCTCAATCTGAAGAAGGGTCTCGACCCGAAACATCACGTATTCCTTCTCTTCAGCGATGCTGCCCGTCACGCTGAGTTACTCCAGCATTTTGTGTCTGTCTAAGACACTGAAGCCAGGGAGAGCTCCACTGGTCAACCTCCGAAAGTGTTTCAATGAGATGCAGAGGTTTCTTTCCATCAAAGCGTGACAAATTTATCCAAGTTTATCAAGTAATGGATAGTGTTTGCGTTCTGAATTCCATCCAAAACATTAATAACCAAGGATTAGTGTCTTTGTGATGACTGTTACCCAATGTTAGGGTAGAGGCAACTAATATTTATATAAGTTATTTTGTCTCTGGGCAAAATGTACTTTAAGGTTTTGCATTAGGTGGTCAAGCCCAACAAGTTCATAAGTTCATTAGTGATAGGAGTAGAATTAGGTAATTTGGCCCATCAAGTCTACTACGCCATTCAATCATGGCTGATCTACCGTCCCCTCTCAACCCCATTCTCCTGCCTCCTCCCCATAACCCCTGACACCAATACTAATCAAGAATCAATCTACCTCTGCCTTACAAAAATATCCATTGACTTGGCCTCCACAGCCTTCTATGCCTTCAGTGACCATAGAGGGGCAAGGAGACGAGGGTGACAGGGATGCCAACAACTGTCACCTGTCTGAGGAAACCTTCCCCTTGTCCACACAGTGAAGCCTGAAGGTAGACAGGCTGTCAGTGCATGTGATGAGACGTAAGGGTCAGAGGCCATTGGTGTGCATGGAAACAGATGCTGCCTCAGACTGGCTGTTGGCTTTACCCACATAATGACAGTGACAGCACTTCAGAAATAATTCATGTGATGGAAATCCGCCTGGGATTCACTGACAGCTGAAGACACTAATTCAGCTCCATTCATTGGCGCTCGTCTCTCAAAGCTCAGTGATTAAATTCCTAACCGGCACTGTCCTTCTCCACACTTCCCCTCTCGTCACAGCTTTGCTCCCTTGCACCAGCTCCCCCCGTCCCCCCTCCCCCCATTCCCAATCACCTCAGGACCTAAGAGGCAGGAACTATGTGAAGGCAGATTTAAAGGGCTATCTTTCTATTGCAGAGGTGATTTAAAGCAGTTTCTTGCATTTTTCCATGGGACAGTTCGGTCCTTCTTGCCGTTTCTATTTGCTGTCCATTCATCCGTGTTAAATAGGCATAATTTCCTCAAGGTGAGATCTACCTACTGAACTTGTAGGGGATACTGCTCAAGCCTCAGGCACTTTTGAATCAGGACACGGAGCAGTTATTTTAACCCAAAAGGGCCTGTCCCACTTATGCGATTTTTTTCTGCGACTGCCGGCATCCGACATAGTTGCAGTAGGTCGCCAGAGAAAATCCAGCGGCGACCAGAAAACGGTACGGCTCTTTGGGCGACTACTCACGACCATACAGGCATCTCCTTCTTCGAAGTAAAGATTTCAGTTTGCCTCATGCAGTCACCTAGAATGAGTGAAATGTACGGCCCTGTGCCAGAAATGGGTCATGGTCTTCAATGCTTTCAGCGTTTAGGTATTTCATAATATCATTTCTTTTCACAAAGGAATAAAATGCGTACTTTTCCTGATAGGGTCATGATAATTTCACCACTGGAACTGTAACGCCTGCATTTTTTTCAGAGAAACCCATTAACAAAGAAACTTTCCGCAGGCTGTAGTCTATAATGATCATGTTGTTTTGTCTACTTACCAACAAAAAAACCCAGCAGCAGGTCAGTCAACATCTCTGAAGATAATAGACAAGGTTCTGAAGAAGGGTCTCGACCCAAACATCACCCAATCCTTCTCTCCAGAGATGCTGCCTGTCCCGCTGAGTTACTGCAGCATTTTATGTCTATCTTTAGTGTAAACCAGCATCTGCAGTTCCTATACAAATTTATATTCCAGGGGTAATTCCTGTGCCAAATCTGTGAAGCATCAGGTTTAGATTAGCTTTGAAAGGGGGTCGAGCAAGGGAAATGGGAAAGAGTCAGATACATAGAAATTTCAGCAAAATGCTCACCTCTCTTATGTCCGTATATCAGCTTAAAGGAAATTGGCGTTAGCAGACCATAGAGGAACTCAAAGGGGTGAAGCCAACAAAAATAGCTGTCTCATCGAAAAGGAAGGATTCGGCCATGAAAAATTGTGGTGGGGGGAAATGAACAGATGAGTTTTGCAGTTCCATGGAGAAATGTGGGATGTGCTGAGGTTGGAGAGGGTCCAGAGGAGGTTTATGAGAATGAGCCCAGGGATGATTGGGTTAACATATGATGAGCATTTGATGACACTGGGCCTGTCCTCGCTGAAGCTTAGAAGGATGAGGGGGATCTCATTGAAACATATAAGATTGTTAAGGGCTTGGACACGCTACAGGCAGGAAACATGTTCCCGATGTTGGGGGACTCCAGAACCAGGGGCCACAGTTTAAGAATAAGGAGTAAGCCATTTAGAATGGAGATGGGGAAACACTTTTTCTCACAGAGAGTGGTGAGTCTGTGGAATTCTCGGCCTCAGAGGGCGGTGGAGATAGTTTTTCTGGATGCTTTCAAGAGAGGGCTAGATAGGGCTCTTAAAAATAGTGGAGTAAGGGGATAGGGGGAGAAGGCAGGAACAGGGTACTGATTGGGGATGGTCAGCCATGATCACATTGAATGGTGGTGCTGGCTTGAAGGGCCAAATGGCCTACTCCTGCACATATTGTCTATTGTCTATTGTCTATTGTCTATTATCTCATTGAAATTTACAGAATAATGTGGAGAGGATGTTTCCATTCCTGGGAGAGTCTAGGACCCAGTGACATAGCCTCAGAATAAAAGGACCTACCGTTAGAAAGGAGGTGAGGAGCAATTTCTTTAGCCAGAGGGTGGTGAATCTGTGCAATTCATTGCCCTTGTGTATTTAAAAGCAGAGATTGGTGGGTTCTTGATGAGTAAGAGTGTCATTGTTTATGGGAAGAAGGCAGGAGAATATGGTTGAGAAGGAAAGATAGATCAGCCATGTTAGAATGATGGAGTAGACGACAGACTGAATGGCAATTCTGCTCCTATGACATGAACTGATGATACAGAGAGGATGATATGACTGATTTGGAATGAACACAAATATCAAGAGGCCCCTTCAAGATACAGGGTACTGAGCAATGGAATCACGTTGAGGATGGAGATGTAAGCAAAAGCCCATGGATTAGATAGAGAGAAGAGGAACGCCCTCTACAACTTGGACAGACAGAAATACCTGAGAATTCAACCGACTGGATTAAGGTTCTTGAATATCATTGCATGGGATAATGCAAGAAAGGAGAAAGCAGATTTGTGAATTTGTGAAACTTCTTCTGCCACAGAAGCCACAGAAGGCAGCGGAGGCTAATTCACTGGATGTTTTTGAAGAGTGAGTTAGATTTAGTTAGATTTTGATTTAAAGGAAACAAGGGATATGGGGGAAAAAGCATGGATCAGCCATGATCATATTGAATGGCATTGCTGGCTCGAAGGGCTGAATGGCCTACTGCTGCACCTATTTTCGATGATTCTTGGAAATCTTGTCAAAGGATTAGTGCCTCATTGGCAAGCAATCTGGGCATTGCAAAATATCTTCGTCATTCACTGCCAGCTGTCTTGTGTTTCTCCATATTTATGTATTTAAGGTAAAGGGCCTGTCCCACTGCCGCGACTTTTCAGCGACTGTCTTTGACCTTCAAGCTCGAGGGCACTCGCCTGAAAAACCTCGAGCTGGATCGACCGTCTGCACGCACACACGCACGCACACACGCACACACACACACGTACACACACACACGTACACACGCACGCACACACACACACACACACACGTACACACACACACACACACACACGTACACACACACACACACACACACACACACACACACACACACATACACACACACACACACGTACACACACACACACACACACACACACACACACACACACACACACACACACACACACACACACACACACACACGCACACACACACACGTACACACACACACGTACACACGCACGCACACGCACGCACACGCACACACACGGCGGGGGCCAGGGAAAGTGGGGAAGCGCTGTTTGAAATTCACATCCGCGATGAACTGGAAAGTAAAAGATGGCTGGCACAGTTACGGTAAGTCCTTTAGGTGGGGGGGGGGGGGAGAAGGGAAGAGAGGGGGAGAGAAGGGAAGAGAGGGGGGAGAGAGGGGGAGAGAGGGGGAGAGAAGGGGAGAGAACGGGGGGAGAAGGGAGGGAGAAGAGGGGGAGAAGGGGGGAGAAGGAGTGGAGACACTTTTAAGAAGCCAGACGACTTTTAATTAAGTTTAGCGGGCATTTAACATTACCGGTCGGTTTACTTAACTTTTTTCTCTCAACGAGCTTTACTTTCGATTACCTTCGATTGCCCAAGATTACCTACGATAGCATTACGACCTACTATGACCTACCTCGACTAAACCCACGAGTAACAAAATATTGATTTTTACCATGGCGATCCTTTTTTACTCACGGGCATTTTTCAGCATGTTGAAAAAAACGCCGCGACCGAGCTGAGGCCTCGAGTACGTGGGGACTACTCTCGAGCATGAAGGAGAGTTACAAAGACCTCCTAGGACCTCGTGTCAACCATGCTGCGAGTATGAGTCGAGGGCAAACTCTTCTAAACTCGCCAATTAGGTCGCCGCAGTGGGACAGCCCATTAACTAAGTTGATTTCCATAACAAATTGAATCTCAGGCTCCAAAACTATTTTACTTTGGAGTCACGTGAGTGACTACGTGAAGAAGTCCCGCCTGGCGCTTGATCGGCATTACGTCGACGCTGACGGCAGAGCAAGAGCTGCAGAGGCAGCTCCTCTACAGCGGTAGGTACGGGCCCGCAAGTTAGTGCAGTTGAAATACTTACAGGGCATATCCAAACTCCGTGGCTGGTGTATAGAGCCACCAGGAATTAAAAAAGAAACGGAATTAAAAGGAAAAAATAAAATAAAAGTTAAAATGAAAAAGAAAAAACTCCGGGGAGAAAACGGAGTTTAAAAAAGCGTCCCAGGGGAAAAACTCAGCGATCGGGACGGCAGATTAGTGCGGAGCTGGTTCCGATACCGGTGGCCATTAAAATTACCATTAGGGAGAATGCTCCACAAAATTTTGGCTATGGAGAAAATAAATACTCCGGGTGAAAAAACGGAGTTTAAAAGTTAAAAAGAAAAGAAAAAAATCCAGATGGAAAAACCCCAGTGGGGAGGAAAAATATAAAAGTCAGAGAGGCCATGATTTAAAAAGTTCCAATAAAAAGGCCTCCAGACAAAAAAGCTTTAATGGCTTAAAAATTAATGGAGAAAGACTCCAAAAATAAAAATTCAAATAAAGGGTTTAAAAAGGCCCAGAATATTCCCAAAAAACAAACCCTGAGGGGTTTCCATATATTAATATATATGGTGGAATTTATCAATGTGGGAATATCTACCTTGGATTGTTTTGGAGGTAGTCTCCTTGAGGAACAACTCAGGAGTAACCAGGGCAGTAAAAGAATATGGAAAAACTGACCCTAAAGGTGCATTTATAGTGGTGGCTGGTCATAAAGTACCCACCACAGCACAAATATATATATATACAGGTGTACTAGGTACGATACCTGAATGAAGGAGTGAGGCCATGGAAAATGACCATGGAAACCAAAATTAATTGGTCTCTCACCAAAGCTGTTATGATTGAAACAGCAGAGTTATTGGTAAAACGTTTATGTTTTATTAAGGTATCAACGGTGAAACCAATTATGGTACCCAAGTCTCAATTATATGGAGACATAAGGAAATACGATTTCAAAATATTTCAAGCTGGTGCGTGGCAATACTACTCATGTAAAACAAATAAAACATTGTGCAAATAACCAAAACATTTAAAATATAAAGACAAATTGCCATTAGTTTGTGGAGCTCAATGGGAGATGTTATTGAGACCAAATTTGTACTTTAGATTTGCAGGTCAAAACAGATCAAGTTATGTTAAACTCCTGATTATTATGGAGTAAACCTGCCTCAGGATAAATCAAAGATATTGATTACAAAGGAAAGACTATTGGTCATGAAACTTTGGGAAAATTATGATCCAATGTAAGATTTGATAATGGATCAAAACAAAGGCAGGAGTATGATAAATAAATATTTATCCAACACAGCCTTATGTGAACCCATATGATTGGGAAGAAAAGGCTTCATGTACATTTGAAGAGGTGCAAAAACTTGTTACAGAAGAAGTTGATGAAATCTCCAATTGTGGGAGATTACAGGTGTGTTATGATCAATGATATGGCATAACAAAGGGTTGATTTATTTTAATGTGTAAAGGATCTACAAAAAAATTGTAGAAGGAATTGGTTCACCTGTATAGGAAAACCTAAAAATTTGATTTTAGGTTTGCACCCAAAATATCTCCAATAAAGAAGAGGTACGTAAATTTGTATCATAAATTTCCCCAGGGAAAAGAAGATGTGGTGGTAAAGCCATACAAGACATCATTTTAAATACACTTTTTATAGTGTAAAAACATTTTATTAAAATGGACATCTTCAACATTGGAAAACAGTTGTTATTAACAAATTGTTAATCATTACTATAAGACTCGAAGGATTGGTATTTAGTACCAATTTATTATCATATTTACAGGTGCTTGAAATTAGAATGGGTCAGCTGTGCAAGTTAAGACATTGTCTAATGGATTAAACTCAGTTCTAGGCTGTTCACATAATTACTGGAACAACAATGGCACTGATAAGAAGATCAGCACTTGCACTAATGAGGACATGGTCATGGTTTATCTTGATCACATTTTAATTGGAAGGTTGATCAGGAGTCACCTGCAGGTCAGTGCAGCAATTACAAGCCTGTTGAGAGGCGAGGGTCCCGACCCATCCAATAAAACCTATGTTTTAGGCATTCATAAACATTCCTAAATTACTATTCTGGATTTAGGAGTAATTCAGCACCATATGAGGGGGAAAAATGTTTTCCGAGATATAAATGGCTTTGTTGACAAACTTTGTCCCTCCATCAGAGAAGGAGCTTAGGTAAAAGAGTAAAAAAGCTCCAAAAAAGGGAAAACACAAGCATTATAAGAGTATGCAGGCCTTTGTTGACAGGCCTATGCAAATACGAAGAATTAAAGTAGTGGATAGAAAAGGTCCACAAGCTGCTTTAAATATATAAGCTTAGCAGCCGTTGCAAGCTGAAGCAAGTATTGTCAGATGATGGATAGCATCTGGGATTATTTGGGTTAAGATAAGAATAATATTTATTCTTATCAAGTTAATATTTGATACGTCCCTTGTTTGGGACTACAGACAATAACACCAGGTAATTGCAAATGGATTGTCCTAAGAAATTTCTCCAAACATTTGTATTAATTATTGTAGTATCAGGAGTTTTTTATGGATTAAATGCCTATTATTCTATTATGAAAGTGTGCATGTCATATCAGGTGAACAATACCACGGCTGTGGCATATATCAATCACATGGGTCAAGTAAGATCATTATCAAGTGATTATCTGGGTAACCAGATGTGGCATATTCTAAAAATGTTTTAGTCCAGCTGTTTATCTCTAAAGAAGAGACAATGTTGTCGCAGACAACAAATCAGGGGAAAAACATTGTCAGTAATATGGATTACTTACCATTAATCTGGTTGTATCCAGATTAAATCACCGATCTCTCAAACATTCTCATGAGAACACCGAGAACAGGAGCGGTGGATGCATTTCGATAAATTACATGAGGAAAGATGTTCTTTTATGTTCCTCATTTTTCTCTGATAGGGCAGTGTCTGATGAAAATGTAGCAGGACGCTGCCAGGGGCGCTTTGGTGGCCCAAACCGGACCTTCATGGTTCTCATTAATGTTGAGACTGATAGAAACATAGACATAGAAACATAGAAATTAGGTGCAGGAGTAGGCCATTCAGCCCTTCGAGCCTGCACCGCCATTCAATATGATCATGGCTGATCATCCAACTCAGTATCCCGTACCTGCCTTCTCTCCATACCCTCTGATCCCCTTAGCCACAAGGGCCACATCCAACTCACTCTTAAATATAGCCAATGAACTGGCCTCAACTACCCTCTGTGGCAGAGAGTTCCAGAGACTCACCACTCTCTGTGTGAAAAAAGTCTTTCTCATCTCGGTCTTAAACGATTTCCCCCTTATCCTTAAGCTGTGACCCCTTGTCCTGGTCTTCCCCAACATCGGGAACAATCTTCCTGCATCTAGCCTGTCCAACCCCTTAAGAATTTTGTAAGTTTCTATAAGATCCCCTCTCAATCTCCTAAATTCCAGAGAGTATAAACCGAGTCTATCCAGTCTTTCTTCATAAGACAGTCCTGACATCCCAGGAATCAGTCTGGTGAACCTTCTCTGCACTCCCTCTATGGCAATAATGTCCTTCCTCAGATTTGGAGACCAAAACTGTACGCAATACTCCAGGTGTGGTCTCACCAAAACCCTGTACAACTGAAGTAGAACCTCCCTGCTCCTGTACTCAAATCCTTTTGCTATGAAAGCTAACATACCATTCGCTTTTTTCACTGCCTGCTGCACCTGCATGCCTACTTTTAATGACTGGTGTACCATGACCCAGGTCTCGCTGCATCTCCCCTTTTCCTAATCGGCCACCATTTAAATAATAGTCTGCTTTCCTGTTTTTGCCACCAAAGTGGATAACCTCACATTTATCCACATTATACTGCATCTGCCAAACATTTGCCCACTCACCCAGCCTATCCAAGTCACCTTGCAGTCTCCTAGCATCCTCCTCACAGCGTACACTGCCCCCCAGCTTAGTGTCATCCGCAAACTTGGAGATATTGCCTTCAATTCCCTCATCCAGATCATTAATATATATTGTAAATAGCTGGGGTCCCAGCACTGAGCCCTGCGGTACCCCACTAGTTACTGCCTGCCATTGTGAAAAGGACCCGTTTACTCCTACTCTTTGCTTCCTGTTTGCCAGCCAGTTCTCTATCCACATCAATACTGAACCCCTAATACCGCATGCTTTTAGCATGCTTTAAGATGTTGAACCAGTTATGATGACTCATAGTTGCAGTAATTTACTGTACAAATTCATCCATGGCATGAAGATATGAATTTGGCTATCTGCAGGTTTGACCAGACCATTATAACAGTTTGACGGACAAAGTGGTCTATGAATATTTTAACTAATATAACAATATAACAATTATGTACAAAAGGAATGTTATACCTGCAATTTGGAGAAATAGTTTTAAAAAACAATATTTTGTTTATAAGAAATTGGAAGTCTTTTGCAGACAGTAAAAGTTATTTATCATATTAGATATATGGGAGTTCCTTGTGGATTTCATTTTTTCTCAGCATCTAATTGATAGAGCCAATAATAGGGCTCAGAGTGTTTATCGTCCTATTTAGGACAAATTGCTAACCAAGAAGTTATCGAGTTCATTCGTAATATCCCGATATGAAAAAGGGATATATATATATATATATATATATATATATATATATATATATATATATATATATATAAAATCTGTCCAAAGTTGAAATACAGAAGTTGGGAGATCAGCATAGTCCTGACTTGCCTTAGGCAATGGACTACAATTCCATCAATGATTCAAAAAATTAACATTCAAAGTAATAATGCTCATGACTTTAGTATCAGCATAAGAGTGCAAACATTGCAAATATTACATTATATAATTGCATGTGGCTACAGATTACATTATCTTTTATGTTTATGAATTTACCAAACAAAGCAGACCAAGAAGAGCTGGAACCAAGTTAAAATTTAAGCATATTCCTGTCGGCCAAAAATTGTGTGTGGGTCAACATTGACTCAATATGTTAAAGTAGGTAAGAGTCTCTGTGGTGGTGAGACAGCACTACTTATTACACACAAAAAACACATTAAGTATCAGTAAAAACTGATGGTTCTAGATAATTATATTCTAGATGGTTAAAACATTTTTAACACTCAGTGGAACTAGACATTGAGATGTGGAAAATCACTCCATTAAGGAGGTAGATACATTCACAGGAATGGCACAGGATGGGCCGCTCGAGCAAAGATTCAAGGCCGCAGGAGGGTGTAAAATAAATATTAAAGTTACAAGGAACCAGTCATGGTGTCAGGATTGGACACGGAGTGTTGGGTTCTCTGTAATTGTTGCTTTGTGTATACTATCAAATTATATTATCAATTGATATTTTGGTGATAAATTTGCCTTTCAATGGAAAGGGCATTACTTTCATTCTTTTATAATGGGAAAACATTTATCACATAAACTGAGGCAATGTTTGGGAAAACATGTGTTATTTGCTCATTACTGTGTTGATTGAGCCAGATTGTCGTATGTTTTCTAAGATTGAACATTGGTCCAGGTCCTGGAGTAGCGTGTTTCAGAAGCAATTACCGGGTAATCAGTTTTGAAGCTTGGCCACTGTGGGCAAGTATCCAAGCACAGCAAGATCCTCCAACATCAACATGAAACACACGTAACCAGGTCATATCTCCTGACGGTGATAAAGTGAGGACTAAATGCTGGCGAGGAAACTGTACTTCACTGATCAAAACACTACACTGAAGGAACTCAGCAAGTCGGGCAGCATCTGTGGAGGGAATGGACAGGCGACATTTCCGACTGGGACACTTCAACAGTCTGAAGAAGGGTCCCGATCCGAAATTACACCTGTCCATTCTATCCACAGATGTTGCCTGACCCACTGAGCATTATGTTTTGTTCAAGATTCCAGCATCTACAGTTTCTTTGTGTGTCCTCTGTACTTTGTTGAGATGTACTTTAGAGTGTTTGTATACTAATGATTAAATTGTCCAGTAGGGTCCTATTCCGCAGTGCTGAAATAGCTGGTTGGTGACCCTCGGAATATCCTTGATAGGATTTTGCTGGCTTTACCTTGCACTAAAACGTTATTCCCTTATCATGTATCTGTGCACTGTTAATGGCTCGATTGTAATCATGTATTGTCTTTCTGCTGACAGGATAGCACGGGACAAAAGCTTTTCACCGGACACGTGATAATAAACTAAACTAAACTAATCAAAGCACAAAGACAGCACCCATCTAGATTATGGGCTCCAGTTCTGGGATGTGTCTCAAATCCATGACTTCCTGCTTCAAGAGGTAAGAGTTCAACTATTGTGCAAGGCTGCGACAGAGACTAAGTAAACTGCTGCCGGCTAGTACAATGTACTGGTAAAAAAAGTAAGCAATAGATACGACACAGTGATTTAAGCCTCTGTCCCACTTTCACGACCTAATTGGGGACCTCTACCGAGTTTGCCCTTGACTCATACTCGCATCATGGTCACCTCCAGGTCATAGGAGGTCGTAGGAGGTCTTCGTAACTCTTCCTCATGCTCGTGAGTGGTCTCCGCGTACTTGTGGCCTCAAGTAGGTTGGGGCGTTTTAACCAGCCTGATAAAAAATGTCCACGAGTAAAAAAGGTTGGCATGGAAAAAATTGATACTTTTTGCCCGTAGATAGGTTGTAGATAGGTCGTAGCAGGTCGTGATGGTAGTCCTAGATAGTCGCGGATAGTCGTTGGTTGGTAACTGGCCCGAGAAAAAAAATACAAAAGTGACATCATTTTATCATGTGATCATTTGATCATTTTTCACTCGTAGCTAGTCGTAGTTGGTCTTAGGTGTGGAAGACTGAGGTTGAGGGGAGGTCGTAGGAGGCCATAGACATAGTCGTAGGAGGTCGTAGACATAGTCATAGGAGGTCTTTTACTTCGCCAAGTCAACACGACCTTTACATTTTTTTCAACTCGTCTAGGGGCTTCTAAACTCGTGGATAAGGTTGTCCAAGTGGGACAGGCCCTGTAAACTGGCAGTGTTAGCAATAATATCTTATTGGTCAGAAATGGAAATTAGTTTCACTTGTGAATGTGCCTCTCATCCAGAGCGAGTGATGATATGTAATTCTCAACCCACAGAGTAATAAGGATAATATAGGCTCCGCCACTGAGAATATTCCAGGCAGAAGTTGTTAGATTAACCACATATATTCCCAAACAACAAAGTATATCTGACGTGAGATTCTGCACTTTAATAATCACCTGCAGAACTGTCAATAGTCTGTGAAGTCATCCTAGTTTCCCGTCAATCCTTATCATGTCATCTGTGGAGAGAGGGAGTGGGTGATGTTTCGGGCCAAGACCCATCTTCAGGGTAAGAGTCAGGGGGGAGGGAGACGAGAGGTAGGAAAAGGGTACACCAAACAAACGAATGAAAGGCATGAAAAGAAACAGAACATTTTTAAAATAAAATATCAACGGCATAAAAGAACATCGGATTAATTGGAGGAGTTTGCATGTTCTCCCCGTGACCGCGTGGGTTTCCTCCAGGTGCTCTGGTTTCCTCCTACATTTCTAAAGACGTGCGGATTTGTAGGTTAATGGATATTGTACATTGTCGCGAGTGTGTAAGATACTACAGTACGGTGCAGACTCGGTGGGCCATGTTTCCATGCTATATCTGCAAACTAAATTAAAATTAAATAATCTTGCATGAAAATGGGCAGCAGTTGGGTAACTGACACAGGGAAAATTGTGTAAGAACAGATGGCTGGAAGTCTGTTGGAATGACCACACTGGTCTGCCCTTTTGTGACCATCTGAACCCACTGATTGAATTACAACCTTTAACTCAATTGCATGTATTTTATTATAGGTACAAACTGATTATCTTTGATGCATCGAGCAGCTGGTCAGGAAGAGGGTGCATGACTAAATCATCTCTCACGCTGGTATGACTAAACATTTTACATCTAGCTGTGTTTGGAAATGGATGGTGTTTATTTACCTAGGGTTACATATAGCTCAGGACATAGCTCATGATAATGGAACTAATGAGAAATGATAAAATGCCAAAACGTTAAACCAATTCAAAAATGTACATATTTTAATTATGCCAATTTAAATAATAATATGATTAATTGAAAGACAAAGACTGCAGGCTTCTTTAACACAACTTCATTATTCATCATATACAAATGACATAGTTCCTCTTTAAACTGGAAAGCATTATGCATGTTGCAATAACTATGTGGGCCTAGGTGCCATCTAACAGAGTATATTTTACAATATCATTAGATTACATTTATATTGTACATATAATAACATTCCCACGTTGCTTTTTAGCAGAGTTTGAAACAAAACAATTTGGAGATCCGAAAGACTTGTCAAAGAGAACATCTTAAAGGAAAAGTTGAAAGGAATTGTTTAGGGAGGTATTCTCTGGACATCATGGAACTGGACATCATGATCACCAGTTGCGGATTGATAGATCAGGTCTGTATAATTTATGTTCAAGCTTTCTGCTTTTTCCTGTTTAAAAGCAAACATCTTACATTAGGGAATAGAGGAAGCAATTTGGTCCATCATCCCACAGCAGGGTCATTCCATTAGTCCCATTCCTTCTGTCTTTAACTTCCCGTATCCCTGCCATTCATTCTTTCACACACTTATTACCTCTCCTTTGAACCTTTGCCACCCGTGTACACCAGAGGTAACTACACCGTGGCCAGTTCACCAAGCAGCACATCTTTGAGATGTAGGAGACATCTGGGCACACCTGGTGGAGATCCACATGCTCGCAGCAAGAGCGTGCAAAATACAACGGAGATAAGCACTGGAGATTGGGATTGAAATCAAGTTTCTGGAGCTGGGAGACAGCAGCAATCAAACCTGCACTGCCATGCCACCCTAAGCAACAAACTGTGTTCCAGTGTTTTCCTTCACTTCTTGGTATGAGATAGATTTCTAAGATGAAGTATAGTAAAGCCCCTGTCCCACAGGAGACCTAAACAGCAACCTCTGGTGACCTTGCCCGCCACCCAAAAAAAAAATCAAGGTTGAGATGACCTTTTTTTTTCAACCTCCTACCACCTCCCACGCATATGTTGAAAACCTTCCTCAACTATGAAGAAAACCGGCTTCGACTAGACCTGTGACTAAAAAAATAGCGATTTTTAAAACGGCAACCTATTTTTAGCCGAGGCCGGATTTAAACATGATGAAAAAATAGCAGCAACCTAGATGAAGCCTCGACCACGCGGAAACCACTTTCGACCATTAGGGAGAGTGACCAAAACCTCCGATGACCTCATGGAAACCTTGGGTGGCGGGCAAGGTCACCAGAGGTTGCTGTTTAGGTCTCCTAAGTGGGACGGGGCTTAATTCTTCTGGTTGCATGTTCGGAGGAATAGATTGCCTCTGCGGTTCTTGTGTATATTATCAGAGTCTCATTTCAGGATAGAAATGTCAAATACTGGAGTGGATAAGCATTGGGTGAGAGGGAAAAAGTTTAATGGAGATTGATGCGCAAGAGTGTTACACAGAGGGTGGTACGTACGTGTATCGCTGCCAGCGGAGGTGAGAAGCAGAATTTATAGGATTTATTATTTAAGGAGGATGCAGACAAACACATGAAGGCAAGAAATATAGGGACATTTCACCCTGTGCAAGCAGATGGGATTAGTTGAGATTGGCATCATGGTTGGCACAGACGCTTGTGGGCCAAAGAGTTTCTTCCCGTGTTATATTGTTTTGCATTCCTTGTTTCAAGCTACAAATGGGTGGCACGGTGGCGCAGTGGTTGAGTTACAGCGCTTCCAGTGCCAGGGACCCGGGTTCCATCCTCGTCACTGGTGTTGTCTGTATGGAGTTTGTATGTTTTCCCTGTGACCTGCGTGGGTTTTCTCTGAGAACTTCCGTTTACTCCCACACTCCAAAGACGTTCAAGCTTGTAGGTTAATTGGCTTGGGATAAATGTAATTTTACTTCGGAGTCACGTGAGTGACTACGTGAAGAAGCCCACCAGCCCGCATGCGCATCAATACGTCTAACGCATTGCGCACGACTGGCTGGGAGGCGCGTCGCTCCTCCAGCGGTAAGTTTAAAAATCCTACAGGTAAGTTTTTAACTTATTCTGAGGTCGTTTTGTTTGGTAAATTCTTGATTGCAGAGCTTCAAGTGCGAACTATTATGGAGAAATCCAGGGTGAAGTCCAGACTGGCCGCGGGGAAACCAGCTACGGAGGAATGCGGGAGTGCGGGTAGCGGGTGGCCATCGATTTCGCCATCCGAGTTGCTGGCGGTGTGGCCAGCAGCTTCAGACTGGGTGCCTGTCAAAAGCACCTTGGCAACCCCACAAGGAGGGAAAGCCAAGAAAAAGTCTGACAGGCCTGTTTACTCGGACGAGTCAGGCCATGAGGGTTCACCTCCTACAATGGATAGTGTCTTCGGGCGTTTGTCCCGGATGGAGCACCTTTTGGAAAGGATGCTCCATCATGACATGATCCACGGAATGGAGTTATATCAGCGCGGGTCTCCTTGGGGGCCCGCGGCAGCACCTGGTTCAGGGCTGCACAATGTCTCCCTCTCTGAGGAGGGGAGCATACTGGGTCAGTTTTGGGATGACTCAGAGTTCGGAGGTATGTCCGGAGTGCATACCAGGATGCACGAGGTGCGTGAAGCAGAATTGCCTGCTATGGCATCAATGTTTGCGATACCCTCGCAAATAGGGGAGCCGCTGGATGAGGAATTAGCTATGAGCATTAATTACCTTGCATCACACCAGCTCCAGGAACAGGTAATGGTGGAAATATCTATGAAGTACCACACACCTGCTAATTGTGCTTCACTAAACGTGCCGGCTGTGAACAGCTCCATCTGGGGTTACATCGGAGGGGGCATCAAAGCCCAGGAGGTGAAGCTCCAGAGAATCCTGAATTTGCTGGCTTCAGGCATCACGACTTTTGCCAGGTCTGTGGATGGGTGTCCCTTGTCTGATGTGCAACAGGATGCCCTGGCATTAATGTGCAACGCACATTTTGAAATTAAATGTTTTTGTAAAAAATGCCATCCGACCTGCCCTGAACCCCAAGTTTGCGGGACTGTGCAGGTCCAACAATGTACAGCCACCAAATGTTTTGTTCGGAGAAGATCTGCTGAAGCAGGTCAAGGACCTGGATGAAGAAGTGAAAGCTGTCGGGCTGATAAAGGCTCCATCGACAAGCAAAGCTTCATCATTCCGGCGGCAGCACCCCTACACTGCCATCAGCAGCAAGCGGTTCACTGAAGCTGGTGGCAGCTCCAAGGCCGAACACTCTGGACAGAGATCTTTTTTAGGCCAAGGCCCTCGTCGAAGATGTGCAGTTCGCGCACTCCATTAGCCCAACACCCCGAACATCGAGAGCGGAAATAGAAACCATACATCCACCGGTAACCATGGAGGTAGGTGGGTCTGGTTCTTTCCGGAACATAGGGTGTGTGGATCAGTTAAAGTTGGTGGGAGATTACACTTGTTTTTGAATGAATGGCGTTGGATAACATCAGATCTGTTTATACTGCACAGTATACAAAGGTTCCAAATCGAATTCCTTCCCAATTCGTTTCCACCCACACAGCATACACCAAACTGGGCATTTGTTCATTCACAACAGGAAGGTTTGGATGTACTAGCTGAAATTCAATCGTTATACACAAAAGGAGTAATTGAGAAGTCGTGTCATGAACCTCACTAATTTGTTTCTAATATATTTACAAGACAAAAGAAGGATGGAGGATGCTGAATCATCCTTGATTTGACTCGACTCAACTCCTTTGTGCAGTATAGACATTTCAAAATGGAAAACGTTGTTACTGCCAAACAACTGGTTTCTAAAGGATGTTATATGGCATGCATCGATCTCAAAGATACATACTATTCGGTACCCATTCACTGGGATCACTGGAAATATTTGAAGTTTAGCTGGATGGGGCAACTGTGGCAGTTTAAAGTGTTGCCTAATGGGTTAACTTCAGCCCCCAGATTATTTACAAAATTATTGAAACCAGTACTTGGGCTACTTCAAGCTCAAAATCATATTGTGGTGGCATACTTGGATGATATCCTAATTATAGGGAAAATGAAATTAGCTAAATTAGCTGTTTCAGCCACTGAACTCATGTTTGAGAGATTGGGGTTTCTCATCCATCCAGTTACATCCAAGTTGATACCATCTAGAGTTATTGATTATTTGGGATTTACCATTAACTCTGTTCACATGTCTGTGACTCTGCCTTGGGGCAATAGATTAGAATTAATAGGCGCCTGTAACAATCTTATTGTTAAGGAGCAACTTTCTATTCGACGAGTAGCCAGTATAATTGGCAAATTAGTGGCTGCTTTTCCAGCTGCACAGTTTGGTCCTTTGCATTATCACAATTTACAATGTGCAAAGGAGCAGGCACTCAAATACCATGCAGGTCACTTCAACAGACCTATGCGATTGCCAGCTGAAGCCATTTCTGAGTTACAATGGTGGACGACTAATATTCGGCATTGCTCCAGTGACATTTTGGTCAACAAACCTTCAGTTATATTACAAACTGATGCTAGTGCTCTAGGATCTGGAGTTACTAATACCATCTCTAGTTGCAGTGGCAGATGGAATGTGCATGAGTCATCAATTCTTCAGTTACATGGTATTAACTACTTAGAGTTGTTGGGAGCACTCTATGGGTTAAAGTCTTATTGTGGGAATATGCATCATCTGCATGTTCAATTTCAGATTGACAACACTACAGCGGTGGCATACATTAATCACATGGTTGGAATCAAGTCAGTATCCTGTGGTAAATTGGCTAACCTTATTTGGCACTGGTGTATTGCAAGAAACATTTGGATTTCAGCAACCTGCTTACCAGGTAGATTTAACATGGTGGCGGACACCAGGTCACAGAAATTCAATGCCAACACAAAATGGATGTTGAATTATAAAGTGTTTAACGACATGGTCGCTCGGTATGGAATACCGGATATCGATTTTTTTGCATCCAGTTACCAAAGTATGTTGCATGGGAACCAGACCCAGGGGCAGTGGCGGTAGATGCATTCTCGCTACACTGGGGAGGAATGTTCTTCTATGCATTCCCCCCATTTTGCCTCATCAGTCGGTGCCTGCTTAAGATCCAGCAAGACTCCGCCTCAGGCATTTTGGTAGTGCCTGACTGGCCAACACAGCCATGGTTCCCACTCATACTGGGAATGATAAAAGAGCCTTTTATGGCTGTTTCCAAACACAGAAATCTGCTGGTTCACCCCGTGACTGGGGAGAACCATCCACTGCATGATCGAATCAATTTGTTGGTTTGCAGACTCTGAGATGACCCGGGGCTTGGACTGTCAGATTGTATGGTGGATGTGATCACTGTGGCCTGGAGAGATAGTCCCAAGAAACAGTACATCTCCTATATCAAGAAATGGGAAGTGTTCTGTTTATAGTCCAACATATCGTATAACACGGCACGTATAACAGATGTGTTGGAATTCCTCTCAAAACTATATTTTGATGAGAAATTGAGTTATAGTGCCATAAATTGTGCCAGAAGTGCCTTGTCGTCATACATGTTGCTGGGATCAGGACACCACTCTGTCGGGTCTCACCCACTGATATCCAAGTTTATGAAGGACATCTTCAACTCAAATCCCCCCAGGCCCAGGTACTCGGAGATATGGGATGTTAACGTGGTGCTGACGCTGCTTCGCCGGTGGGCTCCAGCTACATCTCTGTCCTTGGTCAAACTCACTTACAAAGTGGTTATGTTCATGGCGCTGGTTTCAGCGCAACGGGTCCAGTCATTGCATAAGCTGCGACTGGACAGGATGGTTACATCTGCAAATAATATAACATTTTATGTTGATGACTTAGTCAAGCAGAGTAGACCAGGGGTGTCCGGTCTCAAACTAGTTTTCATGGCATACCCCATGGACCTTCGGTTGTGTGTGGTCACACATCTACAACAGTACATTAAGGTCACCAAGAACCTTGGTGGATCTGAACTAGCAATGTTTGTTAGTTACAAAAAAACTCATAAGAAGGTATCAATACAGACCATCTTCAGTTGGTTAAAACGGGTTCTGGCTTGTGCAGGAGTGGACACTGATGTTTTCAAATCTCACTCCACCAGGGCTGCAACTATGTCATCAGCGAGGGTTATGGACCTTCCACTGGACCACATCCTAGCGGCTGCAGGATGGTCAAACGAATGAACTTTCCAAACGTTTTATAACAAACCCATTGCCAGACCCAGGGTATTTACCAACTCTATTTTAGGTTCTGTTTCATAGTTTCCTCCTGGATGAGAGGGATCACTATTGTTATCATTTGTTCATTAAAAAGCATCAGCATGTTTTAAATCTATGTCATGTCTGAATGCATTATTAATTTTCACTCATCCTTGGTCAACTGATGCAGTGTGTGGCATGGACCCGTGTTCACGGCATGAAATCGCAGAGCTTTGAAATCTTCACGTAGTCACTCACTGGACTCCGAAGTAAAATAGTCAGATTAAATGAGAACTTAGCAGTTTGAAGTTTGATCTTTATTTTATGAGGAGTTACGATGATTGATTACGTGCCCTCCGCTCCCAACCCTCTCTCATAAAGGTCAGCTGGTAGTTCTAGTTTCTCGAATCTTCCTATATTCAGTTCAACAACTGTTATCTGTGATTGCACAACGCTGCTTTGAAGGTTGATGTGCATGCGGGCTGGCGGGTTTCTTCACGTAATCCCTCATCGTAACTCCTCATAAAATAAAGATCAAACTTTGAACTGGTAAGTTCTCATCTAATGTTACTATTTGTCTTGCCACTTTGGTGGCAAAAACAGGAAAGCAGACTATTATTTAAATGGTGGCCGATTAGGAAAAGGGGAGATGCAGCGAGACCTGGGTGTCATGGTACACCAGTCATTGAAAGTAGGCATGCAGGTGCAGCAGGCAGTGAAAAAAGCGAATGGTATGTTAGCTTTCATAGCAAAAGGATTTGAGTACAGGAGCAGGGAGGTTCTACTTCAGTTGTACAGGGTCTTGGTGAGACCACACCTGGAGTATTGCGTGCAGTTTTGGTCTCCAAATCTGAGGAAGGACATTATTGCCATAGAGGGAGTGCAGAGAAGGTTCACCAGACTGATTCCTGGGATGTCAGGACTGTCTTATGAAGAAAGACTGGATAGACTCGGTTTATACTCTCTGGAATTTAGGAGATTAAGAGGGGATCTTATAGAAACTTACAAAATTCTTAAGGGGTTGGACAGGCTAGATGCAGGAAGATTGTTCCCGATGTTGGGGAAGTCCAGGACAAGGGGTCACAGCTTAAGGATAAGGGGAAATCCTTTAAGACCGAGATGAGAAATACTTTTTTCACACAGAGAGTGGTGAGTCTCTGGAACTCTCTGCCACAGAGGGTAGTTGAGGCCAGTTCATTGGCTATATTTAAGAGTGAGTTGGATGTGGCCCTTGTGGCTAAGGGGATCAGAGGGTATGGAGAGAAGGCAGGTACGGGATACTGAGTTGGATGATCAGCCATGATCATATTGAATGGCGGTGCAGGCTCGAAGGGCTGAATGGCCTACTCCTGCACCTAATTTCTATGTTTCTATGTTTCTATGTTTCTATTTGTCCTTAAAGTGTGTAGGATAGTGTAATGTGCGGGGGATCGCTGTTCGGTGCGGACTCGGTGGGCCAAAGGGCCTGTTCCCGTGCTGTATCTCAAAACTGAACTAAACTAAACTAAAACAGAAGGCACAAGCTCCAAGTGTTCACACCTCCACATATCTGCATCAATATTAACAACCACACTGCAACAGAAAGATTTAAGCAACACTAGTCCCGCTTCACATCATCCTCCATCACCACAACATGAGGATTCCTGGGGCTTCATTAAGGTAAATGCGTTTTATTGAATTTTCACTTGACTGCCAAATCCATCTATGGGGAAATCCCAAGTAACTGAGAGATACATACACTTATAAATGGCAGGTTCTTTCACAGTTTCTCTGGTTTCTCGCAGAACCCGTGTCAAATGTTTTATGAATGTTGATGTGAACTCTAGCAGAAATTCTAACTTTGGATTTTGAGATATAGCATGGAGGTAAGCCCTTCAGCCCACCGAGACCGTGCCAACCAGCGATCACCCTGCAGTCTGGCCTACATACTCAAGGGACAATATTACAACTTACTGAAGCCAATTAACCATCAAACCTGTCCGTCTTTGGAGTGCGGAAGGAAAATGCACGCGGTCACAAGGAGAACTAACAGACTCCGTACAGACAGCACACATAATCAGGATAGAACACGGGTCTCTGGCACTAAGGCAGCAACTCTACTATTAGGCTACTGGGACACCCATTTTGTCTGGAATATTGGTTATGATCAGTCCATGGCACTCACCTCTTTCATTGCGGAGAAGTATCTGTGTGAAATCATATCATTGCCATATTTATGTTGACATTATCCATGAATGAAACTAGCTGTAAACTATCTGTGTGTGTGTGTGTGTGTGTGTGTGTACGCACTCTGGACAAACACATCCAAGTGCAATTGTACCATAATTTTTTTTAAGATTGAGTTAGCAACTGGTCTACCCTGAAAGTGTGGGCGCAATGAAGAGTGTAAGTGAGGGTGACATTTAAGGCTTGGACATCGGGTGGAAACTAGAAGAAAGGTGGGTTGTTAATGCCCACGATGGAAGGCAGATGAGAATGGACAATAATACATTTAGTTTAGTTTTAGTTTAGAGATCTTCTTCTTCTTCTTGCGTATGGCATGCACAGCCCAAAGTAGGAGGACAACTTGTTCTATTTGACCTTATTTGATTGTGAGTTTAGAGATACAGCCTTGCGGCCCAACGAGTCCGCACCGACCAGCGATCCCCGCACATTAACACTAGCCTACACACACTAAGGACAATTTACACACACAACAAGCCAATTAACCTATAAAAACCCGTAAGTCTTTGGAGTTTAATAGTTTAGAGATACAGCGCAGAAACACGCCCTCCAGCCCACCAATCCCTGCACATTAACACTATCCTACACACACCAGGGACAATTTACACATACACCAAGCCAATTAACCTACAAACCTGTACGTCTTTGGAGTGTGGAAGGAAAGTGAAGATCTCGGAGAAAACCCACGCAGGTCACAGGGAGAACGTACAAACTCCGTACAGACAGCACCCATAGTGGGGATCGAACCCAGTCTCTGGCACTGCAAGCGTTGTAAGGCAGCAACTCTACCGCTGCGCCGCCTTGCCACCCTAAAATTCAGAGCATGTTTAACGTGAATACTGCACTCTGATGTTGTAACCCTGTGACATACCAAGGCATCTCAGTGGACAGATAGATGACAGTCGGGAAGAGCACACATTTTTATTAATTAATGTATTTTGTCATCAACAAGACCAACATCTATCACTGATTAGTAACTGCAAGTGAGACGATGATAATGATATGCTTCAGTGGTTTAGGTGAAGCTTCACCAATAATTCTGCGGGTAGGAGAGTCCGGTCTAATATTTTGTTTCCAAATCAGGATAGCGTGTGACTTGGAGCTGCATTGGCAGTTGGCGTTGATCCGCAACCACTTCTGCCCTTGAGATTCTTGGCGATGAAGCTCACGGGACGCTGCTGTTGTCTTGGCCGTGAAAGCTCAATTTATGTGAATGGCATCCAAAACACTGACAGGAATCGTAGAAAACCAAGTCAAATTGGGGCACTGGGGACATTAACTTCAACAAACTGGCAGGCGTCATGCTGGGAATGCAGCTGGATACAGAGGAACTCATCCTTCACGGTCAGTATCAAAGCAACATCACGCAGGCAAGCCTCAGGTCTCAAATACTTTCCCTCGACTGAAGCATCTGAGTCACTGAAGCATACTCCCCATGTCGTTCCTCCATGTCAGACTGCTGCTGACAAAACACAGAAGGTCACGACTGCAAACGATTAGAACATTGTCATACACGGTAGAGTGGCTGTCCTACAGCGCCAGAGACCCGGGTTCGATCCAGACTACAGGTGCTTATCCATCAGGAGTTTGTACAACCTCATTTTCTCCGGGATCTTCGATGTCCTCCCACACTCCAAACACCTACAGGTTTGTAGTTTTAATTGGCTTGGTGTAATTGTAACTCTTGTGTAGATACCGTTAGATACCGTAGGATCGCTGGTCGGCGCATACTCGGTGGGTCTGTTTCCGCGCTGTATGTCTAAACTAAATACCCGTTCCAGCAAGGATGAACCAGGAAGTAAATAAAATATCATGGAAAACAAAGATCTATAAATGCAGTAGCTAATGTAAAAGACACAATAATCAGCTTTCAGTACACAACTAAAAACATCTGTAACATGTGTGGGTAAGAACTGCAGATGCTGGTTTAAATCAAAGCCAGACGCAAACTGCTGGGGTAACTCAGCCGGCCAGGCAGCATCTCCGGAGAGAAGCAATGGCTGATGTTTCGGGTCAAGACCCTTCTTGAGACCTGAAGCAGAGTCTTGACCCGAAACGTCACCCATTCCTTCTCTCCAGAGATGCTGCCTGTCCCATTAAGGTCAGTGTGGGATTGGGAGACCCAGCGCAAATTGGAAGAACAGCATCTCATATTTCGCTTGGGCAGCTTACACTGCAGCAGTATGAAGATTGACTTCTACAACTTCAAGTAGCCCTTGCTTTCCCTCTCTCTCCATCCCTCCCCTTCCCAGTTCTCCGACCAGTCTTACTGTCTCCGATTACATATATTAACATGATATGTCTAAGACCACAATAGTTATGTTATTGGGCATGTAATCCTGTTTATGTGGACTAATGAGCCAGATTCATTCATTCGAACCCTACTGCAAACCCTACTGGCTGGGGTGGATTAATCTTTACAATTATTGGGCAGCACAGTGGCACAGCAGTAGAGTGGATGCCTCACAGCCCCAGAGACCTGGATTAGATCCTGACTACAGGTGCTTGTCTGTACTGAGTTTCTCCCTGTGCCCTGCGTGGATTTTCCGGGATCTCCAGTTTCCTTCCACGCTCCAAAGAGGTACAGGTTTGTAGATTAGTTGGCTTTGGCATAAATGTAAATTGTTCCTAGTGTGTGTAGGATAGCGTTAGTGTGTGGGGATCGCTGGTTGCATGGGCTCAGTGGGCCGATGGGGCCTGTTTCCGCGCTGCATCTCTAAACTAAACAAAAGTAAATGAATCAGGGATTTTAAAATATCAGGATCAATAAATGTGATTATATAATTCCCAGGTGTTTATTAAAGCCCATCTTTATTAAGGCTTCAAAAGTCTAGACCACATGGCAATATAGTTGAACACTGCATCTGAAGGCTGGCAAGATGTTCAGTTCAACGGTGATTAGGGATGGGTATTAAATGCTACATCTGATTAGCAAAATAAAACTAAATTATTTTAAGAAGAGATGCCACTAAGCATAGAATAAAGAACAATGTAGAACAGAAGCAGGCCCTTCTACAGGCATATCCATGTGCCTATCTAAATCTTCTTGAATGCCCCTATCGTATCATAAGTTCATGTCATAGGAGCAGATTTAGGCCAGTCAGCCCATTGAATCTACTCCGTCAATTAATCATAGCTGACTGTGGAATTCTCTGCCTGTCTGTGGAATTCTCTGCCTCAGAGGGTGCTGGAGGCAGGTTCTCTGGATGCTTTCAAGAGAGAGCTGGATAGGGCTCTTAAAAATAGCAGAGTCAGGGGATATGGGGAGAAGGCAGGAACGGGGCACTGATTGGGGATGATCAGCCATGATCACATTGAATGATGGTGCTGGCTCGAAGGGCCAAATGGCCTACTCCTGCACCTGTTGTCGATTGTTTATTGATCTATTCATCTCTCTCCTGCATTCTTTTCATCACCTTCGATAATTAGGAACTTGTCAATCTCTGCTTTAGAAATATCCAATGACTTGCCATCCACAGCTGTCTTTGGCAATGAATTTTACTTCGGAGTCACGTGAGTGATTCTGTGAAGAACCCCGCCTGTGCGCATGTGCGTCATTACGTCAGCCACATTGGCGCACGGAGACTGCGAGGAACAGAGCTCCTCCAGCGGTAAGTTTTAAATATCCTGCAGGTAAGTTTAAACTTACTTTTCAGGTTGTCCGTTGCAGGGATCTCTTCTCGCAGGTTCCTGCTGGATATCGAATTAAGCAAAACCCGGTGGACCGCGAGGAAACTGTTGACTGCGGGTAAGCCGGCTTCGGACTGCAGGAGTGCTGTAGCAGGCGGCCGGTGGGTTTTGCTGGTGGAGTCGAGGACAGAATGGTTCGCGATTCCTGAGGTTTTAATTCGGGCCGCGGGGTTTGTCGACCGCGGGTTGTGCAAGCTAAGGTCACGATAGACTGCTGGTGGCTGTTGGGCTTGTTGTTTCGAGTTGCTGACAGGGAGGTCAGCGACTCCTGAGATGTGTTTTAAATATGGGCCGCGGGGCTCTCTAGACTGCAGGGATACCGGCTACAGTCCGCGGTGAAGTGAGGAGCCGTCGGACTTCTCGTTAGAGTCGCTGACCTCCCTGTCAGTGACTCCCAAGGGTGTTCAGGGTGCAGACTGAGCGTGGTCGTCGGGTTACTACCCGACTCATTGAGGCAGGGACCCTGACTTCGGCAGCCCATATGAGTAAAACCATGTGGAGCCTGGCCAGGAGGGTCCCCTCTGTCATATACGTATGTCCTCACACGTGCATTATCCTGATATGGTGAGCCATTTCATGGCAGGTCATCAGGGGAAAGCGACAGCACCTGGTTTTTCAGGGCTGCTTACCAATTCCCTCAGTGGAGAGTAATACAAGGGGTCAGTGTGTGGCTGACCCCAACCCCAACCCAGGAAGGGAGACTAGTGGTTTATCACCCTTATGTGTCTATGGCAGTAGCATTTTCTGCTAATTCTATGGAGGTTCCAGGTGTAGGTCCAAGCTGGCCTTCAAAGAGAATTTATAATTCACGCGCCCCGGCTGTGTTGCCCTCCAAATTTAGGATGGGAATGCAACCTACTTCAGGGGCCTCTGGGCTTACCTCAAGACCACCGGTAACTATGCAGGTATGTGAGTCTGGGTTCCTGTAACATGGGTTGTGAGGACCGGGTCCAGTGTATTCGGTTTTAGTATGGTCATGCAGTGCTCGCTTTCGCAGCTGGTATACTAAAATTGGAACGATACACAGAAGGCTAGAGTAGCCCTGTGCAAGAATGACACGCACATTTGGAAGCGTTCAAAAGGGTAGACATTATAGTTGCCACTAGGTCACGTTGTGACTATCATACCGAGACAGATGATTATCATTCACTCCAATCTTAGGAATGGGAAGCCTTGTTGAGCAGTATTATCAGTCACCTGTGGGTGTTACACCAGGTGGCGTCATAGTAATTCTGCTCATTAAAGGGACTGTGCACATTTCTTCACCAAGAAGACGGATTATTCATATTTAAAAGTAAATAAATCCCCGATTTAACTGGGATGGGCAGCTTCATTCACATAAATGTCTTTGCCTATGACAAATATTGGCATTGGGAAAGAGCACAGCTTGGAGTCGCTAGCATGTGCAGCCTGTTTGGGGAAGGAGAATACCAGCAGAGCATCGATTTGACGGCTAGTCCTGGCGACTGCTGTAGGCAGCGACCTGACAACCCCAACTCAGAGTGAGTGCCAAGCCAGGGGTATCAATGTCAGACAAGTTTGCGTTTCGTTGCAATCCAACAACGCTCCATCTTAAGGCATGTCAGGCAGCAACACCTAGTAAAGGGTTGCAACATCCCTCCCACTCAAGGGTCGAAGGGGTCGAGAGCATGCTACATGAAGATGCACATGTGCCTGAAGCAACACCTGGTTGCAGGGTTGCCATTCCTCCCAGTTGGTGCACCACAGTGGTCGAGATAGTGCTAAAATACATGCACACATGCCTGAGGCGACACCAAGTAAAAGGGTTGCCAAAAATTTTAAAAAGGCTGTAGTAAGAATCCGTTTGCTGTGGTGCCGTTTTCTTTCCTAGTAGCACCATGGACAAAGCGGGAAAGGGGAAGAGGCGAGCCGGAGCTGTAGATAGCCGCGGGAGTACAGGCTGTGAACGGCTGCCTCATATCCCTGCGCGGTCGCCGGCAGACAGCGGGGTGACTGCAGACTTGGTGCTACAAGCTTGGTGCTACAGACGGAGCCAACGTGAGTCGGGCGCAAGGCAACACACAAGTCTGCCAGGCCCGCGGAATCGGGGGAAGATTCCCCTCCGGGGCTGGATAGCGTTTTTGAATGGCTATCCCAAATGGAGCACCTGTTGCACAGAGTGTTCCAGCAGGGCACACTCCAGCAGGAGGAGTGTCAGCGCCACCCTGAACAAAAGGCGCCAGCAGCACCTAGTAGAGGGCTTGATAGCACCCTCATGGATGATGAGGCACGTGCGATGGGTCAGCTGAGTTCTGACCCCGACTCTGGTGGTGAGGTTGAGCCCGGGGAAAAACGGGAGCTGCCAGATGTTCCATCTCTGGCAGCACGGTTCGCTGTCCTGTCAGAGTCAGGAGAGCCGCTGGGAGAAGAGCTGGCCTCCACAATCAATTACATGGTGTCCCATCAGCTCCAGGAACTTACCATGGATGAGACCGCTAAAAAGCATGAGACTCCAAGGAACTGCGTGTTGTTAAAAGTACCAGCAGTAAACCAGATATGTGGTCAGATGGGCGTGGGCATGCGTGCCCAAGAAATAAAGTTGCCGAAGATCCTGAAGCTATTGGGCTCGGGAGTCACGGCGTTCGCTAGAACGATGGATGGAGGGCATGTGTCGGGGACACACAAAGAGGCACTAGGGTTGCTGTGCAGCGCCCACTTTGAAATTAACTGTCTCAGGAAAAGTGCTATTAGGCCCACCATCAATGCAAAGTTTGCAGCGGCCCACCAATGTCCAACCACCCAACTTACTCTGAGGAGAAGACCTCGCGAAACGCGTCAAGGAGATGGATGATGATGCAAAAACGGTGGGATTGATTAAGACAATGATGACTGGCAAACCTGTAAAGAGGAGATATCCGTACAGGAAAAGTGCAGATTCTGGGTCTAAACGAGGAACAAGCCAGCCGTCGATGCAGGGGCACAGTTGGTGCTCTGCAGTGGGAACACGAACAAATGTGGGGGTTCCCACCAGGAACTGGGGACAGCAGGTCACACCAGTTACCAAGGAGGGTTTAAGAAGGCCATATTTGGGGCGAAAATTGTCTGGGCCAACTGTGGACATGCTCACTGCAGCTTGGAGATCGAGTACTCAAAAGCAGTATATTTCTTATGTAAAAAAATGGGACGTTTTCTGTGTACAAAATAATATTGACTATTGTACAGCAGGTATTTCACATGTTGTAGAATTCCTGTCAACACTACTACGACGAGGGGGTGAGTTATAGTGCGATCAATTCAGCCAGAAGTGCTTTGTCTTCGTACTTATTGATGGGGTCTGACAAACATCCTATTGGGTCTCACCCTCTCGTTTCTCGATTGATGAAAGGAATTTTTAACTCCAGACCTCCTAAGCCCAGATATATGGCAATCTGGGATGTAAGCATGGTCCTCAAGCTACTTCGTCAGTGGACCCCTGTCACATCTCTGCCTTTGGCCAAAATCACCATGAACGTGGTCATGCTCATGGCACTGGTAACTGTAGCAATGTTACAAAATTTTGAGATTTTAAAAATCAAGTCTGCAATTTATCCCATCAGATAAAGCATACAAAGAAGTTTAATTTGGCACCTAATTCACTTTCATATCTTCAGTATTAAAAAGGTTATGGCCATTTTCATACTCGGAAATTAGCATCTTGTTCCCCATTGCCTTGCCATTGACTTAACACAAAAGTTGTGATCAAGGACAGTCAAAGGCCCATAACTTTCTTAAAAATTAAGAGAACTGAAATAAATGTTCAGTTATTATAGATTAAAGCATTCTGAAACTAATATGAAACAATTTTACTTGGATGACCTGAAATTAAAGCATATAATTAGTTAGTTACCCAATTGTACATAATTACAAAATTCAATTACTAGATCTAAACATCTATCCATTTCTTAAGAAAATATTAACATTTTTTTAAAAGCCTAAGTGTCCAAATAACATTCATACAAGAATTCACAATATAACATGATTTTTAAATCTCATTGTTATGAATTTATAGGCCAAATTGAAGGAATTTAGTGTTTAATGCCCATAAATTAATGGGCATTTTAAACAGCTTGCGAGTGGGATTTTCTGGAACGCGATGTATTGGAACGTTGCGGTTGCGGTGAATTTTAACCCCAGGAAAAATTTTGTCGGCAGGAAAAATTTTGCCAGTTCGTATGGGGAATAAATCACCTTTTCACAACATGAAATATTGATTAAAGTCACCTAAACAAGCAAGTGTATATGTAAAAATAAAGAGCTTTCACTTACCTGTCCCCTACGTAAAATCCGTCCCCGTTGTCGGCGTTCACGGCTTTTTTTTTTACAGAAGCGCAGAAATAGTCAGACAATTAAAAAAAAAAATTAACTTACCGGCAGTTGGAACGAATCTTCAGCAAAAGCTCGCACTCCGACAAAATATTATTCCGGTGGCAAGAGGACAACCGCATTTTAAACCCCCCCCCCCCCCCCCCCCCCTTAAAGGCACCAAAGTCGCGCACACAGCCAGTGGCAGAACTGCAGCACCGCTGAAGGTAAGTTTTGTAACATACCTAGTATCAGCACAACGAGTGCAGACATTACAAAAACTGCAGCTAGACAGAATGGAAGTAGCTGCAGACAATGTCACGTTCTACATTTATGACCTCCTCAAACAAAGCAGGCCAGGTGTGATAGGGTTCAAGATTGTGTTTTCAGCATATCCCACGGATCCATCTCTATGTAAAGACACATTTGATGCAATACATTGCAGCTACAAGGGCCTTACGTAACATGGAAACAGGGTTGTTTATCAGTTACAAGAAGCCACATAATAGAGTGTCAGTTCAGACTATCTCGAGGTGGTTGAAACAAATCTTGGTTGATGTAGGTATTAACACTGATGTTTTCACATCTCATTCCACTAGGGCAGCAGCAACGTCGGTGGCAAGGGCGATGGACGTGCCCATCGACCATATTTTGACAGCCGCCGGTTGGTCACATGAGTTGGTTTTTCAACACTTCTACCATTGGCCGATTGCCGATCCGGGGCTGTTTGCCAATACTATTTTAAGTTCTGTTTAAGTTCCCCCTGGGTTAGAGGGGCACTGTTGTTTTGTTATTCAAATGAATTTGTTACTGCATTTAAATGCAATGTCAACATTAATGCATTATTTCTTATCCTAGTCCATCAATGCAGTGAGAAGCCCGGATTTGAATCTGCGGCATGAAATCACAAAGCTTCGAACCCTTCACAGAATCACTCACGTGAGTCCGAAGTAAAATAGTAAGATTAAATGAGAACTTACCAGTTTGAAGTTTGAACTTTATGTTATGAGGAGTTACGTTGGTGATTATGTGCCCTCCACGCCCAACCCTCTCTCACAAAGGTCATCTGGTAGTTCTCAAGTTGCTCATCTTACTAGCTTACTTCGATAACTGTTATTTGTGATTTCATACCGCTGCTTTGAAGATTAACGCGCATGCGCACTGGTGGGGTTCTACACGTAATCACCAATGTAACTCCTCATAAAATAAAGATCAAACTTTAAACTGGTAAGTTCTCATTTAATCTTACTATTCCACAGAATCACTCCATGTGTGTGGAGACTGTCATTGGGCATCTGCTGCCACCACCATCCCTGGCAGCATGTTCCAGGCACCCACCATTCTCTGTGTCAAAGACGCCCGCACATATCTTTTGAACTGTCCCTATCACCTCAGCTCTGCCCTCTAGGCCCTGATTTCATGGCAGAAAGCTCCCAGTAAATACTAGTAGATATTAATTCCAGTCATATAAAGGGATACAGGTCTGAAACAGACCCACTGAGTCTTTGTCAACCATCAAGCAGCCATTTTGATACTAATACTACCACAACCCACTTTGTTTTCACACATTCCCATCAAGTCCACCAGATTCTACCAACTAACCTGTGCATTAATCTATACAGTGGCTAATTACCAAACAATGCTGGTGGAGAGGTGTAGTGCAGAGTGTTATGGCATGAAAGCGGTCAGTCGGGAATATGCCTGATGGCCGCCAGGTTGAACGTAATACTGGGAAGACCAGAATATTTTGGGCCAAAATTGTCCATGTTTCTCCAACGCTCCATAAGGTGCAGTGCTTCTGAAGTGGAGATGGGTTCAAGCACGCAAGGATCACTAAACCGAGAAGACCTCTGTCGAACATCCCAAGTGACAAAAATAACCCACAAATGACCATTACTGCGTTCGCTCCAGAAAATAAATGGATTTTTAATCGCTTGATGTTGAAAAGAAGCAGCGTTATGGGATTGCATTTTTTGGCAATTGCTTTGCTGTTCTTCCAGGAACCATAACCTAACAGATCGTGACTACTTCATCCCAGTAAAGAGTTATATCCTGATAGACTGAAGGCAGGTCTCAACCCAAAATGTCAACCATTCCTTCTCTCCAGAGATGCTGCCTGTCCCGTTGAGTTACTCCAGCATTTGGTGTAAAACAGCACCTGCAGTTCCCTTCCACATTAGAGTTATTTCCTGATTGTCAATGAAGTGCTCTCTCATAAACATTGAAAAGTTCCCTCACAAACTATGAATCGTTCCATTATGGTCTATGAATGATAAATTGGCAGCATATGGACCAACTGAACTGTTCCCTCGTGGGCTCCTTCATGGGCTATGAATTACCCTTCCATTGGATTTGAATGACTGCCGCATATATTGTGAAAATACAGTGAGCTATTTCCTTGTGAACTACACTTTCAGGGGATAAACTACTTTCCTTAGGGCACTGTTTTGCTTTACGAGTGAAAACATCAGGCTTCAGAAGAGCAAGGAGCCTGAAAAGGTTAGAGGGTTCACGAGTTACGCCTATTATGCTTCGTCTCTGTAACAAAGCAGAAATGAATTCTGTCCACTTCATACATTAAATGCAGCCAAGCAGCACATCCACAATCTTAATAATGATCTTTTTTATGACCTTTTATGTAGGTAATGGAAAATATTCATACTGCTATGAATTTAAATCAAAGGGATGCAATTATAAGTGCATCCCACTCTTCAGATTATAGATTCTAGTACCTTCGCCACCGTAACCTTACCCACCTACATCTCAAGTTGAGTGTAGATGTTGCAAAAATCTTCATCTGACTTTTCCCAGCAAAGCTCTCGTTTCTCATCTTGTCTCCACAAACTTGAGGAAAAAAAAATGATGTGTTCACAAGAGTAAAAATAGAATCATTTTGAAGCTCATTAAACAAAAGCTAGTTCAGCCAAAATAAGTTAGACTGGGTATAAGCAGACAAAGTTATATTGTACACGTTTCTATTCATGCATTACTCTTGCACCCTTGGGCCAATATTCATTCTTGGTCCATCTATATTGTTTAATTCTATCCCCAAGCTCAATTCCCTTCAAGGTCACAGTCTCTCTGTTACTTTTGATAACAAAACAGTCTGTCTCAGTCTCTGTCTACCCCACGACAGAAGGGGGAAGAGTTCTACAGTTTGAGAGCCACAGGGAAGAAGGTTCTCCTGTGGCGTTCTGTCCTGCATCTTGGTGGAACCAGTCTGTTGCTGAAGGTACCTCTCCGGTTGACCAGTGTGTCATGGATGGAGTGAGCTGTATTGTCCAGGATGCTCTGCAGTTTGAGGAGCATCCTCCCCTCCAAGACCACTTCTCGTGGATCCAACTCCGCCCCCAGGATGGAGCCAGGCTTCCTGATGAGTTTGTTGACCCTATTGGTGTCCGTAGCCTTCGCCCTGCTGCCCCAGCACATGACAGTGAAGAAGACAGCACTGGCTACCACTGATTGGGAGAATATCTGCAGCAACTTACATCTAACGTTGAAAGAGCAGAGCCTTTTGCAAAAATTACAGCCGGCTCTGTCCCTTCTTGTACAGGTCCTCAGCGTTCCTGGACCAGTCCAGTTTACTGTCCAGGTAAACTCCAAGGTACCTGTACTCCTTGGTAAACTGCCCATCCACATCATTGATGGAGACAGGGGACAGGAGTGTTCCTCTCCTAAAGCCCACCATCAACTCCTTAGTCTTGTCGGTGTTGAGCTGCAGGTGATTCAGCAACCACTCAACAAAGTCGTTGACTACACCTCTGTATTCAGCTTCCCTCCCCTCACTGATGCAGCCCAAAATTGCAGAGTCATCTGAAAACTTCTGCAGGTGGCAGGAGACAGACATATATCTGAACGCCAAGGTAAACAGTAAAGGAGAGTTTTCCTTGGTTATATGAAAATATTATTAGTGTCGGGTACTTTCAATTATATAAAATTGTGTATTTTTCAATTATATAATAATTTTTGAATTTAAAGTCAATAATAATACAAACATTCTTAACTATGAAAATATAATGAATATCATAGAAGTTTTATTAATATTGCGTATTATTAATTACATAAAATTGGGACCTGTATTTGGAAATCAGAGACAATATGGATATCATGGGTAGTATTGAGTATATTGCTAATACTATGAATGTATTCAAATTTTGAATTCCAAAATTCAAATGCAGTTTCATACCATTTCAAGCAGGGTGCAGAGCTCCAAATTCAAATGCAGTTTCATACCATTTCAAGCAGGGTGCAAGGCCACCGAATACAAATGCGTAACACCACACAAATCACAAAACAACACAAAACAACACAACTCAAAACAACACAAAACAACACAAAACAATAAAACCACATAAAACCATAAACCACATAAAAACAATTTAAAACAGCCCTCATAGTTCAGTAGGTATTCTGCAGATATTCAGTTTTCAGTTAATTCACAGCTCAGTCTGAGAGTCATGATCACTCCCTCCCCCATCTTGCAGATGAAAGGGCCACACTTCCGGGTTTCATAGTCTCCCCCTCCCACCGGAAGGGGCGTGGCCGCCATGGCAGTGATTGACAGGAGAGAGAATCTCAACATATTTTAAACACTAATAACTCTTTTATTTTTCATCGATGGAAAAAATCCTCTTGTCCTGCGCAGCGGAGGGGGACTCTGAGTAATATGGCTGAAAATCACAGCCGTAAATGGCAATGTTTTTTCTAAAATCAATATACAAAACAACGGGAAGTGGTCAAGATCAGACTTTTAGTAATATGGATAAAGTAATGGGAAAAAGCCATTGCTATAGGTGTTGGCTTATTTAGCATTTTAAAATGCTCAAAAATCCATTCATTATTACAAACTCTTTCCCCATGTGGGCACATTGTGCATAGTCTGTTTCTGTTCTCATCCAGATAAATAGACATTTATCATTTTCCGATGATATTGACCGATGGGGAAATGTTTACCAGGGCTGAAGAAAACCCTTTGGAATTTGGGATCTATCTGAAGTTGACTTCAGCCTGTCACTGTATTGGGCAGGCTTAAGAGTTAAGTTCTAGGCAACATGTCAGGGTAGGAGGTGAAGGGGTTCAGAATGGAGGAGGAGTATTACTCTGAGTTGGCATCCCATTTCACATTTCACCATCATCCCTCTTCGAGACATAGAGTCATAGAGTGATACTACGTGGAAACAGGACCTTCGGCCCAATTTGCCCAAATGTCCCAGCTACATTAGCCCACCTTCAAGGAACTATGCACCTGCACTCCCAGATCCCACTGCTCTACAACACTCCCCAGAGCCCATATCCGTCCAATCCAGTCCTATCCATGTACCCGTATAATTGTTTCTTAAATGTTGGGATAGTCCCAGCCTCAACTACTTCCACACACCCACCACCCTTTGTGTAAAAACGTTACCCCCACAGATTCCTATTAAATGTTTTCCCCTTCACTTAAAACCTGTGTCCTCTGGTCCTCGATTCACCTACTCTGGGCAAGAGACTCTGTGCATCTACTCGATCTATTCCTCTCATTATTTTTTCACCTCTATAAGATCACCGCTCATCATCCTGCATTCCAAGGAATAGAATCGCAACCTGCTCAACATCTCTCTATAGCTCAGACTCTCTATTCCTAGAAACATCCTCATACATCTTCTCTATACCCTTTCCAGCTTGACAACATCTTTCCTATAACATGGTGCCCAGAACTGAACCCAATATTCTAAATGCGGGCTCACCAATGTCTTATACAACTGCAGCATGACCTCACAACTTCTATACTCAATACTAACTATCTGCGACTCCAAGGAACCAACCAAAGGTTATTGCGAACCGAGCGGAGGTGTTGGGCAAAGCGGTCGCCAAGCCTACGCTTGGTCTCACTGGTGAGCAACACCTCCACTCGGTTCGCAATAACCAAACTGATCTCCCAGTGGCTCAGCACTTCAACTCACCCTCCCATTCCGAAACCGACCTTTCTTTCCTGAGCCTCCTCCATGGCCAGAGTGAGGTCCACCGTAAATTGGAGCAGCAGCACCTCATATTTCTCTTGGGTAGCTTACACCCCAGCGGTATGAACATTGACTTCTCCAATTTCAGCTAGTTCGTGCTTTCTCCTTCTTTCCCCTCCCCTTCCCAGCTCTCCCACTGCTCACTGTCTCCGCCTCTTCATTTCTTCTTCCCACCAACCCCCCCACCCCCACATCAGTCTGAGGAAGGGTTCTGACCCGAAACGTCATCTATTGCCTTCGCTCCATAGATGCTGCCTCACCTGCTGTTTCTCCAGCTTTTTTGCCTAGTTGACTTGATGTTCCTTTCCCCTCAAATAACCTGCTCCAGTCAACTTGAGCGAGACCTTCACTCATAGCCTCAAAGATGGCTTTACCCCAATTGAGCATTTTAACATGTGATCCCGCCATGTCTCTATCAAGTTTCTTGATCACTTTCAAGTTTCAAGTTTCTTGATCACTGGGACCTCTTTTGGGGAAGGCATGATCTGTACACAAAGGACGGGTTGCACTTGAGCCCGAGGGGGACCAATATCCTGGCAGGGAGATTTGCAAAGGCTACTGGGGAGACTTTAAACTAGAAAGGCTGGGGGGAGGGACTCGGGTAGAGGGGGCTAGGGGTCAGGGTGTGGGGCAAGAGGCAGAGAAGGGAAGCACTCGGATCCAAAATGTAGGCGAGAAAGATGAAAAAGATAATAGACTGAGAATAAGGGATGGTGGGTTTCTAAAATGTGTATATTTTAATGCTAGGAGCATTGTAAGTAAGGTGGACGAACTTAAAGCCTGGATTGACACCTGGAAATATGATGTTATGGCAATCAGTGAAACATGGTTGCAGGAGGGCTGTGATTGGAAACTAAATATTCCAGGATTTTGTTGCTTCAGGTGTGATAGAATTCGAGGGACCAGAGGGGGAGGTGTTGCATTGCTTGTCAGAGAAGATATTACAGCAGTGCTTTGGCAGGATAGATTAGAGGGCTCATCTAGGGAGGCTATTTGGGTGGAACTGAGAAGTGGGAACGGTGTAGCAACACTTTTTAGGGGTGTATTATAGACCGCCAAATGGGGAGCGTGAATTGGAAGAGCAAATATGTAAGGAGATAGCAGATATTAGTAGTAGGCACAAGGTAGTGATTGTGGGAGATTTCAATTTTCCAAAAATAGACTGGGAAACACATTCTGTAAATGGGCTGGATGGTTAGGAGTTTGTAAAATGTGTGCAGGATAGTTTTTTGCAGCAGTACATAGAGGTATCGACCAGAGAAGGGGCAGTGCTGGACCTCCTGTTAGGAAATGAGGCAGGTCAGGTGACGGAGGTATGCGTTGGTGAGCACTTCGGGACCAGTGATCACACAATACCATTAGTTTCAATATAATTATGGAGAGAGTCAGAACTGGACCTAGGGTAGAGATTTTTGATTGGAGAAAGGCTAACTTTGAGGGAACGCGTAAGGATTTTAAAGGAGTGAATTGGGATACTTTGTTTCATGGGAAGGATGTAGAGGAGAAATGGAGGACATTTAAAGGGGAAATTGTAAGAGTACAGAATCTTTATGTCCCTGTTAGGTTGAAAGGAAATAGTAAAAATTGGAAAGAGCCATGGTTTTCAAGGGAAATTGGACACTTGTTTCGAAAAAAGAGAGATATCTACAATAATTATAGGAGGCATGGAGTAAATGAGGTGCTAGAGGAGTATAAATAATGTAAAAAGAATCTTAAGAAAGAAATTAGGAAGGCTAAAAGAAGATATGAGGTTGCTTTGGCAAGAAAGGTGAAAGTAAACCCAAAGGGTTTCTACAGCTATATTAATAGCAAAAGGATAACGAGGGATAAAAATTGGACCATTAGAGAACCAGAATGGACAGCTATCTGCAGAGCCAAAAGAGATGGGGGAGATATTGAACAATTTCTTTTCTTCGGTATTCACCAAGGAGAAGGATATTGAACTCGGCGAGTTAAGGGGAAAGAGTAGAGTAGCTATGGAAACTATGAGATTCAAGGAGGAGGAAGTACTGACACTTTTGAAAAATATAAAAAGTGGATAAGTCTCCAGGTCCTGACAGGATATTCCCTAGGACATTGAGGGAAGTTAGTGTAGAAATAGCAGGAGCTATGACAGAAATATTTCAAATGTCATTAGATACGGGAATAGTGCCGGAGGATTGGCATACTGCGCATGTTGTTCCATTGTTTAAAAAGGGTTCAAAGAATAAACCTAGCAATTATAGACCTATTAGTTTGACGTCAGTGGTGGGCAAATTAATGGAAAGGATACTTAGAGATAATATATATAAGCATCTGGATAAACAGGGTCTGATCAGGAACAGTCAACATGGATTTGTGCCTGGAAGGTCATGTTTGACAAACCTTCTTGAATTTTTTGAAGCGGTAACTAGGGAAATTGATGAGGGTAAAGCAGTGGATGTTGTCTATATGGATTTCAGTAAGGCCTTTGACAAGGTTCCCCATGGAAGGTTGGTTAAGAAGGTTCAATCTTTGGGTGTTAATGGCGGAGTAGCAAGATGGATTCAACAGTGGCTGAATGGGAGATGTCAGAGAGTAATGGTGGATGGCTGTTTGTCAGGTTGGAAGCCGGTGACCAGTGGGGTGCCTCAGGGATCTGTGTTGGGTCCACTGTTGATTGTCATGTACATCAATTATCTGGATGATGGGGTGGAAAATTGGATAAGTAAGTATGCAGATGATACTAAGATAGGTGGTGTTGTGGATAATGAAGTAGATTTTCAAAGTCTACAGAGAGATTTGGGCCATTTGGAAAAGTGGGCTGATAGATGGCAGATGGAGTTTAATACTGATAAGTGTGAAGTGCTACAACTTGGCATGACAAATCAAAATAGGACGTACATGGTAAATGGTAGGGAATTGAGGAATGCTGTGGAACAGAAGAGATCTAGGAATAACTGTGCATAGTTCCCTGAAGGTGGAATCGCATGTAGATAGGGTGGTAAAGAAAGCCTTTGGTGTGCTGGCCTTTATAAATCAGAGCATTGAATATAGGAGTAGGGAAGTAATGTTAAAATTGTACAAGGCATTGGTAAGACCAATTCTGGAGTATGGTGTACAATTTTGGTCGCCTAGTTATAGGAAGGATGTCAACAAAATAGAGAGAGTACAGAGGAGATTTACTAGAATGTTGCCAGGGTTCCAGCAACTATGTTACAGAGAAAGGTTGAACAAATTAGGTCTTTATTCTTTGGAGCGCAGAAGGTTAAGGGGGGACTTGATTGAGGTCTTTAAAATGATGAAAGGGATAGACAGAGTTGACGTGGATACGTTTTTCCCATTGAGGGTAGGGAAGATTCAAACAAGAGGGCATGACATGAGAATTAAGGGACAGAGGTTTCGGGGTAACGTGAGGGGGAACTTCTTTACTCAGAGGGTGGTGGCTGTGTGGAATGAGCTTCCAGCAGAAGTGGTGGAGGCAGGATCGATTTTAACATTTAAGAGTAAAGTGGATAGGTATATGGACGTGAAGGGAATGGAGGGGTATGGTCTGAGTGCAGGTAGATGGGACTAGGGGAAAACAAATGGTCGGCACGGACTGGAAGGGCCGAGAGGGCCTGTTTCCGTGCTGTAATTGTTATATGGTTATATGGTTATATCCATAACGATCGTAATCCTGATCGAACAGTGGTCCCTGGTCCCGAAGTGCACCTCCACAAACACTTCAACTTGCCTTCCCAATTTCCCAAGACTACATCAAGAGTTGCCCTCTCATGTGTGGGACCCTCTACATATTGCTGGAGAAAACGCTCCTGTACACTTTTGAGAAAATGCACCCATCCTATTCACACTATGATTTTCTCAGTCAATATTGGGCAAGTTAAAATCCCTTACTGCAACAACCTTTTCGGTCAATGCGAGTCTGTCTCAGAAAAAAATCAACCAAATTAAGCCAATTCACCCACTGAGTCTATTTTGCCATTCAATCATGCCTGATCTATCTTTCCCTCTCAACCCCATTCTCCTGCCTCTTCCGTAACCTTTGACACACTCACTGCTCAAGAACCTGTCAATCTTTAACCTGCTTTAAAAATACTCAATGACTTGGCCTCCAGCTGTCTGCGGCAATTAATTCCACAGATTCGCCACCCTCTGGCTAAAGGAAATCCTCCTCATCTCTTCTCTAAAGGTACGTCCTTTTATTCTGAGGCTGTACCCTCTTGTCTTAGACTCTCTCATTATTAGAATCATCCTCTCCACATCCACTCCATCCAAGCCCTTCACTATTTGGTAAGTTTCAATGAGGTCCCCCCCTCAACCTTCTAAATTCCAGCGAGTACAGGTCCAGTGCCGTCAAATAATCATCATATGTTTACCTGGAATCATTCCTGGAATCATTCTTGTAATCCTCCCCTGGTCTCACTCCATCGCCAGCACATCCCCACTCAGATATGGGGCCCCAACTACTCACAATATTCCAACTGCGGCCTCACTAGTGCCTTATAAAGCCTCAGCATTACATCCTGTTTTTGCATTCTAGTTCTCTTGAAATGAATCTTCTTATCGAGTCCACACACAAGATTAGAAGTTGTTCAGCCAGAGCGGACACACATCTTGGCTTCTGCATACGATGGTGTCTGTCTTGCACTTCTAGTGCGTGGTAGTGGAAAGATTGGTGCAAACAGGGTCGCGATGTGAACACTCTTTCCTTGACCCCTTGAAATGAATGCTACCATTGCATTTGCCTTCCTCACTGCAAATTCAACTTGCAAATTAACACTTTAGGAATGTTGCTCCAGAATTCCCAAGTCCCTTTCCACCTCGGATTTCTGAATCTTCTCCCCATTTAGAATATAGTCCATGCCTTTATTCCTGCTACCAAAGCACATGACTGCACACTTTCTACACTGTATTCCATCTGCCACTTCTCTACCCACTCTCCCAACCTGTCCAAGTCCTTCTGCAGACTCCTTGCTTTCTCTAATCCACCTATCTTTGTATCATCTACAAACTTAATCACAAAGTCATCAATCCCATCATCCAAATCATTGGTATGCAACATGCAAAGTAAGTGCCTCAACAATGGCAGCTAACCAGAAAAAGCCCCCTTTATTCCCACGCATTGCCTTCTGCCATTCAACCGATCTTCTAGCCGTGCTAATATCTTCCCTCATGGGCTCTCACCTTTAGCCTTCTGAACAACATCCACTGTCTATCCTATTATTTACTTCCTCAAGAAATTCCAACAGATTCATCAGACATGATCCCCCCTTCACAAAACCATGCCGGCTTTAGCCTATTTTATCAAGTGCTTCTAAGTACTTGGAAACCTCATCTTTAAAACCTTTCCATCCATTGAAGTCAGGCAAACTGGCCTATAATTTCCCCTCTTTTGCCCTACTTCCTTCTCGAACCATGGAGTAACAATTTTCCAGACCTCTGGGACCATTCCCGACCTTAGTGATTCTTGCAAGGCCACCACTAATGCTTCCACAATCTCTAAAGCAATCTCTTTCAGAAATCTGGGCCAGGTGACTTATCCACCTTCCGACTTTTCAGCTTTCCAAGCATCTTCTCCATGGTAATAGTAACTCCACTAACTTCTGCCCCTGGCTTTCTTGTCCAATGCCTCATTGGTCAATGTGACTTTCTGGCACATTGCTGGTGTCGCCCACTCTGAAGCCTGACACCTATAAAATTTGTCCACCATTATGTTATTCCCCATTATTACTTCTCTAGCATCATTTTCCATTGGTCCAGTGTCCACTCTGGCCTCCCCTTCACTCTTTATTATCAGAAGAAACTTTTGCTATCTTTTATATTATTGGCCAGCTTACCTTCATATTTTATCTTTTCTCCACATTGCCATTTTAGTTACCTTCTGTTAGTTTTTAAAAGCTTCATAATCATTTAGCCTGCTGCTAATCTTTGCAATATTATACGCCTTCTCTCTTAATTTGTGCTGTCTTTGACTTGCTTTGTCATCCGTGGTCACCTCATTCTCCCCATAGAATCTCTATTTCTCAAAGGACCCTGCATCTTCCGAATTACTCCAAGAAAGTCCAGCCATTGCTGTTCCACCATCATTCCTGCTAGGGTTCCTTTCCAGTCAATTTTAGCCAGCTTCTCCCTCATGCCTCTGTAGTCACCTTTACTCAACAGTAATGCCGACACATCTGTTTTCATCTACTCCCTCCCAAATTGCAGGTGTCATTTTACAATATTTTACCTTTAGCTTCCTACTCAAATTTGGCTTGTTACACACCACCAAATCCAGAATTGTCTTTTCCCTAGTAGGCTCGATATCAAGTTGCTCTAAGAAATCATCTTGTAAACACTCTGCAAATTCCTTCTTTTGAGATCCAGTACCAACTTGATTTTCCCAGTCTACCTGCATATCAAAATGCCCCATGACCACTGTGACATTGCCTTTCATACATTAAAGGAGATGTATCTCCTGATGTAATTTGTACCCTACATCCTGGCTAGTCTTTGGAGGCCTGTGTATAACTCCCATCATGGTATTTTTCCCTTGCAGTTTCTTAACTCTACCCACACAAATTAAACATCTTCTGATCCTATGTCATCCTTTGTCAAGAATTTAATTTCATTCCTTACCAGCAGAGCCACTCCACCCCCTTTGCCCATCTGCCAGTATTTTTGATAGGATGTGTATCCTTGGATTTTCAGCTCCCAGCTCCGATCCTCTTTCCAGTCATATCTCTGTGATGTCCACAACACCATACCTACCGATTTGTAACTGCACCATAAACTTTGTTCCATATGCCATGTTATACCTTCAGTATTCACCACCCTTCTTCTCAAATTGGTCCTCATTTTGCCTGACCTGACTTGGCCACCAGTGTTTTATCACATTTGAACCCCAATCACTTTTGAAAACTCAACAAATTTCTCTTGGACTAAAGTGTGAGCAATTATGCGGTTGTCTGGCAATGGTGCTGCCTCCACAGAATGATGAATTTTCTTTATTCTAAATCCACAATTGTTGTCATAGAATCATAGTCATACAACTTGGAAGTGTGTCCTCCGCCTTCAACCAAGATGATAAAAAAGCTATACAAAATAGTTGCAATGGCATCATAATGTTGTAAACTACTGGATAACACAATGACATTAACACAAATATAATAATAATATGAAGTACAGGAAAAAGCTCAAGAACCTTGAATCTTGTTGTCAGGACAACAACCTAGTTCCTAACATCAGATTAAGATTATTAATTTAAGAATGCTAACTGCCATCATTTATCTTTATGGACATTGTCAATTTAAATTAAAATTGAACGTATTAAAATAACTGCATGGCATATATTTTAAGTGATCATAAATAGGTAGCCTAAAATTATTTTCCATGCTGTACGTTCATGATAAGATGCATAAAAGTGAGTACAAAATATAAAAGCAGAAATGTAACATATTTTAGCAGATACCTGAGCCAGGAGATAAACCTGAAATTACTTCAGGAGACCATTATACAGTCTTTGGCAACTGCACTGAATACAGATAGCTCAATAAGAAATACTTGGAGGAATAATATTGTTGATGGAGGCTAAATGGCCACTGGATTTTTGTAAGAATTTACATGGTGTATGGCAGTGGGTTATCACCAGATACATAAAAGTGTTGAGAACCTGGAGTAAATTACCCAGCCAGACATTTCACTGCTATTTATGGAGTGAGTTGACTGCCCATGTGAAGTCACTGTAAATCAGTTCATCCCACCTCAGGCAACATGTGAGGCATTATTCAACTGAAATCCCTGAGAAAGTGTCAGTACGGATTAGAATGATACTCAGCGGAAAAGATGGATCTGCACTTTTCACTCACAAGTATTAAAGGTTTTTTTTTAATTTGTCCTTCCATTAAAAAAATGAACATGTTTCACAGGCAGAATGTCCCGAAGACCACCCACAGATGCTCAGCACAAGAGCAGGGTGCAGGTTTGTGACCAGACACCGGGGGGAGCTTGAGAGCAAAGTCCAGCCCGCTCTGTTTAAGAGCAGCGAACACATTAAAACAACTTCAGTCATGAATTTGGGGGTTACACAAAAAGCTGGAGAAACTCAGCGGGTGCAGCAGCATCTAAGGAGCGAAGGAGATAGGCGACGTTTCGGGTCGAGACCCTTCTTCAGACTGGTCAGGGATCAGGGAAACGAGAGATATAGACGGTGATGTGGAGAGATAAAGAACAATGAATGAAAGATATGCAAAAAAGTATCGATGATAAAGGGAACAAGCCATTGTAAGCTGTTTGTGGTGTGAAAATGAGAAGCTAGTGCGACTAGGGTAGGGGAGGGAGATAGAGATAGAGGGAATGCCAGGGCCCGAGGGCTGAGGGAGAGGGTGGGAAGGGGAGGAGACAGCAAGGGTTAACAGAATTGAGAAAATTCAATGTTCAAGCCCAGAGGATGCAGACTCCCCAAGCGGAATATGAGGTGCTGTTCCTCCAACTTGCGGTGTTGCTCACTCTGGCCGTGGAGGAGGCCAGGACCGAGAGGTCGGATACGGAATAGGGAGGGGAGTTGAAGTGCTGAGCCACCGGGAGGTCGGGTTGGTTTTTGCGGACCAAGCGGAGGTGTTCGGCGAAACAATCGCCAAGCCTCCGCTTGGTCTCACCGATATAGATCATCTGCCATCTGGAGCAGCGGATGCAGTAGATGAGGTTGGAGGAGGTGCAGGTGAACCTCTGTCGGACCTGGAAGGACTGCTTGGGTCCCTGAAAGGAGTGGAGGGGGGAGGTGAAGGGACAAGTGTTGCATTTCTTGCGGTTGCAAGGGAAAGTGCCTGGGGAAGGGGTAGAGCGGGAGGGAAGGGAAGAATTGACAAGGGAGTTGCGGAGGGAGCGGGTCTTTGCGGAAGGCAGACAGGGGGGGGAGATGGGAAGATGTGGCGGGTGGAGGGGTCTCGTTGGACGTGGCGAAACTGGGCGGAGGACTATGTGTTGTATTTGCCGGCTGGTGAGGTGAAAGGTGAGGACCAGGGGGACTCTGCCCTGTTTGCGAGTGGGGAATGGGGAGAGAGAGGGCAGTGTTGCGGGGTATGGAGGAGACCCTGGTGCGAGCCTCATCAATAGTGGGGGAGGGGAATCCCCGTTCTCTGAAGAATGAGGCCATTTTGTGATGACCTGGTGTGGTACACCTCATCCTGGGAGCAGATGCGGCGTAGACGGAGGAATTGGGAATAGGGGGATGGAGTCCTTACAGGAAGCCATGTCGGAAATGGTCCAAGTGTATTTGAGTGCCGGATGGAAGTTGGTGGTGAAATGAATGAAGTCAGTCAGTTGTGCGTGGGTGCAGGAGGTGACACACAAAGCAGTCGTCGATGTAACGGAGGTGGAGGTCGGGGATGGGGCCCTGGTACGCCGAGAACAAGGATTGTTCGACGTACCCAACATAGAGGCAAGCGTAGCTGGGGCCCATGCGTGTGCCATAGCTACGCCTTGTGTTTGGAGGAAATGGGAGGAATCAAAAGAGAAGTTTTGAGGGGTAAGGACCAACTCGCTAGGCGGAGGAGGGTGTCAGTGGACGGGTATGGGTTGCTCCTCTGGTCGAGGAAGAACCGGAGGGCTTTGAGACCATCCTGGTGGGGGATGGAGGTGTAGAGTGACTGGACGTCTATGGTTAAGATGAGAGGATGGGGGCCTGGAGAATGGAATGCACGGAGCCGACGGAGAGTGTCTGAGGTGTCTTGAACATAGGTGGGGAGGGATTTAACAAAGGGGGATAGGATGGCGTCAAGGTATGTAGAAATGTGTTCGGTGGGGCACGAACAGGCAGAGACAATGGGTCTGCCAGGGCAGTCGGGTTTGTGGATTTTGGGGAGAAGGTAAAATCGGGCCGTGCGGGGCTGGGAAAAACGATGAGGTCGAAGGCTCAGGGGGGGGGAGTAGGGAGCCGGAGCTGATGAAGTCGGTTTTATGGTGCTCGAGATGGTGGCCTGCTGTTCGTCAGTGGGCTCATGGTTGATCATCAGTCATGAATGCCCACAGGAGCATTCCCTGGTGACTACGTTTGCAGGAAGTGTGTCCAGCTGCAGCTCCTGGCAGACCGCATTGAACGATTGGAACTGCGGCTGGATTCATACTGGAGCATCCATGATGCGGGGAAAGTCGTGGATAGCACGTACAGTGAGTTGTCACACCGCAGGCAAAAGGCAAGCAAGAGGACAAGAAGGGAACGGGTGGCCAATAGCCAGCGAAGCAGTAGGCAGGTAGTGCAGGAGTCCCCTGCGGTCATCTCCCTCCTAAACAGGTATACCATTTTGGATACTGTTGAGGGAGATGGCTCATCAGGGGAATGCAGCAGCAGCCAGGTTCATGGCACCATGGGTGGCTCTGCAGCACATGAGGGGGGAAAAAAAGAGGGGAAGGGCAATAGTAATAGGGGATTCAATTGTCAGGGAATAGATAGGCGTTTCTGCGGCCGCAAACGAGACTCCAGGATGGTATGTTGCCTCCCTGGTGCAAAGGTCAGGGATGTCACTGAACGGCTGCTGAACATTCTGGAGGGGGAGGGGGAACAGCCAGTTGTCGTGGTGCATGTTGGCACCAAACGATATAGGTAAAAAAAGGGATGAAGGTCCTACAAGGTGAATTTAGGGAGCTAGGAGATAAACTTAAAAGTAGGACCTCAAAGGTAAGTAATCTCCGGATTACTACCAGTACCACGGGCCAGTCAGAGTAGAAATAGGAGGATAATGCAAATGAATACGTGGCTTGAAAAGTGGTGCAAGGGGGAGGGATTTCAAATTTTTAGGGCACTGGGACCAGTTCTGGGGGAGGTGGGACCGGTACAAACAGGACGGTTTGCACCTGGAATGGAATGGAACCAATGTTCTTGGGGGAGTGTTTGCTAGTGCTGTCGGGGAGGATTTAAACTAATGTGGCAGGGGGATGGGTACAAGAGCAGAGAGGCAGGAGGGTGTAAAATGAGGGTAGAAGCATTAGGTAGCAAGGTGAAAAGTAAAAGTGGCAGGCAGACAAAACCAGGGCTAAAATCAAAAAGGGCCACTGTTCAGCAAAAATTGTATAAGGGGTAAGTGCGTTGTAAAGACAAGCCTGAAGGCTTTGTGTCTCAATGCAAGGAGTATTCGTAATAAGGTGGACGAGGTTGAACGTGCAGATAGATATTAATGATTATGATGTAGTTGGGATCACGGAGACATGGCTCCAGGGTGACGTAGCTGGGAGAGCTGAACATCAGGGATATTCAATATTCAGGAGGGATAGAGAGAAAGGAAAAGGAGGTGGGGTAGCGTTGCTGGTTAGAGAGGAGATTAACGCAATGGAAAGGAAGGACATTAGCTTGGAGGATGTGGAAATCGGTATGGGTAGAGCTACAAAACACTAAGGGGCAGAAAACGCTGGTGGGTGTTGTGTACAGGCCACCTAACAGTAGCAGAGAAGTTGGGGATGGTATCAAACAGGAAATTAGAAATGCGTGCGACAAAGGCAAAACAGTTATAATGGGTGACTTCAATCTACATATAGATTGGGTTAATCAAATTGGCAGGGGTGCTGAGGAAGAGGATTTTTTGGAATGTATGCGGGATAGTTATCTAAATCAACATGTACAGGAACCAACGAGAGAGCAGGCTATTTTAGACTGGGTTTTGAGTATGAGAAGGGTAATTAGCCGTCTTGTTGTACGTGCCCCCTTGGGCAAGAGTGACCATAATATGGTTGAGTTCTTCATTAGGATGGAGAGTGACATTGTTAATTCAGAAACAATGGTTCTGAACTTAAAGAAAGGTAACTTTGAGGGTATGAGACGTGAATTGGCCAAGATTGACTGGCAATTAATTCTAAAAGGGTTGACGGTGGATATACAATGGAAGACATTTAAATGGATGAACTACAAAAATTGTTCATCCCAGTTTGGCAAAAGAATAAATCGGGGAAGGTAGTGCATCCGTGGATAACAAGGGAAATCAGGGATATATCAAAGCAAAGGATGATGCGTACAAAGTAGCCAGAAAAAGCAGCATACCAGAGGACTGGGAGAAATTCAGAGACCAGCAGAGGAGGACAAAGGGCTTAATTAGGAAAGGAAAAATAGATTATGAAAGAAAACTGGCAGGGAACATAAAAACTGACTGCAAAAGTTTTTATAGATATGTGAAGAGAAAAGAGGTTAGTTAAAAAACAAATGTAGGTCCCTTGCAGTCAGAAACTGGTGAGTTGATCATGGGGAACAAGGATATGGCGGACCAATTGAATAACTACTTTGGTTCCGTCTTCACTAAGGAAGACATAAATAATCTGCCTGAAATAGCAGGGGGACTGTGGGTCAAAGGAGGAATTGAGTGAAATCCAGGTCAGTCGGGAAGTGTGTTGGGTAAATTGAATAGATTAAAGGGCCGATAAATCCCCAGGGCCAGATAGGCTGCATCCCAGAGTACTTAAGGAAGTAGCTCAGGAAAAGTGGATGCATTAGTGATAATCTTTCAAAACTCTTTAGATTCTGGAGTAGTTCCTGAGGATTGGCGGGTAGCAAATGTAACCCCTCTTTTTAAGAAGGGAGGGAGAGAGAAAACGGGGAATTACAGACCAGTTAGTCTAACATCAGTAGTGGGGAAACTGCTAGAGTCAGTTATTAAATATGGGATAGCAGCACATTGGAAAGTGGTGAAATCATTGGACAAAGTCAGCATGGATTTACAAAAGGTAAATCATGTCTGACGAATCTTGTGGAATTTTTCGAGGATGTAACTAGTAGCGTGGATAAAGGGAGAACCAGTGGATGTGGTATATCTGGACTTCCAGAAGGCTTTTGACAAGGTCCCACATAAGAGATTAGTATACAAACTTAAAGCATACGGTATTAGGGGTTCAGTAGTGATGTGGATAGAGAAACTGGCTGGCAAACAGGAAGCAAAGAGTAGGAGTAAACGGGTCCTTTTCACAATGGCAGGCAGTAACTAGTGGGGTACCGCAGGGCTCAGTGCTGGGACCCCAGCTATTTACAATATATATAATGATCTGGATGAGGAATTGAAGGCAATATCTCCAAGTTTGCGGATGACACTAAGCTGGGGGGCAGTGTTCGCTGTGAGGAGGATGCTAGGAGACTGCAAGGTGACTTGGATAGGCTGGGTGAGTGGGCAAATGTTTGGCAGATGCAGTATAATGTGGATAAATGTGAGGTTATCCACTTTGGTGGCAAAAACAGGAAAGCAGACTATTATTAAATGGTGGCCGATTAGGAAAAGGGGAGATGCAGCGAGACCTGGGTGTCATGGTACACCAGTCATTGAAAGTAGGCATGCAGGTGCAGCAGGCAGTGAAAAAAGCGAATAGTATGTTAGCTTTCATAGCAAAAGGATTTGAGTACAGGAAGCAGGGAGGTTCTACTTCAGTTGTACAGGGTCTTGGTGAGAACCACACCTGGAGTATTGCGTACAGTTTTTTGGTCTCCAAATCTGAGGAAGGACATTATTGCCATAGAGGGAGTGCAGAGAAAGGTTCACCAGACTGATTCCTGGGATGTCAGGACTGTCTTATGAAGAAAGACTGGATAGACTCGGTTTATACTCTCTGGAATTTTAGGAGATTGAGAGGGGATCTTTATAGAAACTTACAAAATTCTTAAGGGGTTGGACAGGCTAGATGCAGGAAGATTGTTCCCGATGTTGGGGAAGTCCAGGACAAGGGGTCACAGCTTAAGGATAAGGGGGAAATCCTTTAAGACCGAGATGAGAAAGACTTTTTTCACACAGAGAGTGTGAGTCTCTGGAACTCTCTGCCACAGAGGGTAGTTGAGGCCAGTTCATTGGCCTATATTTAAGAGTGAGTTGGATGTGGCCCTTGTGGCTAATGGGGATCAGAGGGTATGGAGAAGAAGGCAGGTACGGATACTGAGTTGGATGATCAGCCAATGATCATATTGAATGGCGGTGCAGGCTCGAAGGGCTGAATGGCTACTCCTGCACCTAATTTCTATGTTTCTATGTTTCTATGAAGTTGATCAGAGAAGTAATTTATTTTAAATATAATTAAAGGTCAGTTCGTGTTATAACTAATCTTGACCCTGTTTTAATTTCACTTCCTTAAATTTTGGATTATTACGATCTGTGAAAGAATTGCGTTACTTTATATTTAGATTAATAATGTACCTCTTGGTTCTAACCAGTATGACAAATTAAGTTTTCCCTTTGGTACTGATGCCTCCAAATCAGTATCCCCAATGATGTAATTAATATTAATTGACAGAAACATCAAAAGAAGCATATCTGAACCAATCCTAACAATTTTTATCTTTTATACGGAGAATAACATTCAATTTTTTTTTGCAAGTGTAATACATTTAAGTTTATAGAGCTCTCCCGAGTTTGCCCTGATTCGAACTTGGAGATTTACGGTAATGGCCACTCGTCGATTCTCGGGGCTCTCGTGGACATTTTTCAACATTGAAAAATCTTCACGAGTCTTCCAGTGCTTACCTGCCGTTAGCAAGTCTTCCCACGTGCCGTTAGCATTAGGAGCCGCTAAGTGACGTCCCCGAGCTCCGACGTACCCGCTACGTTCATTCTCCGTGCTTACCACGAGTTTGATTTTATTTAAACCCGGGAGAGCTATTGGAATGAACTCGTACCGTGGGACAGGGCTTTTACTGTTGGAACCTGTAATCCGGGCTGGGTCTGAACTGGGAAGAACCAGAGCTGGAGACGCCGACTACATTTTATCTCTGTACCGCCCAATCCCCTGACATCAGTCTGAAGAAGGGTCTCGACCCGACACGTCACCATTCCTTCTCTCCAGAGATGCTGCCTGTCCTGCTGGAATGTCATCTGTCTATTCCCCTCCACAAATGCTGCCTGACCCTCTGAATTCCTCCAGATCCTGTTTTTTTTCCCTCTGGAGCCCGTAGTTTCATCGCGTCTCCATTTTAGCGACACGGTACATGGACAAAGGAGCTGAACTGATCCTTAAATGACTGCATCACATGGCCCTATGACTGGCTTTCCCTTTGTCCCACGTAGTACTCTCATCCATTTTCTCTTTGATCTAGAGCAATTTGTTTTCCATCATTCTCAGTTCTGTTCAAGGGTCATCTATGGTTGAGCTGAGTTGAGTCTATTGTCATGTGCACCGAAGTGCAGTGAAAAGCTTTTGCCGCATGCATGTTGTAATGGACAACACGGATAGGCGACATTTTGGGTGGAGAGTCTTCTTCAGACTGATTACAGTAGGGGGGGGGGGGGGCAGGGTGAGAGCTGGGAGGTGGGGTAAAAAGTACAGCAAGTGATAGGTGGATTACAAGTGAGGGTGGGGGGGGGGGGGGGGGGGGGGGGGGGGGGGGGGGTAGGTTGGTAGATGATTGAACAAAGGCCAGAGATGAAAAGTGTGAGACTAGATAAGGATAGAAGAAGTGTGAAATACAGAGCCCGAGGAAGGAATATAGGTGGAACAGCGAGAAGGGGAAAAGGAGAAATAGGATGTGTATCTGGGTGGGGCACAGGGAAGTGAAGGGAAAGGGGGGACTGATATGTTTGCAGCTTTGTGACCTAAAATGGAAGAATTCTGTGGTCATACCATTCGGTTTTAAATTCACAAGTTCACAAGTTATAGTAGTAGAACTGGGCCATTCGGCCCATCGAGTCTACTCCACCATGCAATCATGGCTGATCTCTGCCTCCTAATACCAATTTCCTTCCTTCGTCCTTTAACCCTTGACACCCGTTCTAATCAAGAAACCAAGCGGAGGCGAGCTGCTGTTCCTCTGGTTTGTGAGTGGCCTCACTCTGTAAATGGAGGAGGCCCAGGACAGAAAGGTCAGTCTGCTAATGGAATGGCAAAGCTTGCTGGATCTTATCTCCCCTTCCCTGGTACTCCAGAGATGCTACATGACCTGCTGAGCAGCTCGAGCACGTTGTGTCTTTTCATAGGTCTCCCTCCCAATCTGCAGTATTGGAATTTAATGATGAGAATGAAAGGTGGTAATTATTGGAGGGCATATAAATTACGCTTAACAGTAGATTGGCTCAGTATGAGTACATTTCAGGTGGATAATAGTGTTGTCAATCAGTGGAAGTGTTATATGTCTAATTATTCATGTCCTCCTGATAATTGGTCTCAGCCTCAGGTTTAAGTTTTATAACAACTTGAATGTTACAGAGAGAAAAATCCGATCTAGACTTCGTTAAAAATATATCTATTTTAAAACATTTTTATTCAAATATAATGAGAAGTGCAGCAATTGAAATGTCATCCTCATTATTGGTATGTAAAGGCATCACTTTCCAGTCCTCACATTGAGTTTAGTTTAGTTTGGTTTAGTTTTGAGATACAGCGCGGAAACAAGCCCTTCAGCCCACCGAGTCCGTGCCAACCAGCGATCGCAGCACATTAACACTATCCTACACACACCAGGGACAATTTTTACATTTATACCAAGTCAATTAACATACAAACCTGCACATCTTTGGAGTGTGGGAGGAAACCAAAGTTCTCGGAGTAAACCTATGCAGGTCACGGGGAGTGCGTGCATACTCTGTACAGACAGCACCCGTAACAAGGATCGAACCCAGTTTGTACGGTGTGTTGGCGGAACTAATTGAGGATTGTTTCGATCCAAATTAATCCTGCTCTTTGATGATTCCTTATCCATTTGCACACATCAATATGAATTTATGCAGATAAATATGGCTGCTACAACTCCTCTGATTGTGCATTTAGGCCAACAAGATAAATAATACATTCCAAAATACCAATTCTGAAAGTAAGTTTGAAGCAAAGTTTGGAATTTGGGATTGATTGTAGGATCCCCTTAATTTTGATTTAATTCCTTGCAGAGTCAGAGCAGTAGATGAAGCACCCAAGCTTTTGAATTAATGAGGCACACAGTCATGTGTAAATGAAGAACTTGGAAGATACTTTCATTAATTCTAAAGAAGAACCAAAAGCCAGTTGGTTTTTAGATGTCACCTGATCTACATCGGCGAGACCAAGCGTAGGCTTGGCGATCGTTTCGCCGAACACCTCCGCTCGGTCCGCTTTAACCAACCTGATCTCACTGTGGCTCAGCACTTCAACTCCCTCTCCCATTCTGAATCCGACCTTTCTGTCCTGGGCCTACTCCATGGCCAGAGTGAGCACCACCGGAAATTGGAGGAGCAGTACCTCATATACCGCTTGGGCCGCAGTGGCTTGAACATTGACATCTCCAATTTCCGGTAGCCCTTGCTGTCTCCTCCCCTTCCCAGCTCTCCCTCAGCCCTCTGGTTCCTCCTCTTCCTTTCTTCCTCCCCCCCCCCCCTCCCCCCCACCCTACATCAGTCTGAAGAAGGATTTTGGCCTGAAACGTCACCTATTTCCTTCGCTCCATAGATGCTGCCGCACCAGCTGAGTTTCTCCAGCACTTTTGTCTACCTCCAAATGTATATCCCCTGACTCTCAGTGTGAAGAAGGGTCTCAACTCAAAACCTCTCTCCAGAGATGCTGCCTGTCCCATTCAGTTACTCCAGCATTTTGTGTCTATCTTAGGTTTAAACCAGCATCCTTCCTACACAGTTGCTACTTTTACTTGTCATATTAATAATTCAATCATGGGAAGGCCAATGCAACAATGGTGCTTCTGTTAACCATTGTTCATAGCTGTCCCTATTTAAGATGCAATCAGGTACTGCATACATCACCCAACAGTGCGGTAAGGTGGCGCAGCGGTAGAGTTGCTGCCTAACAGCGCCAGAGACCCGGGTTCGATCCTGGCTACGGGTGCTGTCTGTACAGGATTTGTACATTGTCTTCTTGACCATGTGAGTTTTCGCCGAGATCTACATGATCCTCCCACACTCCAAAGACGTACATGTCAGTAGGTTAAATTGACTTGGTAAATTGTCCCTGGTATGTGTAGAATAGTGTTAATGTGTGGCGATCGTTGGTCAGTGTGGACCCGGTGGGTCAAAGGGCCTGTTTCCATGCTGCATCCCTAAACTAAACTAAACTAATATTTCTATTGGAGGAGCGGGTGAATAGGAGTAAGAAAGTACCTTCATGCTCTGAATTCATGCCTCAGTTACACACTCTCCACGAAGATTACATTTGAAGCCTGACAATAAGCCTTTTTGTATTTTCAAAATCCAGCACAGATATAATCAACATGATTGCCCACATTTGGCAGATAAAAGGAGGTTTAGGAAATGAAGATGAGATAGAAGCTATTTAAAGCATTGACAAAGAAGATATCCCCAGTGTAAAATGCAACAGAATTGTAAACCTATTCTTTATAACAGGTTTATAATTTCATTAAATGTGATGCAGAGGAAATTCTGAGCATTAAATGAACATCTGGTCTGGTTTTAAAAAGGAAATACGAATTTCATTTTTTTAATGGAATCATCTGAACCGTGGGTTAAACCCTTTCTGGAGTGAAATTCATGATCTCAATTTGGAAAATGTTCAGAGTGGCATATCTGAAATTACTATATGGTTTAATTTTGCATTCTGTGAACTGTTTTAATATTTAGTACGAGAATTAATTGTATTTCCCCTGATTTACTTCAGCCCACCAACAGAAACACACATCGGTTATCCTCTGCGTACTGTTGGACCAGTGATGTATTCAGAATTATGTATTCACACAATCAAAGCCAATGAGAAGGAGAACCTTTGATAAATGTGTGAAATCATTCATTAACTGCTGTGGCTGATGAATCGGATAGATCTGATAACTAACACCAAATGCAACCAACATACTCACATGAGGTTGGACCAAGCCTATTTAACACATTGACCTTCATCAGATGGAGTATTGAATATAGAAGTTGGGTGGTCATGTTAAGATGTTGGTGAGGCGCATTTAGAGTATAGTGTTCAGTTCTGGGCACCATGTTATAGGAAAGATGTTGTCAAGCTGGATAGGGTACAGAGAAGATTTACAAGGATGTTGCCAGGACTAGAGGGTCTGAGCTAAGGGCAGAGGTTGAGTAGACTGGGACTCTATTCCTTGGAGCACAGTATGACGAGGGGTGATCACATAGAGGTGTATAAGATCATGAGAGGAATAGATCGAGTATATTCACAGAGTCTTTAAAAGAGCCAATCACTCGCACAGCATGGTATAACATATTTAGTAAAGATTACTCACAGTAGACTTCAGCATATTGTTAAGGCAAGCGTAGCAGCTATTCGACTAACAGTATGAACTGAATTCGGATAATATAAATCGCATGGTAGGTGGAGCTTCTACTAATAAACACTACAATTGGTTAGTATGAAGTAACCAATCTACATCTTTCCTTGTAGAAATGAAATAAAGCACAACCAAATGCGAGCCAATAAACAGAAACACATTAATACGTGATTGCTAAATAATACGGTACCCGAAGCGCTAATAACGCACACAGCAACGTATGGGTGATTACACAAAATCTCCATGTCTAAGGGGAGGCCTACAGACCCGTCCGGCGAGCGTTCGGTATAAATGCGCGTCTCCTTCTTTCACCAGGGAAGTAACCGGGGATGGTGCAGGAGACCAGTAGAATGGAGGCGGCGAAACTGGAGAGCGGGGCGCTGAACGCTGTGAGAAGCCGTAGGGGGCACAGTCAGTGGGTTCTGAGCTGTCTATGGCAAAATTTGCCACTAATGTAAAAAATTTAACCACTTCATGAAATGTTGCCGTTCTCATGCGGCTAGTTCTTTCCCAAGACAAAATGTGCACCTGTTAAAACATGAACCTACTGATATCGAGTTCCGAGAGCTGGAAGCGCCATCCCCTGCTCTCCTCCCTGCGAGCCAAGATAACAGTTCAGACATTCACTCCCTGCTTCCTTCCACTAACAAGCAACTTGATCCCAACTTGACAACCAATCTACAGAGTCTCTTGCCCAGAGTAGGTGAATTGGGGACCAGAAGGTGTAGGTTTAAGGTGAAGGGGAAGAGATTTAACAGGACTCTGAGGGGTAACTTTTTCACCCAAGGGGTGGTGGAAGTATGGAACAAGCTGCCAGAGGAGGTAGTTGAGGCTGAGACTATCACAACATTTAAGAAACAGTTAGACAGGTTTGGAGGGATAGGACAGGTTTGGGAGGGATATGGACCAAATGGTGGCAGGTGGGACGTGTAGCTGGGACATGTTGGCCAGTGTGGGCAAGTTGGGCCAAAGGGCCTGTTTCCAAGCTGTATAACTCTATGACTATGATTCTATGGATTTGCGGAACTCTTCTTAGAAAACAAACATAGATTTTACTTAACGAGTAGAAGTAAATTCTTAAGAGGCAATTGATGATTAATTTATTGTATTTCTGCTAGGAACCTAAACATTAGCTGGGATGATGAGATTGAGCCTCTGGTAAGGGAAAAGGAGGCATGAGACAGGTATGGGCAGCTGGGATCAAGTGTATCCCTAGAAGGTTTCAGGATCTTAGGAGCATACTTAAGAAGGAAATGAGGAGGGTAAGAAAGGGATAGGAGATAGCTCTGACAGATAATATTAAGGAAAATCCATTGAGATTTTATGCACAGTAAGGAAAATAATGTAACTAAAGAGAGAATAGGGCCCCCCAGAAACTAAAGTGGTCATCTCTTTGTGGATGGTCCTTCATGGAGATGGCCATGGTCCTCGATGATTTTTATCGTGAAGAAAGGCATGAGGACTGGGAAATCTGGGACAGTTAATGGAGATGTCTCAAGGACAGTCCGTAATACAGTTGAGGTGCTGATTCTATAAGCCGTATGAAGGTAGATAAATGTCCTGGGCCTTATCAGATATATCTAAGGACACTTTGGTAAGGTAGAAAATAAATTGCAGATGCTCTGGCTGAGATATATGAATCATCATTAGACACTGGAGAGGTGCCAGAAGACTGGAGGTTTGCTAATGTTGTATTTATAATTAAGGGCTGCAAGATAAAGTCTGGAAACTGTAGACCAGTGAGCCTAACCTCTGTGGTAGACAAGTTACTGGAGAGTATTCTGAAGCATAAGATATATATGCATTTAGATAGATAGGCACTTATTGGGGATAGTCATCATGGTTTTGCACTTGGGAGATCGTGTCTTATGTATCTGATAGTTTTTTGAAGTAACCAAAAGCGTTGATGAAGACAAAGGTGTAGATGTTGTCTATGTGGACTTCAGTAAGGTATTTGATAAGTCTCTGCATGAAAGGTCAGATCACAAGGGATCTATGGGGAACAACTGACTGGATATAGTCTAAAGAAGGGTCTCAACCCGAAACGTCACTCATTCCTTCGCCTCAGAGATGCTGCCTGTCCCGCTGAGTTACTCCAGCTCTCTGTGTCTATCTATGACTGGATAGAGAACTGGAAGGAAACTGTGCGAGATGATTTTTCGGACAGGTGGCCTATGATTGGTGTTGTGCCTCGGGGACAGGTGCTGGGCCCATTGATGTTCATGGCTTATTTCAATGATTTGGATGGTAATATAGAGGGCATTATTGGTAAGTTTGCACTAAGTGGGTGGTGTCATAGGTAGTGAAGTGGGTTATCAAAAATTACAGAAGGACCTGGATCAGTTGGCAAGGGGGAATTAAGGAATGGTTAATGGAGTTGTGGCACAGAGGGATCTGGGAGTTCCGGTACATAGTTCCTTAAAAGTGGCATCGCAGGTAAACAGTGTGTAGAAGGCTTTTTGTACATTGGCCTTCATCAGTCAGGGTCTTGAGTATAGAAGTTGGCATGTTACGTCACAGTTGTACAAAACATTGATGAGGCCGCATTTGGAGTATTGGGTTCGGTTTTGGATAACCCTGCTGTTGGAAGGATATTGTTAAGCTGTAAAGAGAGTGGAGAAGATTTATGAGGATGTTGCCAAGACCTGAGGGACTGAGTATAGGGAGAGGTTGGGCAGGATTGGACTTTATTCTTTGGAGAGCAGGAGGATGAGGGGAGATCTTGTTGAGGTACATAGGATTGTGAGGGGAATAGATAGGGTGAATGCATAGAATGTTTTATCCAGAGAAGGGAAATAAAAAACTAGAGGACATAAGTTAAATGCGAGAGGGAAAATATATTATATGAACTTGAGGGGCAATCTTTTCTCCACTATCTTTACTATTAAATATTTTATGCAGTGTTAGAGTTGTGGCCTTACAGCGCCAGAGACCCGGGTTCAATCCGGACTATGGGTGCTGTCTGCATGGAGTTTGCATGTTCTCCCTGTGACCTGCATGGCGTACAGGTTTGAAGGTTAATTGGTTCTGTAAAATTGTAAATTTGCCCTAGTGTGTGTGGGATAGTGTTAGTGTGTGGGGATCGCTGGTCGGCGTGGACTTATTGTGCCGAAGGGCCTGTTTCCTCGCTGTATCTCTAAACTAAAGCAACTGGACCGCCATGGGACACATGCGAGGAACCTGTTTGTTGATTTTAACTCTGCATTCAACACCATTGAGCCAGAGCTACTAAACTCCAAACTTTCTGAGTTGACTGTGCCTGAACCCCTCTGTCGGTGGATCACCAACCTCCTGACTGACAGGAAGCAGCATGTGAGGCTGGGAAAGCAAATCTCGGATGCGCAAAACACTCAGCATAGGAGCAGCTCAAGGCTGCGTACTCTCTCCTCTCCTCTATTCTCTCTACACCAACGACTGCACCTCCACAGACTCCTCTGTCAAGCTTCATCAAGTTTGCTGATGACACAACCCTGATTGGACTGATCCAGGATGGGGAGGAATCTGCCTACAGACAGGAAGTGTCACAGCTGGCATCCTGGTGCCGTCGCAACAACCTAGAGCTCAATGCTCTTAAGACAGTGGAATTGGTTGTAGACTTTAGGAGAGCTCCCCCTCCATGGACTCCAGAATGTCAAAGCTACCACAGCCAGACATAAGAACTTTTTATCCACGAGTAGTTGCTCTACTCAACAACCAAAAATCTGTAGCCTCCCTTGGAACTGGTATTTTGTTGGTTCACATGCTTGATCAATGGTGTTTTATCATTAATGTTTCATTATTATTAATGTTTAGTGTTTTCTGAGTCATTCATAACTGTCACTGTATGTCATGTTGTTACTTGTGGGCAGAGCACCAAGGCAAATTCCTTGTATGTGATTACTTGGCCAATAAACTTACTTACTTACTAAACTAAACTATTAAGCCACATTAGAGTTGATCTTTCAATTTTCAGTATGGAACCTGAGTAGAATATTGGAAATATACTGCAAAACACTAACTGCTGGAAGAACTCTGCACATTTGTCAGCATCTGTGGAGGGAAGTGGACTTATATGTTTTAGCAGCAGTTTGCTATTTGCTCAAGATTCCAGCATCCACAGCCTGTGCTGTCTTGACGATAGACACAAAATGCTGGAGTAACTCGGTGGGACAGACAGCATCTCTGGAGAGAAGGAATGGGTGACATTTCGGGTCAAGATCCTTCATGAAACATCGCCCATTCTTCTCTCCAGTAATGCTGCCAGTTCCGCTGAGTTACTCCAGAATTTTGTGTCTATTTTTTCATAAACCAGCATCTGCGGTTCCATCCTACAGGTCTCTGGTGTCTCCATTAGAAAATACACTGATACTACAAGCACAAACCAGTCACAATTCCTCAGCCAAGCCACATTGAACACCATCAGTAGCCAGCTTCAACCCTGAGTGTTACCAAAGTCACGTGTGTCCCTCTTTCCCTCAGGTTTATTGGCTCGAATAGCAACAGAGTCTGGCACTTACATGAGAAAGGACATATTGTTTGCTCTCCCCCTCCATCAAACCCCTTGAACAAGAACTTTTGAATTGCAAGAAACTCACAAAGCACAAAATGCAATAAATAACTTCAGTGACTTCAGTTTAGAGATACAATGCAGAAACAGGCCCTTTGGCCCATCGAGTCTGTTCCGACCAGCTATCCCCGCACACTAACATTAGTCCTACACACACTAGGGGCAGTTTACAATTTTACCAAAGCCAATCAACCTACAAACCCTTTACTTCATTGGAATATGGGAGGAAACCTGAGCTCCCGGAGAAAACCCATGCAGGTCACGGGGTGAACGTACAAACTCCATACAGTCAAGCACCCGTAGTCAGGATTGAACCCAGGTCTCCGGTGCTGTAAGGCAGCAACTCTACTGCTGCACCACTATGCCACCTTCTATGACTTGTACATTTTTCTTGAATGACAAACATAAACCAAAGACATTGAAAACTACAGCCGGCTTTATGTCTCAAAGAGATGAATGACATGGGCCGTGTATGGATGAAGATGATTTCTTTGATTTTCTCTGGAGACATTGGTGTTGCACAAATACTGAGCAAATAATTGTTGGTTATTAAACATGCTTATTCCAAAAGGTATTACGGAAGGGTTAACCTGTACCATTTCATTTCAGTGATTCATGCAAATGCCAAAGTGCTTGCTTTGGATATTTTATTTAACTTTGCAATTAAATGCCGTTGTGATTATTCTGAATCTGATTTGCATGTTAGCAAATCAAGAAATCAGCCTCAAATAGCTTTACCCTATTTCAATTATTCTGAACTCTAATCAAGGGGATGCAGCCAGGTGATACAGCAGGCAATTTACTTAAGATTGCTGCTTTCAAATTGCAGGGAACAATTCAAGTGTATTCTGCTTAACCAATTAATACTTTGCTTCCAACAGTACAGACTGCACGTGTGTGTACATTCATCAAGTACTATATATTGGAGTGGGCACAAACTAGGAAGATGACCACTTGGCTGTAGATGAGAAAGGGGCAACCAGGCATAGCATCATGCTCAGCTCTGAAGGTAACTCGTTGCAGGAGAGTGAAGTTTATGGTGCAGCGGTAGAGTTGCTGACTTACAGCACCAGAGACCCAGGTTCGATCCCGACTATGGGTGCACGTCTGCATGGAGTTAGTATGTTCTCCCCGTGACCACGTCCGAGATCTTCGGCTTCCTCCCACACTCCAAAGACGTACAGGGTTGTAGGTTAATTGGCTTAGTATAAATGTAAATTGTCCCGAGTGTGTGTAGGATAGTGCTACTGCTGGTCGGGCCTGACTCATTGGGCCGAAGGGCCTGTTTCCGTGCTGTATCTCTAAACTATACTAAAATAAGCTATTACCTCTCCGACGTTGAAGTAATTAGTTTGAGTATGGGAAGGGATTTCTGCTTCTCCCATTTGTCCCATTTGTCCTTATTGACCCTACATTATTGCAGCTCTTCAGAATCTACACCCCATGTTTAATAACAAAATTGTCATGTTTGCTGCTTAGTCCAGCTCATGCTGCAAGCCATCACCAGAGTAACACAAACGCTTGAAACATGTGGATTTTACTTCGGAGTCACGTGAGTGACTACGTGAATAGAAGCCCGTACAGCCGTTGGTGCGTCATGACGTCAGACGTTGGTGCAGTCGGCCGGTTGGAGCAGCAGCGCTCCTCCAAGCGGTAAGTTTAAACGGAGGTAAGGTTTTTAAAACAATTTTACCACAGGTCATTTTCTGCGACGGTTTGGAGTTCTGGTAGATATGTTGCAGAAAGTGAAGAAGGTGTCGGCGAGGCGCTCCGGGGGTAGAAAGGAAAAGTGGCCAGGAGAGTGTTGAGGATGGAGGCCCGTCTGGTACACCTGGTCCGGTGCTGGCTACACAGCCAGTGGTTGCGGACCCACTGCCGGGGGGCAGTGGAGGCTTGTCAGTAGGGCGGGCGGCCACTGGCAAGTCTCTGTGGCCCGTAGATGAGTCGGGCCTGGAGGTTATCCTCCATAGGAGAGTCCGTTTTGCTCACGGCTCTCCCACGTCGAGATTTTATTACAAAAGAATGCTCGACAGGGACCAGCTCCGTGAGGAGAGTGGTGCCCAAGCCAGGCTGATGGAGAGCTTGTGCTAGCAGCACCTGTTTCAGGGCTGCAGAACTATCCTGCCTGTGAGGAGGATGTTCTATCAGGGCAGTTTGCTGACACTGATCTATGCTGGGGGAGAGCAGTAAAGGAGTTCGGTTGGAGGTAATTCCGAACATTGCTGGGAAGTTTGCTGAGCCTAGAGAGGCAGGAGAGGCGATTGATGTAGAATTGGCCAAAGCAATTCAGTATATGCTCTCCCACCAGTTACAGAGCTAGCTATGGATGAAGTAGCAAAAAACTATAAAGCTCCTGTTAATTGTGATCTCCTGAAGGTACCGGTGGTTAATCACCAAATTTGGTCACAGATGGGTATGCCTGCTAGGGCCCAGGAGATGAAGTTTTAAAAAGTGCTTAAACTGTTGTCAGCAGGTATTACAGCTGTGTTGAAAGTTATTGATACAAGCAATATGGTTGAAGCACACCAGGACAAACTGGGATTCCTTTGTAATGCATTTTTGAAATTAAAATATCAGGAGGGCCGCTATTAGGCCAGTGCTAATCCGAATTTGGCAAGTTTGTGCAAACCGACCAGTGTACCACCACGAAATCTGTTGTTTGGTGGTAACCTTGCAAAAAGGGTCAAAGACTGTCATGAGGTTGTTAAAACCATGGCCCTCATTAAGCCAGCTGGCAAGCAAGGCAAAAAAGGTTCTCTACAAGAGGTCGAGGACAACAAGGTCCACAAGGAAAGATGCAGGTAAGGAATATAACATTGACAGACGATGAATTAACTGATGTTCTTGTTCAAATTGGGGAAAGTTAAAATTGTTTCTCAAACAATGGCAGCAGTTGACATCAGATTTGTTCATATTTAGTAGTATTGAAGGGGTGAATTTTACTCTAAGGACAGTCTACCTAATTAACATTTTCCTAGTGGTAAACTTATTTTTTCAGATGAGGAAAATGTGCTTATTCAAGCAGAGATTCAGTCGTTACATAAGAAAGGGGTAATTGAGCCTTCTGTCTATCAAAGTCAACAATTTCTGTCAAGTATATTTCCCAGATCTAAAAAGACTGGGGGATGTAGAATTATTCTGGATTTATCGAGTTTGAACAAATTTGTTTGTTATAGGCATTTCAAAATGGAGACCTTTACCACGGCCAAACATCTAGTGTCCAAAGGGTGTTATATGGCAACCATTGATTTAAAGAATGCGTATTACTCAGTGTCTATTCATGGTGATGATAGAAGATATTTGAAATTTATTTGGATGACTCAGCTGTGGCAATTCAGGGCATTGCCGAATGGATTAACTTCAGCTTCTAGATTATTTACTAAATTGGTAAAACCTGTGTTAGCATTACTTAGAGCTCAGGGGCATGTGGTAATGGCCTATTTAGATGATATTCTGATTGTTGGAAAGACTCATGCTGAAACTCAATCATCAGTTTCAGTTGTTAAAATCACTTTTGAACAAATGGGATTTGTTATTCACCCAGATAAATCTAAATTATCACCAGTCCAAATTATTGATTATCTGGGATTTACCATTAATTCCAATCACATGTTGGTAACTTTGCCCAGGGATAAATTGAATCAGTTAATTGAGGACTGTGTTAATCTGGTTGGAGAACAACGGCCTTCGATTAGACAAGTAGCCAGGTTAATTGGGAAGTTTGTTGCAGCATTTCCAGCTGTGCAGTATGGTCCTCTGCATTATCAACAATTACAACGATCAAAGGAACAGGCACTGAGAATACAAAGGGGCCATTTTGATAGGCCTAAGCAGTTGTCAGCTGCGGCAATTGCTGACATACAATGGTGGATAGTACATGTTTCAAAAAGTTTTAGGAAGGTTTTTGGTGGAACCACCGTCACTGATATTACAGACTGATGTAAGTGCACTGGGTTGGGGGTGCAACAGATATGTCTTCTAGTTGTGGAGGCAGATGGAATGTGGATGAGACATCGCTTCCTCAATTAAGAGGGATTAATTATTTAGAGTTGTTGGGCACCTGGTATGGGCTCAAAGCTTATTGTTCTACAAGCAGGGACTTGCATGTGCAGGTCCAGATTGACAACACCACAGCAGTGGCATATGTAAACCACATGGGTGGAGTTAAGTCACAGTCTTGTGACAGACTGGCTAACCAGATTTTGGAGCGGTGTATTGACCAAATTATCTGGCTTTCAGCACTTTATTTGCCAGGAAGATTCAACACTGTAGCTGACACTAGGTCACGTCAGTTTAATAACAACATTGAATGGATGTTAAATCAGGATGTATTTAACCAAATGATTGTTCAGTATGGATTGCCAGATATTGACTTGTTTGCATCTCGATTAAATCATCAGTTACCTAGATATGTTTCATGGGAACCAGATCTTGGGGCAGTAGCAGTGGATGTGTTTTCGCTGCATTGGGGAGGAATGTTTGTGTATGTATTTCCTCCATTCTGTCTCATCAGCAGATGTTTGCAAAAGATCAAGGAGGACTCTGCTTCAGGGTTATTGGTAGTGCCAGATTGGCCTACACAAGCATGGTTTCCTGTTGTATTACAAATGGCTAGGGAGCCTTACATGATTATTCCCAGAATAAAAATCTACTGGTAAATCCAGTCACTGGGGATCAACATCCTTTACATGATCGTATTGAACTGTCAATTTGCAGATTTTAAGGAGGCCATACCTGGGGAGAGGACTGTCTCATCGGACTGTGGATGTTCTCACGTCGGCCTGCAGCATAGTACACAGCAGCAATATATCACCTATATAAGGAAGTGGGAGCAATTCTGCCTACAGCAGAATATTGTATATGACACTGCAGGGATCACGGACGTATTGGAGTTTTGTCAACTCTTTATTTCGACCAAAAATTAAGTTACAGTGCGATTAATTCAGCCAGAGGTGCTCTGTCTTCTTATTTACCTATGAATGCAGAATTGCATACAGTAGGGACACATCCGTTAGTTTCACGATTCATGAAGGGAGTTTTCAATTCTAATCCTCCTAAACCCAGGTATGCCGGTATTTGGAATGTGAGTGAGGTTCTTATGGTTCTTCGCCAGTGGGCTCCTGGTTACAAGCCTATCTATAGCCAAATTAACTATTAAGGTGGTCATGCTTATGGCGTTGGTTTTCAGCTCAATGTGTACAAACGTTGCAAAAGCTACGGCTAGATAGAATGCATGTGTCGGCAGATGCCATTATATTTTATGTCTATGATTTGCTTAAACATAATAGAAGAGGCAAGACAGGATGTAAGATTGTGTTTTCAGCATACCCCGCAGATGATCGCTTGTGTGTAGTCTCACATTTATCTTGTTACATTGAGATTACTAAACCTCTGAGAGGAACGGAGTTGGCTTTGTTTATTAGTCACAAAAAACCACACAGTAAGGTGTTCGGTGCAAACGATTTCAAGGTGGCTAAAGCAGGTCCTGGCAAGTGCTGGAATTGATACTGATAAATTCAAATCTCATTCCACCAGGGCAGGATCAACTTCCGCGGCAAGGGCGATGGACTTGCCAATAGACCATATCCTCGCGGCCGCAGGATGGTCCAGTGAGCTAACTTTTCTGAGGTTTTATCACAAGCCGATTTCAAGGCTCGGGGTGTTTGCTGATTCTGGTTTCAGTACTGTTATAATTTCCCCTGAGTTAGAGGGGTTTGTTATGATTTGTTTGTAAATAAACTGTTATTCATTTAACAAATGTTATTATTGATGCATGATTGATTGCTAACGACTTTGAGTCAATCCAGGCAGTGTGAACGTCGGATTTGGGTCTGCGGCGTGAATTCACAGTGCTTTGAAATCTTCACGTAGTCACTCACGTGACTCCGAAGTAAAATAGTAAGATTAAACGAGAACTTACCAGTTTGAAGTTTGATCTTTATTTTATGAGGAGTCGAGTTGAGGGACTACGTGCCCTCCGCTCCCACCCTCATAGATCTCATCTGGTAGTTCTAGTTTTATCATCTTACCATTATACTTCGGTCATTGTTAGCTGTGAATTCATTCCGCTGCTTTGAAGATTGACGCACCAACGGCTGTACGGGCTTCTATTCACGTAGTCCCTCAACTCTACTCCTCATAAAATAAAGATCAAACTTCAAACTGGTAAGTTCTCGTTTAATCTTACTAATCTTTAAGCTAACGGGACCCTTGACACCGCAACTTAAATTGATAAAAATGGGAGTTTGATACCTAAACTAATCACGGGTTGCAACTTTGTGTGATAATACAGATGGGTCGGAGAGAATATAGGGTGCAACCTGCAAACTTCCCAAAATATGTAAAGTCGTTTCGAGATACAGCATGGAAACAGGCCATTCGTCCCACTGCGTTTATGCCAACCATTAATCACTTGTTCACATTAGTTGCAAGTTATCCCACTTTCTCATCCATTACCAACACACTAGGGGCAATATTTTACAGGGGTCAATTAACCTACAAACTTGTACGACTTTGGAATGTAGGAGGAAACGGAGCACGTGGAGGAAACCCACCTGGTCGCAGGGAGAATTTGCAAACTCCACACAGGCAGCACCCAAGGTCAGGATTGAATCTAGATCTCTGGCGCTGTGAGGCAACAGCTCCACCAGCTGTTGTCTCCCAAGATGTCCAATTTGCCTACATTTGGCCCATATCTCTTTAATCCTTTCATGTCCAAATACCATTTTGTGTTGCTAAATTTTGAAAAAAGGCTGGCGGGACAAGATCAAAGGTTTGGTTTAGTCCAGGGGTCGGCAACATTTTTTGCATAGGGTGCCAAGACCCATATTTGTGAGCAGATGGCAGGCCATATTTATTGCCATAGTTAATAAATTGAGGTAATAATAGATACTAACTAAATTAGTAATTAGTAATAATACATAATAATAATAATACATAAATTAGTAATAAAGCATACTAATAGTCTATAGTTTTCACGTGTTTTTCAATTAGTTTTCTGCAGTTCCCAGATCTCTAGCGTCCCTGGGACTGGCTATAGCACCCAGGTCACCTGTGGGACTGGCTATAGCACCCGGGACTAGCTGCAGTTCCCAGGTCACCTGCGATCCCTGGGTCCAGCTGCAGTTCCCAGGTCACCTGCGAGCCCCGGGACTAGCTGCAGTTCCCAGGTCACCTGCGAGCCCTGGGTCCAGCTGCAGTTCCCAGGTCGCCTGTGAGCCCCGGGACTAGCTGCAGTTCCCAGGTCACCTGCGATCCCTGGGTCCAGCTGCAGTTCCCAGGTCACCTGCGAGCCCCGGGACTAGTTGCAGTTCCCAGGTCACCTGCGAGCCCCGGACTAGCTGCAGTTCCCAGGTCACCTGCGAGCCCCGGGACTAGCTGCAGTTCCCAGGTCACCTGCGAGCCCCGGGACTAGCTGCAGTTCCCAGGTCACCTGCGAGCCCCGGGACTAGCTGCAGTTCCCAGGTCACCTGCGATCCCTGGGTCCAGCTGCATTCCCAGGTCACCTGCGAGCCCCGGGACTAGTTGCAGTTCCCCGCTGTCCGGTCCCGGCTCGCAGCCACCCGAGCTACAGAGTGAGTTGCTTGCATGATCCCCGACCCCCTCCTTCTCAACGCCTGCCCGCCCCGCAACTTTACCATTGGCGGCCCCGTCGTGCTGACCCGGCCCAGACTCCCCACACGATGTGGAAGGAACTCCCCCCCCAGCCGTGCTGTCCTTTTACAGCCGCTGCTCTGCGGGATAGCCAAGTCAATCTTTCTTTGCTAACAATCTAATCTTCGGCCTCCAAGACGCAGGTACACTTCCGGGCCTTATTTTAGGGTAAAAGATAGCGTCTTCATTGCCGGGAAATACGGTGTCTGTCCAAGTCCTTTTAAAAGTTGCAACTCTACCTTCCTTCACAGCTTCCTCTGGAAACTCATTCCACATGCCTACCACATTCTATATGAAACAACTGTATGAGGGTGAGTAAAGATTGTGGACAAAAGTGGCACCTGTTAGTTTACCTCAATTCCAACATTCACCTCAACTCCAACACTCACCATCAACTACTCACAGACTCCACTAACTAATATCTTGCACTTCAATATTTCTTGCAAAATACCTTCAATCACACAAGGAGATATTTGGGACAGGTAACAAAGAGCTTCATCTTTGAAGGAAGTTAATAAGGAGTCTGATGAAGGGTCATGACCCAAAATGTCACTTATTCTCTCTCTCCAGAGATGCTGCCTGGCGCTCTGAGTAACTCCAGCATTTTGTGTCTATTTTAGGAGATTTCGGGACAGGTAACAAAGAGCATAGTCTTTGAAAGTAGTTATTATGGAATTACTTTGAGAGGAAGGGCGAGGGAGGGAAATGGGCAGGAACAAGATGCCAAGCAGAATTTAACCGTAGGTGGCTGATCATAAGATCATAAGTGATAGGAGTAGAATTAGGCCATTCGGCCCATTAAGTCTACTCCGCCATTCAATCATGGCTGATCTCTGCCACCTAATCCCATTTTCCTGCCTTCTCGCCATAACCCTTGACACCTGTTCTAATCAAGAACATCTATCTCTGCCTTAAAAAAAATCCACTGGCCTCCACAGCCTTCTGTGGCAACGAGTTCCACAGATTAACTACACTCTGACTAAAGAAGTTCCTCTTCACCTCCTTTTTTCAAAGAGCACATTTGAATTCTTAATTCAATCATGGCTGACCTATCTCTCCCTCCTAACCCAATTCTCCTGCGTTCTCCCCATAACCTCTGACACCCGTACTAATCAAGAGTCTATCTATCTCTGCCTTAAAAATATCCACTGACTTGGCCTCCACAGCCTTCTGTGGCACAAAACTCCACAGATTCACCACCATCACCACCCTTATTATGGTGATGTATAATAACCAAATCAGAAATACGCAAGAGTATTAAGTTAACCACGTACATTGATCAAACGGATGACTGTGGACCCAAAGCCAATAATATTCATCTGCAGTGAGGCAAGCTGGGACAACAAGAGTTTGGTGAGTAAAATGCTGTCAGGAGGTGTGGCTCTTGACAGAAGGTTCGGAGGCAATGTTGCAACAGAGGTAACGTAAAGTGCACATGCTGCTTTACAAAAATAGACCAAAGTGCTGGAGTAACTCACGCAGCATCTCTGGAGAACATTAATGGGTGACGATTCAGGTCGGGATCCTTGAGACTGATTATAGTAGGAGGGAGAAAGGTAGAATAGAGGTGGGGACAGGACTAAGCCTGGCAACTGATAGATGGATACAGGAGAGGGAGTCTTTGATGAGCGGATGGTTCGGCATCGGGCAGAAATGAAAAGGCGGTAAGAGTCAGACATGGAGATTCTGATCAAAGAGGCGTGGATTGTGAAAGCAGAGGAAGGAATGGGATGGAAGAAAGGGAAAAGAGAGAAATGTATGCACATCCAGGTAGGACACAGGGAAGAGAAGGGGAGAAAAGAGGGGAAGTGAATGGGGGGGTTGTTTGTAGGCTACAGAAAGTTCAACGTGAACCTCTCGCCTGCAAGGACTGCTGAGGTCCCTGGATGGATGTGTGGGAGGAGGTGTAGGGACAGGTGTTTGATCTCCTGCAGTTGCAGTGGAAAGTACTTAAGGGCCTGTCCCACTTTCATGACCTAATTCATGGCTTTTGCCGAGTTAGCCCTTGACTCATAACCGCAGCATGGTCGTCACAAGGTCGTAGGAGGTCATAGGTACTCGTGGCATCAAGTAGGTCAGGGCGTTTTTCTAGCCTGATGAAAAATGTCCACGTAAATTAGGTCGTGAAAGTGAGACAGGCCCTTTAGATGGTGGTTTGGATTGGTGAAGCAAAGGGTTTCTCTGTGGAATGCAGAAAGAGTTGGGGATGGAAATGTGTGGCTGGTGATGAGGATCATGTTGAAGATGACAGAAATGTCAGAGAATGATATGTTGGATGTAGAGGCAGGTAGGGTGAAAGGTAAGGACCAGGCGAATTCCCACCTTTCCATCTGGGGAGAAGGGTGCAAGAATGAGTGACAGCACACAGAGGAGACATGGGTGTAGGATCCATCTACTACATTAGTGGGGGATAACCACATTTACTAAAGAAAGAGGACATATCGGACGTCCTAGGATGCAAACCCTCATCTTGGGAGCAGATTCGGCAGAGATCAACTAAAATGCACTAAACTATTATATGTCATTAAATTATAATTTTACATTAAATGTGATTACAATAATAAAGCAAAACAGATATCACAAAGTAACTTACTTTGACTGCCTGCTGTCCTCACACAAATTGAAGTGGCTTCAGGGTGCGTTCAGGATAGGTCATGAAGCTCCAGAAGCAAGATGAAGGATGGCTTCATAGAACATTTAATGTTGTAATTATCCCTGCAAAATGGTTTCCCAAAGTTTTCTGATTTCTCTCCACCCCCCCCCCCCCATCCCTCCCCATTTGGAATAAATACATTACCTTTGTTTTTTTCCAATCAAATGAAACCATGTCTCAATCTAGGGAATTTGGAAACTCAAAACTACTGCATCAACTCCCTCACTAGCTCAAGGGTGAAGCCCATCAGATCCTGGAGACATATCAGCCACCACTTCCATCTTTTTCTCCATACCACTGCCTGGTGATTGCAAACTCCTTCTTTCCAATTCCCAATGTTCAGCGGTTCCTGGGATGTTAACTGCATCCTTTGTAGTAAAAGCATTTTCAAAATTCCTGCTTAATTCTTCTGCAAACTCATTACTTTCCATTATTAATACACCAAATCCCTTTCTATAGGAGTTTTACTCCTATAACTATGTTAACTATTCCTTTTAAAATGTCAAACTTTTAACCTCTTTAACATTAGATTTAAAAACCTCTTGAAAACTCACAAATTTACTCTCTGATTTTTCCTTTCAAATAATCTTTCAGTTATGTGTAGGAAGGAACTGCAAATGCTGGTTTAAACCAAGGATAGACACAAAATGCTGGTGTAACTCAGCATGATGGGCAGCATCTCTCATATTCCTTCTCTCCAGAGATGCTGCCTGTCCCGCTGGGTTACTCCAGCATTTTGTGTCCATCTTTCAGTTATGATCTGCTGCTTTTCATATTCTTTCCTGACTTCTGACCGCATCTTTAATCTGATCAGGTGGACAGGAGTTACGTGGGATTGAAGACCTGGTTTGCGATTGTCCAGGGGAAGGATGTGGTCTTAAATCCACACACGATTACCCAATTTGTGTCTTGGGGCCACTCAAGGTATTGGTGCTACTGCTGCTGCATTAGTCATAGTGGCCTTCTCAAAGTGAAAGAAGACTTTTGAATAGATGTTGTAAATGCTGATTTTCTTTTCAACGTTTTCAATTGTAGCCTGAAACAGTGGCCTTCAATACAGGAACATGACACATGTAATACATTGTAGAAGTGAGAAATGAATGCTAGGGCTGACATAAGCTATTCATACATAGGTCTATCATCACTGATTGATATTTTAATAGCCTAGGCACTGCAACCATTGTCATTTCTGACATTAGTACTTTTTGCACCTATTGAATTGTATTATCAAAACCAATTAGCAGAGATAAGATCATCATCTAACACCATTAATAACTGAGCAGTTTTAATAAATATTTAATTCAAGCAATGGTGGGAGGAATATTTTACTTTGATCCACTGAATGCAATATAATGTATTCAAATTCTGTCTTCAAAATTGCAACTTTTCATAAATACTTCTGTGGGATCAAAGTAAACCAAAATCCAACAATGATGTTTTTTTCAAGCTTTTTTAAAGTAATTGATGGTTGTGGTAAAGTGGTGACATTGTTGTGTTCTCTCTCCCCATTTCCCATTATGCTTGGAGTGCTGTTGTGTAGGTTGCTCAGCAGCTAAAGTAAAGAAAACCAGGGAATGACCATGGGAACTCAATTGTACTACCCCTTTTCTCCCTCCTTCCCCTCCCATTCCCACCTCTCCCACAGCCTACTGTCTCCGCCTCTTCCTTTCTTCTTCCCGCCCCCCCCCCTGCCCACCCCCACATCAGTCTGAAGAAGGGTCTCGACACGAAACGTCACCTATTCCTTCGTTCCATAGTTGCTGCCTCACCCGCTGAGTTTCTTCAGCAATTTTGTCTACCTTCGAATTTTCCAGCATCTGCAGTTCTTTCTTAAACAAATAATCAATTGCGTGGTTTTGGCAGCGTAATGGCCGCCACTATTTAAGACCTTGTTACTGTAATGATATAATAATATTTGCTGGTCCAATGAGCTGTGGCCCCTTTCACTCCAGTTGCCTTCCTCTTGCCCTAAAGATTATTCCTGCCCGATGGACCACCTCCCGATCCGGTGAGTTGACTGCATGGAGAATTCATCTATTTCAGTGACACAATAGGCAATAGGTGTAGGAGTACGTCATCCAGCCCTTCGAGCCAGCACCACCATTCACTGTGATCATGGCTGATCATCTATAATTCCTGCCTTCTCCCCGTATCCTTTGACTCCACTATCTTTAAGAGCTCTATCTATCTCTCTCTTGAAAGCATCCAGAGAATTTGCCTCCACTGCCTTCTGAGGCAGAGAATTCCACAGACTCACAACTCTCTGTGTGAAAAAGTTTTTCCTCATCTCCGGTCTAAATGGCTTACCCCTTATACTTGAACTGTGGCCCCTGGTTCTGGACTCCCCCAACATTGAGAACATGGTTCCTGCTTCTAGTCTGTCCAAACCCTTAATAATCTTATATGTTTCAATAAGATCCCCTCTCATCCTTCTAAATTCCAGAGTATACAAGCCCAGCCGCTCCATTCTGTCAACATACGACAGTCCCGCCGTCCCAGGAATTAACCTCGTGAACCTACACTGTACTCCCTCAATAGCAAGAATACCCTTCCTCAAATTTGGAGACCAAAACTGAATGCAATACTCCAGGTGTGGTCTCACTGGGGCCCTGTGCAACTGCAGAAGGACCTCTTTGCTCCGATACTCAACTCCTCGTGTTATGAAGGCCAACATGCTGTTAGCTTTCTTCACTGCCTGCTGTACCTGCATGCTTACTTTCAGTGACTGCTGGACAAGGGCCCCCAGATCCCATTGTACTTCCCCTTTTCCCAACTTGACACCATTCAGATAATAATCTGCCTTCTTGTTCTTGCCACCAAAATGGATAACCTCACATTTATCCCCTTTAAACTGCATCTGCCATGCGTCTGCCCACTCACGCAATCTGTCCAAGTCACCCTGCATCCTCATAGCATCCTCCTCACAGTTCACACTGCCACCCAGCTTTGAGTTATCTGCAAATTTGCTAATGTTACTTTTAATCCCTTCATCTAAATCATTAATGTATATTGTAAATAGCTGCGGTCCCAGCACCGAGCCTTGCAGTATCCCACTAGTCTCTGCCTGCCTGAAAGGGACCCGTTAATCCCTACTCTTTGTTACCTGTCAGCCAACCAATTTTCTATCCATGTCAGTCCCTTCCCCCAATACCATGTTCTCTAGTTTTGCCCACTAATCTCATGGATAGGTATATGGACGTGAAGGGAATGGAGGGGTATGGTCTGAGTGCAGGTAGATGGGACTAAGGGGAAAACAAATGGTCGGCACGGACTGGAAGGGCCGAGAGGGCCTGTTTCCGTGCTGTAATTGTTATATGGTTGTTATATGGTTATATGTAGGACCATATCAAAGGCATTGATAAGGCAGTCTCATCAAAGACTGACTTATCAAAGACTGTTCTACAGATTCAAAGCATGCTGTCTTTCTATATTGTATTTGACGGGGACGTATGTGGCATGGGTCACGTACATTTGATCACATGGTTGGGTATTGTGACCAGTGTTCTGCCCTTTTGCCTAGCTACACAGCCTTATCGCTAAAAAAAACAAGACATGCAGGTGTTCAAGTTGTT